>RSEF01000009.1:19506390-19609640 GCA_003993805.1 Himantopus leucocephalus
ATCTTTAAGGTCCCTTCCAACCTAAACCATTCTATGATTCGATATATACAATATATAATAGGTAATTAATATTTAACAAATTTGAAAAATAACCTATCCATTGACTCAACGTTTGAGACTATGTAAAGTGGTAAGGAATATGGACCATCTTGCTGTAAAGCCATGTAAAGGGGGGAAGATCTCAGAAGCACTTAAAGTCCTCCTGGGCCTATTCCTCACTTCTGCTCAAGTGGTTTTTTACATTCAATTAACAAGAAAAGAATTCTGGAGCTTTCTAGCACAAACAGCATATGTCACATGACATATGACACATATAATACATATGGGCAAGTACAGAAACAATAAAAACATGGTAATATATATATTCTTGGAGTCTAGCCTGAAATGGTAAGAGGTGGGCGCTAATGCCTGTGACTGACTGTGAAATACAGCTGTACCAGAGAGGAGGAAATAACCTCCCTTGGCACTCTGTGCTATACATTATACACTCTGAACTTTACCACAGTATTAATTGCCCTCATTTGTCAGCGTTTAACATACAAAGTGCAGAATAAAATCACTTAGGCAATTCAGTCCAAGTAATTAGCTATTTTACATCCTTTCTATTGTAAAATAATCTGGTCCCTCATTTTATGACTTGGAAAACCATTCACTATCAATTTAGTGATAATATATTAATAATTGTGCAATGTTCCAAATAGTTTCAATAGATGATGTCATGTCCGCAGAACAGCTTGTTATCAAGAGAACAGATCTGAGATGCAAATCAGTGAGAATTTAATTATGTTAAAATAGACAGATGCTCTGCTATTCACTGAAATGTCTATTGACAACATTCAATAAAACATAAATGGAATGCAAGTTGTTACACACAACTGTCACTTCCTCGATCATATAATCTGCATAAATTGCCCCTGCCCTGTACACACACTCCTGGCTTAATAAACAAAATAACCATGTAACAAATTCCAGTTGACTTCAATCCAAGCAACTGTGTACCACAAAAAGGAGCTTTCTTCCATACATTTCTTTCTTATTGTTATTCTGTCATTTTCCATTTTCACCAATTTGCTATTCAGTCTCATTCTGTTCTTTTTTAAACAGCTAACCCCTAGAGTTACATGATTATATCTAAAGCTCTCTTTTTATATTAGAAGAATGTTTCTACGTTTTATAGTTGTTGAGACAAACTTTAAAATGTAAAGACTTAATAAACCAGAAAGCAAGTAAAATAATCTCCAATTTTATTTTTACTATCTCATTATTTTTAATGGATTGGCTCATATTTCCTAAAGGAATTCAGAAATTCTTGACTTTCAGAGCCACATTAGGACAACACTGAATCTTAGACATGAAATTTTCTCCTCAGAGAGCAGATTTTCAAAAGGTATACAGCTGCAAGTAGTGCAAGTTCAAGAATTTGAGAGTGTAAGACTCCTCAGGTTTAAGACTCCTCAGGCTGAAAATACTTGTGTGTGCAAAGTGAGTCGTGCACATGCTCCTGCAATGCTAAAGTACTTATTAAAAAAAGACTTTTTTTATTAAAAAAAAAAATCAGTCAAGTTTAAGCTGATTTGACTTGACTGCACTTGGAACTATAGATAACACACTGAAAAAATAGAACTTATTTTCTGTTAAAAACAAAAATTTGGTGACTGAAGAGGAGTAGCTAAAGCAATAAAATATTTTGATGATGAGAATATTCATTAAAACCTGACTGGTGCCATGTAAATCTAAGTAACAGCGAGCTGAAAAAAATCTCTTCTGATCTTTTTCACTGTAAGATGGGCTTTTCCACATCCACATCTCAGTTGAAAATTGCTTCCATGTAGGTGAATACAGTTACAGCACCCTATTTCATTCTTGCCATGACACCACAGGAAAGATTTAATCGGGTTGGTTCTTCCTCCCCAGAATTACCTGGGTTCATTTTTTTCCTCTGATCTCTCCTAACCCCCAACTCTAACATTGAAGACCATCTTACAGTAAGCAGCCCTTCTGTGCTTAACTCAAAAGCAGTCAGATGTGAATCACTATTCTAGGCTTTTCTGCAGCTTCTCCCAGCTGTTCCAACGGTATTTGGCTTTGAAAGATTTCTCAGTATACATTAAGCTAGGGAAATGCCTAGGGGTTGATTATTATTAGTGTGCTATAGATGTTTCTTCTTATTGATCCTGTTTAGTTTATCTTCATAACCTAAAAAACTGTGTAAAAGATTAGCTACATGAACTAATTAGCTGTTACCGAATCTGCATTCTAAAGAGGGATCTGCTTGTTATTGAAAGCTGCAAGAAGCAGGTGACTTCTGGTTTCTTTGAGCATGCTAATTTATACTGGGCTTTTATCCAGAAAATTCTTTTAAGTTCTCATCTCTTTCTTGTGATAGGTACATAAAGCAAGGTACCCCTTGCTGAAAGGGACAGGAATGCCGATAAACACAAATTGCCATGCTGTGGAAAGTTGTATCAGATTTATTGTAATATAGGAAGCATGGATGTTCCAATTTGTGTTTAATACGCAGAACAACTTTGTCTCCATAACTTCGCACACAGAGTTTCTATTAGGACAGACTGAGCGCAGATAAGTCGGTATGGCTTTTGGATATGTTTTTTTAAACATTTTTCAGCCTTTAAAGTGTCTTCTCATAACCACCGACTGACTTTCAGCTTCAATCTATGCTTTTCTGACCCTGCTCCCAGAACCAGGATCCAAAGCTTCCAGCCTCTACCCTGCCTGAAGTCCTAACCAGCTGCAAACATATGCACATGTACAACAGACATCTCCTTTAGGACTCCCTTTTTTGTTCTTCTCTAGTATTTTGCTGAAATCAAAATAGCCCGTCTTAATGCGAATGGAAAAGAGAACGTCTGAGTTAAATTCTTCTAAACCAATTTGAGGTCAATAGACAGCTTTAATTAGGATTCGAAATATGACATTTTCTCTTTTGTGGCCAAACTATTCTTTCAGGTTCAATGGAATAACTCCACCAACCTAAGTCCTCATGAACAATCCCGTACAACCAAAGTTTGCACTGTATGCATTGAGAGAATTCATGTAACAACCATTTAGCTGAAAATTAATGTAAATTAGAAAGGTTGCTGTATTATTTATATTAAATTTTTTTTTAGCAGAATGGATATATTTCAGCATGTAAACTTCAGCTGGCTTAGGAGAATAAACTCCACAACTGTGGAAAATATGTATTCCTGCTATGGTTTCTCCAACGTAATAATGTGTAGTCTCAGCAATTTCTGGTCTTCTTTGGGAAAAACTGCAAAGACTCAGTGTATTGTAATCTACTGTGAGTTCAGCATCTGTTGATGATATTCTCAACAGTAAAAGTTGTTTCTTTTCATCATCTGCAGATGCAATTATAACAGCAAGGACTGAAAAATGGTCAGATATGAAATGTTTAAGACTAGCAAAAAACCTAGAATGAAGTGTTAATTTTGTCATAAAAAAATATCCCCTGGGTTCTTCTGTTCAGAAGCCTTTCGCTTCAGCATAAATATCATGTAACTATAATGCTTTGCACCTTTGTTTCACCTTCCATCTGAGCCTCTCAATTCACTTTGCAAACATAACTGGATTAAGTATTCCAACAGAGAAGCATTCTGCAAAACGTAAAAGCAGAAGACCCCAGAGGTTACACTTACACATTGAGCTCTGCATGTCTACCGCTATTTACACACAAATATGCTAGCACTGTACATAGAAAATAGAAATTTAAGCTTTTGAATGCTAACATGCACATTTTCAAAATAAGCACTAGAATATATCAAGATTTTGACGTGTTAATCACAATAAAATCTGACAGTTTGAGGAGAAGTTTCAGTGCACAGTTCAGGGAGGGTTCCGAGCCATATTCCCCACAGATAGAGGGGAGAAAAAAAAAAGCATTCCCATGCTAAAAGACTTCAGGTATATTTGTCAAAAGTACCTATATAATTAAGGACACTATAGGCTTAGATACATGAAATTGTTATGAGTTAGTTAACCACCAGACAATAAGGATTCATTCTGCATCATTCCTTGCAGAATTAAGTTGTGGTAGAATGGCTGAAGATACATGAAAGTTATGCAGAAAAATCATATATATCCATTCTTACTACAAATAAAGGACGAGCTGGTTTTGATTGAAATAATGTTTGTACTTTATCTTAGGACTCCTCCTTGCTGCTTATTTTCTCCAACTGTGCCCTTCTGCCTCATGTTTCTCATACCATCATTCATGTCTGGTTCACAAGTCTACTACAAGCCAGAGTAGGAGGCTGACAGAAGGAGCAATCAGAAGAAGGTGGGCAGCAAAGCAGGAGACATTTGCTTTGTTTTTCACTTGTTTGATGCTGAGCTGGTATGGTTTCAGCTAGGAAGTCCAGACCAAATGACTTCTAAGAGAGTACAGAGGACAAGTAACTGAAGGACATACTTTAAAGCAGTGAATTGATGGCAATTCTTGTGTGCAAGACAGGCAACTGTTGCATACCTCTGCTTATGCAATCTAAGTAGATACTAAGATAGTTTTTCTACCACTAATTAAAACTACCCAAAATTCTACTGCCGCTTTTCAGTGGGATGATTCTGCAAAGATGAATAAGTGTGAACTTACAGGAAGCAGTGTGGTTTCTGATCAGCTGGCAGTTACTCTCAGAGATGGAAGATTTACTGGAGAAGACTTCATCTCATTTCTTGCCACACAGTAGCGGTCAAATTTAGATAACAAAATGTATAAAGGGATTAAATTTTATTGTAAGGGTAGTAAAGGCTACGGTTTAAGTAACCATTTATTGAAAGGAACAAATGAGTCAGGGCCAAAATCTGATCCAGAATGTCCAGGTGACATTCAGAGCCATCCAGATGGCAGTACTAAAATACAAAACAGAGACAAAAATACCACCATTACTTATGGGGTTTTTTTGTCTGTTGCATATTGTCGCTTTATTCAATAAAACTTAGCCCACATCAATGGTTTTCCACCTGTGGCCCAGTCAGGGAAAGTTCACAATTAAGGAATATTCATTGATAATACCTGGGGAGAATAGAAATGCTATTAACAGAAGCAATCTAACAGTTGCTAGGTCTAAATTCCCTCTGCAGCGGTTTGTACCTGCACTGGAAACACAGAAGGGTCTACAAATGAAAAAGATTCAAAAATAGTACCCATGTTTCCCACCCAGGAGAGAAAGAACAATTCATTGATTAGAAAGTGAGTATATGAACTGGAGAAAAATATTCAAATCCCTGCTCTGTCATGCACTTGTGATCCTTAGCAAATCAATCACTGTTCCTGAACCTCTACCTGCAAAACAGGGCATGCATATCCTTATCTCTTCAGATCCTTGTGAGAATAGCATTAAAGATGGGCACTTCAAATGGATTACTGTCAATAGGTGTCACTAGATGGAGGAACAGCTGCCAACTGAATTATTTCATAAACATTTGTAAGAGAAGCTACCTGTAATTATCAGTGGATTAACTGACTTTACTACACTGTGGAAGAAAGAATATTAGAAACAGCACCTAGTCAACTGTGTAATCTTTTATGACACATCTATGAATAAATTAAAGAATTTTTGTGAAAAAATATGAAGAAAAAAAAAAAGCCAAAAGTATCCCTCAACTGTCCTATATGAGATTAATCACAGGATAAAATTAGTCACTCTGCATTCCACTGCTCAAACTATTCTATTAAACCAAAGAGCCTACAGGAAGCAAAAGAAGAACAATCAGTAGCTTAAAATTATTTGGGATATGCTAAGTCACAGCATAAAAGAGATTTCATTTTGCACTCGTAAGGAAGAAAGTACTTCTACAGGAATTTGGTGTTTCATGGTTTCTAGATACTAAGGACTGACATTAAAATGCCTCCCATAAGTATTTATAAGTTCAAAGACAGTTAAAGCTTCCAGTATTTTACACAGTAGTCCATGTCCATTTCTGGAATTTCTATACATTTCTTCCTCCAGCAGAAATGCCAATGCACAAAGTATCAAAAGATCTAGCTACTTTTTAAATTTACCTGTCAGTATGGAAATACAGGCCCAAAAGGGGTATAAATTGCAATGTGTTGCTGGTGGAGTTACTACAGCTAGTAATAACCAAGGATGTCCCTGATGTCCAAGATGAAACAGACATCTACCAAGTGCACAATAATAAAAACTAAAATAACATTAAAAAAAATAAATCGAGCCTGTAGAAGTAACATAAGGTACAAATGTTTTGCAATGGATTATAAATAATGCTGAGTATTTGGAGGGCTTTGGTCAATACAGATGCTTCAAAAATGCAACTAGTCATTGAGTCATTCCAGGCTGCTAAAGACTTAAATATTTGTCTGAATCTCTTTGTGCCTCCTTGCCTCTTGGCTATGCTGTGAAGTCAGAAATTCATGTCTGAACAGGCTGCTCTGGATTCCAGAGAAGGTGTTACATATTGCAGCCTAGACCATTAAAAAAATGTAAGTTGCATGATTCACAATACACAGGTAGGCTGACTTCCAATACCAGCACCCAGATACTGAAACAGGCAGGGTCAATGCTGTCTTTGTCAGCGTCAAGACAGATCTGGGTAATGGTATGCAAAGATAAATATTTGCGAAGCATTCAGATACTGCAATGATAACCACAGATAACAGAAAGGTGATGACAAAAATAACTTCACTCCTAAAACATCTTTAGAAGCCATAAAAATCTCACTAGGGATTATCTTGATTTACTCAAATAAAAATGTGAGTGATATTACATGAAACACACAAACAAAATTAAAAACATCATTCAAATGTGTAAAATAAAGTACTGCAATATATCCTATTTGGTCAGCACCTTTTATCTAAAGCCTTCTGTAACAATCTCATTTCCTTGGCAGCTACATTTCTGAAGTGGAATCGTATGGCTCTTCCGTAGTGAAGGTTTCCTGAGGTTTATCTTTGAAAACAGTATGTCCTGTCAGTGATAATTTTCTCAGAAAACGGTCTCTGCAACTTGGGCAACACTGTTAGTTTCCAGTTCTACTTCAAATCACATAATATATGCTGTCTTCAGTAAGATGACAAGTCTCAGAATAACATGATTTTCTCAGTAGAAAAACAGGAAGAATATAAAAAGTCTATAAAAGCAGAAGGTAATAAAGAACCTCAAATGAAGCATCTGCAAACTCCCAAGGCTTTTATAGACAATTTTGTCATTTTGAAAGGGATGGTGCAACATTTTATCATTTAGGTTAGATTGCTCTCATTTTGCCTGCCAAAGCATGACTGCTTTTAACATTACATATGCAAATGAAAACACACACCTAACAACTGCAAATGTGGTCAATCAACACTTGTATTCAAACCAACAGAACCGTTTGCCCATACATTTTCTCAAAATTCTCAAAATTTTAATGCATCTGGAACTCAAAAACGTTGCTGACTAAAAGATTTCAAAAATGTTTCAATATTATTCAGATTGAAAAGTTTGCTAATAAATTGCTAAAAGTTGTTTGAATGCTGATCTACCTAGTAATATTTGAATTGTAACATAATTCATAACACAAATTGCATTTCGAAGTCTGCTACATTTCAGTAACAAATATAGCAATTCCTTCACAATAGGTTTATAAGAGTAAAGTTCAGCAACTCTGCTAGGACAAAATGTATAAAGAATTCAATTTAATCAACATTTATTAGTTGCTTATAAGTTTCTTGAATCTATATCTGATTTCCAATACAAATGTTTTTAGAAGAATTCTGTACAACCTGGCTATGGGCACAATAATAATCCTGAAAGTCTTCAAGGAAATAGCTGATCATATGCCCAAAATATACAACTCTGCCAAAAAATTCAATCTACTACAGCTTGGATAACAACAAATACTCAAGAATGTTATAAGCAGGTGAAAAAAAGACCCTTAGAAATGGAAAAAAGCATGGTCTTTTTTTAATTAAGAGTGTCCATGTGTTCATATGCAAACAGTTGTACCTCGTCTGGGACATACTTACCTTTGAAATAAAGCTATCCTCAGCACCAATTTAGGAAACAAAAAAAATTGAAAACTCAGTAGAAATTTGCATTAAGCAAATTAGTAAGCAAATTGTTTCAAAAAGTTACTAAGTAGATGAATTGAAGGAGAGACTAATAGCACGCAAAACTGAGGAGAATTAGTTTCTGGCAGTAAATTTTAAATTTCATCAAGTACACGCTAGCACATCTCTTTCTCTCAACCTTTGGCACAATCATCAACCATATCTTATCCTGCTAACTATCTTTTCCCTATTCCCTGTATTTTGTCCTAAGACAAAATAAGGTAAAAACCATATCCAAAGTTTCTGGGCATAGATAGCACCAGAACAATGGCAATATCTCTCACAGGATATGTGAGTTATATCCACGAAGTTAAATTTATTTGCTTGGCAAACTCTTCCCTTCTTCCTGTATTATCACCTTTAGCTTACAAAATTTGGTGATGATTAACACAGCTCTGCTGAGGTTAATGCTTAATGGATTTAAGAGAAGGGCTTGAAGAAATGTCCACAATGCCTGAGGCTTAAGTTCTGAAACAGAAATGCATACGCATACATATGCTTTAAGTTTCATCACATCAAATATTATACAGGATATTTTCTCCTTGTAACAATGCCTCTAGCAAGGTTCAGCTCAGGAAACCCAGAACAGAATATGTAAAGATCCCTTACTCAGCCCATCTTCCTCTATCAGCTTGTAAAAAATGTTTTTAGCTCTGATCATATTTCTCAAGTCTTTGCTAGAGCTACGTTCTTCCAACCAAGAAACAGAGCGTGCCAATGCCACATCCTCAAAGTAGCAAATCACACAGAAGCTGAGTATTGAAAACACATCTGTAATCCTTCAGTAGATTGAAATACATTTACATGAGAATCCGTTCAGTAATTCTGAATAAAAAGCCTGTACCTGAGAATCAAGGACTGTTCACATGTTGTTTCTCAACAAGAAGAAAGGGCTGATTACTCAACCCATCTCTAGTGCTGTTTATAAAGTAGTATATCATTCACTATTTACATCAAATACTCACTGCATAAAAAGGTTTACACTCCAAGTTGTCGCTTGCTTTCTTTCAAAGATTTATTTTAGCTCAATGGTTATGTGGATGACACACTACTAATTAAAAAGATTATCCAAAATTTGCAGCCTAACACTGAAAACTGCTTAGTTTTAGATTATACTTCATCATGGATTTCAAGCAAGGATGCAAATAGGGGCCAGTGCCTATATCATAGTTAATATAATTGGAAAGAACATGGTGTTCAGAAGAGATAGAGCCTGTCTGCTTCAAGTACGCAGGAACTGATTAGTTTCATATAATAGTAAGAAAACTCAGTGAGCGTGGATCTGTCAGAGTATTCGTGTGATGACTTGCACCAAATGATGTCCAATCAACTACAACACAGGAAGAGATGAAAATAAAGAAGTGGAAGCACGTGGCCATTTTTCTTGTTAGAATTTTGCACGTGAAAAATCAAGTTGATGTAGACATCAGTACTCAAAAGTCTACTTGAAAAGAGTGAGGCTGGAGACATTTTTGTTCTCATACAGGTAATAGAAATTAATTTCTTAGTTCAATGATTCTGTGAGGTACCAAAACTTTTCTAGAAGCGTGAAAACGAAGATGCTTGTTATCTCCTAGGAGACAATAATCTTCAGTAGGATCACCTTCCTGAGCGTATTTAGCAAGTCTGTAAGGTTCAGTTGTTTCACAGGAAAAATTCAGAGTTTACCTGGGCTTTTAAATGTTTTTGAAGGGTGGATAACCACTGAAGCTTTTATACAGCTTTTGGAAGGCCAATAAAGTGAAATTATTGGAGAGGGACCAATACAATTTACAATTATTTCTCGTTTATAGTCTCCTGACATAACATAGTAGCAGTATGTATTTCTTCAAAAGGCGCCTTATTTCATGCTTTAGTCTTTAGATCCATACTGTCCATCAACTCCATCACAAATCATGTAAGAATTTCTCTTTTCAAAACAAAGGTACGCATTCAAAACTCTCAACAGAAATCTAAAGGTCATGCATTTATGGTTGCACCAGTTAGTACCTTTCCAGCGAAAAAGCCCCATGGGTCTACTCAGCACATTTTTCATTATTATAACATTTTTTACCCTTTAGAGAAGAGGCTGATATACCCTCTTTTAATGGGAATATTGGTGGAAACCAGTTATTAAACAGAGTAATTTTCTCTTAACACTGAAACAAATAGTTCATAACTTCAAAAATTGTTTCCTTGTATAACAAACACAGAATGTAAGATTTCCTTCCACTGGAAATGCCCTAATGAGACACTGTCTTCTCTGCACAAGAGGATTGCTCATAGGTATCAATCTCGAAATGTGTCAAAGACCTTTCTTTAACCCCAGCTAATCTTAGATCATCAGCCTTGACTCTGGAGAACATCCTTACAAAAATTAATCAAAGTGACAGACAGAGAAAGAGGAGCAGATCAAACAGCAAAGTTACCATCAGCAGTTAGAGAGAGTATCCTCCGAGGCCGCTGCCTGTTACTGGGGGACCCTCTTCCTGCTCAGGACCGAAAGGGCCCTGACCGGAGCAGCAGGGCGAGCAAAAAGAGGGACAAGCGTGACAGTCTGCAGGGCTTGCACCTCCCTGGGCTGAATGGACGTGTTTTTGTGTTTGAGTTCAGTAAGAGGGATGGTTTTTCATACTCTTCCCTTTTGGATACGTAATTACTCAGTCTATCAATTTGAGTGTTTTCATATTTCCAGCTCATTCACATTCCTTCCCAGATACTTTTCCCTGAGTCAGGACCCAGTTTGCTACAGTTCACATTTTCAGGATTATCACACAGTACATGCTTTACATGACATACTGGAGATGAAATACTCCCACCATTTGTAAGAAAGTCATTTGCCAGGTGGCGTCTACATAACAAGAACCGTGGACAACTTCATAAACACTGTCCCTCAGGTCTTACCTAGGTACTGAATGATTCACAGGCAGAAATGCACCATGGGTGGCTCTGTCCTCCCGCACCTCGGGTCTGCTATTAAAAATTTAAAACTTTTTTTTCTTAAAAGGGAGTAAAGATTAAATTCAGGATAAGACAGTAGAATCATAGAATAATTTCTTTTGGAATAGGCCTCTCGAGATTACTGATGCAAACCCCTTTACTCCACCAAAGTAGGGCTGTTTATATAATACAAAAATAATCTATAAATCTGCAGAAGATAACCTTATACAGAGAAATTAATTGAACTTATACAAATGCAAACAGAACTGACAACCTTTGTTATTTTGATACCCCGTGGCTGACCTAATGATAAGCTTTAACTGGGAAATGCATTCAGGCTCCTGTGATAAGCACTAACAACAGTTTTCCCAAATATGAATGATTTCCTGCCTCGCACGTGGTCCGAGTCCCACGTATCCCACAGACAGAAGGAATGAACTGTTACAATAAAAGAACAAGTATTTTACTTTGCCTTCCTTCTTGCAATAGGCAAAGAGGAAGCTTCACTCAGTAACACCATAGCACGGCTAAAGTAACCAAGAAGCTGTGTCATCCCACTCTTCCACACACAGACAGCCGCAGCCAAATGCAGAAGACATTTAATTAAAACTCTCAAGTAAGTTCTTTAAATTTGGAGTGCTCCCACTGAAATACATTCTCTCACATAACAAGAAAATTATAATCAGCCAGTATTGTGCGATCCACTGACAAAAGGAGCAACGGGCTTTCTGATGCTGCTTGCAGATTTTTAGTACGCTATAAAAAAATACTATTTTAAAATTATTTTAATAACAGCAATACAGCAAAGTCAAAATACAAAGAGATGGACAAGACAGTTTTGAAAAACCCATAACTGCATCATTTACTGAGAGAATTTTACTATAGCTAAGAATATACCCTGCCACATTTTAAATTAAATGCTATGAACCCAGTAAGCATAATGTAAAGGTCAAATGTCAGGTACAGTCCAGATCATCTATTTCTTCTACTGCAAATAAATTAAACCAGATTCAAAATAGAGATTAGGATCAGATTATAGCACTTGAGTTAACTGCAAATAGTTTTTGTTATTTGTGCCTACAAACCATAGCTATTACACCATCAGCAATATTCATAAAATTGGTTATAAACAATTTCAGAGGGAACCCTGTGGAAAGCTGCACCCTGATAGAGCTGTCTGGGCCAGCTCTTCAGCTGCGTTTTCTGTGGATACACGCCAAGTACAACATTTTGAAAAAGATGAAACTCTTTAGATGCACCCGGGGACCAAAGCTCTCTCTATGGCAAAGCAGATTTAATAACTCCTTTGAAGAAAGCTCTTGAGGAAGTTAGAGAAGCCACTAGTGTCTTATAAGTAGCACTCCCAATGACTCAATTCCAGCACCATGCTGTGGTGCCCTTTACTTCTTCCATTTAACACAAAGCCTGAATCACAGTATTAGCAGGCAGATAATAGTTACATAAAGTGGGTTTAAACAGGAGGACAGTAAAAAGAAATGGATTATCTGTGCTCCTCTTGCTTGCATCAGTACCTGGAGTGTTCCTAACTCAGCTCCTCCAGGAAGGATATACAGAAGACAAGGCTACAGCTGTGCCCAAAATCCATACCAGACAGCTGGTAACAGAATGATGAGATTGCCTGGTGGTAGCGCAGAACTGTCTCAGCATGACTCATGGACACAGGGACTGCACACAGCTATGAGCAATTCTGACTGCAACCTTTCTATCAACAACTAGACCCCAGTCCTGCTTCTATATGAATGCAGAAGTCCACCTACATTTGCCAAAAGGAGAACATAGGATCATACGTACTTCGAACTGGTTTAAAAGATACTGCAAGAAAAATACAACTACGTTTTCCTGGCAAAGATATATCAGACACATTGGAGCTCCTAGCTCAAAGAATGGCATATTAAAAATTAGCAAGACAGAATTAGGAGGAAGGAGGCACCTGGTCTTCCAGGTGCAGCAGATTCCCAGGAGACATCCCTTCACACCTGAGTCTTTTAGAAAAAGCATGCTGAATTCATAACATATGTAAGGCTGAAAAGCCACACAATATGATGTGCCAAGGCACCCAGCTGAGTTTCAGAAGGTGCATAGACATAGATACGAGAAAAAAAACACCTCTTTACATTATTATTTTTTTCCTCCAAAATTAACTTTAATATTTGTCAATAAATTGTCCTCTACGGGAATGGCGGAAAAAAGTTCCTAGCGTAGATTTTACAACTTCAGAGTTTTGGCATCCTCCTTCAGGGTTTTTTCAGCTGCTAGATACCACCATAAACAGCTGCTCCCAGTCACAGTACACTTACCACTGCCAGAACGCAAACTGAGAGCTGGAAATCTACTGTAAGAAGAGAATTGTATAGAGTAAAACTGCACAGGCTACTTATAAGCCTGATAAGGTTGATTTAGTAGTCTAGAGCTTAATAATTTAATTCCAGTTTTTACTGGAATTTTACAATTTTACTGGACGTTCTACTTCAATGTTTACGTGATAGACCTTTAGTTTCAAAAAGAAAGGTTGCACGCGCTGTGCAACTTATGACTGTTTGATATTTTATACATGCAATGGGCACGAATCCTACAAAATTTTGCAAACAAGGTGACATCTTAGTTGAAATCTTCATACCTATTTATACCTTTGTGTACATTTAAGGAAAGCATGATAGATAATGAGATTAATTGCAAATGAGTGCATGTTGTTGAAATATGACCATCCAATAGTTAGAAGCTTTAAAACTCCTGTATTTGTGTTTCTGCAGTTGCTGAATCTTCTTCCTAACTGGCCTTTTAAAAAGATTTCAATCTAGAAAAATTAAATGTCTCACTTCACTGCGTCTTTTCACTAATTTAAGCAGCAAAAGAAGTTCATTATACAAGGTAGATCGCACATGTTTAAAAGCTTAATTTTCTAGATTATGACTTTTCAGGGGATACATATAAATTCAGCTAATGTATCCCTGCAGAAAAATGTTATGCCTCAGAATACAATGCCTTTTGCAGGCAGCAGCTGGAGACAGCATTTTCTAACCACATGCAGTGCATGGAGATGCAGGGTTCTAGGATTTCTGCAGGTCATACTTGTACAATATATTTCTGGAGTTTAAGACAATCAACTTTCACTGTTTACTAAAAATTTGAACTTTATATCTCAATAGGAAGTTCAGGTTCATTTGTAGTGCAGAAACTTGCAAGACTGGACACAAGATGGTTTTGAGCTTTAGCAAATCACAGCAAAGCTTCTATTGAAAATGATCTGATAGGAGAACTCACAAAAACACTTTTAACCATTACAATCCTTGGACGGTCCTGAACAGACACCGTCCTTCCTCTCTTGTGAAAAGGTCTAGCGAATTTGGTCCTTATGTAGCACAACTTTATATAGTTGCATATGTCTCATAAGACTGTCAAACATACAAGATCTACCTCTCTGAAGAACCAACAACAGGATTAGAAAAAATATAAGACAGACTACAAAAGATAACACGAAGACTGGGAGATAAAATACAAATTGCACAAGCATATGTCAATTACCTGCCCATTTTAATAGAATTGCTACTTATTAAAAATACATTATCACAAAACAGATCACACCAGGGAAACAGAGGCAGTGATGCCAGCTGCATGTGTAATAACTCCAAAGCCAGCTAGCTCTATTTTACCTTCCCTCAAAATACATACATAGGACAAGTTGCAACTGCAAGATGGTACAGTTAGAGCAGTGTCATGTGCTGGTACTCGAATTTCGCAACTGCCATGAGACTGCTCTAACTTGAGTGGAAGTCTTCTGAAATCCACAGATGCTAATCATTACCTATAAACGCAAATAATAGTGAAAGTGCACTGCCATAATGAATTACTTATAACACACACACAGTTCCTGAGCTTCACTCACTGTAGCTTTTAATTGCTCCCATGCATTTCAAGCTCTCTGTGCTACAAGTTCTGTGGTAGGCTCTTTGGAAAGATCAGGATGTCAAAGACCATGGGAGAACTGTTTTTTTTCCCTCTGAGCCTTTAATCATAAACATGATCTAAAAAAAAATAATCAGTGCTACAGATATATGAGTGTATAAGCAGAGAAACTGTAAATGTACAGTATTTGCTTATAACCTCACTTCATTATGTCTTAACACCTTTGCCTCTTATAAACCCTTGGCTGAGCTCATCCCACGGCATACTTCATGAGGGCTGATGATCTCTTTACTTCTGACATTTTTCATTATCTGTGTTCTCTCTTCTTCTTTCTAACCTCAGCACTTTTCACCTCAACAGACTCTATTATCCTGAAATCAGTATTTCTCTGTAAGTATACTTAATCCCTGATGGTATTTGGAACAGGGAGATGTGGTGAAACTGATAATAGGATTGTGAATTTTGTCAACAACTTTTTTCTNTTTTTTTTTTTTTTTTTTTTTTTTTTTTTTTGATCTGTGCAAAGAATAACTGATAAGGAGTATTTACCATCCAGGATTCCTGTGTCTTGCCTGCAGCTCTGCACAGTAACTGGGGCTACCTCCAGGCTCTCCCATTTCTAAATATTCAATCTGTTTCATGATCATAATTCCCTATCATTCATACAATACAATTATGAGCTTCATTTGCTTATTGGAACCAAGCTTAGTCTAAAGTTAGAAATTTCAAATCAGGCATGGTTTTGTGCTGACTGAATATAAACTTTAGGCTGATTTTCAATGTTTATTTTTAATGGATTCTGAATGCTTCCACTAATTCAGGAACTCAACTGATTACAACAAAAGAAGGAGGACTTATTTTGCTAAATGTAATTCCTGCTTACAGGATTTGCCGAGTACCCCTTATAGCTGGAGAAGGCAAGGGGATTGTGAGCATTTAACATCTTACAGGGTCAGGCCATAACTGCTGTCTAAATTCTGCCAGGCTAATGCTCTAAGGGCAGATAACAAACACTGGCCTGTGTCACATCCCTAACTACAGATAGGGCATTGTATTTAGTATTTAAATGTGTGAGATTTAGTCTTTATACATGTTAAAATAGATTGTTATATTTAGATCTTAGACAAGCTTCTACCTTAATACAAGTGTCACTCGTAGCTACAACTAGAATCCAGGATATAGTTTCTGGTTTTATAATTGCGTTAGTCAGACCTTAATAAAAGTGGAGCAGGTATTGCAAAACTACCTATTCCTGTCGTGAGCTGCTAATAGTTTGGCTTTAGGAAAAACTTACAGAACATGCTGTATTCATATTCTCATGGGCTCGTAATATAGCAATACCAACATGGATAGGCAGCAGTATAAAATTGTACAATAGGAGTATTTGTAATATTTTAAACTGGCTTCTAGCCATTTTGATAATTGCTAGTTTTACAGTACAAAAGCTATTAACTGTTCTGGCCTTTTCTGAGCAAAACCAGTATTCTTTTTCAACAGCTTATTTTACAGCACAAATTCCCAGCAACCTAGATGGGACAAAGCACCTGTATGATTTTTCTCGCTCTTCACTCTTATTTCAATAGTTTTATGTATGGAAGAAGTAAAAGACTACACACATTATTACTGCAAGAAGTTTAACTACAGTCTTATCTTTGATTTCACATTAATAATTGAGTTTAGAAAACTGGACTATGGAAAAATATTTTCTCTTTAAAGTGGTAAGGGACAGCTGTGTTTATTCATTACCCTTCATGCCACATTCCCTTATTTCTTCCAATTTGTCTTTCACACTGGTATCCTCTTAGCCAGTATGATGCTATTTGGCCTCTAGCCTTGGTTCACAATTCTGAACAATTTTTAAGAAGTGAATACTCCTTTATAGAAGTGTTTCCTCACATCCACCCACCCGCCAGGACCCCAGGGAGAAAAACATCAAACTCTCAGAAGTTGTTCTTTTCTACTATAGAGATGACAACCACATTGCAAAGATTTCCTGTCAAGTGCTAAACCTTGCCATAAAATTCAGAAATTCCTTTACATCCCTCCAGTCCTACTGTTTCTATTCCACTTGCTGCTAACATTAGGTAGCTCTTACAAAACGAACAATTGAGAAAGGAGATATGATTTTTTTTTCCCTTAGAATTCATCCATGGAAATAGCAAGAGCAACAAAGAAAAAAAAAGATATGTCTAATGCAGCAAGCTTTGAAGTAGCATTTTTAAAAAAAAAACAAACCCTCAAAACCCTCTATTGATTGAACGTAAATTGGTGTTAAATATCCACAATTCTTTTCACTGAGAGGGATTGACTGATATGACTGAGAGATGCATGCAATTTTTATAAACATTCAAGGACCACAGATTTTTCAGGAAAAATATAGCAGATATGTACTGGCTGGCCAGTGATGTCTGCAGTACACATCAAATGAATGTGCAGTAAAGGTAAGAGTTTGGATAGGGTCAAGCCTGTCTAGCTGTCTTGTTTGCAGAGACCTCTATTCATTAACACTATGAATTCAGGGATACCTCAGCACAAAAGACTGAGTTTCATAACTTGCATATCTAAAACCCAGGCTGGGGCCTGAGAAATAATATAACATTTGCTTTCTGAATAAAAAAAATTCTCTTACAAGGAGACTAACATAGCTTAGTTACTCCTGTGTTCAGGTTTTATAAAAAGGAGAGAGAGTATTAGAAACATCAGCACCACGTTCAAGGAATAGGTCAACTCTCTGGGTGCATCTGCCTGGTGAGCTTCACCAAGACACAAATACAATCACCCCATCACAGCTGTTGTATTCGTTTGTCAAAAAAAAGTTTTGTCACATCATTCATATGTGCCATAAAGCACATTTCTGTATTTGTTTTAACATCAAAACTATGTCAGGGAAACATTTAGAAGATGAATCAGTAAGAGAACCTTTTTATAGATTCCTAAATGTAGGAAGTCTGCTGGTTTTACAACATGCAAGTATCCTGCTGAGAGAGAACGGAACTGCAGAACTAAAGTTGGGACGGGATTTCTTAGCCAGAAGAGTCAGCATAGTATATATACCCAATAAGTATGAAATAAGATTCTTCATTTGAAAACTTGCTGAGAATTTTGGATCCTTACTTTGAAATGGCATTCTGTTCAAAACTGACATGCACTTACGTAAAAATAAAGCTAGAAAGCCAGGAACGTGGATTCACATGAATGTCCAGTCCCTTAACATAGGGGATAATAGGTCACTGTCCTTTCTGTATGCAGATATCCAGCTCAAAAATACTTTTTCCCCACTACTTCTTTTAGACGGTTTCAGAAACTTTTAATCTCCCACCTAAGTCTACTCACTATCCATCTTTTATTCTGCGAAAAAGCCAACCTTTTAATTTTTATTTTTTTTTAAATAAAAACTTTCATCTTCCCAAGTGGCTATTTTGTGCATCTTTTAGTGTCAATCAGCCCTCCTCAAATGTGATTACTATGGTATTTAGATGAGGACCTAGAAGTGTTTGTACAACAGAAACATTTTCTGCCTTGAACTAAAATACATATGATTGATTCACAGCTGCAAAACATTACTAGCTTGCAGTAGTCCTGTGACTGACCGGTGTTTTTTCTTATTGGTTATTTCCAAATGATAGACTCCCAGGTGACAGCAGAAGTTCCTTGTTATTAGAAGGACCTTTCATCCTAGTTCTATTATTCTGATAAGCCTCTGTATTAATGATGCCTTCAAGCCTTGTATCATCCATAAGTTTATTAGCATCCCCAGCTTTTGGTGTCAGTCTTCTGTGAAAAATATTTGTAGGTATCAGTCAGTTACTCATTTCCTTCTGACCTATATTTTTTCTGTCACCTCAGTAACCATAAGACTTGGACTTAATAAAACATCCCATTTCATTCAAAGTTAAATATTTTCATAATTGTGAATTGCATTGACAGGCACTTTAGTTGTGGGTCAAAGAACAAGATTTTTTCATTGTCATTTTTCCAGTCAGCCAATGAACCAAAGACAACTACTCACAAACCAGAAGAGGCAGATGCAATCTGGACAAAAACCAGAACATTTAGAAGGGTATTCTCATAGCACATAAACTGCTGCTGGTGCTAACCGAGCAGCAGTTCTCCTGCTAAATCTATGTTTGGACATTGCTTTATTCAGATCAACTTGTAAGGTGCTCAGTATTCCAGACCATTCACATATCTTCTTCTAAATCATGATATTAAATCAATGAACAAACAAGTTAGGAGAAATGTCAACATTGTACAATAGCTACTGCAATATAACATGCGTTCCTAAGAAGCTACAGCTGTGCTTTATTGGTCCACAGTGTAATTCTAACTTGGCAGGTTCATTAGAGAACATTTCACATCCTGCTTTATGAACATTACCTATTGTTTCTAGGTATGATATTCAATATAATAAACAGAATAGTGGGCAATATACATCAGGACTGAGAGTCCTGTTAGTCAAAAAATGAAACAGAAATATCTGATTTTATTTCTGAAACGGTGTTTCTGACTCACTGAACATGTAATTCTCAGAGGATGAATTTCAAGTGTTGATATATTTATCATACAGTAAAATCAAGGGTCAAAAAACTAGTCTTCATTACTATTTTATAGATTATTTCCTAGGAGGTTTTATAGGAATCATAAATCGAAACAGATAGGAAGTGATTATCTGAAATTCAACGATGACATACAATAGAGCACCAACTACTGTGATAGCTGGCTCTCTGCTACTTTTGGGCTGTATTATAAAGAGTAGGAAAGCAGCAGCAAAAAAAGAGGAAGGCCAGCAGAGAATCCTAAGGCCGCTGAAGGGAGGTGCAGAACAGAAATGAAAATTAATGAAATTGTCTCTGCACAGCATCACACCTGACCTGAAGTGGGACCCAGGAGAAGAAAGCTAGCAACTTTCTAAAATAAAACATTCCCCTCCAGATCAAGTAATGCCACTCGAACAGGCCACTGAAGTCACTGCCTGTGGGAGTATTCTGCACTATCTACTTCCACCGAAGAAGTAAGGAACAGACACGATGAAGTGAATAGCAGATTGGTTTTTGTGGATCTCATGAGGCAGGAGTAGGGAGCAAGTCAGTCTCTCAATCTGAGCTTGCTTCTTCTCTGAGTTGAGAGGTCAGGTAGTCAACAAACACGCTCCTCTTACTTAAGAGCAGCACTAGAGAGCTTCAAGAGTAGAATATTACAAATTGCATGATTTTTTTATTATAAATATATACTAAAATATTTTTAATTTTATATATAAGCTCAACATGACCCAGCAATGTGTGCTCGCAGCCCAGAAAACCAAGCACACCCTGGGCTGCATCAAAAGAAGCGTGGCCAGAAGGTTGAGGGAGGTGATTCGGCTCCTCTGCTCTCATGAGACCCCACCTGGACTACTGCGTCCAGCTCTGGGGTCCCCAGCATAAGAAGGACATGGACCTGCTGGAGCAGGTCCAGAGGAGGGCCACGAAGATAATCAGAGGGCTGGAACACCTCTCCTGTGAAGACAGGCTGAGAGAGTTTGGGGTATTCAGCCTCAAGAAAAGGAGGCTCAGGGGAGACCTTAGAGCTCCTTCCAGTACATACAGGGGGCCTACAGGAAAGATGGGGAGGGAGTCTTTATCAGGGAGTGTAGTGATAAGACAAGGGGTAACAGTTTTAAACTGAAAGAGGGTAGATTTAGATTGGATATTAGGAAGAAATTCTTTACTGTGAGGGCGGTGAGGCACTGGAACAGGTTGCCCAGAGAAGCTGTGAATGCTCCATCCCTGGAAGTGTTCAAGGCCAGGTTGGATGGGGCTTTGAGCAACCTGGTCTAGTGGAAGGTGTCCCTGTAATTTTCCAATCTGGTGATATCTGTAATACTTCTCATTAGACTTAAATAGCTAACTTGAAACAGTCATAAACAAGTCATGGTTGGTAACAGGAGTTCTAAATTAGGCAGCCGGAAGACAAACAAAAGCCTGTATTTTGTTCTTGATCCTTCTCTTGTGCACAGGAAAGCCATTGTGCACGTAGCCTTTGATTCACAAATAAACAATGAAACTTCAGACTGAAATTTCAAAATGAAGCACAAAATACAAGCACCTGCCTGTATTCACTGCATATGTCTCTGATCTACATTTACTCTCAAAAAGCTCACTTTTGCACAGAAGACTATCTCTCATTTTTATTATCAATCAATTTCCAGCTATATATATGCATGGAAATTAACATCCATATTTTTAACATTTGCGAGCAGATCTTGAAATGAGTTTCTAAAAGCTCACTTACAGCCTCTGGTATTGTCTGGATGCTTACAGAGTGCAAATATAAAAAAAAAAAGCCCATATGCAGAAACAATACACAGTTAATATTGTGGAGTTCTCACTCATGAAGAGTAAAATTTAAACTATATTGTCACAGGCAATACAGAAATAAAAGGTCACCTTTTGACATAAATGCCATCACCAAAAAAAGACCTTTGGAGAAAATAGCAACAGCCTCAGCAGGCATACAAGGAGTTATTCCTCTACATGCATAGGGGCATGAAAGAAACAGGGTTTTTTTTCAACACTTTCAGGATAACACAGTAACGTTTGAAAGGAGAGCGTCTTTCATGTACTAGGAAATAAGAACAAGTTCTCGGCCTACCTTAGCCAAACTATCTTCAATCATTGGCACTGTTACTGACCAAAGAAACGTATTCTATTAATGACATGAGACAAAACGTGTGAAAAGTCAGGTGTAGTTGATGAGAGGACAGTGCAATTCAGAAAGGAGTGTGTGAAAATAGCTTCAAGCTCTCCTTTCCACTTCACTGACCATGAATCAGCTGCTTGAATTTTTTATTGGCTGCTAATGACTCCAAGGGCACTTTATGTTAAAGTGTGAACAAGAAGGGGGAAAAGAAAATCCTGGCCATGCTGTGCATGCTCTTAGCTCAGCCTTTACAGATCAACCACAGCTTGGCAGGGTTTCAAACAAGGAAGCTATGTGGCCCAGGTTACACCCTCCCTTACAGGAAAACACTGGTATTTTCCAATTCTACCACGCATTTTACATAATTACAGGTAGTTCTTCCTTACCCTGACCATGCAGTACACTATGCCAATACCACAGGCTGCCTCACTCCTGGAAATCCTCATTCCCTCATCTCTGTCGGATGCTCTCTGGCACTGATCCCTTGGGACCAAGACATGCATTTCTCTGTTCGCTTTTCTGCTCATGCACATCTCTCTGTAGGAAAGAATGATTCAATTCACTCTCTTTACAAATACGCAAGTTTGATTTGTCCATAAGTGTGTTTCTTAGAGCCTGAGATTTGGCAGGTGCTCTGGTATGTTTTCCTACCTCAGTGACTCCCTTGTAGCAAACTTTGAGTTGAAGTACATGTCACTGGGCCTCTCACTGCTATCACCATCTGTGACAGCTTCTTTTTTCCTCAATTATGCTCATGCTATCTGGGCTGAAAAAAATCCTTCCAGTCCTTGCCAGTTTAAGCATATGCTTACACATTTATTCAACTAATTTTTATCGATCTGAGTTGACAATGTCATCTTTCACATGATTTCACTGGGGTTTCATTAACATGAAGTATTTGAAGCCTAATGGGAAAGAGTCAAGCTTGGATCAAGACTTCCTTATTTACAAGTTTTTCAGAGTGAAATGGAGCAGCAGTGTGTTTCAGTGAATACAAAATTCAGAGTGCTGCCTGATAGACCAATTTCAGACAGTCAGAGCATTGTCACTAGAAAAGCTATCTAAGGTCACACTACTCTCTTCATAAACCTACCAGGAGACAATATAGTGAATTACTGCTGGGCTACACCAACAACAAACTAGTATTTCTTTTCCTGTGGTGGCTCAGTTGCTCTCCTCAGTGAGAAGAAAGCAAAGTCAAGATACGTATAGATACATATAGATACATATATTTGAAACTCCACCGCTTATTCTCTACACCCAGGCCTAACACCCATCTCACCCATGCTGGGGTGCCAGAAATACCCGTCTCCCCTCCACGTGTTTGTCAGCTACATCTTGCTGCACCCCTTTCCCTCAGATACCAGTTTGTTATTCTCTGATAATACGCACATTTACTGAACTTCAGAAAGTGGTTAACACATCCCTGCTATTTCACTTGATCAAGATTTATTTTGATGTTCAAGAACAGTCTGTGCTAAATGAATGTGTTCTTGTGGAAGGGGACACCAGCAGCATATAGCACTAGACTACAAGATTAATACAGCTTTTTTTTCTTTTGTAGAACCTCTGAGGAGAAATATTTCTGACAATAGCTGTCAGGCTCTTGTCAAGCAACTTAACCTCCACAGCGTTAGGTTACTATACCCTGAACTACAGGGAAGATTTAGTTTAGCTTTAACTACGTGGGACAGACTGGCGATAGAGTTGACATCCCAGCTGAAGAGGCAGAATCCACTAATTAGTGCAACAGTACATCCAAGGGATTGTCTATGTACCAGAAGCCAATTCTGAAATACAAGCAGTATCATTTACATCCCAAGAAAGTAAGTGCTAAAGAAGCTTCACAGCAAGCATAACTGATGATTTAACAATTCTTTGCATATAAAATCTTAATTAAGGTGTTTTGATAATCAAGAACTTCTGTGTAAGAGGCATTCACCATTACTGGCTTCTTTTTACTACCTGGTCACAGATACCATGCTGTAGGTACTCACAGAGTTTTTATTAAGCACAATTACTACCCTGCCAGCCAAACTAAGCTGCTTTAAATAGTTGCTATAAAAAGTGTGGACTCACCACCTTTTTAGTTATACTGCAGACTTGCAGACATCCCCAAACTGATAATAAATAGCTGAATTTTGAAATATTGTTGAATTACAGAAAAAAATATAGAGACCTTACTTCTCTAATGAGAAACCTGACAACCTAAGCACATGTGGACTGCAAAACAGTGTACTTTAGAAATATTATTATTATATAACATTAAATCATACATTTTAAAAGCATGTGTAAACTGAGTGAATAAGTATATCTTTTTTTTTTCTTTAAGAGATGCTTGTTACTTTATAAGCATGCAAAAATAAGTAAATCAGGTAAATATATGAAAAATAGTGCTTTTGGTTGCATTACAGTAACTAGCTATAGGATAGGGTTAATGCCTTTTTAAACAAAACAATACAGAGCGTATCTGATATCAGTGATGTGCTGGCTATTAGAATTAGAGATACTGTTTTCAGCTCCTTGTAGAATAGGCCAAATGCTACTCACTGTCATTGATGTAAAATGAAATTAAATCCACTGAAGCAAAAAAAAAATACAGAATACTTGCAAATATATACAAAAGAGCAGATTTATACAAATGTAATTGATGTGGCCCATTATACTAAAAAATTATCTTAAACCATAAAGATGGAAGAATGAGCTTTTAATTGTCCAAGACGGCTGAACTTCTGATTAGGTCTAGAGGTAATTATCTACTAGTGCATCTACGTTTTTTAATTTTTGTAACTACAACATTTTTGCAGTATTAGAGTAGAAAAGTCCATTCTCCACGCTAATAGTGCACATCAAAGAATAAAAAATAACTTTTAAGAGCACACTCATAATACCTCAAATTTTAAGAACTGGCTTCCTGAAGGTTTCCAAACTGTGTGATAAACGAGAGGCTAAATGAAGGAACAGTAGCATAATCCTCTCTAAATGGGCTTATACGATGCTGTTAATGCTGCTTTTGCAGCATTAACATACTTCAGTACTTCAGATGAGATCATTCCAAAGCTGAAACTGTGTGCAGAGGCCATCTCCAGGTCAGGGACATGAAGTTATTTTGCAGTCACACTGTTTTTCCACTGCCTCATCCACTATTGCTATTGTGTGATAAATGGCAACCTGCTATTTTTAGGGAATAATAATAAGGGGGTAAACATATTCTACTATACTGCGTTAAAAATAATTTTATTCTGGCAAGTAAGTATACTAAGATTCAGAAACCTTTGTTACCAAGAACACACAGCACACGAGACACAGAATGAATTTGAGTCAAGGATATAGCATAAAGCCCCTTTACAACCAAAGTGCTGTAACAGTTCTACTTTAGTCTCCATTCGCTGCAGAAAGGAATCAAATCTTAAGGTTGTAGCAGAAAAATGGCATAAGAAATTCAAGGGTATCAAATGTTTATATTATGGTGGGAGGCAAAGGTTTGCATTATGGAAAGTGCAAAATCTATCCTGGCAGCATTCAGAATGGTGGCTGGAGAGAACTCTAGTAGGTCAAGAAAATAAGTCCTAAAATTATTTTTCAATCATAAACTATCCTGATCTGTTGTTTTCAAATTTGCCATTTAGAATGATATGTTTTCATTATTTAATATGTGCAGGTCTAATCACAGGCCTGATGAGAAATTAACAACAATCTGCTTCAAAACAAATCCACATCATAACCCTCCATCTACACTTTTACTTTTTCTATCCCATTCATTCTCTGCCTCACCATCTTTCTGCCTTTTACATAGCAGAATCACATATATTATGCCAGGATTAAATATATTTTAGCATTTCATGTTAACAAAAGTTTCCATTCTTTTGCATAGCATTTCAGCAAAGCGTTTAACAAAAGAGCCAAAGAAAGACAAAAATCCTAAACAGAGTTAAATCTTTTCCTGTAATTATTATACATGAAACGCAAGAGAACTCATATGAAAGAATTAAACTGAAGGCATGGATTTTGATCACAAAATGTTTACCCCAGATTTGTAGAACTCAAATCCTGAGATTTTCATCCTAATCTTCAATAAGAGTTAATACTGATGAGAATATATTACAAACTGTCTTCTATGTCTAAGCTGTCTCCCTTCATAAACAAAAACAAAACAATCAAAATAACAGTCATTTTAGAAATAATACAAGTTAAAAATGGTTCTGAAATTAGGCACCTAGCAAGGCACATATACCAATTCATTTATTTGAGTACATATCTTATTATTCAAAACAATATGCAGAATGTTATCTGACTCTGAAGTAACAAGGCATCTGAACAGTTGTCCTTTTTCAACATAATTCCACCTTTCCTAAATAATTCCACCTTCCTTAAGGGCTTTCAGAACAACACTAAAACCATCCCTACGGTGTCAATAAGCAACATAGACTCTTTTAATCTGATAATGTAAAAGCCAGTGAAAACAACAGACAACCGCTATGTCCAACCAGAAGTTTTGATAAAAAATTCTTATATTCCCTACAGGTGTGCCAGTTCTTTTCTGTGCAGAAAACCACAATTTCAGAACTTAAATGATCTTCAGACTCTCATAGAATTGTAACGATAGGATATGATCAGATTAGCATGTGTGCAGAGCCTTCTTTTAGCTCTATAAGAGATTTTTTGTTCTTTTAAATTATATTTGTTTCTTTGCCTCTATTTTTCTCACTGTAAATGACTGATGAGTCTCTGCCCAATCTAGAGAAAGTATCCACAAACATGAAGATTTGGCTAATAGGATCTAATTCCTTTTTTGGCTACACAGGCATACAACTGTGAAGTGAATGGTTTTATAATGATATCTGGAACAAGAACAAAGTACTTAAGCTTGCAAACACCAGAAAAAATACACATTTCTTCTATGTTTCAGGCAGGGAGAGCACAGATTATATGATTTTAACATCAGAACCTGCATAATTTTCCTTTTTAAAAGAACTTGCATCATATTCCAGGCACAGTTATCCTTCTAATTATCTTTTATGCATACTTAAAAGTATTGTCATATACTTTTCCGAGTCTCGTTGGTCCCAGGTGAAGAAGTAATAAAAGAGAGAACCAATGTACAGACTGATCTCTCCCCAGAGATCATCCATTTTTTCTCTGCAAAAGCTGGAGTCTGAGACTGTAGACAGACCGCTACTAGGTACTTGGACATCACCTCTTACATGAGGCCAAAATATTTCTGTGTTGCCACATCTAAGTGCATCTTTTTATTGAGAAACATTAGTGATGTCAAGATATAACAGTTAAGGCACAACAGTTTCTGGGAACAGCTGGATCTGTCTTTTNTTTTTTTTTTTTTTTTTTCTGAAAAATAAACAGGAACATTTAAGCTATGCCATGACTCACTCCGCAAATTGCTGTGGTCCCCACTGCCTTAGCTATATTAATACCAATAAATTAATGTTTTGACTCTCAGGCCACCACACCTAAGGGTACAGGAACCTCTAACAGCAACACAGTTAAAGGCAGAGAGAATGCAAAAGCAGATCCAAGCAAAACTGTCGAAATCAATATTCCCAACATCTATAAACATTCGTGACAAGCATGCAAAAAGTTAAATGCTTGTCTCAAGTTTTGTAGCTCAAGCCATTGTCTGAGGTTAAATAAGAACAGCTATTAATTTCATTGAGGGTTACCCTACCACTACACCTATAAAACATTTTATATAAGAGGCTCACAAACAGTTGTCTTGTAATCATCAATTAGCTCAGAACAATGTTCTATATTCTGAATTTCCTACAAAGACTGCTCCGTATTCCTGTTCTTTAATAACCTCCTGATTTTTCCACATTAAAAAAAAATCACCCCTCAGTTTATTTTCACTGTTTTCCCTAAACAATTCTTTTTTAAAAAAGGACAAGCTATGTATATGTTTTTCTAAGTGTCCTGTTTACCCAACTTACCATCAATTCTGTGTTTAGTCAGCTGTGGCATTACATCTTGAACAGCATTAGCAATAATACAAAAGTTCTACATGTCCACAGATTACTTATAATCCAAATTGATTTCAGCTGTATTAAATGGTTTACTCATCATTCTGGATTAACATCCTCTGTGTCTGGGGGAGGGTGTAAAAGAATTGAAATATAATTTCAACTTCTACCCCCCAAAATAACAAATTCCAGGTTTTTACAGAGAAAACATTTAATAACTCAATAATTCTTCAATACAGTTATGAAATAAAATGCTGAAATCTTTACTGTTTTAAGTCAAAATTCTCAACAATTCTTACTGATGATCAAACTTCTCGCCCTCAAGTTACTCAGGAAATGAACTAAACTTTAACTATTTCTTAAGGTGCATTAAGAAAAGTATGTGGAAGAGGGCATACTTCTGTATGCTGATAAGAAATCTTATAGATTTATCAAAAATTCTTCCATTCAGTATTTATGGACCACTGACCAACCTGTGTCAGCCAAAACATCTGGGTTTGTGAACCAGCAGAGGAATATAAGGAAAATTTGCTCAAGCGTGTTCCCGTCTCCTATCTGAAGTCAAGCACAAGGAAGATTATTCAAAATTGTCTCCTGCCCAGCTTCTCATATGCTGAAACACTGCTAATTATTAAACAGAATGTATATGCACCAAATGTTTTAAGGCACAGATTTCACTGCTTTCTCAATGATGTGAATTTTTGACAAACTACCACAGTTCCAGCACACATACATAACTCAGTGTAGTATTGTTTCTTTATTAGGAAGTGAAATTTAATTTATCATTTGAAAACAACAGATAAAATGTAACACCCAACTGTTTATATATGTGAATAAATGTCATTGGAATTATATTATCTTCACTCCTGTGCTATGAAAACAAGCTCTACATTACACACACACACATATGTCATGACATATGTGTCTGTTCCAGGAGCTCTCTATGCTCCTAACTTTATAATTAGTGTCTGCCACTGCTGTGAGCCCTTCACTCAGCATGAACTGCATCCTGGGAAACTCCACTAAAGATAACTTATGTGAAGAAGTGCACAACACTGGAAGTCATATCAGGAGAACTTGTTTCATCAGTAATATTACATGTATCAAAGTAGCAATTCAGACTTACTGTATGGCCTTTAATCTTACTACATTTGCCATAGACTGTTTATCCAAATTCTCTGAACATTTCATGAAACAAAACCATTAAAAATTGTGTAGCAGCTTTCAGAGGTGAAGAACCCCTAACACTTTAGAGAATAATACCTTATGTGCTGGGAGGAAGTGAGTGAGAAACATACCTAGTTTACACATGATGTGTGCAGTAAACACGCATTTAAACAATGGATGGTACATTAGTCACCAATCTGTTTATTTTGAAAGTGACCTGAGCTCCATGAATTTCACTTGGAACTAGTACTAGAGGAATGCCTTATTCTAGTTCAGTACATGCATTACCATAGTAATAAACTAATTCTGTTGTTACTACATGTATGTTATGATCGGGGCTCATGATACTGAAGTCAACATAAAATGAACCCCAGTTGAGAGAGAGAAAATATTTTAGTATTAATTCTCTGCTGAAGACTACCAAATAAAGTGGAAATTGTCAGTTGCTAAACCCACTGATTTCACAATGTTCCTTGACACAGACGAAGCAGAGATGAAAGAAATTCTACAGCTTGTCCCTATTGTGCAGTCAAAAGACTCACCCCTTTGATAATGCAGTTCCAAATTATCAAGAAGTCAATCAAATAAGTGCTAAAAAAATAGTTTCTACATATTCACAATGGCCTGATTAAAAGACGATGCTTACATAAAATGAAATGAAAAGGACTGCAAAACGTCTCACCCAACCCTGCTATCACAAGTAGCTACATTATATAACTCGTTCATAAAAGGACCAGAACCTTAAACAACCTTTAAGTAGTTAGTTCTGTCCCAGACCTCGCTCTTCTGGTACTTACCAACCTTGCTCTGTATTCCAGGCTGCATTTACTATTTACTGTTAGTCAACATTATTGTTCCAGCATTAGAAAGTGTTACCTTGCTCAAAAGATACACTCCCTATGTATATTCTAAATAAAACTTTTTGACTTAAAAGAAACAACCTAGTTTACTGCATCTTCCTCCTATTAGCCTGCAGGAATCGTACTAGTTTATAGAGAATGAGTTAGATTTCAACACGTATGAGGTGTTCACATGCGCTAAGTACAATAACTTTGTATAAGTTCTTGAGAGCAAAATGAGTCTTGCTGAGCTTTCACCAGAGATACTTTGGAAGCAGTCCCACTTGGCTTTCCAAATGAATCTATACGCATCAGAATGAGAGAACTTCTAAATGAAGCACAAGTAATGCAACAGTTATTGATGGTCAATAAGCAGAAAACCTAACAATGCCATTTCAATGCAAATTCTTATCAAATTGAAATGCAATTTAACCACAGCATTGACATTTAAATGGACATAAGACACAACCCAGTGAAGGTAAATGTGTACATTTGTGCTGTTTCCCTTTTACCAACTATTACCTCTCTCTTTGCCAATTTTCTTGTATGCAGTAAAGGAAAAGTTCTTCCCATCTTAATATTGAAATCTGTTATTCATCAGCACAAGAATCAAAAAAGAAAGGAATGAAAGACGAGTAGTACACTTTGAACTGAGCCAATTGGGATTTAGCTGCTTTACTGTAGATTCCTTCTTAGGCAAGCCTTCCTATACCCGATTCCTTCTCTGCAGTCAGTACTAGATTTATTTCACCATAATCTTGTAAGAATGAACTACTAAAGGTCATGAGTCAAGAGAGGTTGGGCCATCACTAACAGAAAGCTTGATAAGAGGTTCCAAAGGGTGCAAGTACTGTATCAGCTCAGGTCCTGAAAGCCGGTCTACCTTAACAATACTGCTTCCAGTTCAGAACATAGAGCTTGTTCAGATGTCTCCACACCACAGTCAATTGAGCACTGGCTAAAGGAATTATGTTCCCATTTACTTTAGTTATATACCTCACTGTTAAGCTTGTAAGAAAAAACTACCAAGACCTTTGATGAAACATTATTTTCTGTTTAAATATCTATCTAGTATTGGTTCATAAAACTGCCTCACCATATGGTTTCTCGTTATTTTTAATGATATATAAGATGCAAGGTATAACACCACTAGAAAAGAGTACAAAAGCATAGATGATGAAAAGAAAGACATACGGAGAAAACATGAACAGAAAAGCCTGAGAAGAGAAAAATACAAAGTAATAAACACAGATCCTATGTGAAATCGAGAGCTCACAGTCGTCTTGCGGACACTAGAACAATCATGGTACCATTGCATAGCTGTGCGTGCTCATTTTGAGCGGTAAAAATATTAGCACTGCAAAATTTTAAACAATAAAGTCAACCATGTACCTTCATTTTTATTTTTAAATTGCACAAACCACAAAGATTTGTGGTGCATAAATCCATTTTGAATAGGCTGCTTAATTGGTACTCTAAGTCTAATACATCAGCTGCCTGGGGATCTGGACAGCAGCCAAGTATCCCAAGTTCAATTCGTACAGTAGCTCTATCTGTTCTTTCTCCTAACACAGAAGGACTACAGCTACTAATACTGAAAGTTACCACTAATGCATCTTTCATAAAGTTTATTTTATGAAAACCTCTCCCCAATCTATTAAAGCTATTAAATGAGTGGATCAGTACTTCAAGACATCCTGGACTGAAAAGTACTTGGTGGTTTTTTTGTTGTTTTGTTTTTAAACACACTTCAATTCAATAGCCCGATGTGAAAAGTTCAGGATAGCTGGTCACTTTTTTGGCATTAGATTCATAAATACAGCAATTTGTTATTCTGTTTCTCCTCAGCTAGAAAGGAGAGATGCCACATGAAATCAGTAACCACATCATACATGTACTAGCGCTGTCTGCACATCCCTTTTTTCTATCAATTTTCTTTATGAGGGAATCTGTGATAAAACATCTATTTTATAAAAGCTTAAATTTAAACATAGCCATGTTGAGATGATTTCCAATAGCTCACTGAATAGGGATGTCAAGTAAAGCTGAAACAGCTTGGTAGGATCTTTGAAAAATAAATGGAACAGCACAGGTTGATATAAAGGCAGAATTTCTTTCTCTGTGTATAAATATTTTGTTTTTTTCTAAAAAAACTCGCTCAGTTTCTTTCTGTTCACTTTCTCACAAGGACAAGTGGTATAAGTATTCCTGAAAGGTGAATTTGAGACTCCAGTACCTTAAATATTAATCAAAAGCAAACTTCTAATTATGTTATGGATTTAGATAAAATCCTTTTATTGCATAGAAGATGAAAAAGAATTTCTGTAATTAATCATTATAGTTTAAATGCTGTTGCCAAAATATTAAGTATTTTAAAGGCACTGGTCATTGGCTTTTCAAATACAAGAACAAATTTGCAAACAACTGCAATGAAGAAAAGAATTACAGAATTATATAGTATTTCACCAAACAGTAATGTTTCAAGTATGACCATGTATTCTTTCTAACTGATCTGCCCATCATGACTTGAAGGTGATCTATTGATCCCATGTATTTAAAGAAAAGCTTTCTTGTATGCAAGCAACATTACAAAGCTATATGCATCACTGATTTAAAAAAAAAAAAAAATCAAGCCTGTATTCTTCACTAGAAATTTACATTAATATGCTCTTACAGTAGCTTAATTAAATACTCATTGCTAAGTACCACATGTAAATAGTGTGACTTGTACAAAATTTAATTTAGAACTATTCAGAAACACCAGCTGCAAAAAATAGAGTATTTCCTTACAAAATCCTGTCAAATCAGCATACTCCTTTGGAAATGTCTATTATTATTCATTATCTGATCCCAAAGGATAAACCTAGAGAAACTGTTATTAAGTTTTGAACCCAATTCTATTATAAATGTTTAGCATCATGGGAATACTCTGAGCTCTCCTCTTTATTTTGCTCTTGAGATATCACCTAAAGGAACTGTTTGGTTTTAAATGTATCAAATAATGAAATACTGGCATGTTTCTCACTTTTTCTTGAGCAGCATGTTCTTTGAAAACAAATAATATGTTTTTCCTTCATCAGTTGGTGTTTGTCTTGATTTGTACATAGGTTGTCACGCTCTGCATCACAATTGTTTCCATCCATATATTGCAGACAAATAAGGAATGAGGAAATTCATTTACTAAATTATTAAACTGTTGTTTACATGAGAAAATAACTTACCTTGCAAATCTGCGCTATCAACAAACTATTAATTTTAAAGACCTTGCAAGTGTAAAATCAGCTGTTACAGAATTGCAGGGTTTGAGCAGTAAGCTACTGTAACAGATAAATACATACAGCAAGCCAAAACGCTAAAAAAAAACATGTAACATTGAAGGCAGCCAAGTAAATTGCAACTTTTTTTTTCTTTTTTCTTTTTTTTTAAGGAACAATCCTTCAATAGTTATTGTAATAAATGTGCTAGAGATTATAATTTCAGCTGCAGTCCACAACAGTAACAAGGCTGTCCTGGGCACAGACAAACTATTTTCACTCCTCTCCAATTCTTCTGCCTAATCACTTCATAGGCAAGGACCGAATACGTTAGTATTCGCTATAGCGAATACAGAGACCAAAACTTTCAAGCTCACATACCTTACATTGGACAACAAAATCTATTTTCAGTCACCAGCATAAAAAACCCGGATTTTCCAATTAACTGATCACCTGTGTATCTCTCCACCAGAATCTCAGAATTTAAGCTACTTTACTGCAGTGTCTCTCCCTGTGGTATCCAGGAAATTGCCTACTAACTCTGAGTTTCAGAACAATGTTTTTCATACCATAGGCCGAGTAGCCAGAAACAAATCTACGTGACTTACATGTAGCTTTTAGGAAAGCTAAAAGAAAGCCCTAATAAAAAAAGTAGTATCAAACCACTTGCTTTGAGTAGCAGATACACAAAGTCTACGCATAAAAAATAGCACAGAGGTATCTATCAGGTTACTATTCTACATTGTCCTATAGCCACTTTAAACTGGTGAGACAGATTATATATGGTATCAACCACTCCCAGAGTTTTGCAGAGTTATGTTTATGAAAGGTTAAAAGGAGGCACTAATACGAGTATCATGACTCTTTTCAGGCAGTAGGTGAAACCTTGAAGAAAAAGTGGCTCTGTCTTCAAAAAAGTGACCTGACCTTTGCTTTGGTGGGTTTTTACTCTGCAAGAAATAAAAAGCACTGCATGCTTTCCAATGCATCCTTTCTAGCCGATAAACTATTTTGTTCTATCGCTCAGCACAAAAGGACTACATTTTATAACGATCAAATAGCATGTTATTAGAGCTAGCTAACGATAGCTCCACACGTCATACTAGAAACAAGCTTCATAGACCTGGAATATGTCATATGAATCATGAACAGAGTAAATACGTAATTGGCCAAGAACCTTTGATATGCTTACTAATTAGAATTAATTCTCATTGAACTAAATATATTTAATTTTACAATGACTTTGCAGTTCTTTGGATATCAAAGGCATCACAAATCCAGCATGCTTATCATTTATGACACTTCTGCTCTGAGAATTTCTTGCAGCATGCAAAGAACTCTGTAGGGTAACTGTGATGTGTTGCACAAGCAAGCTAACCTAACATTGACCTGATGATTAATAAAATCTGTTAAAAAATCGCAACAGAATGTAATGTTTTTACCTGCAATTGATGAAATGTTTCTGAAATAACCTGTAGTTCAGTATAAGCAGTAGTGTTGGGTTTTTTACTGGACACAGAATACAGTGCTAGTGAAAGTAATTCCAGTATATAATGTGGTAGTAAAGAACCCCTTCTGTTAACAGACTTTTAAGTATTTAAATATATTTAAGTCTAGTGTAAAATGCTACTTTTATGGAGCCAGATCCTGCAGTCTTTGCACAGCTAAAACTTCCACAGAAATCAATGGGAGCTTTATAAGTATAAAAATAAGGACATGCCCAGGGTCACTAGCATAATACAGTTCTGCTGTTATGCTTTATGTGTATGCTCAGACTTTCTCTGTCACTTACAAGAGTATAAGAGATCAAAAACCAGAAATCCATGTGAAATCAAGAATACCCTTTTTAAATAAAGAGTGCCTTCAAAGAGAGAATGGCACAAACTGTTAGTTCATTTTTTGTTTGGCTAAAATATTAAAATTGAATATTGTTAAAAAATTATACTTTGTCTTGAATATTTACAATATATTAAGTGAATTTTAAGAAAAGTGAAGTTTAAAAAAAAATCTTAAAGTTCAACAACAATGATCTCTTTTTGGAGAACTGTAGCAATGCCTATGATGGCAGAATTTGGCTCCGTATATTCTGTTAGCAAAAAACAGACTGTTTATATAACGTAAGTTGCTTTTTTAAAAATGTTATTAGAGCTATAAACACTGTGGGCCCAGCCCTACAGGTTAAACTTTTAAATTTCCGGGAGCGTTTGCCTCAGTGAACTACAAGGATCTGTGCTTTATTTGCAAAATCAGCTTGATACTATTTTTAAGCAAAACCCATGCATTTCAGACATAAACTTATGGACAACAAATTAAAGCAATGGGCTGATCCTGCAGACTTTAATCCTGTGGAGATCCTATCCTGCAGAAGGTCCAAACCCTTCCATTTGCACTGGAGTATTTCCAGCCGGCCTTGCCCCAGCAAGGCAGTGCCGTATTCCCGTTGACTTCAATGGGGCAACTCTAATGAGTCACGAGACTACGGCTAGACCCCAACCACGTTGATAACGAACCGGTTCACAGATAGTTTATTATTATTATTATTATTATTTTTAAACAGTGTTTGTGTATTCTACTTTCAACCAAGCTTTGCTTCCAGCCGTAAACGCCGTCAGTTTAACGACTGGATGGTTCTGGGGTGTGTTGTTGGGAAGCGGTTGTTGGTTGTTGCCAGGCCCGCTGCTGACTCGCGCCATTGTTGATTTCGCTGTTGTAGGGTAAAGGCTCTAGGGCGGCAGATAAGGCTGTTGCCATGGTGATGAAGGAGATTCCGAGGGAGGAGTCTGCAGAAGAAAAGCCCCTCCTTACTATGACATCACAGGTGGGCGGAGCGCGGGGCTCTGAGGAGGCCGCGGACAGAGCGCGAGATGCAAAAGCCCCACGCGAACGCGGCACGTGCAGCCCGAGGGGAACCTCACCCGCTGCTTAGCTTCCCCTGGGTGCAGCCTCAGGCGTAGTGGAGCTGGTTGAACCCATCCGCTAGAGGAGCTCACACCAATGTCAGCACGGTCCCTCACCGACATGGGGAAAAATAGTGTGGGGTAAATAATGTAATCGCTTGGGGTTTAGATGTTTTGACATGAAATCTTAAGCAAAAATGCTTTTTTCCCCCCAAATAAAGGGATCTGTAGAAAGTACAGTATGTGTCAATTACCAGAAAGTTATTTAAAACCAATTTAAAATTTCAATTATAATTCATGCCATCAATATTCACACCACAAATATTCATTTGCAATGCACGCATAAAATACTCTTATTCAATGCATATATGAAATAAGAAACAACCACTTCACAGTAGTATCATTTTCAATCTCTCTGATCCCATCCCTAAGCTCTCACTGGGATTCTACTGGTCCAGATCAGAATATGTAATTTTGCACACCCCACTGCTTTCATTTCTACACCTTCAGTCAAAGGGGAGGACGTAACATCATCACACGAAAGCTTACACCTTGGAGTAGCCATCGAACCTTAGGTGGTTCCATTAGTTTCTTGAAGACGGTGATCGAACACCACAGTAAAACACAGCACTTCCATCTCACAGCAAGAGTGGATTTTATTCCCTCCTGTCGCTCACATACATGAATTTGTTCCCCAAGCAAGTGCATTTAGTTTACTGTTAATATCTAGCACACGCAAGTGATTCCTACTCATCAGGAGGTTTAATGGATGTAATCTTACCACATGAGTTGTTTTTTTGTGAGAGCCTTCAACAAAATCCACAATCCTGTTTTATACCTTTCACATTTTAAGATAACAGCTACTGTACTTTTTGAACGTATTTAAGATGCACACAAGGCCAGCACATACTTCTCTTACAGAGCATCACGGATGCGCTGCACTAATACACACGCATTATAGAAATATCATCTACTACTTGGGAAACCAGGTCTGGCAATCTCCTCCTCAGCCACTGTTGAACACTGTATTTTGCTTGTGGTGAACTCTAATTAGTCTATGAAGTAATTGCACAAAGGAAATGGATGTTCCCTTTAAGGCATCATTTCTCATTTTCTACTAAGTGATTAACAATTAGAAACCAACAAAAAATGCTGCCTCCTCTACCCACCCCCATGAAAAAAAAGTGCAAAACTTCCATTGGCTTCAACAGGGCCAGGAGTTCAGCCTGGGTTCATTAAATGTTTAATGCACCATTTGTAGTGGTTGTCAGTCTACTCAGCAAAAGTCTATGATAAATTTATAAGTAAAATGCTTGTGTCTGTTAGTCAGTGTAATTTCTTCCACTAAACACAAATACCTACTTCCCTGCTATGCACCAAAGGGGTGCAGAAGCCAAAAGGAAGCAGAATCAAGTGAAAAAGTGAGTATTTTCCATAGCCATCTCTGCATCATGTATGTGTGATGTGCAGTTACGTGATCATATTGCATACATCATTTGTATCCTAATTGTCTGGCTGTAATGTTGTTTTGAGATGCTTCCTCTGCAGTGTGTCTGTGTAAACCTCTCGTTCAGACCATTCATTCAGAATAATGCACCGCTATATTGTGGTATACATTTAGCCATCACCATCAAAGTGTTTGTCTCTGCTCTTTACATGATGAAACAGATGGATGTGGTTGCTGCTCACAGGGTGAAACACGCAAGTTCCAAATTGGCTGCAAACAAGTTTTCCAAGCCAGATCAAATTGGGTCATCAGAATAAGGCCTGGTCCTTTCAAAGTTACCACAATCAAACCCAGTATATCTTGGGAAGGAATTATACACATTAGGTATCTCTGTTGCTCCATCCCTACAACCCAGTTAAGCAAGAAATTTGCAAATAAAATGCAAGGTTCGAGCCCAGATAGAGAAGTACAAGCTTTTCTAAAAGGGGGGGAGGGAAATCTCTCATTTCCAAAATCCTTGATGAATGGAGGATTAATCATGTCTGACTGTGGAAGCAGACTCCACAGGAAGCATAAGTGGAATCTGATACAGAAAGAAGAGATTCTAAATCCTCATTTTGAGAGAAATAGTAAGTGATGATGTACAGAGGTCCCTGAATTTGTATTTTAAGAGATGCCTCTTTGCTGTCTTCCTCTGGAAAATGTTAAAAACATATGCAACACAGAACAAGTCAGATAAATATTCGCATTTTATTGTTGTGCTTCTAGAAAAGCCCTGCTTGTAAAATATGATACTTATTTGTTGACATAGATACTGTGAATTAAATTTTAATGACATTTCCAATTCACAGATTATTTTGTATCATCAGGTATTATTTTATATCATTACATCCGGAGCCAAATCTTCAAATAACAGGAACCCAAAAAAGTATTGCAGACTCCAGTGGGATTATGCCAATATATAGCAACTGGGAATCTTGACTATCATGCCAGCAGTAATGAGTATATTACAATAAGCAGAGGGATATTCTTGATAACTGAATAGGCCTTTCAGTATCTATTTTTTTTATTCTGTCTCAATTACTTTCAATGAAAGTCACTTTATTGGTGTGAGAAAGCATTCAGTAGTTGCCAAATTTAACACCAAGCATCAGAGAGTGAGCTTTCAGTCCTAAAGGGATTTTGTAGAACATAACTCTATACCATGTTGTTGTCTCCCTTTATCTTTTGTAAGATAATTCAGAAGAGACTGGAACAAATTAAAAAAGGTTGTGGGGTTTTGTTTTTTTTATATGAATGAAACCTAGAAGAAGTGAAAGACTGCTGAAAGTTCAAAGATTAACTGGAAGTTAAGCTACAAACTCATATACTTCTAACTGAAGCAGAGAAGTAAATGAGAAAAATAGTGCATAAAAGTTTGATTTGAATTCCAAAATAAAATTTTTGTTTAGCCACTTCACAGCTTCTTTGCATTTGTCAGGAGGAAAAAAGCTCACTTCAGAATAACTTTCTAATGAGATGTTTAAACCTAAATATCCCCTGGAGCCAAAGTTTAATTGGACAGTCAGCTATGAAATTCCCAATTTACTACAGGTCAGTGAACTTCAAGAGATCTGATTCAATAAAGTACTTTGATCCACACTTACACTTTAAAAAATGATTAACTGCTTTATTGAGCAGCAAAAAAAGTGCATGCTTAAATGCCTTCCCAGCCTGATTTTAAACAAACAAATCTCACAGAGTCACAAGAGTTATTTGTCACAGATCCATCGCACCTAATTTAGATTCTTCGTTAGAGTACATAAATTGGAAAGCTAGTGATGGTAGGATCCCTACAAAGATAATAGTAGGAAATAAGACCTGCAGGAGGTGATTCATGTCCAAGATGGTCCTGTGGCAAATATACTCTGGAACAAAAATGTGAGTTCATGAAAAAGTCACCAATAAGAAAAAGAAATGCAAAGTATATCTTGAAAGCTATCCCCACTTCTGTTTATAACTGAAAAATATGGGAGCTGCCTTCTTAAAATTTACATGAACTACACAGATATTGTACATCAGAATACAATTTTGATATTGACTGCTTATAATTTAAAAAGTTAACCTACAGAACACAGTTTTAGGATTTGAATTGGAAAGAATAAGTTTTAAAAGTTGAAATTACATTACAAGAAACATTTCTTCACTCTGAGGGTGGTGAGGCACAGGAACAGGTTGCCCAGGGCAGTTGTGGAAGCTCCATCCCTGGAAGTGTTCAAGGCCAGGTTGGATGGGGCTTTGAACAACCTGGTCTGGTGGGAGGTGTCCCTGCCCATGGCAGGGGGGCTGGAATTAGATGGCCTTTAAGGTCCCTTCCAACCTAAACCATTCCATGATTCTATGCTGAAATTCATCCTGTCCCATGAAAAATGCAGGCTACAACACACAAGTTGTCAGAAGAGAGAGATATGTTTCACAGCCACACCCCAATTAACTCCACCAGATGCTTAAGACTATAAAAAAAGTCTCTCTATGAGGCATTAGTTAGTATTCAGGGACATTTTAATTTTTTTAAAGTGAACTTCATTTGCATGCCATTTGTTGATCGAAACACATTTAATATTTGCTCAAGGGCTTGAGTAAAATACTCAAACACTTCCACTCCCTAAATTCCACTGATTTTTTTTGTCCTCTTGGTTGTGCTTGGTTTTTTTTGGGGTTNCTGATTTTTTTTGTCCTCTTGGTTGTGCTTGGTTTTTTTTGTTTTGTTTTTGGGTTTTTTGTTGTTGTTTGGGGGTTTTGTGTTGTTTTATTTGTTTGTTTACTTTTTAAACTCTAATAGGAGATCTCCCAAATGCTTCCATTCAACTTTATACAGGAAACAGACTAAAGATCGTTGATATACTGCTCCTGATGCAGTTAGTAGATTTTCTGATGTATCAACTCACAACATGAATTTGATTGCATAATCAGTTTTCCATATAAAAGTTAACAGTCCCATCTGAATCAAACATTCATTCCAAGCTTCTCAGCATTAGACTTGCATTGACTTACAGCCCACTCCATAACTGTTTACTAAATAACATTATAACAGATTGGCAGAAAGTTAAAGTGAATGAATTCGCTTCTGCTCTCTTTTATACCAATCTAAACCAGAATTAACTCCATTTTAACTAAACATTAATGTAAAAAAGGCAAAAATCATGCCAGTATTAGATAATGATGACAATTAAGTTTGGACTACAATAATTCACTGTACATTCCAATCTGCTCTCTGAGAACAGTGGCCATTTCCTCACTGATCTTAGGAGGAGAGCTGAGATTTTTTTTTAGAGGATTCATGATAAATTCATTAGCAGTACTTTCCACACATCTCGAATCTGTCTCATTTTATTTATTATAAATTTTTTTAGTAGTTTAGCAGCAGACACTTCTTAAGTCCTGTGGATAACTTTTTTTCATCTATTATTAAAACAGGGTAAATACAAGAAGAATAAAAAAGGAAATACAAAATTCCTAAGTGCATGTTTAGCAGTACAAATATTGATTGAATCTTTACTTCTAAGTTAAATACTGCTTAACACTATTATTGCTTTTAGGGCAGTATGCATAATTTCAGCAGAAATATTCTCACGAGTATAATAAAGTTGCCTTGACAATATGCTTAAAAGTCATACATTGGCTGCTTGCCTAAAGTTATACAGTTTTATCTGTCACATAAATTAAATACATCTTCTGTGAAATAACAGTTTTAATTTGAAATTACCATAGGAATTGATGGTGTAATTTTTTCATAAAGTTAACTACACAGTTTCAAACATTTTAAAATGCCTTACCATTCCATAAGCACAGAAAGACTTGAACAAACATTTTTTTGTAAATAATATATTATGCCAGTTTAACTCTTTTTAATATGAATTATTTATGAATAGGAATTAATTTTCAGAAAATTGTTGGTTCTTCATTCATGAGTAGTCTAAGTAAAAATACACTATCCTGTTAAAGAGTTGCAAGCAATGTACTACAGGCGTTCTGTATTCAACAAACTCGTTGTTTGTACAGTGAAACTTTTCTACTGAATTGCAAGTCCAGAAAAATTCAAACAGCTTTTGAGTGTCGAGCTTTTCAATCTGCAAAAAACCTTTCAAGGCAAGCACACATGCCATGACAGATCCCTACACAGAAAGACTGTATAACTTAACAAGAAATTGTGACTTGCTTCCTATGGCTGCCCACAGTAATGCATCCAAAACCACAACCTTATTCTAGATATGCTACAGAACTATTTTAAAAGAAAAGTCCACAGAAAGGACAAGAAAAATCTGTGTGATTTCAAAATAAATACAGCCTATATGCAAAGATACAGCAAGGGCACAGTAAAAGATGAATTTTGTTGCGTGGGAAATCAACACAGGACACTTTCAACACAGCTGAAGATGGAATGGCATAACCTTTACAAAGATTAAGTTCTGTGACAAGCCATGATATATTTGATATTGTTAATTCTCCCATCTTCATCTTTACAGTCTTCATGCTGCTATAGCATGAAGATTTGGTCTTAAAAAAACAGCATTTGTGCATTTTCATCTAAATTTACATTTGATTATGTATAATACTCAGAATAGTGCATGAGGCCGTATACAGTCCAGCGCTGCTGAAGCTCTAGAACTTATCTATGGAACACTGGTGTTTAACAAAGAATTTGTACATGCAGCTCACTTCCATAAGCTGGTAGCCTTCTTTACTTTCAGCTATTGAAAAACATTAAGTAATTTTCTAATATTTTGTAAGCAATCCCCATAGTTGCCCCCAGAGATGCTGCAAGAGTACAAATGTAATACCTGCAATGCAAGTGAAACAGGACTTCTCTAGTTTGTCCTCTGCACCTTATTTAAAAGCATTTGAGAACTGTGGTTCTCAAAGTCAGACTTCCTCTTCAGCTGGAGATGCCACACAAAAAGTAATTTCAATGAATGCCACAGAAACCATAACCTAGCATCACGAGTTACCATTTGTTCCCTGTAGATATTGTCACGACACTTGTGCCTCTTCCCACAATATAAGTTTCTTCAAGGCTTTCTGAACAGATAACTTTGGGTTCTGTAGCCTTGCTGTTCTACAGGACTTTCCTAACCTGCATTTACTCAGCTTACACATCAGATTTGTTAGTCCCTCAATTAACTAGCAGGCCATTTTAGGAGTGCAGCTAGGTGCTCCCATAAACTAACATTACAGAAATAATTTCTTTAAAGGAACATTTTGTAATTTTAGTGACCATACAACTTCAAGGATTTCTAATCATCTATGATGATGAGTTAATTTTGTCTTTGATCACCATTGTAGAGTAGTTCTCCACTTCAGATAGTGTTATGGGGAAGAGGAGAGGCTGAAACAGAAATCGCAGGGTAATACCACAAAGACAATGCATAGCCAAAGGAGGGAAAATAAGTAAATAAAATCTTCCAACACCCAGGAAGTGGAGGCAATCTGTTTTAGTAAACAGCTTCCTTAAAAAGTGCATAGAGCATGCAGATATTAATGCAACAGACAGATTTACAGTAAATCACATTTTTATATGAATAGTAAAGGCAAAATTGTCAGTCACAGTCAAAATTTGACAAGAGCAACTTTCCTTCCCTTCCCCCATGGCTCCAATCCAAGACTGTTAAGCGCATGCTTAACCTTGAGTTTTGCAGGCTACGCTAAATTGCTTTATTGGAGCAAGACCAAAATCCAGGAGCCAGATACAACTATAATTCCCGTGTTTATTTTCCTTTAGCCAGGCCAAGAGGAACAGAGGGAAGGAGATAGTGAACTGTGAGATATTAGTTCTACCTTGCAACAATACACTGTAACTTGTATAGGTCAGTAGTTACAAACACAGATAAGATGCTATTGTGGCACAGCAATCACAGCAAGAGTTATCACCAAGCAACGCAACTGCTGTTTATGAAGACACAACATAAGCATGTTATCATTTATCAATTTAGGTATCAAACATAGGTTTTAAACAACACAGCTGGCATGTAAATTTAAATATCCAATACGGTTCCTGTAGTAACCCTCCCACAGCTTCTCTGATTTCACACAAGCCCTCTGTCAGTTGATTGCAATAAGCCCCAGAGGGTCACTTGGCTTGTGTGATTTCAGGTAAGATATCATAACCTCTGATACGCAGGCCACTCCTCACACTTCCTACTGCTTAGCAACAGAGTACAGGTTATCACCTGCTGAGCAAGCCTAGTCTCCAGAGAGGCAGCAACACCAAAGTGCTCTTTGCAGGAGGGTCAAATGAGTTTGTCTCAGTTTTAGAGCTTCCTGCAATTCACAATTGGTGGAAGTCAGTTATACTGTGTGCCCTGTGAATTGATTCTCTGTTCTTGTGAAAACCAAATATTTGGCTGGCACATCAGTTTTGCTGAGACATAAATTCACACTAGAGTGACAGAGAAAAGATTAGTGTGACCCCACCACAAGAATGATGCAAGAAGTCAAGTAGTGATCACACTTACAATAGTAAATCAAGTGTGTGAGGTGATAATTTTGATTGTGAAATATTTATAAACATGCTAGGAAAGTGGGTGAAGAAAAACAGAATTCATGCATTTTGAACTTTTAGCACGATACTAGTGATTTTGTCAGGAGTTCCCTTTCTAAACCTCCCTCAGTGAGAAGAAAAGGAGGTCTTCTGTTCTTATCCTGCCAAGATAATGATCCGCAGACACAACTGTCAGGCCAGTACTTCCAGTTATACTCTAGAGAACAATAACCTCAATTTCTAGTTGTGGTTCCCATTTATCAGTTTTTAGACATAGCTGGAAATTAATTCACTTGTTTCCTCTTATCTTAGTGAGTACCACCAAAGATCCTGATGTGCCAGACGTGTGCAGAGAACCTATCTATAAAGAAATCATTGCTGTATATCATACAAATTAATTAGTGACTGAAGTTCGTGCTTTAGTAGATGCTCATTTGACTAACTACTCAAATTGGTCTAACACGTTCACCTCTTTCTCCAGTCTCACTCGAGCAGCAGACAAGTTGCCCAGAGTAAAGATCAAAGATACAATTTCTCCAATAGAAAATCTGAGTTAAAATGTTCCTGCTTTCTCCCATGCGCATTACCACATGTTCATCACCACACCCTGAGCTTTCTAGGTCAGACCACTTCACTGATGCAGTCAGCAGCCCAACCACACTGACCAGCACACTGACCAGGCGGTACAGCAAAAGGTGTAAGTGCCCAGGAGCAGTCTTGCTGCTGAACTGTACAGGGGATTACCCATTAGTAGTTTGGTGCTTCCTAAATTAGTGCCTTGAGTAATTCAATCAGCCCGAGGTGACAAAATGGTAGAATCCAATCCAACTAACTTGGGTAGCTAATTACATCTAAATTTTAGATGCCTCTTGAACCAGTCCCTCTGAAATAAATTCCATATATAGCCAGTGGGAAAGCTAGGTGCCTTTGAGAGCTTCCTGAGGGACAGCCTAAATTAGGCAGGCACGATCTCCCTCTGGAGTTGCTTTTCTAGGCATTTATCTCTCCCTATTGAACATGGAGGGAATTTAGGCACTTAATTTAAGAGAACTAGTTCACTATGTGCTCAAAACATAGGTGCTAATTAGCTGCCTATGCCTGACTGGAACCCCACATTTTAGATTCCAAGTAATTTATCTTAAAGACTAGCATTATTTTATGCCCTACTAACATTTAAAAAAAGATACAAAACAGCATGCATGGTGCACTGCAAACAGATCAAGATCAGGAATGTAGTAAGAAAGCATATAAATACAGAATGTCAGGACCATACCTTGCTGACAGCCTCAGTGCACTCCAGCACTCCCACAGCATAAGCCCAGCACTCTGAGAAGAGAAAGCAGACAAAGTACTTGTAGCCACGAGCAGAGCAGGTTGTGCAGGTGAACATTATCAACTGTAAATGTGACACCAGGTAAGAAGCTGGTCCTCTCAGCTGTTCCCCTGAGCACCAGGTGTGCTCCACCTTCCTCTGCCATAAGGCCAAACTAAGCTGCTCTGTAGAAACTTTTCACAACAGAGCCCTGTCAGCTGCCCATCCCTCCCTTTTTTTTTTTTTCAAATCAAGCTACTCCCTCGGTGTTTTGTAACTGTCTTACTACAATACAAGATGTAGACTGAGAGCAAAGCAAAACCAAAGCCACAGCAGTTGCTGTATACATACATAATCTCCCATCGCCTCTGGCACAGTGAAACACTCCAGCATCACAAGAGGTAACTGCATTAAAACCATAAGCCAAGAGCCCTGAAGATGAGCAGAAAACAAGTTTTTACAGGACAGCAGAGCTGCCACCAAAGTAGCACGTGGGGGCTAGCTGTGCCCCGTACGGGCTCCTTAGGGCAGCGCCAGGCCTGAGGAGAGGCCCTGGGGCCGAGGCTGCAGGAAGGGGTTTTACCAGGCAGGGCACTCCTGTGGGGGCAAGGGGAGAAAAGAAGGCCTAGGAGGATTTAGGGATGGCTGCAGGGCAGAGGAAGAGGTGCTGGGTAGGTGACTGAGGGAAGGTGAGACCAAGCTGGATATTAGCTAGAGGGAAGAACGACCTCTCTTGGCCACTGCTCCCTCCCAGGGGGCCAGCGCTGCACCTCTTCCACAGCAACATCTCTGCTCCCGCCCCAGCACACCCGTGCCCAGGCCTACATAGGGTGTGATTTTTTTTTGACCCCAAACCAGTTGTTGCAGCACAATTCATTTGGCTCCTACCTACCGACACTTCAGGCCCGAGGAGCACCTAGAAGAAGAAACACCATGAGCTGCCTCCTCTTCTTCTCACAGCAGCTCTGGGGGCAGCATACTGACCACTAGCCAAACCAGAGCACTCAAGAAAAGAAAATTCAGCAGTAAAGGCAACTGCAGGTAGTAAGCTACATCAGCTGAATAAATGCAGACAGCTGGGGAGGGGGTGGGTGACAGGGCACATAAAATGGAGGCCAGGTGGTTCTCCTCAGTGCTCTGGGTTGCAGGGCTGCCCAGCCTGTGATGAGGGGAAACATGGCGGATGTGGCTTCCAGCACAGCAGCTGCCACTGCCTGAGCCAGCCGCTGTGCCTTGTCTCAGATCCCTGCTAAATAATCATTGCCTTGAGCAGATTTAAGCAGTGGGGCTGATGCCAGCCATCAGATGATCCTTCTGACTCTCCCAGTATCTCACCAAAAACCCCATATATATGCTTTTTGGAACAAAAAAGTCCAATAGCAGTACTGGGGTGAGAAAAAGCGCCTCTTGCTGTGGTGCCATCTGACAGCAGAAGTCAGTCAGAGAAAATTCATTTTAATTTAGCAGTATTTTATACTCTGGATGAGTCTTTTCAGATGTATTGATAATAGGGAGTATCACCCTCCACAGGCTTTAGATATCCTTCAGTAAAAGGGGTGTACAGGTTTTTTCTTTAATTAAAATGGATTTTATAGAGAAAAATTAAGTTCTTGGAGACATTATGAGAATTTATGGCACTCACTGGCTAAATTAGCACTCAGAAATCAACAGTTTCACAGGCTGAGTCTATAGCGCTTGGCGTGTGTACAAATATTGCAGACATAAACACCGAGCAGTGCCAGCCGCCCGGCTCCTGCTCCCAGCGCCGCTTCCTCCAGCACCGGGTGACGTTGGGACGCTTTCTTAATTTTGCTTTGCTTCTCTCGTCTGCAATGTAGAGATAATACGTCTCAGCTCTGCGGTGGTGCCAGGCTTGATTCATGAATGTTTTAAAGCATTCTGTGATATTCACCCTGAAAGGTGCTTGAGAACCATAAATTATTACTTTAATATAGATAATAGTTTTCATCTCATGAATGTTTTATAGCACTACTCCAAATTCATGCCTGATATAACTCCAATAACTTGAGGAGAGTTAAACTAGGGATAAATTTGGTACAATATATGAGGCAGCAAAATTGAATTTCAAAGTGTGAGACCGAGGACTTACCAAGTGGCATTGCATACAGAGTCATGTCAGAAACCTACCCCACTGACCACTTACCTACAGCAAAAATAGCAGCTTGTGGCATTCTTTAACATTAAGGTTTGATTCATCATGAAATGTCTGCTTCATGACAAAAACATATTTTTGTAATATGTCTTATTGCTATACATATGTAGTTTGTCTTTACTGAGAATTGGTAGACTTGGTAATGTCTGTTTTGACCCAGATATTTCAGTTGAAAGCAGATTATTTTTCACAGGAACAGTCATTTTAAGAAGACACTCCTACAGCTTCTGCTCCTTGGTCATGGGAGCATAGGACACAGGACTGGAAGGGATCCTCTGGGCCACAGTCCACTTCTCAAAAGCAATCATCACATTTATAAACAGCCATGTAGAAAGCTTGTCAAAAGCCTTTTTAAATAATTAGGCTTTTTGTCCCCCTACCCTAAAAAAAATGCTGTTCATATACTTCACTGCTGTGATTGATAGTTATATTCTTTTAATTCGCAGACCAGATCTATTCATGGCCAGTTTAGATCTCTCTGTTGTTGTGCCAGCCTTTCTCAATAGCTGAAATAACTTTCCTCCTCCAATGTCATCTACCCACTCTCCCTGTATGTATACATGAAGAATAACTATATTCCGACTCAATCTTCATTTTCTTAGCCTAAGAAAGTCAAACTCTTTTAGTATCCCTGTAAAATGTGTTCTTTAGTCCTCTGATAATTTGGGTGGCCCATCTCTGATTAATTTAGTGTATATGTTCACAAAGAGATTCAGAGAAGAGGAACCTATTTGTTTTGTAATTAAACAAAAATGCTGCAAATGCAGCAGAAAGAAGACACAACTTAGTAAAAATTAAATCTTGGTGTTTGCTGGCAAAATTGATGAAGTGGATATTACCGCCAATCTTCTTTCAGTTTGATGGTAGAATTTTATCAAGGGACTTTGAACAATACACTGCTGGTATCAAACTAATGAAGGCCTGTTGCTGAGCAGGTCTTCCTTATATAAATAACATAATAAAGAAATTTCTAGGGATGTGATAACCAGCTTTGAAAAGAAAAACATATTTGCCAGACATCTGCTACCTCATACTTTGCTTGAACCCTGGAGAAATTCAGATCTTAGTTGATTCTAGTCTCCTTCCCCTCCACGATTCTGATTCTCAGCATTACTGCTGCTCTTCCCGCCGTTTATCCTCTTACCCCCGCAACAGGTTTGGGCAATAAATAGTCTTTCCAGTAGGTCTTCAGATTTTCTATTCTCCACTGTCTCCAGTGAGTGATCTTGGCTGTCTTGATTCTCATAATCCTTCTTCATTCCCTCCTTCTCCCATCTTTCCTATTAAAGAAAATTTCCATGGAATGTAATGGGAAACTTGATAAGCATCCAAAGCTTATGCAATAATGTACCCTATTGATACACTCGTATAGATACAGAAACAGAATATTTTCTGTGAAGGTTTACATTTACAGTTATTCCTATAGAACCTCTTCTTTCTCTGCCCCCCTCCAAATGGTGTAGGACTTTTCTTTATGCTGTTAGTATATCACAGAATAGATCATTGAAGATCCAGTTGATCCAGAGGCTTTGACAATCATTCTGCTGGATGCTATGTTCACCCAAATATGCAACTTGGTGCAAAAGTGCAGCAGCTGTTGCTGACACTAGTTCCTAGAACGGGATGTGTAAATGCAAAAAGAAAATGTATTCAAGCAATTTTTGCTGATATCTGGATTTGATCATAAAGAAACTTAAAATATTAAAAGTTCTTTTAAGACAAGAATTAACTAGGCATCCACCTTCTTTTTTTCACCAATAGAAATGAGTAAGGACTGTCACCAAATCATAAACAGAAAAATAAGGTCCTCTTAAGTTTTAAAAATTAGTATTAGGTAAAAGCATAGACCTGGAGATAATGTTGGTACTGTGGAGCCACCTTTAATGGAAATCAAAGGTGTGAAGCTGGTATAAATACAATTTCCAATCAAGTGTTGAGATTTACCAAATTAAGCAAGTAACTTGTGTGCGTTGAATGAGACAGCAACCTGGACAATCGATTTGGAGAGTTAAAACCCCACACGATTAAGTCACACGTAAAGTGCATTTGCAGTCTGGGTTTAGCATATGCAGAATTAGAGTTTGGGACAGTATTGTTGCCAGATTTCTAAATTAAGTGCCCGCATTTGCACGTTCTGCTACACACGGTTGGGCAGGCAATCACTCATCTGTCTTCCATGTTACTCATGTAAATTGGTATTGCAGTGCACAACTGTAAGGTCCTGGGCAAATGAGTAAGTGCACATATTACGCAGTCAATCAGCATTAAGTAGCAGATTAAATGTCCGATCCATCAAAATAATGGACTTTTTATTTCGATAGCTCTGGTATTTTCTTGCAACTTTGTAATACAGAAATCGAGTACTGAACAACAGTGAATCTAAGATGTTTTCCTGTAATAACTTTAGAGGCAGTCCTGCTACTGGAGTAGCTAAATGTCAGTAATTAACAAACATAAAATGAGGATGAGTAAATACCTTTTATGCCAGTTTTTTGTCCATGTCCATTTAAAAGTTCAACTATATCTGAGAGAAAATTTTGAAAATTCAACAATGGAAAAAGACTGAGAACAGAATGAAGAGGAGAGAAGAGAGGATAAAAGTAAAGCTGAAATAGCTCCAGATGAAAGCAACAGACAGAGGGAAACATGTTTTTACATTATTAAAGATAAAGTAAATGCAGGCCACACCGTCAGACATCCATCCAGCTCAGCTTAGGTCTTGATCCTCCAATCAGAGATAGATTGCAGAGAGGAGACTTTTATTTATGAGACTGTTTTACTGTTTTGTCTTTTTAATCCCTAATACATGAAATAGCCTGTGATATAGAGATTTCTTTTAGGTAGCAGAAAACCAATGCATTCATGCAATTACAATAAAAAGGGAAAACTGCTCATAAATAAAAACTGTATTATGAGTCTTCACACAGTCAAAACTCATGCAGGAAGTTCATACATTCACCAGGCTCCATCCACTGTCATTCATATGTCTTTGTATTGCAGAGAAGTGTTTTCTGTCTCAGCAGGTTATTGTTTAATGGGCTAATGCATATTTGCTAGATGAAATGGTATTGTGCAAGTTCTGTGGGGAGGCATGTTACTGGTCAAACAAACAACCACTTCCAAATACTAAAAAAGCCCTGTTTAGTCCCCTGGTGATAGAAAAGACCAACTTCACCCATTGATTTGAAGGGAGTTACATCAGGCCTTGTATACTTTAGCCCTATAAGCAATAGTATGCAATAATTTCAATGGAAAAATCACCTTGCTGCTTTATTTTTGTGCAATTTGTAAAACTAGAATATAATTTTGCCCTAAAAGAGTGACTAAAGCTTTTTATTTTAAGCCCAGAGCTATTTGTCCATCTTCTAATTGCAATATCCTACTCTCTCGCAATCAAAAATAAAGCACATTATATTGTGAGAATATGTTTTATTTCTTTAAATTTTGCTCCTCAACAATACTCTGTGACCCTGGGTTTTTTTGTTGCTAGCTGGTGAATGAGCAGCAAGAAAGCAGACCCCTTCTGAGCCCCTCCATTGATGACTTTCTCTGTGAAGCTAAACCAGAAGCTGTTGCGAGGCCTGTAACATCAAATACTGCAGGTAAACAAAATTCTTTACTATGCCTCACTAGAGAGAAATAATTTTAGTTTTATCTTAATTGTGGTACATTTTTGTCAAGTGAGTTCTTGATTTGTTACTATTTGCACAATATTACAAGCTGGTATTAAATTATAATTCCCTGATGTAGTAGTAGGAAAAACTTTGTTCGTTACATTTGAGGGCAAATCTCATGTGATCCAAATTACATGTATTCTAGCAGATCTCTGGGGCTGAATTAAAGGAAACTTGTTTCGGTTCAACAGGAGGCACATATCAGTTTGATCTATTCTCAATCTTTTTTTTTGTAAAATTTGAACCTATGGGTAAGCCACATTTAGTCTGGTTTTAACCAAACCCATTCCTTGCTTGAGAAAGACTTCCTTTAATAAAAACTTGGATGGGATGTCAGAGAAAAGGGAAGAGATATCAAAACAGTTTATCCAGACTGAGTTCGGACACTTTACTAGTGAAAGGATCTAACACATTTCTTAGCTCCTTTGTGTTGCAGTGAGGCAGTAGAAGAGATAATAAAAAGTAAGAGAGAATCCTAAAAGCTTTTTGAATTATATTGAATTATTTTTGAAGTATATTGTCCTTTGGAAGTGGTTTTAGAAATTAGCCTCTTCCTATTCGGTATCTGTGCAAAGGTAAACAAAGCGGCTGAGCAGATAAACTGAGATACAGTAAAATCAGCATAGCACTACTATGTTCTACTTCTATCTCATAAAATGAATTGGCTTGTTAGAAGCCATTTAATTAAAATCTATATACATGCAAATTATTAAAATGAATAATTGACAGCTGGATGATTATCTTCACATCTAATTAATGTGTGTCTAAAGCAGTATACAAGTCATAATAACAAAAACTGGAACACTGAATTAAATAACAATTGTAAATAGTATTTTTTCCTTTTATATATAGCTAAAGATATTACAGGGATGAATAGAAATATTTCAGGTTGTTTAAGAATGGTGTTTCTTGTAAAAAAGTAAGTATCTGTAGATCCTCCGTCTGCCTTGAATATCTATCAGATTGGGGGGGGGGTTAATTTGATTTATTTAATACGAAAATGAACATTTCTTATTCTATGAAGATTGATGAAATTCAGTGATTTATCAAGAACACAGATAAAGCACTGTGAGAGATAATACTAATTGATCTGTCAAAAACACTTGCTCTATAAAATTATGATAAAGACATAGTTTTTCTATCTTTTATGTGCTAAAGAATTTTAAATGTTATTTTTTAAGCAACTTTTAAATAAAGAACTTAAACTGAACATGCCTTTTATACTGATATAGTCCTTAATAGAAATAGCAGTAGAATTTATAATTCCATATTTATCCCCCAAAAGACAAACAGCAACAACAGTAGAAACCATTACTAAATATACCATTATTCCTTTATGACCCAAGAAGTCCACCCAAGAAGCTGTCTGCTCTTCAGCTTTTTTCATAATGGCATGTGGCACAACAGTTGTGCCCTAAGCAGCTGTTACCAGTACTAGATAAATCATAAGATTAAACCAATTAAAAGCTCAATTGTACAGGGAACCCTCACAACATAAGAAAAGCTGGAGTAAGGCCACAGCCTTAAGACCTAAGATATCTTTCAGATTATCAGAGGAAAAGCCTTTTATGCAAATCAAGGTTTTTTAAACTGCATCCAGTTAAGTGCCTGAAATCCCTAGTCCTTTCTGAATATGCTGGTCATCATCTTTAGCCAGGAAATATACATCTACTCTAGTCAAATGCAACTACATTAGTAATATTTTTCCAATTAAAACAAATTTTAAAAAGTGAGCTATTTGAATTAAACCAGCAACATTGAATTCTAACATTTTGTCTCTAAGTATTATCAGCAGGTCTGGATCTCTTGGATCTTAGTGAACCTGTCTTACAAACCCAAAACAAAGCAAAGAAATCAGAGAATCCATCAAGAACTGAAGGGTTAAAAGCTTCAACCCACAGAAAGAAGACAGACAATTCTGACCTTATCAGTGTGGATACTGAGCAGAAAGTCCAGACTGTCAGAGTTTCAGACAAGTCTTCACTAGATTTAGGTGAGTGTAGCTATTTTATCAGTGCTACATAGCCTTGCTTAGCACAAGTTTCTCCTTGCTGCTATTGCAAAACAATGAGCAACACCAGAATTTTTGTTGCACCACATTTTAGCAGGGAGTGTAACCTTTGTTCCACATTATAAACTACTTGAAACACTTTGTCACTGTGAACAGATTTTGCTTTTGCCTTTGCCATTGTACCTATGAAGTTGTCACTAAACGTGCAAATAAAGTTTTGAAAGGATTCTTTAAAAAAAAGAATTTAGTCAGGGTCAGTAAAATGGTAGAAAAATTTATAGGGGTATCGTGGGAAATTTGTAAAGCACAGAAATCAGAGGCAGCCCATACTGGATGTCCTTTTCAGAACTGCAGATGGCAGAAAAACACATGATATTTGTAAATGCTGCTTTATCTATGCATACAAGAGGGAAAAAAAAGCCATTCTTGACAAAAGAGCTATATTTGTACAGATTGAAAAAAAAATCCCAAGCACAACTCAATATCTGCCAAGCATGATCTATAGATGAGCTTTGGAAAAGGTGAATTTAATTTAGTTCCATCCAAACTAAATTACTTGCACTGCAACTGAGAAATTTGCAAGGTAAATGCAATTTATACCAAGGTAGAGAATTTTCCATTCATCAGCACAGAGATTCTTTTAGAGAACTTTACCTTCAAACAGCAGCTGAACATTTCATTTTTGCAAAGCAACTCCACCATATGACTGAATAATATCAATTGCCTACACAGTCATTTTTAAATGGTAGTCACTAAAGGAAGTTTTATTTTTATGATTTGACTACAATTAGGAAATAAAAAATATCCAAAGCTATCAAATACTTAATATAATTTTATCAACAGATCTAAACTAGAGACAAATCACTGATTTTAGTCAAGAGTTCCACTGACATTCTGACCATGAATGCTAATAGATTTAGAAAAATGTTGTGAATTCCCAAATATTTTCACAGAATATGAGCTAGAAAGTTGCAAAACATTTCTGTATATTGGACCTTAACTAAAATATAGTCTTTGGTGGCACCATTTTCACTATAACCTACATTTAACAGAGGAGATAGATAAAATTTTCTGCAGTAGTTTCTTTAAAAGATTCATATTTTCTTTTCTTACTTTTCAGTTGATATTCAGACACAGCTAGAGAAATGGGATGATGTCAATTTTCATGGAGAAAGGAGTAGCAAGGTCCACCCTTCTACAGAGCGAACATCATCATCATCTAGAGCTCCATCAAAAGAGCTTTTATGGTACAACTTTTTGTTTTTCTTACGAAAACATTTCCAGTCTAGCTCTCTTAACTTACAAAAATGCTTCTTTGATGACAAGTCTTATTATTAAATCTGTTATGTTCACATCAAATGTGTTCAAACAGACATTTTGGACAAGGTAGCATAAGCAAGGACACTATAAAATGACATTTTGCCAGCATTTTTTAATGTTGTGAAAAGTAGCAGGTGCAATTACTAAATAAGTGGTGGTGAGAATTCTACAGAGGCACACAGTGATCCAAAACCAACTACAAACATGTGAGTAAAATGAGTAAAACTGGATATCTGGCAGTGATTTGACATTCACTGGATATCCAGTGTATTTTGGTTTTGCTACCAAGAGGGCACAATTTCTGTGTATATCTGGAAGAGGCAAGATAAAATATCCAGCCACGTACTACCTCTTTCATGCAGTTCAGCTAAAATTGCAGGGGATGTAAATGAGGGAAGAATCAGACTTTGCCTTTGGGAACAGTTCATGTAGATTAGTTCATGTAGATTAGTTCATGTAGATGTAGATCATGAAGATTCTGCTTCTTTCTTGATATGTAAGCAACACTCATTCACTACATTATGCACAACCATAATTAGCATTTTCATACACTAGAAGCAGTTTTCTGACCAAATGATGCTTATCCTGTATCTTAACCTGGCCTTTATCCATGTGTTTCATTAACTTAGAGCTTTACAGAAGTTTTGCTCACTTAACTTGACTTTGGTCTCCAGAGTTTCATTTTCTAGGAAGAAAGAATATTAGGATATCATGGCACAAAAATGCACATATGCCAAGGTGAAGTCTTGTAATGTGGTTGTTTCTTAGACGCTGACTGCAGGTACAGTCTTGTGTCATTGCCTAACCTCATTTTGCCTGGCTATGAAATAGAAGCATAGTGGTAGAGGCAAAGTCTTCATTCCGTTATACTGGTTTCATGCCAATACGCACTCAGGGCTCTACTGGTGAATCAGGCCTGACTGTTCTGTTGTATTAACTATTGTCTGCAAGTGACTGAAAAGCCTAAGAGTGGGAGCACTGAGAAGGGTCCAGGCATTTTTGATAACTGCAAATTAAACAATTCTGTTAAAAGAAATAACCTAATTAATCAGTATGTGCTTATGAACTTGAAAGACATAAGGCTGCATGTTTTAGTGTGCAGTGATGAGTATGTAAATGCATTATTTCTAGGTCCACAGAAAACAGATCACAGTCTGAGCTGACTAACGTCAAGACTGCCTTGGACTCTGATTCAACATCAGAATTAGAACTTGCACCTGCAACACAGGTAAGAGGATTTGGTAGATTTATTAACAATAAAAAGGCAAGTAGAAATTGTCCCACTGGCTGACCGTTCACATTCTGGAAGAACTATTTAAGGGATATTTTCAGGATCATCAGTTAAAAGACTCATACAGCTGAATCTTCACACAGCTTCCAAACTAATATGTTATGAAACTAACTTAACTATGTCAGTATCTCAAACATTCAGAGTTTAATACTGCAGTGAACTTTGACCTTCCTGTACAGAGAGAAAGACTTCAAACTACAATTTACAGCACCTTTTTTCCCTTCCTCCAGTTCTGAAATTCAGACTTGTAATGGTTCCCTCTCCCTGTAATGTATCTGTTCTCAAGGTCTCTTGGTCAACCAGGAATCCCCAGAACTGGGAAATGGCTAAGCAATACAGGAAGGAATCATTAGACCAACATTCATTAGCAGTTTATCTCCACAAGTGGGAGACCAATGTCGTCAAAGGACTTTTTCCTGCTGGAAAAGAAACTGTAATAGAGAGGGCTCTGGGCTGAAAGTTTGCCCAGTTCCACTGTCATATTGCATATCGGACAGGACCTTGTGGAAAAGATTACCTAGAGTTGTATGGTTTTAGATATGTATGTATACATAAATATGTGCAAACATATATTTATATATGCATTCACATAGATCAGGTTGCTTATACACCTTCTTTCCTGCTTCTTATTTTTTAACTGAAAAATTTCGAGTTCAGCCAATGCCACTAGCAAGGGGAAGACAGAGTTGTTTGGTGGATTAACTTTTAGTTGAAAATAATTTTCTCCTCTTCCACAGTTATTTTTAGGCCTGGATTTCAAAACTTTTCTGTCAAATGGAAAATCTGGAAAATAACGGAAAATAATAGCCTCATTTGAAAATGGAAAAATGAGACACAAAAATGCCAAATGTCTTTCCTGAGATTATGCACCAGTTTTTGCAGAACATTGAAATAGAACCCAGTTATCAGGATCCATTCCTGTGTTTTGGTTAGGAAAAAGGTCTCCTTTACTTCCCTGCCATCTCTACATTACAAACAGGATTTTTTTTCCCTTTGGAAAACTGAACACTAGTTGTAATGTATGATATCTTTCCTTTCTGTGCAATAGATTTATACATCTTAGTAATGGAAAAGATCTATTGCATAATATCATCCACTTGAGATGGACAGTGTGTTTTCACATGCTTTGTCCAGCTTACCTTTAAGTACTTCTAACCCCTTTTTAGGAGGCTATTCCTCAGCCTAATAGATCTAAATGCCAGGGAGTTTGTGCTCAACTGATATGTGTGTAAATCAAGTAGACAGTCACAGCATTTAAGTGCTGTGCCTTTCTGTAAAAGCAGTTACAAATGGAGTATATAACATCTCTACTTTATATGGTCTATTTCCTGTTTATCTTCCACTAGAATAACTGCAGAAGCAAAAATCCACATTTTTAATTCAATAAAAGTTTAGTCAGTTGATGCTCCATACTATTTTGTAAAATGACTGGTATTTCAAAATAAAAACCCATGAAGTTGAATCAGCCAACTTGAAAAAAAGAAGCAGAGTATAAAATTCTTATCTGTTCTTCTGGTGTATTTCATGTTTTGTTTTGTTTTGTTTTATCATAAACTGCTTTTTTTTCAAACTTGTGATGCATTCAAGTCATGAAATGGNAAAGAAGCAGAGTATAAAATTCTTATCTGTTCTTCTGGTGTATTACATGTTTTGTTTTGTTTTGTTTTATCATAAACTGCTTTTTTTTTCAAACTTGTGATGCATTCAAGTCATGAAATGGTGTTAAATTGGTAATTAGTAGTGCAGAGAAATGACCTGAAGTGAGATTGTGTTCTTATTCTACGTAGTTTACTTAGAAATTTAGTATTTTCATTCACTGCCTGCTTTATCCTGCTTACACTTGGACTGTCAAAGTTGTCAGCTCCCAATGAAAACGCTCATCTGTCTTGGCTGAGTTCTTAATCTGCTTGTAAAAGAAATCACATTAGAGCTTTTATCAAAGCATATGTTTTCCATATTTTGTCCTCTATAGATCTTGTCTGTCTCACTTAAGGGTAACCTTTGCATATGCAACAGATTCTGCCATACCCTAAAGATTTCATCTTGCTGCAGTTTTCCATCAGCAATTTCTCAATCACCTTCATCGCTCTTCTTTGACATGTTAGATTTAGTTCCACAAAGTGAAATACTAAGTAACTAGGCCATGTTTTCATTAAAATTATGCAATCTTCTTAAGAAAATCCTGTGTTTACCAGCACTTATGCCAATACAAAATCACAAAGGCAAGCTTTGAATTAATAAGGAAGAAATGTGTTTGAAGGATGGAATGGGCAATAGCACAGTGGCTGTCACTGGATGTAGCTGTCATGCTTCTCAGTATTCTACTCACATCATACCTTACCTATTATTAACTCTTAAACTGCATTGGCCCAAAGTATCTTTCTTCTTTCTTTTATCTGCCATTCTGGAAAGTTCCTTGTTACACTTTTATTAGTACTGAGATATCCTACAGTGTTTGGGTTCCTTTGAAGGTTTATTTTTTCTCTTATAATTACAACTGCAGAGGAAGATAATATGTTCAATTGTATATGCATAAAGTCTGCTCATGTTTTAACTCTCTAAATGCCTCCCTGGGCATTTTAGATATTTTATTGCTTACTCAGAATGCATACAAAAAAATCCTGACATGATAACAAACTGTACCTAATTCTAATATGTCAACACTCTTAGACAAAGATATAGCACAAAGCCTGTAAACCTTAGAAATCTGCAGTTTGGGCCAACAATATTTAGAATGCAAAATGTATTACCCACTTCTCCCAAACACCTACAGTAAGACTAATGGCCCTAGGTCTCCCTGGATGTGCCAGTTACTCTAATGATATGAAGAGTTACAAGGGACAGATTTAGCTCATTATTTGAAGATCTGCTCAAAAGTGAAGACTATAATTTAAGCCTCTCACCAACAGTTAAGGTCCAACAGCACATAAGCAGACTACAAGCGCAGGAAAGTGTGTGCAAATGCATTGGAATGGAAGATTTTGTCCCTGAAGACAGCAGCCAGTGATCAGCTACAGCACCTCCATTGTAGAGTGGTGAGCATATCAAACCACAGTGTATGCAGAGTGTCCATGCCTCAGACATACCCATTCCACCCTGACCTATACCCCACCTTGCGCTCCCCTTAAGGGAGGCAGCTGCAGAGTCCCACCCCATCACCAGCTGGAGATGAGGAGTTCTCCAGTGCTGGCACTCCATTCCCATCCCCTCTCTTCCTGCACTAGTGAAAGGCAGCATGGTTGTCATATGTGGGGTTTTTCATTTCTGGGTATCACAACTCAGAATAGGACTCTGCGTTGTCTATATGTAAATGCAACTTATGTGGGTTTTGCTAATTGCTTCTTTTTTTCCCTCTGGTTGAGGGCAGGTGTGCATTTAATGGAGGAGAAGGTATATTTCTCTGGGGATTATGGAGGGACAATGTATATATTCTGGCATGTAGCAGAGGAAGGTACTTCTGTGCTTCTTGTCCTCTTCCCGCTCATGCCTCTACCACCCCAACAAGTTCACTCTCTCCTTCTGCAGTACTACTCAGTCTGAACATCGTGATTTACAGTATTGTCCTTGACCTAAGGAAATTGCAGTCACTGGAAACAAAAGGTTAAAAAGCGGAAGTAATCAAACTGTTTGCAAGAGCCAACTCCTAAATAATGAAAAGGCTAGGAACATAATTAATGTCTATCAACAGAGGTTTGTGTCAAGAAAACCAAATTTAATTCTTTGATCAGATTACAAGGTCAGGTTGATAAATGTTGCTGTGTGATATTCTGCAAGATGTTTGAATTAACATACCATATTCTGATTTTAAAATTAGCACCATACAATATGAATAAATCAGCTGTTAAACAGATTAAAACTGGTTAAGTTCTCAAGTACAGTAGTTATTTAATAGGAATTGTAATCACATGGGGGTTCTTCTGTGATTCCAAAGAGAAACCAAAGAGAAATCTTCAATATTACTGATCTGAAAATAAATATGCAAACCATTACCAATAACAGTTGCATATGATGCAACAGTGGAATAAAAAAAATGTAAACAAAAGAGTCATAAAAATGAGCTGGTGACCAACATATCTGTATGAATACATATTCCAACACAGTCGCTTGAAAAATCATACATTTCAGAACAAGAATGCAGGCTCTACTTACAACACTATGCTGGAAGGCAATTTGAAAAGAATCTATGGTTCAGAGTGTACGAGGATGTCAGCATGAGTGCTCCCTATGCAGTACTGTGGCAAGAATAGCTTGTAGAAGCAGACATAATTAGTGGGAGACAGGAGATCACCTGATTTCTGTATAGAGAAATGGCAAGACAGGTACATATAGGGTTCACTTTGGTTGACTGTACAGCTATAAAAAAAACNAGCAGACATAATTAGTGGGAGACAGGAGATCACCTGATTTCTGTGTAGAGAAATGGCAAGACAGGTACATATAGGGTTCACTTTAGTTGACTGTACAGCTATAAAAAAAACCAAAGCTACAAAAATAAAGAGGGAGAGTAAAAGAGACACAAAAAAAGGTTGAAATCTGAATTAAATGCCTCATTTTAAGATCTCAATCTCTTTATAACATTTAAAAGACAATTAAAACCTCTTTAAAGTCATCACTATCTTTCCACAGAGAAAATAAGGGGTACTAAAAAGTGCTTTAAACTACTGGAAAAAGAATAAGAAGTAATAGTTGGAAACAGAAATTAAAATTAATAAGAGAAGCAAGGAGGCCCATTAAACAAATTCGCAAACAAAGGGATAAGATTAAGGTCTCTTGATAACTTTAAATTAAATCCAAGCACCTTCCTCAAAGACATATATTCCAGACAACCTCAATTTATTTTCTATGGATCAGTTTCATCCTGTGGATGCTGGGTGACAAATACCATCATGTGATATGAAACGGATTATTTGAGCCAGTTCTCTCTTCTGCCCTAAACTCTATTAATCAATAAAATAACTGTTCAGTGTATCGGACTGGCTTTTGGTACACTGTCAATGACAACCTGAAATCTCTTCCTGGCCTCACCAAAGAAAAAAAAATATTTTCCAAACAACATGGAGCAGAGGTAGTAGGTGTGAAAACAGAAACAATAGGTCCTCAGTAAAGACCTTCCCTCACGCCCTATGCTTCCTGTCACTTGCAGCAAAGTCCAGAAGCCAACACAGAGGAATGCACAGAGTACCCCCCTGCACCACGTGCTTCTCACAGAAATTGTGCTGTATTGCTCTTTTCTAACCATATGTGTATCATCAACATAATATACATTTCACTCATCAATCTCTACTCGAGAGATGCAAAATTCAGGAACAAAACAGAAACTTTAGGGCTAGACTGACAAATGAATGTCATCTTTCTAGGTAAAAGCCCATGTGCGTACACACACAGACATACGTGTTTGACCATGCATTGCACATTACTTATATGAAAACCCAGAAATGTGTTGGATGTTTCATCCCAGCTGTGTGCATTCCAATACTTGCAGATACAGCCCAATGAGTCTGAAGTGAGTAAAATTAGTCTTTTAGCACTGTGGCTCATTGAAACTGAATATTACAAATACAGTCATCAGAAATATGGTCACATAAATTAATGCAATTGGGATCACGGTCAGGCAAATGGCTAATGAGTTTAACCTCTTACAAACTCAAGGGAAGGGATTAGCAGTCAGAGCTCTCTTTAGCAAGATTAGGCCACTTTGTGCTTTTCAATGCCATCATTCAATACTGTTTGGTTTTGTACTGTGCCTTTTGTGCAAAAAAAAAAAAATATATGTTTTTAATAAAAGAACAGGGATAAATTTGTTATGTATTTCCAAATGGGATCAACTGATAGTAAGACACAGAAGTGAGCACTGCTGATTGTAAAAAGGATTCGTCCTTCCAGTGCAATCCGTAGCAAACTTGGTTCCCCAATGGCATCCCAAAACAGAACCTGAAAGAAAAACACCAAATGTACAGGGAAAATGAGATGCTTTCTTCCTGGAGCGTAGTGAGTAGAGTGCATTGCCACAGTCATAATACAGGAGAAGGAACAATTAAGGTAAAAGCCTTACACAAAATAGACAGCTCTCTTCCCTTTGTAGCCCAACTCTTGCATTGTCTTTTCTTGGATGTCTCTTTATCTTTCATGCATCTTAAGTGAAAAGAAAAATCTGGAAAAGATAAATTACTCTGCTTCCCATGAGGAATGATCTCTGCTACAGTGTAAGAGAATTCAGAGGAATTCATGCAGGGACACAACTAGTTTTGCCCAAGAAAAAGGCCATTCAGGGCTCTAGGCAATTAAGGAAATAACTCAGAAATGTGGCAGAGAGTATATCATCCCTTTCTGATTTATTCTTTTATTTTTTAGGCACGATCAACTAAGGAGCAGCGTTGGGGAGGGCCTCTTCTCTCCAGAAATCACTCCTTGGAGGAGGAATTTGAAAGAGCAAAGGCAGCTGTTGAGGTATTACTTCATTTACTGTTTTCATTTTCAGCTGATGTTCTACGGATTTCTTATTCATCTTGCAGCACAAGAGAATGTTGGAACTGGATTATTTAAAGCAGAGAAAAGATACGATTCCTGGAGTTACTCATTTAAAATAGGAGTTTCTCTCTTAAAGAAAAAAAATAACCTTTGCTATAAATGAAGATTAGATAGAACCAACTTTTCAAGCTTGACTTTTATTGCTGTAGCAAGTGGGTGAAGAAAAATTCCCCATAAGTGTAAGTACTTCCAAACTTAAAGTATGAGTGAGACAAATTTTTCCCCAGCAACTGAATGTGTGCAATCAGTTATTTAAGCTCAGACACAAACCAACTCTCCACAGGGAAACTGGAATTCAGAATCATTGATAAACAGAATGATTACCTGCTGTAACGGGTAACTGCACATACAGCAATAATTAGTGGCAAGATGTTAAACACAGGAGTACCCTCGTTTCCTGACAAATCAATTTATTTTGAAAAGGTGCCGGTGTTTTCACTAACTACTACTTTTCCAATATGAATAATGCCTCTTAAGTGTTGTCCTATACCACTAGTCCCAATTGAAATCCTGATCCTGTCTAGAGACAAGATAGAATACTTTTTTTTTTTAACAGAATCCAATAAAAAAAGATATAGGCATCAATACTGAACATCATGTCTTCTCAGGGATTCAGTTAGTAACCCTTCAAAATCCCATCGCCACAAAGAGCCAAGGCAGCCGCATCCCACCGAGGCCAGAAGTTCAGGCTGAATTATGTAATGGTCACTGAAATGAGTTTTTAGGGTCGAAAGGGTGAGGCTGTGAAACCAGTTCCTCAAAACTGATTATTTTTAGCATGAACTGCAGTCTTATTAGTCTCCAAACATCTAGAACCCTAGAACATCAGGGATATTTGGGTTTAGATTAAAATGTGTCTGTATTTTAATACTCCTCTAACTCAAGATTTATGCCATTGTAATTACAGTGCTGGCAGTTGGACTCTTCTAAATTAACATTGGTTGATTACAAACAAAACTAGGCCTAAATCATATGTAGGCTTCTAGCTAGAAACAGAATTTCTTATTTAAGAAATTAATTTGATTTGTAGGGTTCTTTCATCATATGTTAAGGTAAGACTGCGTGGTTTCTACCATGGTTTCGTAGGATCTTACTGCACACAAAAAAGTTCTTGTCTCAGCGTGCAAGGCTAAAATGGACACAATCAGTAAGTTAGCCAAACTATACACTGAATGCATTTTCCTTGTATTTTCTGAGTGCATTGTTTTTTCCTGATCAAATAGATTCCGTATAAACAGCTGCTGGTGACGCACAATAGATTCTTTGATGTCACACATCATACACATTTGTTCCTGGCAGGAAAGGAGAGACTTGCTTTCAAATTGCCACTGCTTAAGATGCTCCAGATGTTCCTAATTGCACTGCAGACTGATCCTTAAGGTGGGACATGTTGTGCTGTAGTCTGTGATTGCGACATAGGAAATCTGATGATGAACATCTCTGCGTAACGGTTAGTGGTTAAGCAAATGATGTCAGTACTCTTGCAATTGCCAGAAATGTGTGTGATAGGGAGTTCCCAGACATTCCGCAGAAAAAATAAAAGAGTTGAGGCCAACAACAGATTACAAGACATTATTGAATTAATTTACAGAGTAAAATAAAGAAGAGAATATATTGTTAAAAAAAAAATCCTGCACATTAAAAGGTCATTCTGAGCCAACAAAGACAAGTTGTTAAAATGCTTTAATGCAGTCTCAAAAACAGCGATTAAAAAGAATCTAATTAAATGTTTCCCTAACTCTGTAGCTGGCAGTCTTATTCTTTCTGCTTAAAATAGAAATTTGGACCAGGTAGTTAAAATGTAAAGGAAAGGATTCTTCAAGACCTTATAGAGCAGTTATTTCTATCTGCATATGAAGAGTTGAATTTTCATCCTAGCTAAAGTGAAGTGGTAAGAAAGCTAGCGTGATTGAAATAAATTTTAGCCCATCTCAGAAAGATTAGTGCTTTCTTAAGCAGAGAATAGATACAGTTCAAAAATTCATCTTTTAGGCTTTGGATGTTTCTGTAATATTCTTCAACTGGGAAAGCTCCAAGTGGTAAGATTAGCCAGAAAACTGATCAAGAAAAGGAAGCAAATCTCAGGTTCTTTGTGGCCTAGTTCGAAAGGAATTAATTAACAATTCAGTAAATGAAGACACCAAACTTTATCCTCCACCATTCACATTAGAGCTTTGGGAATGGTTTTAAGATGTCAGACTCTGAGATTAATGAAGATCCGTGAGGTAATTCTTTCTTAAGAAGGTTTAAGAATGTCTATGCCATTGGGGAATCTTTTAAGAATAAAGAGGTAAGTAAATTAGTTTTTTTACTAGAGAGGGTCCAGATTCACTTGCAGTGATTGGGTGCTTGCAGACTTCAGTACTTTTTCTGTCATTCTGGAAACTGGATTTGATTTTTGCCTCATCCCTTTGCTATGCACGTGAGGGAAGCACAAATAGCCTAAAGTCTTCATGATTTCCAGGCGCCATACCAAATAATGTTTTAACGCAATCTTTCTAAAAATTATCTGTACTTTACCAAAAATTGGTACTTTTGAATGTTTTAAAAATGTCAGCATGGCGATTCAGATCCATCCTGTACCTATATTCTGTTCAAATGATCGTTTTATCATCCACCATCCTATTGGTAATCAGTTAAAATAAATAAAAATGAAACCAAGAAAGTGCAAAAACTTACAACTGAGAAATGTCTCAGAGATGGAAAAAAAGCAATTTTGATATTTTCTTATTCCGTATTTCCCTGATGTAGAGATTAAACTGCAGATGCCACGCTGTTTTGTGAGCTTACACAAAAGAAATTTTGAGCTGTCCTTCTCAGCATCATTTTATTTACAACACTGTGTCACACAAGCCATCTGCTGTATAATATACTGTTATGAAGCAGCAGAACATATTACAGCTAAATTATGTGACAATAGTAGGAAGAAGATTTATTCTAGCCTAGGCAAACATAGTCCAGAATCTTTGTGGTTCCCATGAATACTGGTTAGAATCCTTTCTGTACCTATGGTATTCCTGTCTCACTATTTTGACATCCCTTTTGGATGTGCCTAAGACTGTGTAAACCACATTTTAAAGTGGGATCTAGGAGCTTGAGTCATACAGATGCATTTTATTTGGTACTCTCTCAAATCACAATAGAAATCTTTGCCTTGATATACATTTTTTATCCCTAAACTTTACTAAAAAAGGCATACTTCAAATTTTGTTTTGAGAGGATATCAGCTAAGGAAATCTTAAGTAGTTTGCATATAAGTTTAACTTACTGTGTCTTTCACATTGAAGAGTGTGTTGATGCTGTAATTCAAAGAACCACAGAGCCTTTCTTTCTTATGCATTGGTCAAGAAGAAACATTGCAAATTAATTTTTGGCAGTACAGGACAGGCAAAATTCTACTCTTAAAATTATGAAAATAGGTAAGTTTATAAATTAACCAGCAATATTCAGAGAGTACACCCCTCACCCCACTCTTTTTCACTGTATGATAGGAAAGAAAGAGCCTGGAAATATTTTGCCTCCCATTTGTTTAACTGCTTCAGCATATTTTTAAATACGAAGAGTAAAAATAGCCTCTTTGACAAAATTCAGAATATTCTGCTTGGAAGTAGTCAGATGGTACGAACATTTTTCCTGGTTGTCATTCCACTTAACTGTTGCAGATGATCTGAGAACGTGTTAAATGTGTTCAACTGGTCTGAAAACTTTTGGTATGTCCAAAGTCATTTGCCAGCATTGAGGTAGCAAAAACATTGAAATGAAGCAATTGGCACCAGTCACATAGCAAATAGATTTAAAATTAGATCTAGGAGTCTTGATCCAAAGCCAGATTTTCAGAAACACTCAATATTAATTTAACCCTCCTGCCACTGAAGTCAATGAAAAAATTACTACTAATGACAGCTGAAATAGACTTGGGCCTTTAACAAAGACTGTGTAATATTTACAGTCCTCTGCCTCAAGAACATTAAACTGCTCTGCTATTGACGTTGTTATTTGTCACGGCAATATTATAGCATTTTATCAGGTGCCGTAATTGTGCGTGGCCCAGTTGCTCAGTGCAGCTTTGCCATACCAGTTTCAGAAACCCCACATGCTGGGTGTGCTTAGAAAGCTGTAGCTGGGACTTAAGCCCATTTGGCCCAAACAAGCAAATCTTTGCTTATAGTTGCAAAATAACAGTTGGGTTCTGGCCCATGTCCAAGTAGTATATGATGAGTTGAGAGACTTCCTAGCAAAACAGGTCTTCTCCCCATTACATTTTTCCACCACCTTTGACTCGCTATAGATAGACATTAAGCTTGGCTGCTTGTATGTGTAGTAATTCATTAGCTTTTTAAGTGGAGTATGCACACAGTGAACTTATGAGTGAATTCTAAATATGTAATTAAGCAGCAGAATTTGAACTTAAGACCTAAAACCACTTATATGCATGCTTGCAATCTACAGAAATGTGATTTGATACATTTCCAAACTATTGGTTGATAAGGGATTTCTGTGGGACAAGTAAAAATTCTAATATAAACATCATATATATGTGTACCTATATATAACTGTTTCTATAAGTTAATCTGTTTAAAAAGGAATTAATAATTACTTTTCAGTAGTTTTATTAATATTAATCTGTAGGAAAGGGAAATTTCCACTCCTTTACCTCACCCTGAATCTCAAAATTACTGCTAGTGAAAACATGGTCAAGTAATTTTTTATCCAGTGCAGTGCAGGTTTGCACTGTATGCAAAACAGTTGATAGAGACATCTGTTGAACGGGATAGTTTAAGGGATTCAAGTGCCTCTGGTCATGGCTGATAAGAGTAAAAGAGGGAGTGATCTGATTCATTGTCCTAGCCTTTTCAAACCCGAAAAGGACATTTCAGCACAATCTCACAGCTATTTAAAAGACTGTATTTCCTTCAAATTTGGAATGAAAGCAAATTTTGAAACCTCAGAAGTTGTTGTGTAACAGAGTTGTCAAGTTCTGTTTGCTTCTGTTACAAAGAGTGAAATCTCCTCTCCAGGAGTGAACGATGCCCATTCGTTTCCTAGTCCACAGAGGAACATAGCAGGCACCTTCACAGATCCAATAATTGCATAATTCAGACAAGTCTGAGTATCCTGGAAGGAAGTGCTGGCTATCAAGAGGCACATGCTACAATGAGAGCCACAGGCAAATGCCTGTTAGATTTCTAGAGAGGGACTGCATCTTCCCATTGGTAAAGAGCCTTATGATTTACAGAAACCACGCCTGATGTTAGCCACTGCAAGTCCTCCTAATCCTTCACACCTAGTCTCAAATGCTCCTGACTCATTCTAGATATGGTAATAGCCTGTGCTTTCCTTTTTCCAAGTACCTAAGGAGGGTTGTAGCAAGTCACGGAATCACAGACTAAGCAAATCATGGCTGGCTGTGGAGCAGTGGCAAAGCGGTCAGTCTTGTAATGAAGATTCAGACAAAACTATCATCTGGGTGGGTTTATAATACCTTCAATTAATTTTGGTTAGCACTTCACTCTCAAATAGTTCTGTCTAAACCTCAATAGAATTATTTGTGCTGTTGTCTTTGACATAAGTAAGCTGAGAAACTGTGCCCTCAGTAGTGTCAGTTCACTGAAGTTCTGGCCATGGCCTCGTAGGCACTGGAGAACTTTGCAAAGGCTTGTAGTGCTGGGCATATACCCTGCTTTGGAACTGCTTTTCAGGGCTTATGACTAATGCGTGGAGGCTGAAAAAATAGCACCTTAACTTGGTTTCTCCCCTCTTTTTTTTTAATCCTATTTCTATTTCTTGGCATCATTTTCTAGTAGCCACAGTGGTTCGCTCATTCTAGTCATTACACATCCTAAATCTCATTCTTGTTTCATCACTTCTGTTTCTTTTGTATATGCACTTTTCCCTCTTGTTTTTGAACAGAATGTTAATCTTACTGTACAATTTTATAATCTCTTATAGATTCCTCTCACCAACACAGTAGATGACCAATATTAAGATTTCTCCACTATGTCAAAAAGCCCTATTTGTATTAATTCTCTTGTGCAACCGCCCTCTGTCTAAGCCTTGCCATTACTGTTTTACATAGTGGAAAATGATGCTGAATATACCAGTGGGATGCTTGCTCTCTTTTAAACTGTTTTATCTATTGTTATTCTTTAGCATGTATGCTTAGTTGATTTTTTCTTTTTTTCTTTCCTTTTTCTGGAGGCGGGGAGCAGGGACTAGCAGCATTCATTTCCTTCAAATTTTATACAACAATTTGGTGTTAGCATCAGCAAGATGCAGTGTAAGCTGCTGCAAATCCTGCTTCAAATAGAACATACGCTGCCTCTGAGATAAAGAGTTTTCTGTTGACAAAATGCATTCCAATATAAGAGATGAAATTTAATTATATGGAATTCCAAATTTGTGCTGTAGTATTTCAGTCGGTATGATTATTAATAGAATTAATACTGCTCAGCAAAATTGCCAGACTCAGACCACTCATAGAAAGAAATTAAAAGCTTAACATTTTATTTTAAAGTTTTGTTGTTCATTTTTCTTCCCTTTTTCCCTCTCTTTCTTCTAGTCAGACACAGAGTTTTGGGATAAAATGCAAGCAGAATGGGAAGAAATGGCTCGCAGAAACTGGATTTCAGAGAACCAGGAAGCACCAGGGCAAGTCACCATCTCAACCATTGAGAAGGTAATACGAAGTTTTTTAATACAATACATCCTTCCTGTGAAACTTTGAGATGAGCCTCAGCTATTCAAGGGAGCCCAAGAAAACTCTTTGGACATGGAAGCTAATTTTACCCAAAAGAGCTCATCCTCTTTAACTGTCTGTGAGTGGGGTAGATTTGAAAGACCTTACTATAGTGAGAATACATTTAGACTTGCACACTGCCTGAATTCAGCTGAAAGGATCACAAAGTAAACTGATGGATTATGGGCGGTTCTGAAGAGAGACACTTAAGGAAGAGCACCAAATAAAAAAATCTGGGCTGGCACATTCAAACACTGTTGAGGACAGAAATAATAGAGGTTCTGTCTCTCTTCTTCATTCCCTCCATTGTATGGTTTAATTTGATTTATATTATGTAGCTGATACTAGCATACACCTTTTACACTGCAGTGGCAGGAAAAGAAAAAGGCAAAATTTAAAGAAATACTAAAATAAACTCAGATGCTTGCAGCACTGTTCTGTACCTTGAAGGTTAATTGAGGATTTCAGGCTATTAACTTAACAGACATTAGGTTACAAGCACTGCAGGGAGTCAACTGCTTGATGTGTGCTCTTTACCATCAAATTGGATGTACTGGGCTCACGCTAGGTTCAGTTCTGCTGTTATTGCAGTCAGTGTGAGTTGTTGCCATTATCTTTGATGGGAGCCCAACATGAGTACCAGTAAGTATAACTCCAGAGCTAAAGTAAAAATAAAGAGAGCAGAAACATAAATGTCCAGTGATGCTCACTTTTTACACTTTTTGTCATCGAAATTTCATAGGGTATCTCATACTATTTTCATAGAACAAAGGATGTTTGCATCCAGTTGGAAAACAGTGAGTCATTTAATTTTATAGAGTTGCTGTTCCTTGCTACAGTGCTTCATCATGAGTCTATTATCTCTCTTCTCCAGGGTTATTATTTCCATACTGAGAATCCCTTCAAAGACTGGCCTGGTGCTTTTGAGGAAGGACTGAAAAAAATGAAAGAAGGTGACCTGCCAGTTACAATCTTATACCTGGAGGCTGCTATTCTTCAAGAACCCAATGATGCAGAGGTATTTTTACTCATGTGCCTTTTACTGGTAAAGGAAAAGGGGACTCCCTTTAGCATGCAATGATGGAACGATTTGGGGGCCCAAACCTTTGCTGATCATGACTGCCTGAGACAGATTGAATGCTAACGGTGGTTTTGAAATAGTGCATGCCTTGAAATAGATAAAGGTGAACTCCTCTTCATAAGATGAGAAACTATTTTTGAAATTACAGCGTTGCCAAGTTGTCATTTAAAAGCATTCAAAAGAGACAATATTTCAACCTTTTTCTTCTTTTCCTGATGTTTTCAAACTATCGTTTAAACACTGCTATTGAAAAGATGAACATTTTTGATTTAACAAGAATGTTGACACATTTTTAAAAGTTATTATATCAATTTCTGCAATATTGATGTTTTCAATTAGTATATATTTAAAGTCTGTTTTCTGTGAAAGATGAAAAATATTTGTGGTGTAAGTATCTAAGTCTTTTTGGATCTATCGCTACATCAAATTAAGCAGCAGTATTTCAAAAAGCAGAAAGAATCCCCAGATCCTCTAGAATCCCTTAAAAATATACAACTTAATAATTGTTCTTCACCATTTTCCATAAAATCCTATGTACATTTAAAATGTATGGTAACTTAAATTTAAGAAATCAGCATGTGGTCATACACTGACAGAATACCTTTGCATTCATTGATAATAAATATTATCAGGCCCAAAGATACTAAAAACTGCATTGATTTGTACTGTTGGTATACACACCATAGAAAAACCTGTAGTCAGTGCTGGAAAGATCTCCTATTTTTATTCATCCAGCCGCTTAACAGTGGTTTTAGTTTTAGCTCTGCTTGCAGTTGGGTATGTGTAACAAAATAACACAATTATGATTATTTTTGCAGGCCTGGCAGTTCCTGGGTATAACACAGGCAGAGAATGAAAATGAGCAGGCAGCCATTGTCGCCCTCCAAAGGTAGGTGAAGATAATTGCTAAATAAGGGGTCTGATGAGTATTAGGTAATGGAGGCCTAGGTATATTTAACATCATACTTACCTTGTAACGTGAAGCATTTATTTAACTAACTAAAGCATTGACATAGATATAGAAATCTTCCCAGTGACTTCAGAGGAATGACTAGTGATTAATGTTGCTGTTTTATTAAATAAGTGCAATATTTAATCTAGTAGTTTAAGTAGTTGCACAAAAGAAAAGTTACATGGCCTGATAAACATAAATTAGGCATAATGATAATAAAGTGCCTTTTTGATATTCTAGCCACTTGGCATATTTTCTGTAGCCTGTCCTTTAATGAAGAGGTTTTCTTAATTGGAACGAGCTCCCTTCAGCTGCTGAATACTAAACTGACAACATTTGCAGGTTGATAGGGATGTGAAGATCACAGTATGCTTCTATGTAAAATGTCAGTTCCAAAATATCAGCATTATTATTATCTTTCTGTAGTAGGCTTTCATGTTTCCATTTGAAGCAAGTACCCCCTCCATGTTCAATTGCATTAGCAATGTTAACCATGAAGTCATTTCACCTAAGGTACTCTAACTTATTTATACGTAATTTATTAGTTTACCTGGATAGAAATCCAAGGGGTTTCCTGATTTAGGGCTTGTTCATCCCCACAGTTTTGAAACAAGCAACAGTGATGTTCACAAAAAGAAATTTTGTCTTCAAAATACTTTTTTGTATAGCTGCAAACCATATTAAACTGTTCACATAACGCTTCTTTTTCTTTACTAGACAGATACTATAAAAATGAATCTACCTACATTTACTTATAACCAGAAGGATGAAAACAAGACTTCTATGCTTACATTTATGTACATTTGTCAGTATGCACAGCAATGTGCATGCATATGTATGTGTATACATATGCATAATGCACTTACCACAGAAAAATAAAAGTCCCTTCTTTAAAAGTATTATTGGGTAGATCTTACTTCTCTGAGTGATTTTTTTTTACACAGATTATTTTGGAAGAATTAAAGAATTGTGCTTGGCTAAAAGCATACCTCAATATATTTTTATTTTCTGCCCAGGTGCTTGGAACTACAGCCAAACAACCTAAAAGCTCTGATGGCCCTGGCTGTAAGTTATACTAACACTGGCCATCAACAAGAAGCCTATCAAGCTCTAAGAAACTGGATAAAGCAAAATCCAAAATACAAGTATATAGTGAAAAGCAAAAAAGGGTCCCCAGCACTTACCAGAAGAATGTCTAAGACATCAGATGAAAGGTAAATGTAGTGTAAATCCTGACGGTGGAAAATTTAATGACATCACTAGGAATGATGGTGCATGCTGTGCCCCCTTACTCTCTAGAAGTCCAGCCTGTTCCCTATGATGGAAGACTCAATGGCTCTAGTGGCAGGAGTGGGAAGCCAACACTGGGCATTTGGTTTAGCGACTGAAGGCTATATGTTATGCCAGCTCTGGAAGTAAAAAAAAAAAAGAATAAATAAAACAGCTAAAAAAGAGATGTTTCCCCTCAACTCCCATTGCTTTCCTCTGACCCTGTCTGCTGCCTCTGTATTCCCACATCCTCATTCTTCAGCTGCTTCCAAATCCATACTGGGCCTGTATTCTGCTCTGCTCATGTGTGCTCTTCCTGCTGTTCATCGTATTTCCTATATCCCAACCAAGCCACTAGAATCCAGGAATGACAGCCATTTTGCAGTGGGACATGGCTACAGTTCACTGAAAATATTGGGAGGCAGCATCTGCTTGTTTAAAAGCCATTCTGGTTCTAAACAAAGAGATAGCGTAGTCATTTTATTTTACTTCAGCCTAGCATACTGTAATGGGAGCTGGCAGCCATTTTAAATAACAAAAAAATTCATGAGTTGGCAGCCCTTCATCGTGATTTCAAGAGGTGGATAAATAAGTATCTCTAAATTGTGAGATGCATGATAAAGCCATTAAAGGCATAAACATGATTTATAGAACTAAAACACTAGGGCTATCTCACTGCTTGTCATTTTGAAGACAGGCCTTATGTCTGGGTTGACAGGCCTTGCCCTGGGCTGACAAGATAATTTAGTATACGCAAAAATAAAATATGCAAGTCCTGTTTAATTGCTAAGTGTGTTATTCTACTTTGGCTTCATCCCGCTGACCTCTGGTGTTGTCAGTGCAAAGGCTTTATGAAGGCTACAGTGGGTACAGAAGTCTCACATTTTGGCATCTTTCTTCAGGGGTCTTAGCTAGTCGCTTGATCTATTCCTCTTAAGAATTACTACAATATTTGCCAGTAAAGCGCTCTTTTACATCTGAGAAACTAATCTAATTTTAATAGTTTTAATAAGGCTTCATGCTATCTCACTTTGACTTCATTATATAGGTGAACTTTTTTATTCCAGACATGAGTTTACAACAGCATCTGGAAGTAAATCTTTGCCATGATGAAGCTGAAGAAGTTTATTTTCAAATTTTAGGAGTGTATCACTTCTGATAAATCCACTACAAGGGTTTTAATTTCTGGCTATGCAATCAATATTGCAATATTTGTAAAGAACTGTAAGATGGAATTTCAAGTTATTTTTCACCCTTGTCTAGCTCATTACTTGAAGAAGTAAAGGATTTGTATCTGGAGGCTGCTCACCAGAATGGTGATATGATAGACCCTGACTTGCAGACGGGACTTGGAGTTCTTTTCCACCTGAATGGAGAATTTAACAGAGCAATAGATGCATTTAGTGCTGCTTTAACTGTTCGACCAGAGGTACATTTTATGCTTTTATATTTTTAGAATTTAGCTTTACAGGCTTTCTCCCCTCTTGATCAGACTAATATTAATGAGATGTTACTTCAGCCATTAAAATTTTAATACCTGAAATAGAAATGTTAATTGCAAGACAGTCTCATTTAGAAGCAGATTCATACCTGTCCAATTTCTAGCTGTGTGCTGATTAATTGTACTAGTTATATAAAGTTGCCTATAATCATAACTCAGAACCTCACATTCCATGTCAATTAAAAGAAGATACAATACTGTTATTTTCTGGAGTTCTCCTTACTTTGCAACCGAAAATGAGCTATTTTGTCCCTTTTCGACACCTACAGTAGAAAACTCTTTTTCTCACCAGGACTACACATTATGGAACCGTCTTGGAGCAACCTTGGCAAATGGGGATCGAAGTGAAGAAGCTGTCGAGGCCTACACACGTGCTTTAGAAATACAACCTGGCTTCATTAGGTCCAGATACAATTTAGGGATAAGCTGCATCAACCTAGGGGCATACAGGTAAGTTACAAAAATGTGTAAACAAAAAAGTCAGGGATCATAACTACCAAGTGAAAACTCATTTTCTAGCTGGAGCTATCAGGGAAAAAAAAACAAACGAATATAGCTATATAATCTCAGCTATTGTAAAATCTGTAATTATTTTATACAAAGTAGTACAAATTCTATATAACAGAACCACTGAATTTCTATTAACAGAAAATAAATCTCTCATTCAGCAAGCTGCTTAAGCATTATTTTAGCTGTAAGTGCAAGTACTCTTATTATAATCAGGATTGTTCTCACACATAAACTTAGTCCCGTGCTTAAGACCTTTTATGAAAGAAAATATAAGAGCCTGTCTTTAGAAGAGAAACTTCAGTTAAACTGCTTCAAGTAGTTAATGCCATCAAAACCACTTTCAGTACATCCTTCAGGAATCAAGGGTGATATTGCAGCGCCCCAACTGTCTGCTCAAGACAGTTAAGATGAAGGGGAGCTACACAGCAATGAAGACAATATCCCCAGATGTATGAATAGACTGAGTTCTGCATTACTACAAGCCATGTCCACTTGTTTAAAGAAAATCGAGCAAGAATAACACAAAGAGACTGATGAACTGCATTGTAAAATAATATACTTGAGTCTAGCATAGAACTTTAGAAAGTTTTAGTCTGATTATTGCTTGTTTCTTTCTTCTTCCCTACAGAGAAGCTGTCAGCAATTTTCTCACTGCTCTCAGTTTGCAAAGAAAGAGCAGGAATCAACAACAGGTTCCCCATCCTGCTCTATCAGGCAATATTTGGGCAGCACTTCGAATTGCTCTGTCTATGATGGACCAGCCAGAACTATTTCAAGCTGCCAATGTGGGTGATCTAGACATTCTGTTAAGAGCTTTTAATCTAGAGCCGTAATAAAAAATATCCACAAATTGATTAAATTGTATTAGGAAACAGAGAACTCTTTTATTACTCATCTCAAAATGACCACATTTTCCAAAAGATCATGGCTGTAGATCAGTAGGGGAATTCTCTTGGACATTATTCAAAAAGGAAATGTTCAAAAGCACAAAATATTGTAAATAAATTCAAACTCAAAGGATTGAAATGTGCTGCGACCAATCTGACAAAGCCCTGAACTAGATGAAATAACCATTTCTGAAGAATCTTCATCCCATGCAAGCTATATCTCTATATATATGCAGCTATACAAACAAAAATATATTAAAAACAAACATAGATAATCATTATTGCACATTAGAATGGCAAGCAATGCATCCAAGGAACCTGCTTAGTAGATCATCGCACTATGCTGACATCACTTTGCCCTACAACATGGATTCCCTATCCTTTGGTTTGTTTGTTGAAAAGTCTTCTCAAGGTCCATTTTTAACATAGCTCTGAAAATAGATGCATGTAAAATGGATGCATTTTCTTTTGAATATATTTATTAGTTGGCAGTCAAGGAAGTTTTTCCTTCCAAAGGTACCTTGAATTATTTGGGCTCATAGAGTTGTAAGCCATGTGCAATGTCAAGAGGAACATTGCACATGGAAGTCTATGGGATTAGGCCACATCCATATGGGAAGGCCAAGTGTTGCCAGCAGAAGCAGTAATTTGCACTAGAATTGTTGCTGTTTAAACCAGCTATCCTTGATCTTGGACACAGTATGTCTGCTTCAAAGGAGCTCCTAGCAGGGTCTGCACCTATCTATGTACTTATGCACTTTAATCTTTCTTTTTGTAAAATAGTGCTATGCTTTTATTTTAGTTCCTAACAACAGAATGTACAGGATAGCCTTGTTGGCATAGAGGACCAAATATCATTTCCTGAAATGTGATGAGAGGGTTTTCAATATTCTTATGTTTAAAAAATACAAATACGGTATAAACTGCAATATCTATTAGAAAGGTTATTCTATTATGCATCCATCAGGTACTACACACATACATGCATGTGCATGCACATACATGTTGTATATGAATTGTGTCATTTCAGAACATAATAAGCCACAGATCTTTATTGCAAATAAAGAAATGTCTTCATAGGAGTTAACGCCCGCAGACCATGCTGAAGGGAACATTTTCCCTGAAAAAATGGTCTATATAATGCTTGTAGGATTGAGATTAAGATTTGATCCTGCTGTTATGGCAAGCAGTAGCAAAAGCCGCAGTGACCTCCATGATACCAGACTAAATCCTTAGATTACATCAGTATTTGTAGCTGCTTAAAAATGTATATATATACACCATCTTAATTTTCTCTGATTGGATGAACGGAGGACAGGATTGGGGGCAGTACCCTGCCACATGATGAATGGATTGATTCGGCTACAGTCAAACACATTTAGCTCAAGGTGAACATGTCAATCAAAGAAGAGAACAGAAATTTTTGAGGAGGTGGTTTTCAGTTGCTGGTATTTTTAATATTTTTCCGAAATACTGAAAGATAAAAAGTGTAATTAGATGGCTACTGTGTTGATCTGTGGTCAGGAATTCAATGTGCAGGGTAGCTATTAAAATGTGTTAAAGTGGGACAAATAGTACATTTCCTATAAACAGCATTAAAAGTCCAGCTCAATCAGCTGGATAAAAAAAATAAATAATTCCAACTGCACAGATCACAGAGAAAAAAGCTCTGTGAGAAGTGGACAGTTTCACCAGTACAAACCTAAATTTTCTTGCAGCTGTCTGTTATTTTGAGCAACCACTCAAAGGAAAATTCCATGTAAGACAGTGTAATCACTGCATCTAATCACCAACTATATTTTGTTAAATAAAAATAATAAATTCTCATTAAAAAAATAAAAAGCATACCACTCACTCTCTCCCACAGAATAGAGATGCTGAAACAGCTACAGGAACTTTTTTAATAGTGCTTTATTAATTCATTGTTTACATATATATTCCTGTTTATCTATTAAGGGTTTCATAACTGATTCTCACAACTTTCTCTTATCAAGGACTGGGAATGTCATTTTAGCTAAGTGGGCTGCTGTATGCGTATCTGCTGACAACAGTTTGCTCTTTTGCTTTGACAGCGATGTGTGATGACAGCTCTTTATTGATAAGGCAGAGCAGAAGGTGCAGTGCAATTGAATCTGGAAAGTGATAAGAGAGAAAGGAGGCAGCTTTGAGAAGAGGCTGTAAAGCAAAGGCATATGTGCTTAGATTTTGCTCGATGCCCCTGCCATCACACAAGTTCTTCTAGAATATCCTCTGTGCTGTTGTGTAGGATAATCAGTGATTATCCAGAGGAACTAGCTGTTCAGGAGCTTTATTTCTATACCTTTCAAATAAATAAAAAAAACACTTAACAGCTTGACTTTTCAGAGTCAGAATGACGAGGGGCATTTGATACCAATGGCAGTTCACTAAAACTCTTCTCCTCTAGCGCGTGGACGAGTAACACAGCAATTCTGATAGGAAAACTACAACTCCTGGCTTTCCCCAAAAGAACAGACAAAGTAGGCAGCTTTTGATTTATCCTGGGATGCACTGCTCAAAACTGCATTCATCTGCTGATACGTGTCCACACCCATGCAACTGGTACAAGGACAGCTGTCTGTGTAAACCTAGAAACAAATCACCGGGGCTGAACGCTGCCTCCCGAGGGGATACTCAGGACTCGGTTCATCACAAGCACTGCGGTTCTGCTGTACGGGACGCAGGCTACAAAGCCTGTCCAAAGAGATCGTGCACACTCTTGGAGATTGTCCCAACTGTCCTCTGCTGTTTTAGATAGCCTATGGCCAGTTAACCACGGACCACTGACCGAGACACTGCGTGAGGGAAAGACTAAGGCAGACAGACTTATAGAGGATGGTGGCATATCTCCATACTAGACACCAGTTCTGGCCTGGTCTGTGTGGGAGAGTAGCCGGTGACTGAGCTCACCTCACTCTAACAGGTCAGGCTCAGCAGCTCTTGGTGCTTCAGGGCACTTCTTCAATATCCTGGACTTTATTGTCCTCATTGAGCCCCCACTGCCAAGTACTGTCAGTGCAGAAGACGGGATTAGATACAGCTTGGATCTGACCTCCTCATGGTGTTTCTTAGATATTCAGTAGCAAGCATGCATATTTGCCTGAAACAGCAAGAGGAAACATGTGGGGAGGCTACAACATATTAACACCCTGAAGAGGAAATTAATCTACTCGTACTTCTAACCAGGCATGAGGTAGGATACATAAGGCGGCTGCTGAACAGTAGCAGATTGAGCCTGAGAGTGAGAGACAGGAAATCTGGGACCTGTTCTCAGCGCTCCCTGCGAGCCCCGCCAAGTCAAAACTTCCCGCCCTCCCTGACTTGCCCAGGTGTGCAAGGAAGGAAGACGGGCAAAGAACAGCCATTGCATGTGACGGCGCTACAGGAGAGCAGGGGAGTGCCGCTGTCCCACGGACTGCACGGGTGAGGTCACTGCTCACATAAATTGAAAGGTAACACACAAACAGAGGGTTGCTCAGGTCTAAGTAAGGAAGCAGTTTTACATAGAGACTAGCTATTTCAGCAGAGAAGAGACTCGGAGACACTTCAGGATTACAGCTGCACAGCACCTATGGGATGATGCCAAATTAGAGGCTGCAATGGTTTATCACCATCTCCCACCCCCATTTCCCCTTCTTGTTACTCCCCTCTTTCTCCAGAGGCGATTTATCACTGCCAGGTAATTGATTCCAGGTTTTTGAGTCTTTCTTCTATTTTATATTTCATGCAATTATAAAATGCTTTCCTAACCCCAGCTTGTGACTGTCCCTGCTCTGCAAGGCTTTATGAATATGTATGACCTCTAAGTCTGATCCATCAAGCTGCTGTATTCTTCACAGGAGTGCTCAGCACTTTGCACCATCAGCTCGTGTGCATGTATTCAGTTGCCGGATGAGGGCTGGCCTCTGATGCCGCTGCACGTGCTGAACAGGCACTGAAATCAAAGTGATTATTTATGGAGTGAGGCTTTGCGATGAAAGCTGATCTCTTTAAACTGTAATGACTCTAGAAACCTTGTTGCAATAGACTGGTTTATGTCAGTTTGAAGAATCAATTTGATCTTTAGATAAACACATATACATGTCTGTATGTAATGGTATTTTCTTATGATCTGATAAATCACAGCACTTGTAAAAATATCGAGGGGGAGGTTCAAATGACAGAAAACCTCACATGATGATATTGCATGCAACTACATTAACAAATAACCACACTGAAGTATTAACACAAAGCATGCAGTAATGCTACTTGAGTATATGTTTACAGAATGCATGCAGAAGGCCCACACATAGGGTATTTTTAAACTATTGATTGGTATCTTCTATGGGATATTTTTAAAGTACTTTGCATCTGCCAAACTCAAAACGGAGTTGTTCATGTTATTTGGAACAGGTTAGATCAAACTCAGAGCCCTTTTTAAATTCCATTCTTAGAAATCATATTGTGTTGTGGATTTCATGTTTGCTTCAGGTATTTAATTAATGACAGACATTTATAGTAACAGCTTTTGCAGACATGTTTTAGTATCCTCTTAAGAATTAAAAAGCTAACTGTGCGCAGCTTTCACAGTGAAGCTGGATGTTTGGATTTTCACATTTTCTTCTCTAGTCTAAACCAGATAGCGCCAAACCAGAGAAAGATTGCCAGAACCCATGAAACAACTATTGTCTTGGTCTACACTTACCATGGGCCAGGCTTTTCAAACTTGCCCACTAGCTCTGAAGGCAGCTCAGTGTCTGACCGCCCTGTTTGAAACAGGTAGATGTAAAACTTCACAGGATCTGAGTATCTGCTGCATCCACTGATTTCAGCCGCAGACACTTAACTCAGCTGAAAACTCAGAACATCAAGTACGGAGGGCTAATGAGCTAATTTAGAGAACTTGGGCCTGTCCGTCAGATGAAAAGGAGGACCCTGACAAGACCAACAGATCAGCCAGGTGATGCTAGGAACATCCACAGAGCACAGGCCTCCATAACGCAAAAGCCACTAGGGCAGAAATAATAACTGATAACGTTACTTGCAGCCACAGAGGCAAAACCTGAGGCCTAAATCATTGCCTGCTGGAGCCAGTGAGAACTGGAGAGAAACATAAATCGGTAGTAGATCCCTGTTGCCCAAACGTGCATCTGCAAAATGAGACATATTCGTTACTTCGCATGATTAACCTGCACAGTTGAAAAACTGAGATTTCTGGTCACCAGTGTTGTCAGCTTAGCAGTCTGTACCGTGAATTTATGTAATAAGTGTTTATAAAATACCAACAGTGAGTATTCACAGATAAAAGTGATAGACAAAATGCACTGCACGTTGTGAAAAAAATGGTGGGTATGCAATACAGTATTATCTACTATTCAAACCTCATCTAGGCTAGAAATCAGATTCCTTTGTTATAGTTCTGCTATTTTTGGACTGGTGAAATAAATCAGAGAAAAGGAGTGCCATGCATGAAGAGATCACTGACACTCGAACAAACCCAGGCAAAATGAAAAACGAGCATGTCACGGAATCCACAGAAAGCTTCAGAGCCTCAGCCCACAAAGGAATAGGTATTAGGCATGGGAAAGAGACAGAAGGAATCTAAAGTGTCCTAAAATAAGCTGTAACTTTACAAATGCTTGCACGTGTGACAGCCCATTGAGCAAGCTTGCATGGTCAAGACTTAATGTGCTTTGATCTTTTTTCCCTTTCCACATTTACAGAATGCCATCGACATTGGCTAAAACTTTAATTTAAATAGCCTTTTTAATATCAGTAATCTATTGTAAATTCAGAAAAATCAAAACATTTATAAATATATTTTATATATCAGAGTATAACATATCTAGAGTAAAATAAAACTATATAGTTTTGAGAGGCATTCCGTGCGGCTTCTTCTATATGCTGTAAACTGTTTGAAAACCTTTGCAATCTTGCATCAGTTTTTTTGGCTTTATTTTTAAGCCAACATACACGAAAGAAGAGATTATAGGGTTGGCAGATACTTTCGCCTGGGCCATCTGAAGAGCCCTGCTGCTGCAAAGACTTACATTGCTCACTTAACTCTTTGTGTTGACAGTTAAGTGTAGGTGCAAGGCTTAGCAGTGAGGTGGGCAGTGGATGCGGAGGTGGGAGTTCAGCCCTACACCTGAATGTTTACATTCCGTTACAAAGGTTCATATTGACCCAGACCGAGAACCTGAGTCTGTAAGTATGTACGGAGTAAAAGATCAGTTTCTTACTACAGGTAACTTTGCCTCTGTATACTTAGTGCATTATCAGCTGTGTATAATATTAAACACAGACCTGTAGTTTACTGATGCTTTAATTTGATGTTTCCTTGCACTGCTCTTTAAAATAATCTATTTCCTCAAAAATGAAGGATGTGCATATTGGATGTGTTAAATTTATTAAGGTCATAGAAGACTATTTGCAGAGCACCACATTTAATGTAGTATTTTTGTACTGTAATGGAAGCATGCCTTCCTTGGGTTCTTTTCCACATATTAAATTGTATTTATTTACCTGTATTTATAACTGTGCAATTTTTAAATATGTTTTAAAAATAAACTTTGTCTGTGGCTTCAAATATTTCAAAATATCTTTCAATTTGAAAATGGTCTTGACCATAATTACTTGAACTGAAAGGAGGGACCTACTTCTCCACATGAAATAAAGGACTTTTTAAATGAGGTCTTCTATCCTATTGTTTACAATGTGAACATGCTTCTCTGCTTAAAAATTAAGCCCAGAAGGAGCTTTTTTCATTTCCAAACATTTTTCACAAATTCATCATTACTCTGAGGTAGAGTTATTTTTAGAATTTATTTTTATTTCAACATGTTGATCAATTGTACTTACAAGTGGAATTTATACTAGCTGAGGTCTGGCCCAAAGGATTTTGTGCATACACGCCGTATGAAGAAAAAGTGAAAAAAGTAGATCAGAATTTTTCCTGAAGATCACGCAACTGCACATCTCAAATTTAAAACAGAAGTAATAACATTAGAACACAATTTTCCTGAAAAAACAAAGCCACCTTTCAGTGGTTGAAATCATTATTCGAGCAACTTCCCATAAACCGAAGTGGGAGTTGGCTAGCGGTCTTTTTCAGTTTTGGCTTTGGTAAGGTGAAAGAGCTGACAGAGTAGAAATGACATCATCTTTATACTTTTGCTACTGGACACTGATATAAGCACAGACATGGGAGGGACAAAAAATTCCTGTGCCCTACTGCGGACACAAAAGATGGCAGCCAGCAAGCGGGCGGTGACATTTACAGCAGAGGGCTGTTGACAAAGCACGATAACATTGGCATGGATCTGAAGGCTGACACACTCAATGGACATATGGGTTGCTCCAGAAAAAAACCCCAGAAGATACAGTCACAGTTTGCCTGTAGAAGGAAGGCTCTGTCAGAAAAGCCAACTGGCTGCCTGTGGCTTTAAGCAGAACCTTCTACTAAAGAAAAGGGAACAGACACTAAAAACACACTAACCCTTAGGATGCAAGTAATGTGTGCTTTTTATACTAGCGTGTTTTGCCAGGAGATCTTAAGGCTAGTTCAGTTCTTGCTGCTCAAATGTACCAACAAAGCAGCAGCAGGAATGCCCATTAGTTATGTGCTCTGTAGCAAACAGGGACCAGAAACACAGCACTGCAGTCCTGAAGCCAAACAGAGAGAGTGGTTGGGCGAAAAGCGTTAGTGCCAAATCCTACATACAAAACTGCTCAAAAAATCCCTAGGAAGGATACTGGTAAAGAAGTCTGAAAATATAATCACCTGCTCCACACCAGCTGTCAGCCATGCGCTATCTGTCTTCAATATTTTTATGGCATTCATCTTTCACCACAGCTGTTGGTGCCTCCCTTATTCACATTATTCTTGTAGCACACCTGAGGGACAGAGAGATGTTACTTCCCACTTTAGTGAGGGGGAACAGAGACCAGGGGCGGTGTTAACTTGTCAGTTATCTAATACTGCCTTCCACAAGCAGGCTGCAAAAGTTAGCAGGCACAAATCCTACACAGGAAATTCTTGCATGAAGTCTGAACAAGGCCCTTCAGCCTGCACAAGGAGCAATGTTCTCCCACCTCTTCCAGTTGCCAGAAGTGGTGTGAACACAGTGCGGTGTGACTTGCCATGGTCACAAAGGACATCTATGATAGAAAAGAAACCAAAACAGAACATTAAATTTGGACTTCAGGAGCTGAACCATCTTTACTTTTCTTATCATTCAACACTCCACATGGCCTCTACATTCCTAAATTTCACTTACAGCCTTGTAGGTTTCTCTCTTACCTCTCCTCCAGTTCCTGGTCCCACAATCCTATAAAAAGATGAAATGTTGCTGTCCCTCAGTCTTCTTTTTTGGCCTATTCTTGCATCTACCAAAGAGTCCCAGTGGTCACACTGCTATGTAAAGCCCTTGCACATGAAGTAAAAAAAAGACTTCTTCACTGAACAGCAGGTCAAATTTCTAAACGAAGAGTTACAGACCAAGATAAAACTATGATTAACAGCAGGAATTTGGGGGTGAAATGACAACACTCTTCCACATGAACATTGTGAACTCTTGTGTTGAAAGAACATCAACTGGCTTAAAAGTTAAAAAAAAAAAATAACCTTAGTTTAAATCTTATTTTCTATTTTTGCCATGTTTTATATCCACTCAGGGCTTGGGGATTTTTTTTTTGTTTCTTTTTACATCCATAGAAGTGCCATAAGTCACAAGAAATCAAGACTCTCACAAACCTCTTTGTTCCCTATGCAGGTTTTTTTAAGTAAAACACCAAACATGAACAAAAAAGGTAAGAAAAGAGGGAGCATCAAGACATAGTCAGTATATTCCTCTTCAGTTCAGACAGGAAAGAATGAAGCAAGAATCCACAGTGACAAGATGTGAGAATATTTCTTTTTAATTTAAAACAGTTGCAACAATGTCATTCACAACCTTTCTCATCTCAGACAAATACTCTCCAAAACGTTAACAGTGCTTCAAGCAAACAACTCTGAATGGTGCAAAGTAAACCAGTACAGACACTTCCAGGATACAACAGTAAAATCACTGAAGAGTCAATAAAAATCAGAAACTGATCTCAGCCATTAAGGTAGGAAGGGTAATGGGAAAAGAATAAAAAGTTATGTCCAGTTACGTATTTTGCATAGTCTTCCAATGCATGAAAACAGCAAAGAAGATAAAAATGGCTGCTGCCAGGATGGAGAACAAAAGGAATGAATTGGAGATGCTTCTAAAACAATCTAATGAGCTCTGGTTGCATCTGTATTCAGAATGTGCACTACGACGCAATGGAGGCTGCCTGAAACAAAGAAAATGGACTGATTCTGGTTTCAGTTACACCACAGTAAGTCAGAAGTAATGCCACTGAAACCAGCAGAATTACAAGTGACAGTAGTCCAGAAACATCTAGGCTTGTTTTTAAACTGTAGAGTTGAATAATATTTTTTTTTTATCCTAATTACGTTTTAGCTAGGAAGATTAAATAGGAGTTTGTGTCTACATGTGTTTTGGAGACTGGAGATTGTGACTCAGAATAAGGGGTCTACTGGATCCTGCTAGGAATGAGAAGGGAAAAGGGAATACAAGGAAAAGTTGCTGAGTTTTTCTTCCTTCCACTCTCCTAACCTAAATGTATAATATGAAAAAGTAAAGATCAGTCCAAGAAGTAAGTGCATTATTTGCTGCCAGGTTCTGGCTTGCCATGATTCTCAGGTAACATTGTTTCAAACAGCTCACAGTGATTTTTCTTCCTCCATCCTTTTTTGTCGAGAAGCTCTCAGCACACCTAACCCCCCAACAGCTATTACAGTACCCAGACACACGGAGCTTCCCCATCAGTCACTGTCCAGGTTGTGCACTGATGCCTCGCCCAGCACAATTGAGTGCATACAAATTTTAGCAGGCAAAGCCTGATAAGTTAGTCATCTATTCAGTACAGTCTGTTTGATTGTGGCTTCTGCATGCTGAAGTTTAAAAAAAAACTAACCAACCAAAAAACCCCAAACTCCTCTCCCCGACTTTAGGCTGAAGAGTCAGGAGTTTACATCCCACTCCTCCAGATTCATGATGTTCTTCACACATATCCCATCACAAAAGTGAGATGACTTAACTGGCCATTTGAAAAAGAAGGGAAGCCACTGCTTTAGGCGATAATAATTCCTCAAACAGCTGAAGAACTTTAACACATTTTCAAGTGCAAAATTTTAGCAGATCCGTAAGCCTTTTCCCTAAACTGCTCCTTGCAATTCTGACCCACTTGGTAGTTTAGGCAGGCAGTACCCAAGAGTGATGAAGTGAAAAGAATTTCAGAAGCTGAGCTGCTAAAGTTCACCTACCACCGCCAGCAAATGGCTCTCCCTTTTCAGTTACCGTTTCCAGTCTATCACCTGCCAGCTTTCCAAGTGCTCCTCCTATTAACTGAGATCCATCAGTCCCACAGCCATTCCAGTTTTAGGATGTACCAGACAAATGGTTTGCAAGAGTCCAAGCTGCATCCTTAAATCCTACCAGGCCAGCCATGTTTCCAGTTTAATAATGAACATGGGAACAACTCTGTTAATCTTTACTTACCTGAGGTTTCTAAATAAAAAGGTTGCAGCCACCAGAACTTGTTAGTTAATAAACAGCCCTTTAAGTTCATGAGGTAAGATGAAAGCTGTTGTGTTGAACTTCCTTGGAATATAACTGGGCATTTAAAAAAATTAAAAAAGAAAAAGAAAGGNAAAAAAAAAAAAAAAAAAAAAAAAAAAAAAAAAAAAAAAAAAAAAAAAAAAAAAAAAAAAAAAAAAAAAAAAGAGCCTCTTGTCCTTTTTCTACTGCCAGAATGAAAAAGCACAAAAATAGATATACAGAAGTTTGGTTCTTTCACTTTAAATAAAAGGTGTATCGCTGCATAATTTGCTGATCCCATTTTCAAATATGGCATTTTCTGGTGAAATACACAAATACTCAAAACCTGGAAGAAGGCAAAAAAATTACTGGCAGCTTTTATTTTGTCCAGAACTGGTGGCTCAATAATTACAAGCCAGCTGAATCTCACAGGAGCCCCTTACTAATGTGCTAGGACGCCATTCTTTTGTGTCAGTAAGAGCACTAAGTGCAGGAAGCTTTCCCAGCAGTTAGACACCATTTACAGTCTACAGAATTATTGCACTAGAATTTCTCTCATAATCTTTTAAGATCAAAAACTGATTTAAAAAAAAAAAATCAAGAGTGTTTTTTTGGCTCTGTGAGCCTATATTACCAGAGGGAGAACCACTTTTCCCCAAACACTGGAAAAAATAAAATGGCCTACTCATAACCAGATTTTTAATTTGGGTTCTCTTCTGTAGTGTGTAGCTGCCTGAATTTTGCTATTAAACTTGCAGGCACTGACTGCAGAGAAAATGTAATTACACCTCCCTGCCTCTCTTGCACTCTGTAAGGAGGAAATTTTTTTTTTTGACTGTTCCAATTTATTTTGAGGGCTCAGTAAGATTACACAAGGCAACTCCAGCAGCAGTCTCTAAGCAGTGGCCAACACTGTGAACTTTGGTGGTTTTTTTGGAATCATGAAAGGTTTCGCACTCACAATTGTATTTTTTCTAGAATAAGTGTTTTCAAATACAATTTAAAAAACTCACATACGTATTCTTGTCTGTGACACAAACTGAAATAACACCCAAAACAAGAGACAGGAAAGGCCAGCCGCTATCTACGCACCCCTTCATCCCTGCCAGAGATATAAAACCCCTTTTAGAAGGTGTCTGTTAAAGAGATTAGATTATTGGTGTGTTTGCAAGTTTCCAGCAAGCTGAAGCATCATTTCAAGGTGGGTATTTTTTTTGTTATTTGGGTTTTGGTTTTGTTGCTTTTTGGGGTTTGGGTTTTTTTAAAGGGAGGGAGGAGAGATTGGCAAATCAATAAATCAGCAATTTTACTAAGCAATTTCCCCCACTCATGGATGGAACTAAATATTTAAGCAATCTTTGGCAGAAAGCAGAATTGCACTGTGAGTACTTTGTCAGGGAGTTGATTTCAGCTGGAATGTGAGTGGCCTAGATGCAAATTTCCCTGAAATAAATATAATGGGACATTAACCCCTTCTTCACTTCCTTCATAAGAAAATGAAATTTAAATAACAGCCTTGCCTTTCCTGAGGGTATGCATTTAGTTTTATAGTCTGCTTCTTTTAGGCATCTGTAATCCTGAATCTGTTAGGAAAATCTGCAAAACAAACATTCAAGAGAAGATGAAGAAACCTACGTCTGCAAAAATAAAATCTACTATTTGTCTTTGGCAGAAAACGTACAGGGCATAGACAGGAGATTGGTTCCATGTCCTTTAGTTTCTTAGGTTTATGCATCAAAAAGGCAAACCAAAATACTGTAAAACTGAATTCCAACAGATATAACTTTAGTTGACTTTTCTCACTGTACCGAAAATAATCTCCCAAATAAGACATTCTGCTTGAAGAACACTCGCACACCCCCTCCCTCCAAATTTGTATGTGATGATTTCTCTAAGTGGTCTGAACTCTGGTGGAAAACACTGGCTCCCAGTTACAAAAGATGCAAATATTTCTTCCTGGTCTTCAACAGATGCATGGATAGAACAGCTGGGCTGAACTGGGCTATTTTTGTTCAATTCTGAAACTTCTGTTTTCTCCATATACTGCTGCAAACTCCACGAGTAATCTGCATGGTCTTAAGGTATCTTTTACGGTGTATAAATTTAAAACAACATACCATACATCACCTAATACAAATTTTTCCTCTAACACTTAAGGCGGCATCAAATGACTGGTTTTAAATAAACTATAAATATCCCATGTTTTCTTTTGCTTTTTGGCAGTTAGGGGTCTTTTGTTTGTTTTATATTTTCTTTTTATTGTACACCTTTTCGGGCAGGTTAAAAAGGCTTATGGCTTCTTAAGGCCAGGTAATAGATTCGAGGCCTAACTCGGTATCCTGTGGTAAAAATAAATGTAGCCCAGGTCTTTGGGAGGTCGTTCTGAGGCACAGACTCTAAGGTCATTGTAGATCACCCATCTGAAATGAAAACAAGATTGATTACATTCCATGTGTATAAAAATCATCACAAGTATAACAGGGGCTTCTCAGACCCAAACTTCTAAGAGCTTAAAATCTAAAATTAGGCATTGCAACAAGAACAAAAGATCAGAGAAACAGCCAAAGCAGGTTTACTGGCAGAGTTAGGAACTGAAAAGGAAGAAGAACATGCAGAGGAATGTGCAGTTACAGTTCAACTGAAGGATAATCAGGGATTCCCAAGGCCAAATAATAGGAACATATCAAAATCACAGCCAAGATCAGCACCGCAGTACTAGCAGTTCTAGTATCAGCCCATAGTTTGATGGATTTCTATTGATGGGGAATAAAAGGAAGTGGGGGAAGCTCAGATAAACAAAGCCAGACCCAGAATTGGTGCCCCAAAATGAACAGAGGTTTGGAACAGCAAGCACAGGAGAGCTGATGATATGTTTCAGCATAGACCTCAGTGGAATCAGAACTGACTCATCACATTTACAATCTATAACAATTTTCATTCTTTGGTGGAAAATGTATACATGGTAACGACACGCATGTTTCGTCTGCCATGAATACACACCCTGGTCTGTACAGATGCATGCTTCAAAGACAACATTTGCTCATCCTTGTGTGTCTCTCCCAAATCCACTCACCTTCCTTCTTTTTTGAGATGACAAACATAGTGGCCACTCATTGTGGATGTTCCCATGTGGCTGATGAACCCAAACAGCTCGTATCCTGTTCAAGAAATACAAAGGGGAGCATAAGTCTTTTATTGCTAACATTGCAATATGACTCCAGGGGATACTTTATTTCTAATACTGGAGAAGCAGCTTAGCACTCATAACTCAGACTCTGTATCCCCAGTTTCTGTTAAGATTGCAGCATATTCTCGCTTTAACTAATAGTCAGATACATTGTCAAACATCAAACCAATCCAAACCAAACCCACATATATCTGTTCACATACATCCGGGCTGTGATCACAGCCCCTGCCAGGAAAGAGAAAACAGCAGATTCATTCCTAGTTCACAGAGAGCACCACAGGAAGTGCCAGATAGAGAGTTCATTCTGCACACAAATTTGCTATGTCTACAAGTGTGATCACAGATCCCCTATAAATCAAACAAAACCCAGAAGTTTAAATTTGAGCAGCCCATAAAAGAGAGGACAGGAAAGAAACCTCTTCCTTTAATCCAAAGATGATTTTTGTGCTTGGAGTCTCTGGAGAACGCAGCATTGGTTCTTGCTCCCCACCCATTCATGCCATTCACCCACATTACCACCAAAAGTAAAAGGGTACCTTCTTTCAGGATATTGCATAAGAACAGGGGCCTGGATTTTGGTGGAGAGGGCTTTCTGGAGCCATTTTACAGTATCATGTTGGTTATCAGGATTTCAGGCACTCAGTAAATGGTCTCAGTCTATAAAGGCTAAGTACCACAAAAAATAATTATTCCAAATCTTTTTTTTTAACCTAACAATAATCAATGTTTCCCGTATCTCCAAGAGACTTAAGATTGGTCTTTCTAATGTTAGAAACAAAGAAATGAATGTTCTTATATAATAACAGCAACCACAGAAACAAAAATCAAATTGGTGGTTAATTTTTTTTATATTCCAGTCAAGATCAGAGGTACAAGTTTAGAACACACTATAGTTATTAGAATTGGTCACTGAAGACCCTTCAAAAAATATTATGTGATATCCTTATGTTAGAAACAACGCTGAGCTTTTGTACTCCAGTGCTTTTACACTTAGAGTAGGTTCTTTGCCTACTTCACAACTTTGCTGCACGTTAGCCCCACCTTGTGGTTTATTTAGCAGTAGTATGACTGAGGATCTCAAAATACCAAAAGAAAGTAGCAAAGCTGTACCTGCAGGATACCAACTGTATCTGCCATATTTAGAATAAGGAACTTGGTGATCAAATCTCTCATCAGACCATAGAAGGACAGAAACTCAGGTGGTCTGTAACAGCAGCATTATCTTTAGGATGCTCAGCATCTGAAGATTTAAACATTGTAGCTTTTCTTTGTCATTGTATCTTACAGCAACAAACCAAAAAGTAAAGCTAGGCCAGGAGACTTACATGGTGTGGCAACAAGAAACTTGGACTCTGGTTATTCAGTGAGTCCAGGGAAAGAGTCTTCTGAGCAAATACAGCCCACAGAACCTAGCAGCCCCACAGAGTTGGACTCAGCCCCAGAAGCAAGACTAGAAGTATATTGCCTGGATCATGTCCAAGAACCCATGATAGCTACTTTCAAAACGGCAAGGAGCTCTACGAATGGTGTAGGTGTGATGCAACAACATGATAGCCGGTTCTAAGATGAAGGAGAACTTACTTCCAGACCCATCTTTGATCCTGGGTCCCTCTGACCCCGTCTCTGCAAGGATATTGGCATTAGCATTGTTCACCATATTCATCAAGTCCAAAGCAGGCTCACTTTCTTCCTCGAGTTCAGGGTGGCTGAAGATCCATTCCAGCGCACGCTCCAAATTATTGTTCTGTGAGTCAATCAAGCAAAAGAGCAGCCTTTAATACATTCTGTAATTTCATTGGTCTTTGAACAGAGTAAGGATCGTCTTCGACAGCACTTAAAATTTGTAAGATACATACTCTAACTCCATCGAAAATAGTATTCAACCAGCACTCTGCAGAAGCTTGACAGATGGAAAAAGAAATCCTCCCACAATTAATCCCCGCAGCCCCCGGGTTCTCATCTTGAAGATGCATAGTTTTAGGCATCCAGGTTGTTTCTCAACAGATGGTAAAAGAAGCTAAGTTTTCCTCACTTTCCTCCACATTTTAACATTCATGTGAAACACTCAAACCACCTTCCCCACTCTAACCCAGACAAGTCAAGCATCCCACACTTTGCCAGAATAGTTCTATGTGCATCATCCACTAGCTGGATTTTTATACGCATGTTTCAAAGACATCTGAGCATGCACATGTACGAAGCACATAATATGAAATGAAACCCAAGTGCTACCAACAACTCATGGAACTCACTGTTGCCTTCAGTGCTTGAATTGCTAGATTCCTTTGGAAGCCCATGGAAATGATAATTGCAACCATCTCTTCAGGAGGTTGGTTATCTAGCCCAACAGCTCCAAATGCAGCTGCTCCACTGGAAGCAACTTCTCCAAATGCAGGTATGACCAATGGCTCAGCAAAGTCTGGAACAAACCAACATTCATACTTCATTTTTTTTCTCCACTAAACTGAAAAGTCAACAACAAACAAACAAACAGGACCTCAAAAGCAGTCCTGAAGTCAATGTAGGCTCATAATGTAAGTTCATTTCACTGGCCTAGCTGGGACTTAGATGTGTGGAAAGCCTTAAAAACCGCAAGATGAACATGCACATTAAAAAATATCTAGGTGGACAAAATCATACTGAGCAGGCTGGAACAACTTGGCACATCACAGAGCTGAAAGAACTGCAGGGAAGTAGCCAAGATTGGTATGGAAGGAATGACGACACCAGAATAGTACACAACCCAGCTGATACACATATAGATGTAAAATGAACTGATTCCATAGCTGAAATATGTCAGTTAAGCCCAAGTGAAACTCATTCCCCATTTACACAAGCAACACAAAAGCCCACAGTGAAGTGTGAACTCAACCAAATCTGGAGTTTCCTGGCAAGGGAGTGCTCAGGTATACTCAGTGCCAAATCACAGGTCCAAACTTTGCATGGATGAAAAACAGGAAGTGGAGAACATCTAGCAGCCCTGTCCATCAGTAGATAGTCCACGTTCTAAGCATGGCATGAATGCTCTAGCCTGAGCTAGAGAAGGCTGATATGGAAGAAAGGCATCTGGACCACAGGATTCTTTGTACTTACACTTGATCACAAGTCAGCTTCCCCTTTAGCAGCATGAACCTAGCCAAAGGGTGGAAAACAGAGAGCTGGCCCACACCATCAGTGAGGACAGAAGAATGTCCTTCTCATGTAGGTTAGGTTTGTTGTCTTCTTCTAGGCAGAGGATGCCACATAATGGTCAAGATCTGCATATCCCAGGAGCAACTTAGGAAAATTCACTTACACCTCCAGGTTTCCTGGGGTGGGGAAGGGGGCCATTGTTTCACCGTCACACATTATAGAATTTCTACTGACTGCCAAAATACACAACCAGTTGAATTTAACTTACACCTTCCAATCACTGACCTGGTTCTTCCATGTGTGCAATGATCCAGTTGAAAGCAACTTCAGCACCCAGGTTGCCTGTATAGTACACAGCTTTCCGACACGCTTCCAAAGGAAAACCCATCTCTGCCAGTTGCATAACTGAAGACTCATCAATATCTAGAGCTACAAGAAAGGACCTTCTAAAACACAGAAGTCTAATTTCATCTGTTGTATTGTATTTCTTATTGTTATTCATGCTGCTACATATTACAGTACCTATCTCCTGTGTTTGTTTTAGTACTGCAGTAAACCCACACCCATTAGAAAACAGGCTTGTACAAAGCATTATAGTATTTGTTATGGATTAGTGGTAATCTTTTGTCTCGGTAATCTACATAGATCCTTAAACCTTGATGAATTCCTACAGGACTTTATTTATTAAAAAACCTCACCACTGGATTTCAAGGGGTGAAGAAGTTAGGTGCTGAGCTTAGCTAGAGATGGCAGACAAAAGCAATCACCTCTCTTAAAGGCAGGATTCTTGCAGGTGAGACAAACAACAGCTGCTGGATCTGGCAGCCTCCACTTGAACTTCATCTCTGAATGACAGGGCCCAACAGCTTCAGCTGAGATCAGAGTCCAGAGGGAGCCAGGATCAAGCAGCTGTGACCCCCAGAACTGCAAGATCCTGCTGAGGAGTGGGAGATAAGAGGAGCAGCTCATATTCTGGCTATGCTGATACTACTATAGACTCTTAAGAGTTCTGCACACATACAAGTAAACACTGAACAAGTACAAAAATCAGTTGTTATTTAGAAGCATGCAAGGCAATACTCCATGCATCTCCATGAGGACAGACGAGCCATTAGCTGAGCAAAAGCACAACCATTTTTTAAGCAGCTGAAATACCAGTCTCAGAAAAATGAGATACATACACTCCACAAAATGGTTCGTCATACGATCTGAAAATTGAGAACAGAAAAAAACAGGGAAAAGGACTTAGATGAAGGCTAAGTAGATTCATACGGTAAAAACAATTCCATGTTTTTAAAGTCACAGAAATATTTGATGTCATACAGGCAGGGCATGTCCATCCTTACATCCCTGATGTTTTTGGCATGAATTAGACCAGGGATGTTTCTGCTCAGTAATTTCCCTAACTCAACTCAGACCAAAGTGTCACTGGTACTATAACCCAGTAGGAAATATAGCTTATGGCTGGCCTAAACCAACTTAAGCAAGAATCGATTTTGTTACAAATAAGGTACCATCATCCATGCATTTACACTCAAACTAGGTCAGTCCATTGAGCAAGAGAATAAAAAAAAAATAGGTCTTGGTAAGAAATCTACAGGTAAGGGACAAAATTAAAATGTTTGGAGAACTGAATTGCAAATGGGGCAATCATGTTATGAGAGTAGTTGCATTATTGGTTTTCTATGAAATACTGAGGCACCCAAACTTAAGTCATCTGGAGGAAATTGCAGCAAACTGTGTCTAAGGTCACACAATAAAAACATGATTTTACTTGCTATAAACCATTTCATTCTCCAGAGAAACCCACGGAATGAGGAAGGAGGATATTCTAATATTCTTGTTTCTGAACGTTAGCGTAAAAGAAACAGTCTTCAATTACTGAAGCACAGAGCTGCTTTTTTGTCCTTAGCTACAAATGGTGAAGCTTAAGGAGAATCAGTATGTACTAGAAGGACAGAGGAATACAGGAGAGAATCAAGAGAGAATTATTCAGTAAATACCTTTTGGGTCATCGGGAATGATAATGGGAGGAGCAATGTCTGGAAGTTCCTCTTCTCCTGGCTGGAGACCCCTGGCCCGAAGGTGGTTGATATCTAGGAAATCTGGCATGTCTATAGAAACATCTACAAAAGCAGAGAAACGGGCCGAGCTTATGAATCCAGCAAAATGACTTCATGGTACAATCTACTCCTTCAGAGAGGGGACTCTGATACTCAAGCTACAAACACAGCCAGAATTCTTCACCTGAAAACGGTCATTTGAGAAATTTGGAACAGTAAAGCACAATTTAACTAGGAGGTCAGACTACATGAAACTGTATTTTAACTCCACACACATGATGGATGGGTTTAATTTCTCATAAAAGAAAAGAAGATTCAGTTAGGATATTCACAGTATAAATTTGAGACTCCAGCCAGGTCCTCATTATAGAACAAAGTGTGTACACTTTATAGGTTATTTTGGATAGAATGAGAAAAAGGTAAATATAAAAGGCACATACCAAGCTTTTTGGGTATCCAGTCAAGGCCAAAGGTGAATTTCTTTATCTGCACCACTAAGTACTCAGGAAACGAAGCAAAACGAGAAGTCCTGGGAAGCACAAGAAATACAATTCACTGAAATAAGGCAACAAAACCACAAGCACCACAGATTTCAGTACCTCATCCACACTGAGATGAATAACTTTAACCCTGAGTGAGACAAATAGTGATGGATTTTATAAACATAAAATTTCACAAAAACGTTTTCAAGTACAGTGGAGAAGTATGGTAGTAGCCTTCTATGCATTCATATCCTGAACGGCAGCCCAACCCCTTGCAGACAATTCAGCTCGTAGGAAAATTATAGGAAACCACTACAAGTAACATCAAACTCGCTTACTCAAGTTGTCCCGAAGTTGAATGTCAGGAAATAAATTTTGAATGAGATATTGGCTAGAACTTCAGGGCATGGGCTTAAAACACAGCTCGGACAGAATGGAGTAACAATGAAATCTGCATTTTTTTCATTCCCTTTCTAGTAACGGTAGCATTGTCCATGAGGTATCAGTCCACCTATAAAGTATTTCATTAAGCAAACATAAAAAAGCTGTCATTTGTAGTTTTTCACATGAAAGTGCTATATAAAACACCTACATGATATTCTTATTGAGCTACTATGATCTTTATCAAACTAGAGGATGACTCTTGAGTTTAAGGGGATTCCTGATATTTGCCCACTTAGTGAAAAGAAAAAGTTTAATCTTGAACAGAATGTAACATTATATGTACCGCCGTTCTCCTCCTCTATGCTCCCATTTTTCCCACGTTTATCTCCTGCATCCTTCCCTTTATCTTCCATTCACACATACCATCCTTTCTTCTAATTCACCTACCTCTGGGTAAAATATAGTAAATGCATCATAAATGTAAGGCCTTCCTACCATACTATAAATAACTACTTTCTAAGTTCTTGTTAGCACCACCTTGCAATTTTATTAACTTTATCATCTGCAGCACAAAACTTTCGAATTTTAAAAAGCAAATGAGTCTTCACCTTTCAATGCTTTGAGGCCTAATGAAGAACAGCTAAATTACAAAGTAACCCTAGATCTATTTGAAGACTAGAATGTTCTTCCAGCACGTTCACAGTTAATAAAAGAAACCTTTATATTTCTGCTACATTTTTCTCCATCATGTGCACTTGTCTCCCAATTTTCAATACATCAGTGAAACTATGCTACATCAGCAATGAGTCACTGATACATTAAGTGATGTAAAAATAGATGGTACCTAGCCACAGTAAACCAGTTGCAGAACCAGATTTTCAAGCACTCCTTGCTGCTGACATAGAAATGGAACTGGATAAGAGACTAACTCTTGTTCTAAGCAAGAAATACTGCCCTGAAAATTGTATTGATCTCTGTCTTCTGTCTTATTTCTTAATGCTTTTTTAAGACCAAGATGTTCTTGATTCTTTTATCTACCGGACTATAAACACACAAGATGGGTTCCTTCTTTTATGTGTCCATCTTGTACGATGGCCCCACATAAGTGACAGCAAACTTAACAGATGCAACCAAACACTGTAGCATACAAAGACCGTGGGTTGAAATCCAAACACAAACAATAAATGACATAAAACATAATAACAAGAAAGTTTTCAGCATAGCACTTCACAAATGCAAAAATTTCTATCCATCTAAAGAACTTTCTAACAAGAAACACAACCTTCATTTGCTTCACCCTGTTTTGTTGCCATGCAATGCCCTTCAGCATTTTTAGTCAAATGAAGACATCAAGAGACTAAGCACAGAGATCCAGACTATATCTCCTACCACACAATACAGAGCTCCATCACTAGTTGATACATAGGATCTGATTTTAAAATGTGGGCAATTAAGCTACAAGCATGTAAAGTTCAAGCTCTTAACAACAAGACCTCATCACCCCTTGAAGTTTGACAGTTGAGAACACTTTATTTTCTGCTCAATGGGTCATTACAACTCTTGTCAGGCTTGATCTGCACATTACATTTACAAGCCCCAGCACCAATACAATCCCAAAGCCCACTATGCCTTTGTCTATTTCTCCCTGCATCGTGTCCAGGTAGCAAGTAAGCACAGAGCACTACCATATCGGTTTTTAATAGGCAGCCAGACACACACTTACTTAACTCCTGCAGATTTTGCTTGAAGGGCACTGCTCCAGAAATCCTCTACGTTGCTTGGTTCAGAAAAGGCCTGCAGACATGCACTAAATGGGATCTTGGCACGGACAAGCTCTGGTGGAGGTCTCCTTGCAGCTTCTGCTTCTCGCCTCTTCAATTCATAGGCAATTAATTCATCTGAGAAATGTACACAACACTGAAAGCTAAATGAAAATTGTCATGGTTATGATGTCCCTTACCAGTCTTATTTTTGCAAGTTTTAGAAATGCAAAAATCTACTTATTAGTAAAACTTTTACATGGTCTAACTAGACATCACCCTTTCGCCCGCATTGGGGTCAGGAGCTACACTTAGAACCACATCTCTTTTTTTGAAGGTTTCTGTTCACGGTGAAAACACAGAACTGGAAATAGTGGGTAACAGGCAATTAAAACCTTGCCATGACAGTCAGAATCCTGCATTAATAGTAACACCAACTACCCACTTTATCAGCTCAATCTGACTTGGAAAATTATTGCTATCTATCTGTGTCATCTGACTTTCTAGACAGGACAGGATTATGAATGATCTTGAAAGAGTCCTGACAATGGGAAGTTGAGCAGCACTATATGGTAAATTCATAAACTAATATACCTCCTGAGCCATTACCCAGAAATAACAAGCTCTTTTATAAGCAACAGAATCATCAGTGAAACTGATGAAAAAGAACGTGAGGTTCTCCAAAACTTAAATTTTCAAATCAAAATGGTATTTTTAAAATATAATGTCCAGTTCAAGGAATTGTTGGCTAGCTGACAAGCAGTAGGTAGAATTCTCTGTCTTGTGCTATTTCAAAGGATCTGATCAAAAAAACGGAATAGTTCCTTCTGGCTTTAAAATATCTTAAATTTTGATACTATGAAGGAAACCAGAGGCACACCCTTCTAGTGTTCTTGCGATGTCCCCTTCACTTCCACCTCTAGCATACATTTAGCTCAAGCATATATTAACAGGACTAGGGAAGTGATCATTCCCCCGGAATCGGCACTGGTGAGGCCCCACCTTGAATACTGTGTTCAGTTTTGGGCCCCTCACTACAAGAAAGACATTGAGGTGCTGGAGCATGTCCAGAGAAGGGCAACAAAGCTGGTGAGGGGTCTGAAGACTAAGTCTTATGAGGAGCAGCTGAGGGAACTGGGGCTGTTCAGCCTGGAGAAAAGGAGGCTGAGGGGATACCTTATTGCTCCCTACAAATACCTGAAAGGAGGTTGTACAGAGGTGGGGGTCAGTCTCTTCTCCCAAGTAAAAAGCAACAGGACAAGAGGCAACAGCCTCAAGTTGTGCCAGGGGAGGTTTACGATGGATATTAGGAAAAATTTATTCACTGAAAGGGTTCTCAAGCACTGGAACAAGCTGCTGGTTGAATTATCATCCCTGGAGGTATTTAAAAGACTTGTGGATGTGGTGCTGAGGGACATGGTTTAGTGGTGGACTTGGCATTGTTAGGTTTACAGTTGGAGTTTTATGATCTTAAAGGTCTTTTTTCTGACCAAAATGATTCCATGATTTATTACCTTAGTCTGCAAAACCCTTTACCACTGATTGCAGGGGCAACCAAGATTTGTCAGTACCTCCCTCCTGCTTCCAAGTCTTCTATCCTCCTCAGCCATTTTCTCCTTTAAAAACAAGTATGCTTTCTCAGGCAGCTAACACGCGTGAAAATACCATTCCTGTATATTAAATCAATGTTCACCACTTCATCTTCCTTCCCTCCTCTCCTTGAGCCCAGGATATCCAAATTGTGTATTCTAGCTTTATAGATGATAAACCATCTTATAACCCTATTCTCTATTATCATATTTGATCTTATAATCTGCTGTTAATAAACACAAAGGCGATTTGTTTTTTTTGGTTGTTTTATTTATTTATTTATTTTGTGCACGTGTGTGTGTGCATGTATTTGTTTTTACAAGATATTCATTAGCTAGTATGTTCAGTTCCTTTTTTAGGATTAAGAAGTTTTTATATACTGATTCACTGTCCAGGACAAGGGAAATCCCATGCTAATGAGGATCTTTGGGCACACACAGGCACATAAAACAAGGGTAAATAAATTGTACTACAAGTGGTATGGCACATCCCTGGGTAAACCCCAGGTTAAGGTTTTAAATCACAAATCTCTGACATCTTTATCATACAAACTGCTACCATCCTTAGTGACACATTCCTCAGTGGTGACACTTAATGGTGGTCCCATAGTCTGAGAAGAAATCTGTCTGAAAACTTGCAAAGAGTATCCAGGTAGATTCCTTCTTCCCTAAAAATATAATCAGGGAGAGTAAAGCCACGAGCTGATGTGTGTTTAAAATCTCCTTTAAAGAAAATCAAAGCAAGTAACTTTCCCCTGATCAGTTCATTGGTTTGATTTGCCCCATGGCCTTGAACCATTCTATCCATACAAAGAGACCACATGGGGGCGAGGAACTTAATTCCCTCATAGTTGAGAGAGTCACCAGGTCATTCAATGGACCAGTTTCTTTCTTTACCTTTGTTTGTTGCTGCCTCCATGGCAACAGGTAACTGCATGATATAGTCCACCCTCTCTGTGTATCGGACCTTTCTGGACTGGCAGCATTGTGTGCGTTCTTCCACCAGGAACCGGAAAACATCACTAGGGTTTTCTGAACCTACAGGGTTCCTCTGAAAGGAATATTAGATGCAATCATTTAAGTGACAATCATTAAAATGACCAGAGAATCCAAAGGCTGCTGGTTGTTTTATGGCAAACAAAGACACCAATCTTGCACCCAAATCTGACAGCTCAGCTTGCATTTTGTTGCATGCAGAACTCTTGCACCCATAGAGAATCCCACTGAAGTCTGCAATGTCTGCATACACGGCAGTATCTTTCTACATATAGTAGCTTGCAGAGTATGTACCTAATGAATCTGACTGAATCAAGGGGAACAGAAGAAGGTAGGAAGGTGACAGGCTACAATAAAGACAGAAAGCTCAGGTAAATAACACGGAGCATCCTTTCAGCAAGTAGAATTGCTCCTACCATTCTGAATCTGCACTGAAACAGAACAAGCAACTTGTAGCTCATTATCCAGATGGGAATGTCATACAAACAACACACCTCCTCTTTATTGTTCATGTTAATGTCTGTTATCAGGCAAAAACCAGAAAAATGTCTTCAAACCACTCTATAATCACTACATGTGTTTTGGGATGTGGAACATTATGCATGCAAATGTGAATAACTTCATCTAGACTGTAATACATGAATAAACACCCTGGATTCTTGGGGAAAATGGGAAAAAGAGGGAGGAAGGATGGAAAAGAAACGCTTTAAATGAAAACTGCAGATATTTGTAAATTTCCTTTTCAGAAAGCCAACATTAAAATTCACAGTACTGATTCTTTTACATACATCATTGAGCTGGAGCTCAGTGGAACTAACATTTTATACAGAAATATTCAACTGACAAATAGTCACTTTGCTTTCAGCAGGGGACTCCTTCCTCCCATAATGATTCAATGACATACAGCTGGGATTTGTAAAAGAACTGGACATGGTAATTAGTTTGCTCCCAATGATGATATAAATTTGGAATAATAATAATAATCATAATACCCAATTCATTAATATTCCAAGAAAAACTTCAATATGGTAAACAAATGGATAGTATGTAATCATAAAATGAACAGCCATTTAAAATGACAGTCACATATGTTTATAAATCTTATAGCCTGTACAGTAATGCTTGACCTCTCCATATCTCTTGCAGTTGTTATCAGCAGCATCGGACCTGTGTGTGGTCATGCAAGAGTCTGAAGTAAAGAGAAGGGAGAATTAAAGAAACACAGGTTTCTAAAACAAAATACATTTAAATTAGTGCATTTTTCTACATATCCAAGACTAAAAAGAGTTGTTACACTCAGATGACAGCCACTCAGATAACAGCTCTGCCCTCATTGTCTAATATAACCAGGGAAAAGAAGCAGTAATTCAGATTTTCTCACCTCTACTAGATTTATAAGATGTAGGAAAAATTCCTGCGCGTCTTGTTGTCTATTAGAAGAAAATTCTGGGTGGCCTTTACTTATAAAAGCCTTAAACATTCGGGGAGTTATTCCATTGTGTTGAGGCTAAATAAAAGAAAGAGAAACCTTTTAAATAAGGATTTTTACTCATTCCTGGACCAAATACCCCAAGGTCACTCCACTAGATCTATCTATGGCCCATTTCTACCGCTGGAGAAAAGATAAGTTCAGTTTCATCTGGTTTTCCATTTTAATAAAAATGGAAAGGGTCCTGAAACATTTGGGGGGTGGGGTGGGTGTTAGAATACATTTTGACATAGTTCCTACAGCGTTCACTCTATCTGATTTTTCTATGGCATTTGCAAGTTAAAAGAGATTACTGAAGGTTTGCCAAAGGTTAGTAGTTTTCAGAAAGGCTAAAAGCCTACTCTGTTTTCTAACATTTAACACTCCTTTCAGACCCCTGTTCCACCTAAAAGTATGTGGGCATTGAAGCACTTTGGTGTATCAGCTAGCAGCTTTATTCAGGACAAAACCCTTCCACAGATCTCTGTGGAATCAAGCAGAAAACAACAAATGTTTGCAGCACACGTTCCCAGATGGGTTGTTAAGAACAGACATGAATTTGCAATTTGCAGGTGTTGGTCATGTTGAAGGGCCGTAACATACCGCCTTTAGCCATTCAGCTACATCAGTAGGGAACTACCCCAAATCAGAAAGTCTCAAGCTTCCAAGAGAGTTCTAGTTTTGACTTTCTCACCCTCTATACCACTTTAAGAAGCCTCCCCAACCACCACAAATTGCATCCTCAAGACACTAGCTATTATCCCTTTTAAGTAACACTTTTGAAAGGGTCAGAATCTTTTACTCAGATTTGTCCTCGTCCTCCACGAGACCAAATAATTTTCAAGGCAATCCAAGCAAAAGTGTAGCCTGCCAGAGGCTATTAAGTCTTCAGCCAATGTCATTCTTTACCACAGTTGCACTATCATACTAATATAAAAATAGAAAAAGCAGCATGAAATGGAAGGCATGCAAAACACACACTGAAAGAGCAAAATTTTATTCTTGGTTTCACCAAGGTAAGGTATTCCTAGAGCTACTGAAATCAGTAGCAGATTCTCAATTTTAATGCTTTTTCAGTTTCTGGCAGTCCACCAGCAACCGCATTAGGCTAAGATGTTCTTTAAAGGCTCTTGTAAAGAGACAGAGTCTCAGTATTGCTCGAACAAAGAGATGTTCTAGGGATTTCTGAATCTTGGGTTATATATCACTTCAGTGACCTCAGCTGCCTTTCATCAAAACCAGGACTGGGGACAGAAATGCATAAACCAGCTCAAATTACTATATAACAAGCTGCTTTCTATGTCAGAAGCAAGAATATGGCAAGGTGGCACATTTGCCCTGATGTATAATGCAATGAGTTTGGAATTAAGCTGCCTTTCCATCTATGCACTTTTTACTCAGCCATTTCAGCAGGGAGAAGAGAAACATGCCATGTGCGACAGTCTATAGAAGAGGATCGGATCTTGCCCTCTAAACCCTTTCCACCTCAAGGACAAGAAAAATAACAGAAGAAATAGCAAAGCTCTAAACAGAAAATCAAGTCCTAGCTGATGACCCTTTGGCCTTTCTGCCTGTTTTTAGTGTTAAAGCGAGTGCAAGAAAACTGCTGCCATTTCCAGACTGAACTCCTGTGGTGAAAAATTTTAGCTCCACAGTACCATGAGTATTTATAGAATACCTAGCATACTTTCCCCATCAACAGTTGCAAAACAGTTTTGCTAAATATAGACCGTGCTGGACCACTGCAGATCTCATATGAATGCTTTTACAGGCAACAACTCCCCAAAACTTTGGATGAATTCCAAAGACCCAGAAAGCTAGGTAACTTCTTTGCATGTGTGTGTGTGGGGGGGAAGTAAAAGAATAAAAATAAAATGAATAATTGATTTTATAGACACAAAGCAGAAGCACTTGAAAATGCTGAAGGCCTCCTAAAATCCTAAGCAATTATATTTATTATGTCAGTACAACTCTGTGGATGACAAAATGCTATCTGTATGTATACCAGTATTATTACGGGGATGAAAGACACCGAACAAAAAAAGTACCCTCAAACCAACAAAACAGATTTGTATCCCCAGAGTGAGGGAATGGAGAAAATATCTATTCTTTATTTTTTTTCTAAATAAATCTACAATACAACAAAGAACAAAAGCATTAAAAGCTGTTTCAAAACTTAATACATGCTATGAATTGCCTGATAAGGAGGTCACGTGATGGATGTAGACAAGGGAAGAGCTACAGGTGTTTTCTACCTGGATTTCTCTAATGCCTTTGACACTGCCCCCCACAACAGCCTGCTCTCTAAATTGGAGAGATATGGATTTGACGGGTGGACTGTTGGGTGGATGAGGGATTGGTTGGATGGTTGCATCCAGAGGGTAGTGGTCAATGGCTCAATGTCCAGATGGAGATCGGTGACAAGTGGTGTCCCTCAGGTGTCCATACTGGGACCAGTACTGTTCAATATCTTCATCAATGACATAGACAGTGGGATCAAAGTGCACCCTCAGCAACTTTGCAGACGACACCAAGCTGAATGGTGCGGCTGACACACCTGAGGGACGGGATGCCATCCAGAGGGACCAGTACAGGCTCAAGAAGTAGGCCCATGTGAACCTCATGAGGTTCAACAAG
>RSEF01000009.1:19609740-19628569 GCA_003993805.1 Himantopus leucocephalus
GTGGTAGATGTGCCATCCCTGGAAACATTCAAGGTCAGGTTGATATGGGGCTCTGAGCGACCTGATCTAGTTGACGATGTCCCTGCTCATTGTAGGGAGGTTTGGACTGGATGACCTTTAAAAGTCCCTTCCAACTCAAACTATTCTATGATTCTATGGCTCTGCATGGCCCCTCCATCTACATGAAAGCCTTCAGCACCACTTAATCTTGCATTACCTAGACCTGATTTCTCCTGAAATCAGGTGGTATATTGTCAGACACTTCCTGGAAAGAACTCTTTAGCTCTTTATACTTCTTTCTGACATTTAAAGAGGGTTTAGAAGTTTGCTTCCAAATACTCAGGACTCTCTAGATAACTTTTTTTTTTGTTCCTCAGAGAAGATAAACATAAGTTGCAAGTTCTATGAACTTTTGCACTCATCATTGGAGCAGCAGAATATTTTTTTAGCAGAACCAACGGTTGTTTTAATGCTTTGCACAAATAACCCCTGACTAATATACTCCTGACTAGAATCCTGCACATTCCACCTTGCTAAGCATCCCATGCTGGATCCACACGTGTTCTTCAATGCCCGGCACCTGTTCCCTTTTCTCAGGATGTCACTTTTACCTAGTTACCAGGCCGCACAAACTCAGTCAAATACCTTGTGTTCTTCTTTCATCACCTGCTCAATAAGCTCAGATTTCACGGGTGGCTTAGAATACTGGCCTGAAAGGAGGCCGTGTCCCAGTTTAGCCCTGTAGGGAAGAAAGTGGCGGGGTGGAAACAAACATGTGAGAAAAACAGAAAAGAGGAGAAGATTTTTATTCCAAGCAAAAAAAGAAGTTTACTGTCTTTGACCCCCTGATGAAACACCATTACCTGCAATTAAGTGGGCAAATCTTCCCATTCCACCTTGTGCCTTATCTCACTTTCAAGCCTATGCAGAGGTGTTCTTTAGCTCTGCCATTATATTATTTAGATTCTACTTAACTTGACCAAGTAAATAATTGAGAAGCGTCACTTACATCTGAGTGTTGAAATCTTGCGTTGGATCAAGAGGAGAGTAGTCAAATATTCGTGGAAGGTTTCCCACATACCTGGGCAACAAGAACAAAGCAGAAACATTCAAATATCACAGCTAGATTTACTCAAGAATATCCTCAGCCCATCAGCAGGCTTCCTCTGTGCTAATAAGTCAAATTTTGCATCATAGCAATGACTTAATCTATCCCTGGTGAGTGCTTCTACCATGAAAAAATAATAGTAAAGAAATTGGGAAATGGACCTTTAAGTTTTGCTTAGAAGCTTCTAGCTATAAAGGATATGGCGGTGGTGTTCATCCAGAACTTAAATTCTATTCCTTGATCTTGAAATAGCTGCACGATGGTATTGCCCAAAATCATAGAGATGGACTGAGAACCAATGTACTTCCTACTCCTAACCAGCACCATCAAATAAATTCCAAATTTGTATCAGGACAAAAACATGTAAAAAGAATGTTTCTATTGAGTTTCTTCAGAGAAACAAAGGCTAACTCCTGACAATAAGCATGAAGGTATACATTGTTCTAGCCAGTTTGTTGGAAAGTGAAGCATTTAATAGTACTCTATGTGAGCATTGCTTCCCTTGAGCACAAGAATAACAGGCTAGGTAGGTACAGCCATGTTAAAAGAACACATCTAATTTCTGCCTGGTCCCTCTTTCATCAAAGATCTCCACTGCTTTGTTGATGCTAAGTGGTCCAGGTAACTCCAAGGACCACATTGTGGAAAACAACCTCCCTTAGTAAGGTGCATTTTGTTATTTTTCAGACATGAAGGTAGAAAAGCTGGCACCTAATAAATCTACAGACTGTACTCCATATGGCTAACAAAGTAAACAAACACAAGTTTTCTCCCTCTTCTTCTCCAGAAGGCAACGGCTACACGAAAACCTGGGAGGCTTTCCAAAATCTAAAAGCCTTACTTCCAGCACACACACTACTACTGCTCTGGAATGAAAGAGCACTCTGAATTTTACTGCAAACCATAGACTGTCCTTTATAAAAAGGCTTCTCTCCTTGGAGTGATGTGTTCATTTTTGATCAGTCAGGAATATTTCATATTCTTCTGTTGTACTTTTGGCCTTTTACTGTCTGAATTATTCAGTGGAAGAATATGCTCACACTACTCTTTTTCATAACATGAGATTTTTTTAAAATAAGAATTTTAATTAAAAAAATGCCACTGCTCGTTTCCCCTCTTCTTAGCCAGACCTGCATGCAAAAGGTGCATTGCTTTTAACTAGCATGGATCAATATTAACATGTTTATGCTGGTACAATACACTGGAGCAATTCCTGCAGCTTGAAGGCAGGAAAGCATGGGCCCGTACAAAAAACCCTAATGTGATACTGATAATACCGAGATAGAGATATGCACGTATGTATATAAAAAGCAGAGACAGAGCAATCAAGTTTACAAGGTGGCATATGATTTCCCACCACTGAAACTAAGTGAGTAAGCTCTGATTTCAAAGGCAGATTGGATTTTGTGTTCCAACCTTTTCCAGAACAGAACAATACAATCACTAAATCCTCTAAGCGGCCGTTGAACGGCAAGAGACTAGTTTGCAGGTGAAACAAAAATTAAGATACCGTTTTGCTTAGAAAAACGAGACATTGAGGAATGCAGCAGCTAGTGACAAGAACTAGTTTGAAGCTACTTACGCACGCTGGAACTCTGGGATGCTGAAAATGGCTTGCATGACAGCATTGAGGTAGCAGCTATTTCCCAGGTTCTTCATGCCAGTGTATCCTGGGCCATACATGGGCTTGAGTTTCACACCGGCTTCCTGAATCACTTCCCATTCAGAGACTCTTGGTTTTATATCATTATCTCTTAGCCCATTCTCTGTCTGAAAGCAACAAGATTATTTTTTTCAATCTGTAACTTCTGCAACAAGTATGCTGCTGCTATCACCATCACCAACTTTGTGTTCTATACTCTAGAAAAGAAGAGGCAAACCAATGGGCAAAGGGAGCTAGATCCTGCATGTAGACGAGAAGATCAGGGTCAGAAGGCTAGCAGCTTGTTCTTCCAATGTACCTCTTAGCTCTTTACCACAGACCACTGGCTCTTTGAGTGTTCCTAGTTGTGACCTCAATCCCATTTGGGAGCTTCGCTTCTCTCAGGGCTGTGACCTAAAGCCTCAGCATCAAAAACCTGCATTTTTTCAGGTTTCATATTCCGTTTCCCTTCTTTCAAATGGGAAAAGCCAAAATTTGCCATGCTGAAGTTTCTCCCTTTTACAGCACAGGTTTCAGCTTGTAGGTACATAGCTTGTTCACAGCTAGGTAGGTACAGGTCACTACAATGTCATTTACTGCTAGCACTATTCCACCACTTCACTAAGAATTTTTCAGACTGGTCTGAAAACTGGAGGCAAAACCTTTGCAACAGCCCAGACTAAGTTTTCAAGGTCACTGAGTAAAACAGGTTTCCCAGAAAGATCACTGGATAAAAGAGACTCTTTATTCATTATATTGGTAAGGAAATTAGTATAACAAAAATATTATTAGTACAATGAAGGCTTTTGAAATGGCAGTTTAACTCTTCTATATCATTTTAGAGTTATTATTAGTTTTCTCTCCACTTGGACACCAAACTAGTATCAGGTTTGTTCATTTTTAACAGTTTTCATGTTCAGGTTCTCAGGTACCAGGCTATGTGCTTCAGTGAAAAAATAAAAATAAAAATAAAGCCACCTGCCTTTATAACTATATTCGATTCAGACTTCTTAGATAATTTAAACAGAACTGGAATCAACATCCACTAAGATACAAATTATTAAAAGGATTTCCCTACTAATACAGACCAGCAACATGTTCAGGAACAGGACCCTTTTTGCCCCAGTCCCTTTCTAGTGTACCACACCATAGACCACGCTGTTTTCTAGACTTGAGACAAGGTATTTTTTCATTTCATAATGTATTTATTAACAAGACCTAAACTGAAATTTATAGCTTTGCATAAAGAACCTTTCAACCACTTTTCTACTTATCCATTACTTAGCTTATTTTCGCTTAAGATTTGTATCTGTTTACACATGCAAAAGGCTTTCCTTCACTCACTGTAATTAAATATTCTAGATATTCTTCTCTAATTGAATTAAGTTTTTCTTCTCGAAGGAAAATGGTATATAACACATGAGAAATGAAACATGTAAGCTAAAGACTACAAAGGAAATCTTTTGGAAGGCAATTTTCACATTTGAGAGTTCACTCATCTCAGACCTCAGAAAATAAAACATGAACTGTCTGTCTGAACTCTACAAAACCAAATACTATCATAGCAATCTGAAGGAATCACACAAATATAAGCTACTAGTATCATTCTTCTTCTGTTTCTCTCCCACCCCCAACTAAACAAACAACAAGTAAACAACAAACTAAATAAAAGACGGATTTCCTACCACTTGCATCTGCAGCATATCAATTCCAAAGTGTGCCAAATGTTTTGCTATATGTGGATCTAAAACCGGCTCCTCTTCATCAAAAGAATAGACATCTACAAAAGCAGAGAGAACAGATGAGCTGTAGTATCAAATATTATCCCTTCTCTTTGTTTACCAATGTTGCATTCTCAGTACAGGACTGTCTATACAAGATGCCCTATTCACATTCTCTAAGTTTAGTTCTGACCAGCAGAAAAATGCACAGACATCCATATAGCTCAGTAGTTATCTTAAATGTTCTCAGCACAATCACCTCAGTTACCCTCCTCAGAAGAAATGACATGCCCTCACAGTATTAAACCTAAGAATATTTATAGTGATCATAGTATTTCCCCCCCAAAATAAGAAATTTGTAGGAAAAACAAAGAGTGGGGCATGCAACATTCTCAGATATGTGGCCAGTCCACATTTTGAACATGGCAACAAGAGATTCTGAATTTTTGTGGAGCTACTAGATACAGGCAGACACATTAAAACTGTGAGTATATGGGGCCAACTGACTACTGCCAGTGGTATTTTAATTTTCAGTACAGTTTAAGGAATCCACTTACGCCTTTTTCCCACAGAGATGCAGGGAGAACTGAGAAATTCTTTATTAGAAATGAGGATGTGTTTATTGGATTGGACACCATTGGACTGGACTTCGAAGATTAATCTAGTGTTTAGGGAGAAACGTTGATTTCAAGATTGAGGTGTCTTGCTTTATTGCATGTGAGATCTAGATTTCAGCTCTACCTCTATGATAGGTCCTTACAGCCTTAAGTAAAAGGCCCATAAACATTTTAGCAGGGCAAAGTTCAAACTGTGGAGGGAAGCAGTATGTCTAGCAATGATATTTTCATTATGAAACCAAGTTTAATAAATTCAACAGAAGCACAAAATGGTTGAGAGAAAAACCTTATTTTTAGTGTTTACCCAGCAATTCCTGTAACAAAGCTGAGTCCAGAGCAGGTTTCACCTACTTGAGCAAATAACAATAAAGCCACAGGCATCATAAAAGGGTTTGAGTGACAAGACATGTACTAGCAAGACTTGAACAGGCTTTCCATCTTTTCTCTTCTCTGGCCTCTTCCTCTGTAGTGAATGACTACTTCCCTGCTTTGGTCTCTACTCACATGAAAATCCAGAATCCTGCCAGTCTGCCTGCACTTCTCTCAGCCAAGTTTCCTTCATGCTCAGCAGAGTTTCTCACAGTGACCCTGCCCCATGTGACCAGATCTAGTCTGACAGAGAAAACTTAGCCGTGGGAAAAATGAAACAAACTCAGGAGAAGAGAGCAGGAACCCAGATAAAGGCTGTTCACAGCACAAATACCTCTCCTGGCAACTACAGACCCTAGCTCTGACTCAGCCCATCCCCTATGTAAGGCTAACAAAGACAGTCTCCTTGAAGTCTGCTAGTACCAAACCCACACTGAAATGATAGGTTGAAGGTTAGCCAAGAACTCAAAGGCCTAATGCAACTTTTAAAATTTACCAGGCCTATGAAAAACATTAACTCCCTCAAACCAGGGAATTGTGCTTTTGAGTCATGCTGCCAGCTGCTGATTAGCCATCAGACCCTCTATTAACATTGGTACTGATGACCTCTCTGGCATGTGTGTGGCTGTAGCTGCCCATCTGCTGGAATTCCACTGTGTGGTAGCAAGCATGCCCACAAGACATGACTGTTCACACACACACACGAGATCACAACATTCCCATAGTCTTCTGGTGAGGTCACAGCACAGCCAAAAGATCCTGTAAAGTTCAAACACCTAATAGAGTGAGATTACGCATCAACTGATCTTGGGTGACTACTTTCAATGTGGAAGCTTTGATTTTGCTTTTCCTCAGTTCTGGCAACTGAAGAGAGAGCAACCATCTGGGACTACTGTCCCAGAGCAGTAGAAATGGAAAACAAGACACATTAATCTTTTGCTCAAGCCCAGCTCGTGTCATATACTTTAGTACTAACTGCTGTGTAGCCAACTTAAATTCATGGGAGAGACACAGAAATCACTGATTTAAAAAAGAAAAAAAAATCAAAGACAAGCAAATCAAATAAAGAAGATGAGATCCCCCAAACACAGGTCTGTAGTGCTGTCATATGGAGTCTGGTAGACAAGGAATGTAAACAAGTCAGCACATGGGACATGCAAAAGATGTTATCATTAGAGTGAGAAAGGGGAAAAGGGGAGGAATATAAGGGGGGAAAAAACAACAAAAAACCCCAAGAAAAATCTGAAACAGACAACACAGAATATTATTAAGCAAAGAATAATCATTATTATTCATATTATGGTAAAAAAAGGAAAATGACAATGCTACCTGTACTTCCTTTTCTTCTACAGCTGAAGATTTACACCTGTTCTGGCTGTGCACACATAACTCCTTCCTACTGAAAGGATAACAGGCAATGGCAACACTGTCCCTGAAGAAACAAGTTGCTCCCGATCCTCCAAAGAAGTATCTGACAATTGCAGAGACTGGCATCCACTAAGCAACTCATTCAAGTACCTGTCAGATAGGGTTTCCCGCTGCAAAACCCCTGTTCCATTCCTCAAACTAATTTCAAACACGTAACCTCACAATGACTTGAAATTAAATCTAATGGTATTGTTGAGAGAGGCAGCAGGTAGCACAGTCTGCTGAGTAGTACTCAACCTATTCAAGTAAGCAACTTTTCTGACTCTCTTGTGCATCCTGTCCAACAGTGGAAGACAGAAGTTTGGTTCAATTTCTGCCATGAACACAGATCTGTTTGTTGACAGAATGCTACAAAATGGGGTTAATGCCCCAGAAATCTTTATAACACAGATTTCTCAAGGAAAGACAAGGAGCTCTGCTCTGCTCTCTCTGTGTACACGAAGGGTAAGTATAAGTGGAATACTGGCACCACCTCTTTCTCCTTCTTACTGGTATGAAAAAGGACTAAGTTATGTCAGCAGAGGGACTAACGCTTATTACTCCTCTGCCATCACCTCTTTACCTCCAGCCCAGGGAAGCAGAAACCAGACAGACTTTGCGTCACTATCAGCCACAGAGCCTCTTTCCTAAAGCTCATTTTTCATCCAGCCCTATTGAGAGGTTATGATTACCACTGCAATATAAATCAGAGAGAGAATAATTACTGAAAAGGAAACAAGGAGGGTTGGGGGCAGGAAGTCTTTCCTATAGGGAAAGCAAGTAAACGTTATCCAGAAGAACAAAGGTCTGTGGGGAACAGCTGGTGCCCCTCATTCAGAGGGAAGGATGACTGCCTGTCCTTTGTTATCCCAACGGCCATGTAAGAGAGGAAGCAGCTGATCGGTGGGAGGCAGAAGGACAGCAGCCATAAGGAAACAAGTACTGCTGCTAAAGATGAGAAAAAAAAGAAAAAAATATTGAAAAAAACCCACTAGAGAATATTCTGTTTATTTTGTATCTACATTTGAAACCTACAGCTGGGCAAACCCTAAACACCTTCAATAACTGAGAGATTTGGATAGAAATCATCCAAGACGAGGCTCATGCAAGGAAACAATATTCCAGAGAGAAGAATGAATTTTGCTCAGTGTTTCTGTGGCACAGCTGGCTGAATCTGACTACAGTCTCCTTTCCCTGACACTGAATAGGACTTAAAGATGAAAAACTCTCAACTGATGTGTGTTAAACAAAGGAGCTGCTCTAAACAGCTATTTTTCATCCATATGGTCACAAGCACTAAAACCAAAATACAACCATGCTATGTGTTATTCCAGTTTTTATTTCTCTGTACAGCTCCAGCAAAGGATCTCTGCTTACGACTTTTTCAGCTTCTCAGGTTTTTACTCCATCTAATCCTCACATACCATAATCCTCTCCACAGCAACACTGCAGAATGTCACACTCGGAGAACATGCAAACAAGGATACATCTACAGCTTTTTTCCCTCTGAAGATCATCAGGCATTTTACAAATGAGCATCACAGCAGCCCCATGAAGATGAGCATTCATTAGACTGACTGAAATGTTACCAAAACAATAAGGAAAAATAGCAGTTTCCAGTATGATTAAAAAAGCATACATGCTGATAAGAACAGACTTTTCTGACTTTAAAAATCATTACCCTGTTATTGTTTCTATGTTACGTAAGATTGAACCATTTGCCCTAGCAAATGTAGCAGAACCAAAAAATACCACTTCTCCGGATTCCGCTGTTTCAAAATAATACTGTTCTTCCAGCATAAATCTACTACTAAACAAACTCAAAAAACTATTTACACCAAATACAAAGCAGGAGAAGAGGAGCAGATAGAAAAGGTAAGGGCTTTCTCTGAATGAGGTGTGTGCCACTCCCCCCAGCCCCGACCAAGATTCACAGACTCACAGTGTTTTCTTTCCATATCAGTTTCTCAAACATTTGCACTAGAAGCACAAACCCATTTGGTAATAGATATACACTGTTAGTCTCATGCACAAAAGACACTCCATCTCAGAACCTGCCAGATGGCTGACCTGCTCCATCAGGAGTGATGGTTCCCAACTTCACTGCCAGGGGATAACCCGTCTCCTTGTAGTGCTCCATTGCATGCCCGTTCCCCCCACTGCCATCAAAGAACCACTTCCCACACAGCACAGAACCATCTGTCAGGTTTAGCCACAGATTCTCCCGCAGGTCACATTTTGAGCATTTCCAACCGCTGAGGAGAGAACAGGAAAAAAAGGACAGAAATAAGTCAGGCAGGAACCAGTCCTGTAGTGCCAATTATGGTAGGTCAAACCAAACAGACACACCCAGCCTAGAGTCATGCAAGAGAACTGTCATCTAAGTTGCTGGCTTTAGTTCTGTTACTCTGGACTGTATTAGAGAACCTACAACGAACAAAACTTATTAACCTCACCTGGGGGGAATTCTAACACCATTGTCTAACTGTACAAGCGTTTTGGCATGTTTAGATGCCTGTAGCTCTTCTTCCCAGGAGTCAGGGTCCTGCTTCCTGTAGGGTGATTTTGCGCTGAGGAGGGCATCACAAGCTATCGTCACCTGGAAGACAAATGTACATCAATCAAAACCTAACACGTTTCAGTGACTGGACAGAACTTGGCATTCAGCCCACTGCTAACCACATACAGAACTGGATATCAGTAAGACTATTTATATACTTAAATATGCACGTAATCTTCTAGATTGCAGTTGTTATTTTAGCAGGGAAGTAAGCACANACATGTACTATGTGAGCTTCCCTGGGACAAGCTGGCATCATAATATGGGAAGGAATACAGGAAGTAAAAGGAAATCTGAGAAACAAAGACAAAGCAGACTTTTAAAAATGACTCTCTCTTATAGCTGGTTAAGAAAGACCTTTTTGTAAAAAAAAAAGCACCACGTGTAAGAAAACAAAGCACCATCTTGATAAAAACTGAAGCAGGAGACAATTCCTATAACCGCTTGCACACACTCACTGACCAGTGCTGGTAACTCTTCTATATTGGGTAATGAGATTTCATAGTGATCAGGAAATATAACGAGTTTTGCTTCATCTTCATATTCAAAGTCATCACTGTTGAGATCACTGTTTGTCTCTAGATCTGGAAAACAAGATGGGGGATGTTAGGAGATTGTCCCAAGACCAAGGTTCCTAAATTATGGCAGGGGTACCACTATGAAGCATCACTTGCCTGGCATCCACCTGCAAGTTGACACTGTCAGTAGTTTCTTCTGGCTAGAAATGTTTGTGAAATCCTGATCTAAACTGAAATCTGCCAGAGGATGTTCTGAGGATCAAAATTTCCATCTTAATCTCATCCCTAGTCACAGATGATTTGGCCCCTCTCCATGCAGTGCACTGTTGCAGACATCACATTCTGAGCAGAATTGTGTTAGCTGCTTCCCATTTTGGGCAAAATCAGGATGTAATACTGCTGTGCCTTTTACCCAGGATTGTGAAATGCTATACAATATGGAAACCAGGTAACACTACCCATGCCCAAATTGCAGAGCAGGAATAATGCACCTCTGCTTCAGCCCCCATATTTTCCAGATCACAGACCTGGCTGAAACATGCTATTAATCCCATCCATCTTGAACCTCTGGCCTTTCCTCCCATGAAGATGTCCATGGCTGGAAGTATTCCCACATCTCATCCATCGTCTCCAATAGCTACAGCAAGCAGTTATACCAGCATTATCCCTCTCTTGCCAACTCCACTCTGTAACCAGTGTAACTATCTGTTTAAAAAGCACTTACTAACTAATAAAGCTTTCCTTTGAAGATCAAGCCTTCCATAGTGTTTGTGTACACTCTTATTCCAGCGTAAGGATGACTTTTCCGTGTAATTATGAGCCTTGATCAAGCAACATCAGCTAAAATGCTTGTCCAGAAATAAGTGGACCCAGAGAGAAGCCAGGAAGGTATACATGGCTAGTGTTTTTACCTCTAGCTTCATCAAAAACATAATTATCCCATAGTGGCAAGACTGAGTTAAAATCTCGGTCAGTTCTTTCCAGGACAACTGAAAAAGTTAAGACCAAACATGTGCTTGTTGTGTCAGATATTTCACAAGATTCAATTGCAAGAATAGCCTGGGCAAGGATAGGATCTTCTGGATCCTCCTCCCATCTGGAGATGTTGGATCTACTGTATTCCAATGTATCAGACAGTCACTAATAGAATAAGGTTCAACCAAGAAAGAAGATGCGTTAGCAGTAGCTAAAGCTGGCTCTTGTTTTCAGTCCAAGTAAAAGTATATGCTTAATGAGTCACTCAATACTAAACAAGCATGGGCAGCAACCACTGCACCCTGGGAATGCCTGAAATCTCAAATGTATATTTGGGACAAAGGTGAGGATGACAGGGGCCAGATTCAGAAAGCTAAGCTCTCTATTTACCCAGTGGGCAGCAGCAGCCTGTACATCCTAAGTGATAAAACAAGTATTTTAACTTGACCTGGAAATACCACCTCTTGAGAGGAACATAATCCAGTTTCCATTCAATTCCTGGCTCACCTGCTGCACCAGCCAGTCCCGAGGGGTGACAACACCCACTGTCAGTGACTTCCAGCAGCATGACCTCTTTCTCAGCAGCAACCAAAAAAAGCCCCTTCTCATCAGCGGAATATAGACACAAAAGCAAGAACTCTTTCTTATACTGAAAGCATGACATTTAAAAAGAAAATATTAATTCATTAATAATTCCCTGAATCACACTGTTTTCATAATGATCCCTTCCCTTATCATAGCATAATAGAGATAACCAGTGACCTCACTTTACTCTGGGTTTCTTTCCCAGCTTGTATTACAATCCATGTTTTGATACAGTAGTGAATCTCAACAGATGCAGTCTGCAACAGTAAGCTCTTTTCCTCTATGAAGCAAAGAAACTGACTAGCTCCAAGCTGATGACACATATTGCAACGCATCGCCGAGAATTTTCATTTAACGCTCAGAAATTTGATGGTGGCCGGCATAGCAAAACCAAAAGTACTGACCATCCCCTAAACGTGACAGAGGTTCCTCAGAGAGGATAACAACTCAGTTTATGTTTCAAACAGGTTTAAAGGCAGCAAATGTCTCTTCCAGGGCCTGCAGTCACACACTTCACTCAGCCACCAGAGGGAACCTGAGGACAGCTCACATCAGCCACTGTTATCTGTAGACATGTGCAAGACCTGCTGGTATTTTCATTTCCTTACGATACCGACATTAAGTTTATAGTATTTACAATCTGCTATATAGAAACAGCAATGATACGGTTGCCTGGGTTCAAAATTCAGACACACATTTCAGCTCGTCTCACAAGCTGGACAGTAGTGACTTTACTGCTACTGACCTGACCTGCATTTGAACTAGTGATCCAGGGATGAAAGACCCAGTATCCTATTAGCAATCATCTGCTGCCATCTAAGGACTTCACACACTTAGGAGTATCAGCCTTTTGTGTGCAACGGGTAGGGAAGGAAAGTTCCTTTTTACCTTCTCAGGCTTCATACCATTCATATTACCAGAAAAGGAGAAAACGATGTCCTGTCAGAGCAGCATTCTGGATGCCTGACACAATGATACGGCAGCATCACACTGCTTATTTTAAAGAAAGATACACACAGCTTCATAGTAGTTCCAGGAAAAAAAACCCAGGAGGATTTAACTGGCAATTCCACTTTTGAAGGTTACCATGTAAAGCTGGTGCACTTCCACTCCACACCTACTCCCTTTAAACAGGAATTAAAAGGACCACCAGTGCTTTTTGGCAATTATCACTCTGAAGACAGTTTCTCAGGGTTCAGATCCAGTACATGAGTGGAAAGGACTTCTAAGGTCACTGACTGAAATCCCTTGATACAGCAGATGACCATATAAACTAAGCCCTTTTGTTGACTGTCAGACAGGCCCCTTAATGATGTCCAGTTGTAAACCTCCAAATCACTACTCATGTTTTTAAATTTTGGCTTGTGTGTGCTGAGAGCCAGAATTGCTAAGTTCAGTAAGAAGTTCCACCTGCATCCTATTTTCTGTGCCTGTGCAAGGGCCAACACGGCTAAGAAAGCATGAGTGTAGGTACAAAAACTAGATAACTATTACTTTAGAAGGCAATGAAGCCAACTAAATGAGGGCAGAGGCTGACCCAATAGCCACTGGGCATCATGAGCAGTTTGCAGGCAGTTTCAAACTTGGATTTTAAAACTAGTGCAGAATTTGAAAGATGAACAAGAGTAACTATAGAAAAGAGGAGTGGGGGGAAATCTACTTGCAAATGGAGCATATTAGATTAAAAATTACCATGACACTAAAGGTACTGAAAAAGATGAACTTTCAAGCACTATACTTCATACAAAGCTGTTTCTTGGACAAGGATGTTCTTCCAAGATGTACTGCAAGTAGAAGAATCTCTGGGCAAAAAAGGGTTTACTCAGTTCTAAGACTGTGCCACGAGACAACCAACCAGTTTGTAATCTTTTTAAAGAGCTGACAGCTTGATGGTGAACGTCCGCATGACACAGTTCCCCTTCTCATGGACTAACAGCTTTATGGTGCCTCCTCAGAGACCCAGTTAAACACTGTGGTCACTAAAACAAAGTGTCCATCGGTCATAAGTGTTGTGTTGGGAGGCCAGGACAACAGGCAAAGCAAAATAACAGACGCATTAAAAGAGAGGCTCAACTGATGTTGTTATTTTGGGCAAGTGGTCAGTAGAGTAAATTTACTCCAGCTCACAGGCATCACTTTAGTGACGGTGAGAAATGTATTGCTGCTGAACTGACTGAAAACAGCAGCTGGAAGTGGAAGACAGAGTACTGTAAACGAACCCACCAGAGGGGAAGAAAAGGAGTGGATGTGCCCAGATCAGATTTAGACAAGTTACCAACTGACTGCACTACTAATAGTGGCATAAGGAGACTCCAAGCAGGACCCCCAAACAGGATTTCCTGTGCGTATAGATTTGTCTGTGTGCATATGAAAGGGAATACAAACATGAAAATTGAATGAGGATATTGACTAGTGAGCCTACAACTAATTTTGAAACCCTAGAAAGAAGTCTTGGGAATCAGGGCTTGATCCAGCTCTCACTGAAAGCAATGGACAAATTTGTATTGACTTGGAAGTAGAAGACTGAGTCTTTAAATCAAATAATTTCTTCCTGAAGTCTCTAAATAATAGTGAATTGCAGAAGCAGCACTTTGCAAACTATAAGCTATTAATTTCATTTGTCTTCAGGCACATCTGAAACACTAATCTCATCAGAGGAACTATAAAAAAAGAAGAAATTAAAAAAAAATAAATCAAGGTTCACTTTAGAGTCACAACGTTCTCCTTTGTGGCAAAAGGAAAAGCAAAATTTTCTACTAGGATCATTTGGATCTTTCACTACTTGTAAAATAACATTCAAATTGCTTGCTACATCTCCAAAGCATTAGTATGCTGTTCTTATTGCTAGATATAGACCTCACCCCTTGGATTTCTGGCACAGTCACATGTTAAGCAAGCAAAGCTAAACCACCAAAATTCAAATTCTTAACTATTTTACTAGCAGCATTAGCCTTTTTTAATCTAGCCTAATTTCCACAGTTCTACCTAAACCAGCAAACTATTAAGACTCTATTAGTGTAAGGTATCTGCTCACCATTCTATACTCAACTCAAGCTGAGATAGCACAGCCAGGAAGCAACAGGTTCACTCACGGTCTGATCAGTTCCACTGCTACTATTGGGGAGTATGCACAACTGTACTCGGCTAAAATTTAGAAATATTGTCAGGAAACACTCAAATCCTCCTAAATCACAACTTTCCATTCATAGATATATAGTCTATATGCTTACTTACATAAATATAAACTTAATCCACTTGTGGTAAAAGTCCTCTTCAGAAGCTTACCAAACAAAAACATCCTTACTGAAAACAGAGTTCTGCTACTGGCTGCTATGAGATCTAGGAGACCTAAGTGGAGCTGTGGCCAAATCCAGTATGGCCACACTTATGAATGGTCTTTACCCTTGGAAACGGTAGCCATAAGTGCATTCACGGCCGCAGACAGCCAGGTGCCATCCAGGAAAAGCTCAGCAAGTTTACACGTTCTCCCAGACACTCTAAATGAAAGTTTTCTCTTCCTTTACGAGTCGTTCTCTGAGACCAGCTGTGTGTCATGGATACTGCTCCTCACTGACACTCTTCTTGCCAGCAATTACCATCCTCACAGATCTGCTGACAGAGCTGTTCATTTGAGTACTTCAAAGCACTTAATTGATGCTCTAAGTTAGCCCTGACTTTGCTCAAAACAGAGCTCACACAACTTGCTGCACTGGCAGATACTGCTATGGTAACTGATCTGGAAGAGGACATCTGTCCGCGGATAAGTTTTATGACAGTCACTGTGCCAGCTCTGTTTAGCCTACAGTCCAGGCTCTGGCATGGACCAACAGATGCCCAGGAAGAGGGTACCAGAACAAGGCAAAAATGTGGTGATTCCTCCCTCGGTGTGTACCTCCTAGCTTCCAGCTAGCCATCTGGGTTTTTTTGCTTACTGGGGTGGGGGATGTGTGTGTGTGTGTTTGTTTGTCTGGTTGGTTTTGGAGAGAGAGAGACAGGGGGAGATACCGTGTGCAGCTGTGGTTTCTCTGTTCAAAAGAGAGGTTTAGTTCTTATTTATAAAGCAAAATAATAGAGAACAAAATATAAAATGTTGCTCTAGCGGTGTTCCACTTGAGTCTTTCACTGCTGCTGACAACTGAGCTGACATTTTCAGAGAACCATTCACATCATCTCTCTCTCAGAAATACCTTCCTGAAGAGTAATAGGTAATTTAGACCACATCACTGTGCACACACAATTAAAACACTTCTCTTGTCTTCTTTGCATTTTTCAACATTTACTTCATCTATTGTTTAGTTACTTAGTAATACATTAAAAATAATTTTTAGATTTAATCTCTTAGATAATTTTAAATCAACCAGTAAACTCTATTTCCTCATTTTTCAATCCCTTTCCAGACCATCTACGATCCCATTAATTCATCATAATTAGAACATTATGAAGGACTCTGCTGATAACTCCTGGGAGTAACAGGTCCAGGGGGAATCTGCTGGTAACTCTACTGTAAAAACTGGGCCTCCAATCCCTTCAATACAAGGATCTTCCCTCTTACACTGCTACCCCTTTTGACCAGGATCTTGTAAGGAAGATCATAGTACATCCTGTTAATCAAATTGCTCCTATTCCCATAGTCACTGAATACATAGGGGGACTACCACACATAGTCCCAGAGTATTCTGGCAGACCCAGAACCATTACTTCACTTTGGAAAATCCACAATGGTTCTTTCCTGTTCTGTCATGTTTATATGACTTTCTATCAATTCTGATCCATTCTTTTTCTTCCAGATGGGCTAATATGAAAACTAAATTTAGTGATGATACTTTTGCTGGTCCCATCATGTCTTTTTTTTTTTTCCCCCAAAACTGGTATCACATTTATCATATTGTGGCTAACTTAAACAAGAGATTGCATGCCAAAGACAACAGCGCAGCTGTTTCTTATCTGAGAGCCTTGTGAAGTCACAGGGAGCTACCACCTTGTCCCATCAATTAATTTCTTTCCATTTTACAGCAGAATCTAAAACTTCTTTGTGTGATAGCCACACATATTGACAAGCATAAAGTATCTTCAAGCTTGCTAGCCTAGATAACAATGCATTGAGGATACTACTCCATGCATTGTGATGCCGTCAGTCTGCTTTAACTATCAGCCCAAATCCCCTGAAAGCTTGCACAGCCTGAGCTGAAGTTACCATAACCACACTGCCTAGCAACATCTAAACAATCTAGATTAACGGCAGTTCATACATTTCAATGCACAACGTTATTATGCTTCCTGATTACATAGAACACTCACAGCCCTCCAGCCCTCTCTCTCCAAAAGAAAAACAAAACGAGCCCAAAACCTAATGCACATGCACATGCATTTTGCTATGGATCTTTTAATGTTTAGGGAAAGATAAAGCTTCCAGTTGACTGACCCAACCAGTCTGTGTTTCTATTGCATTTGCTGGATAGCAGCAGTGCTAGAAAGTAATCAGTGAGCATCCATAAGATGTTTTCCTAATACTAAGCACATTGAAAAGGGTTTAGTATCTTTAATAGCTTTACATCAAAGACGATTATAGGAAGCAATGTAACAAATGCTCAAACTGGATTGACTTTGTACACAAAGCTTAAATCTCTGGGCCTTCAGGGAATTATTCAAAGACACCTAAAAACACAGTGATGTTAGAGTTACCCATTGATCATTGTCCATTCTTGTCTGACAGGGTAAGCCCTAAATGGCAGGCTACATACATAGGCTGGTAACAGCCAGTTTGGTGCAGACCTCTACCACAGGTGCCCAAGGTCACAAAGAGAAAGACACAATTAAAATGACCTGTTAAGATGAGAAGTCCAGCAGCTCCAAATCAATGAAGAAGGTGCTGGATTAAGAGATAAGATGCCAAATTTTGCTAACCATCTCTGCTGCTGTCTCAAGCAAAATTATCAAATAAGATGACATCTCTGTGCTTTCATTTCCTCAGCTATGAACAAGGACAGGAATATTTCTTTGTTCTTTACTTTAAACATGGCCAAATGAGAATAAAATCTGCTGAGCCAAAGAAGTGGATACAAAGCATTTGGATGCATGGAAGTACTATCTCAAGATCAGAGCAGAGAGTTGATACCATTTTACTCTCAGCCAGCAGGGGCTGCAAAGAGGACTTCAGTAGAACAACAGACCAGATGAGATACATTTTCAAAAGCACATTAGATTCCAGAAGTGCTGAATTAAATGGTGATAGTTCCACATGCTAAATCCAGCTCAGTGAAACTGCAACACCTTCAGGAGTTCCCTGGGACCAGGACACTTGGAACTGCTGCAGCAGATCTGCTCTGTGGGAACAAATGCTCATGTGCAAGGATGGAATTTGAGGACTCCAACATGGCACATCAGAGACACCATGCAACGTACGCTGCGTGCCGGCATACCACAATGACAGGAGCCTCAAAATGTATGCAGTAGATCAGCAAGAACAAAATTTGACTGTGCTTTTGCACTTCTTGTTTACACTCACATTGCTAACCCCGTACAATCATTGCTGCATTGCTGCCAGCTTTGTTTCTGAACCAATTATTTTACAAGCATCCAGTGACAAATATTATTTTCAATATAAACTGACAGTAAATGGCATTTAGTCCAGGATCTGCAACTTAAAAGTCTCTTCCTACAAGAAAAGTTTGATTTCTTCGTGACTCATCTTAAGACTTTTTTCTCTGTAAGCCCTCCTTGCAAAACTTACTCCAGACATTAACAACAATTTAATCGATCACAATCTGCAAAGGCCTCTTAGGGACACATTCCACAGATCAAAGCAACTCCAAAGAGAGGCCATGCTATTGTTTCCTTTTAGTCCTAAGAGCTGGCAATTGTAAAAAAAATATTTAACCTCTTCATTACCAGAAGAAAAATTCACTGTTCGCTATTAATACATAGAGAATAAATAATAGATGAATCAGAGAAATACCACAAATGGTGGCTTTGCATCATGTTGCCCTCATCCATATTTATGAGGCCCTCGGGTTTTCTGGGTAATCTGAATCAATGGATATTGGATGAAACGGACATGGTAAGAAAACTGCTTTCCATGAAGGAAGGAGATATAACTGTGGACATAACAGAGTAACAATTGGTAAGAGATGTTCATGATACATGTACTGTTGCATTCATTACAGGAGAGACCACAACATCACTTACGAACATTTACCTGTGTAAAAACTTCGAAATGGTAACAACCCCTCCTATGACCAGCTGCTGAGCAGAATAGTGCCACACTGAAGCCCTGTTATATAGAAACATAGAATTGTCGAGGTTGGAAGGGACCTTTAAGATCATCAAG
>RSEF01000009.1:19628669-19663191 GCA_003993805.1 Himantopus leucocephalus
GGACATGCTCCAGCACCTCAATGTCTTTCTTGTAGTGAGGAGCAATATCTAAACATTAAGTATAGATAAACATTTTAATAAAAGGATGCTTTGTGGAAATCACAAAGAGAGAGAAGGGACAGAATGAGTCAAAAAATTCCTATCAATCCCTAGGCTGTTTGAGAATAGTTGAGGGCCCACTTTAGATTAAAACGTTTCATGTATACATACATGCATCTCTCAATATACATCAAAATTGCTAAGTATTACTTACTTGTCTGCACAAACTTTAAAAACTAGAACCAAAAGTTAAAAAAATAGCCCAACAGAAAAAGAAAACCCACAAGGAGCCCCAAAGAGAGACACAATGGTGGATAGAACCCAAGTACACATGCAGACAGGGTCAGAAAAGGACTGTGTGAAAGCAGCTGTTCACAATACCTAAAAATAGCTTAGCATTCCTCCTTTTTGGTAAAGCTCCACCAGATGCCCCTGGTACCTTCTGGAAAGAGAGAAACAAACAATTAAAAATCTGTCACGTGAGAGAACAGTAATAACCCCCTACCATCACCATTTCAGACATACATCTACCTGTTCGTGGTCCTTCTATTAAATCCCAGTCCTTGCTGAGCAAGAATGTAAATCCTCTTCATTCATCTCTGACAATGGGACTCAACTCATCATTGCTTACGACCCTCGTGGAGTGAGAAAGCCACCATCTGAATCCTCGATACTTTGCTCTGTTAGCAATTAAGCAGAGCATGTCTCACAGTCACTGTGGGTGACTGCTGTTCTATCAACAAGACAGGGACATCTAGCATCACTCAGATCTCTAACCACCAGATCCCATACAGTGTTTCTTAATGACAAAAGCTGAATTAGAGAAGGGAAGAAAAGGCTATTATCTGCATAAAAGATTCAATCCTTCATAACTAATTCCAGTATGACCACTTTGCTGTGATCTGTTAGTTCAGCTAGTTTTTTCTATCCAGAAAAAAAAAGCCCTTTTCATCAGGATCTATGCCTGCTTCCATTCAGATCAATCCAAGTTACCACCACACTTTTTTTAATATTAGAAAGTATGGAGGAAACCTGACAACACCTAAGCAATTGTTTACGGGGGGCGGTGATTTTATTTCATTTTTAATTTAAGCTCCACAGCAGAGAACAGTAACTTCCAAGCGACATTCAGTTTCAAGCACGACTTTCCCAGTTCAAAATATATCAAACTACTAGAGAAAAAACTAGTAGCTGAGGAAATGTAAAAGTCAACACACTTGCTTCTTAAGCTGTTTATTAACAGGCACCATTAAATCAAATCAAATTAAATCAAATAAGCTTCTGTGGCTATAATGCCAACATGATGCATTATGTTGTGTACAATGTTAGTGTAACTGGTGAAGTTGTTGGGCAACTTTCTTTTTTTTTTTAATAATAATATTGGGATACAACAGGTGGAGAGAAACCAGCCAAGAACCTGTCAGCCTAGGGAAAGTTCATGTTTGCCTCTGCTCCTTGGTAAGTGAAAGGGTCACATATTTTGGGTGGTTCCCTTCACCATGTAAATAAAGCTTTGGCAAAGCAGACTGCTTGAATCATCAGTGAGGTCCTATACATCATAGGAAAGTTTTCCATTCTTAGAAAGAGCAGATGCCAACTAACACTCCTTGGCTGCACTTGAGAACAGAACCTATTATCCATATATACGAGCCCTAGGGAAAGGAAGTCAGGGTTGCAATCCCAGCATTTAAAAAAAAAAAATCCTCAATGAAGTGAAAATAACAAGCAGAATGTTTTTCTTCTTAACACTACTGGATTTTAACAGGTGGAAAGGAAATAGCCAAGAATCTAAATCTATTTTAAAAAAGCAGCAGCAAGATACAACATAACACAGTTAGAAATACATTATAAATAAGTTGCATGTACTCCAAGGATTATAGCTTCAGAACTAAAAAAATGTTGTTTCTAATACTAGGAAGCTCCAATTGAATTCTGATGTCACCAAGCGGGATATTGTGAAAGTCATTAAGACTAGATATTTCAAAGAGGAAGAATTCACACGGAGTGTTTAATCACTGCCAGCCTGACACTAAATTTAATTTCAGCTTGATTTTCCAAACTGCTGAATGCATCTGAACTGGAATTGCAGATGCTCAATACTCGTGAAAAACCCAGAACCTGGCAGGTGTTTTACCTTGTTTCTCCACCTGTCAGAAATCACTGAAAACGTTTCCCATTCACAAAACAATTTTGGCTCCTAACAGATGTGACACACCCAGCAAATGGGAGTCCCACAATGCATCAGTAGTGGCATTAAATTCTGTTTGTGATGTTTCTTGTACAAGGTGTGAGTGTAGCCTATTCTGCGTTCTCTTTAACTGCACCATTGCCACATTTTTTATAGCAGCACCATCACTGAATAATATCCAGGAGCCCATCACTGTAGGAAATTTCATGCTTCTCTGCCTGGTGTTTTCACTAGGGCTGAGGTATCCACTATAGCACCAAGCTAAAGCTCTGCCCGGGGCTGAATACTACAGTATTCAGTTGTATACGAGTCATACGCTACAGGAAAGTGGGTGATTTAAAAATTCTGAAGAGTGAAATTCTGGGAAAAAGAAAAAAACCTATTTTCTTGATTAAGCTGATGATCTGACCCTTATTTTCTAACTGAATTGTGACAAGATACCTGACTGATACTTATTCCAAACACCTTCAGAAGCAAACAGGGATTTCTGCAGCAATGCAGTGCATTCTGCAAGGATGATGCCAAGGGAACCACAGGCAAGAATAGCAGCCTCATTAAAAGAATCTTAAGATAGCACATCCAATGCCTTTGGCTTTACTGTATCCCACACCATCAAAAGCTTGGCTTAAAAAAACAAAACCACAATGCAGCACATGCCAGACACTTCATAAAACTGTTCCATGTTTCACATTGCTCAAAGGAAAACACAGATAGCATGTAAGAAGCTAACAGTCATGGTAAACAAAATTCACAGCCAATGTATGAGGAATCCTATCTGTGAGCTGTGTTAAATGACACAATCTTCACCTGTACTGTATAGTCAAACACTGTTTCCTACCACATGACCCAGTGCACCAGTGCGTCACCAACTTCAAACATAGATGCTAGGCCCCTCTGCTACATCATGATTCACAAGAAGAAAAATAGGAGCCACTGAACTAGTTCAATTGAACGGGTACACAACACCAAACAACACTCAGTGTATTTGTTTCTCCCTTTTGGAGTTCTTCAGCCTAGTCTTTATCAAGGAAAGGAATTTTTGAGGCCTCATTTTAACCCCAGTTTACTTTAATATTGAAAATTCCCAGGTCACATGCTGGAAGAAAGTTATATACAAGGCAAGTTGACAGGGTTTCTGCCCACCTGTCTCTAGTCCCAGGTGTCATCTTTCAAGAGTGTTAAATTCACTCAGAAGAACTGTTGCTAAAACTAGACTAGGCTCTCCAAAAACTCAGTTACAGTGTGAAGGAAAATGTTGCTATCACCCTTTCAAGGAAAGACAATTCTAAAGTCTAAACAAACACCATTAACAATCTCAACCTGGGAGACATGCGATCCACCTTGCTATAATTCTGACAAAATATGAACAGTCATCTACTGGAAATAAATGGTCAGGGCACTTTACATAACTCAAGGCCCTCGTCACCCAGGGGAAACATTGCTGTAGAATGAGAAACGTGAAGTATTCTATCCTGCTCCAAGCAGCTATTTTAGGCCCTCTAACTTGCCAAAAGAGACAGAGCTTACGGGAGAGAGAGCTATCAGCAGACCCAGTGCCTTCCAGATAGCTCAGGTCAGAAGTCATTAACAGCCCTTTAAAGATGCCAGATAAAGCACGCACAAACAGATGTTATGAAGCACAGGTTATAAGTTACTGTTGATAGGCAGTGATATTCATCAAATCATATTATGGATCAGTGAACATGAAGTTTGTATGTATACATCCATGTCGGGGGGTGTGTAAGACTGAATGAGGGCAGTGTGTACCTCTAGAATCCAGCATTAATTTAAGCTAAGGTTTAGATCCTAGGCTGGGTCAGGATTAAGGCTCATGATTTAATTGTACAGAAATCTTAGGATGCAAAGAAGTCCTGTCACCCTAAGATGAAACCTCATATTAAAAAAAAAAATCTCAGAATCTTCCAGATAAATCTGAACCAAAACCAGTAATTTGACACTTCAAAGGCAGGTTTCAGAAAAGTATTTAGTTACCTACAGTATTGCACATAATATGCAGGCAATATGCATGTGATAAGCAGAAGCGTGTAATGAAAAATATCAGTGGAAGTCAGGCAACAAGCTGCCTTTAAGATCTGACTCTTTAGAGCTTTTGATTCATCTCAGAACTGAAGCTATGGGATTGGTTGGGATCCAAGCACCTGAATTTGATATCCAGCCCCAAATCTGAACACATTCATTTCTGTCATTCAAGATTTGGTCTATGTCTGAAATGTGTTACCTAAACGAGCACAAGAGACCCAAGAATTGCTGGAGTAGTTAGTTGGAAAGCCACAAGTCTCACCTCTATCACATGCCGTTTCAGATGCAAATATACACACTGTCCTGTTTTCCGGTAATGCCTTTCAATGTGTTCCCTTCCAAATCCCAGAAAAGTGTTCATGCACACATAGAGACCTCCTTCTGAATCCTAAAAGGAATGACACAAATAGTTACAGCGCAGAAGGAACTGAACAAGACAGAAAGCACCCAGCAAGCAGAAAAAACAAAGAATTGCAGACCCTTTCTGTTATCAGGCAAGCATTTAAAAGGTGGCTTTCATAGCACATTATGGTGTTTACATTATCAGTCCTCTAAGAAACTTCCACGTCACATCACAGCCTCTAGAAACTCATTGAAACAGCTTACTTTACAACTACAGATTAGTGAGTGTCCAAATTGGAGGTCTAGAAGTTAGTCATGAAAAATTCCACTTGAATGCCTAATCCACAGAGATTTGTAGGTGCAGAAATTTGTAAAGCATAGAAATAATGAAGCACAGACATTTGTTTGAAATAGTAGAACTTTTTTTGGCCATTTGATTGCAAGAACAACATTCCAAACCAGAAGCGAGGCAAAGCTGATGGTCCAGGGATTCACCCACAACTTCTACTATTGATCACAATCTTGTCCAAGAAAAACAGATCGCAAGTGATCTTATAGCTCTTAGAACTGGCTAACAGGAAAATGGCAAGTGTTTTGTGAACGTTCTTCAGTGTCAGGGATTTTCTCTATTCATCCAATTGAACTTCTTGGAGACAAGGGCTCTACAAAGGAAATACAAAGATATATATTCCTGGTACTGATCACAAATGCTGACGTTTCAGTAGCATAACTTGGCAGGAGTCTCATCACTTTATGCTCTCCCAAAAGCTGGGTGTTGATGCTGGCTGTTATCAGGGTCTTGTTCCATTTTAACACTGTTGCCAAATCCCTCCTACATCATTCAGACTGCCAGGAAGACTTTCAGTCATCCGGTTCATTGGTGTTGGATCAATTTTTTAAGCCCTCTCTAGCATGTATTGTTTTGAATAGGTGGTGCATAACAAAGATTGAGCCATTCAGAAGCACTGTGACCTCCCTTCTATTGTGAACGTGTTTGTGCTATTGGATTGTACAGAACATCTCATGTTAAATTCCCCAAAGAACAACATGAACTAAATTCATCCATAGGCCCCTTAGAAGGAAATTTAAAAAGAAACAAAACAAAAATCATTATTTCCAGAAACAAGTCACATTAGGCGCACACATTCGCATAATCATGTATTGAGAATTTTTACAGCAACAATTGCTTTGACAGGATAACACCTGAGAGTGCCACACCTGAAACATATTCAATTCAGTAAACCAAGAACTTCTCTCCTGCCTGGCATACCTCTTCAAGGCTCTGCCAGGCAGGAACCTCCGCCCTATGTATGAGCCCTGCCAGGCCTCTCTCTGAGCGAGCACAAAGCTGGCCATCCTGCCACACCAGCCATGGCACGGGTTAGGCCCACAGTCCCATGGACTGGAACAAATAGCAGAGGACAAGTCTGACAGAGACCACAGCTGATCTCCAATACTTTCCTAACCAGCACCAGGTTAATACACCTTATTCTTTTCCAGAAAAGGAAGCTGAAGGGCTAACAGTGTTGAGCAGTTGTTGCTCATCTGATACCTGGCACAGACCAGCTGGGGCCTGACAAGTTTCTACCCTCCACCACTGCCCCAAAACCAGGCTTGAATGTGCCACTCTAAACCCTGTTAATTCCCCCCAGATGGTTTCAAAGACCTGCACTGAATACTTCTGTAGGACTGGAAGGAATCTAAACTTCCAGCTTACCTACAACCCTTATCCATATCCGTATGCTACTCTTTCAAACACATTCATTTTTCTCACTATAACTAAAGCCAGAACTGAAGAACTGCCTCAAACACCAATTAAATATTGGTACTTCCACAGTGACCCAGAGCCATGGAGCTAAGAAACAGAACATGAAGAGAGACCAGAGAATGATGTTTTACCCCAAGACTTTAGAAAATATCCGTCTCTTCCGTTTTTCTTAATGTGAACCAACACATACAAGCTTCAGCTGTTCAGATTTAGTGGAAAGATGAAGACGTAATCAACTATACATATGTTGCTTTACCTACCTCTAAAGGACAAAAAATTGCATTGAGCATTCCAGGATTCAAATATGCGATCTGAAGCAAAGGTTTAGACTATCTGCCATTCACACTTAACATATACCATGAAGTCATTCTTTCAGCATCCAGATATCACAATGATTATTTCTGCTGAGTAAATAGTAAACTATTTAGCCATCTCATTTCTGATCCACACAACCCCCTGAGATAAAAAAAAAACCACAGCTCCTTTGAATTTCAAATATTCACAGCCTTGAGAATAGGGCTGATAAATTGTGCTCAAAAGTAATAAAGCAGTTGAAAGAAAGCTCCAAAAAGCTCCAAAGCTGGTATTCAAAATATTCATAAAATACAATTGTATTGAAATTGTATTAAATTTATTTTAGTTTCCACTACTCTTTCACAGGTTTATCTACTTTAAGGCCCATTATATCTTTGCTGTCTGCTCTTATATCCTGTATTCCAAATCCTTTTGCATTATCTACTCTGCAAAAGTCACGGCTGTGTCCTCTACGAGAGGATCCTACAGGTACCCAGTCTAAATAAAAATATATACTGTTGTCACTCTAGGGTCTCAGGAACTTTGTTTACAATTTTGTTTTCTTGGAGACCATTCTCTCTTTTTCTGGAGGGAATCCAAGAGACCACTGAACCGTTTCTGATAAGCAGCCTATGACAACAATCTGACACTTTCAGTATATGAGCTAAATGTAGAATCTGAGCAAGCTGGCTGTGGTTACTAACAAAACAGTTGTTTCTCCCGGAGAACGCAGGCAGACTATGCTCTCATGCAACTTGGAAAGAAGTGGACAGACAGTTCAAAAGCCTAAAAGGTCACTGGGCACGTGTGAAAGAGCCACCTTTGCAGAAGGCTGTATAAAGGACTAGGCCCCTCTTTGGTGCTCAAAGAACACTTGACTGTGATATAAGACAGGCTTTGTGCTCATTAATTTAACCCTACTGAGCACACAACCAGTTCTGGAAGGAATGATATTTTACATAGGCTGTGGCACGTAAATCTTTGTAATCAACATTCACTTTAGGTATGTGTGAAAGTTTATGCTGGAGGAAGGCAACATATCTAAATTTATGAAGACACTATTTTACACCAGGAAAATATAGCTTGTCCTGGGAGACAAAACCAGGAATTTTAGCTGGTTTGTTTGGGTTTTTTTTCCCCTTCTCACTCCTGCCTCAGCATGTAGCAGGCATGTAGTGTGATGTTTAGGGTAAAGTAATGTATAAACATTGCCTTCCCTTATTACTCCAATCTAAAGACATTGTTGGGGCAGAAGCTTGTACTTGCTCAGGTCTTGGTCACTACCCAGAAGGCCACTCGAGAGTAGACTAGTCTTCTTGCCCTCTAAGCAGAAGGAAAAGTGATTGCTCTTCACTGCATTTCTTCCTGTTCTTGGCTACTAAGATTGTCACAGTATGCCAGGTGATTCATTGATAGAGAGGGAGACACAGTCCACACCAGGACTTTATTTTAAAGTCCACACCGCTTTAAAATAAAAGTATTTAAAAACAAACAAACAAACAAAAAAAAGCTCTTCTTACTTATTTAGATAATAATTCATGTTTTGCAGAGGTAAGATGAGGAAATCAAAGGACAGGGAATCTACAGCGAAAGGAGGTAAAATGCAACAGTTACTACCTCTCAGGCCTGAAAAACAGAGCAAGGAGGCTGGTGGATGAGAGGTCTGGCAAACACAAATGCCAGTCCACAAGGAAACAGAGAGAGATCACCACCTCACTTCACACACAGTCATGGCACAAGACACTAATAGCGTTCAAACACTATTAACCTGATCAGGATTTGAACTAATGACCTGTGTATCCCATTACCAAACCCCCAAAACAGTTAGACCCCTCAGGGAAATCTAGAGTTTAGCAATTTCAACTCCTGAAGTGGCTCAGGCAATAATGAATTTATATAAAACACAATTGCTGTAGTGATCTGCTAACACGGCAAACAGTTACAGACTTGAGCACAATGTCTACTATACACGTTTGCTTCAGATCCATTAGAACAATGGTAAAACTTGCTAATATAGGTTATCAGAGAAGGGAGTAAAATGGCACCTCAAGTCTTCACAAGTCTCCACACCCAAACATAAAGAATGAAAAGTTTGTTCACCCTATCACACATAAAGTAAAAAGTACCAGTTATGACAGAGGGTCACTGGCTCTTCTGTGCATTCTGCCATGGTTTCCCTGGGAATGTTTCCCTACAAAAACCACAACCATACAGAACTGTTACAGGCTGTACTCAGAGTGTCTGCTCATCAGGAACCACCATAATTAATCTGGCTGTGGTCACAAGACTCTTGTATAATTACAAACCAGTCTTAACATATTTGGAAAAGTTACAGGACCATCCCTAACATACAAATAATGCATTGAATCCCACAATGGTATAACTAAATGACAGGTATTTTATTTCAGGACAGGCTTGAAAAGAATAACAGATGTTTCAGGACTTCATATTCATCTCAACAATACACAATAATTTACAATAAGGAATAAAAAGAAAGCCTGTCTCTCTGTCATGCACCAGTACTACCTACATTGAAACAAGGGAAAAAAACAATAAAACAAAGCAAACCACAGCCAACCAACTGAACACAACAGCACATAGAGATGGCTCCAGGAAAACAAAAAGTTCACTTTCAGGTTTCCACTGCAATAAATACGGTAACTTCCTGGAGGGGGGAAAGAAGGGGGGGTAGGAATCAACCCAAAAAATGTGTGCCAAAGGCCAGGAATATATCTACTAACATTCAAAAGGAATACAGGGCATGAACACTGGCATAAGCCTGCCTTTTAGACAACTGTCCTCTGTCACCCAAAGGTGACAAGAAAGCAATAGTGACAAAAGGAAAGCAGAAAGGGAATAATAAGAGGATAAAATTGGACATCTGGTAAGGAGGAGGAGAGGGAGAAGCAACAAAATCAGAACAAGGAACGGAACAAAACAGACATACATACACAAGCATCGATGTGAAAATATACACAAGCAATGAAGAGGAGCCATGTATTACTGGGACAGGTGAAAGACAAGAGACATGGGAAAAGAAGAGCTGGGTTGGTCAAGGAAAGAAAGGATGAATGATCTGGCCGCAGGAAATAAAGTACAGGGCTTCTAATAACTGGACTGTTAGCTTCAAGTGCAAAAGAATTCCTTCCCCGTCCTTCCTTTAAAAAAAAAAAAAAANAAAGAAAAAGAAAGAGAGAAAAAAGATCAAAGATCAAAGTTACCACTTACTATTTTATCACACTTTGTGACAGCAACATGCAAAATACTGAACAGCTTGAAGAAACTACACATCACTGAAATCAAAAATGTATCAGGACTCTGGGGTTCTGATGTTATGTGGACAACCAGATAAAGTTATAACAGCAACTACATCACAGTTTTGAAAGGTTTAAAATCCTCTGTGGATTGGCTAAATGCCAATACTAGGGATGGCACTGGATATTTCCCTATGAGCAGATTGTTAAGCAATTACTTAACAAAGATATCCGGTATATGCATTGTAGCCTCTAGATGGACACACGGACAAGGCCAATCCAGTATAGCACTTAAAACGTTTCCTGGGAAGAAAAAAACTGTGTGGGCCAGTTAGTCACTAAAATGAAACCAAACCACCATTCCAAGAGGTGGATCGACTGCTCACTCATGTGCATAAGTCATAGGTGGACTCCAGAGCAGGGCATACATAATTCCAAAACAGTATCTTATACAAGTCACATTCACAGGCAGGATCAAGGCTTCACGATAAGTGAGCAGATACAATGGCCAAAACAACATTAGGTCACAAGTATTTATAACTGCAACCAGGAATATAGAACTTCCATCCATCAATCAAAACTGTTTGGGGTCAGACTATCCAGGTGCAGATTGCGTGGGCCACTGATGGAGATGTCTCAGATCCATCACTGCTTACTTCCTTGCTCAAGCCCAGTACTGCAGCTCAACCAGTGCCACCTGTACTGCTTCCACAGCATCTTAGATTTTGAGAGAGCCCAATGATTTTTGCTTTGTGCAGAGCCCTAGATTTACAATTCTGCTGATCACAAAGGCAGTGCTGTGCTTCCAGAAGATCTGGGGAGAAGAGTTCAGAGGAAACTTAATGGTTCCACAGCAATTCGGCAGAGCTCCAGGGTTGCCCATTCGTCTGTGTCTCTGTATTTATCCTCTAGCACCCCAGGTACCTTACAATCAAAGTCTCTTTGCTACCCAAAATATTGCAGCCCATCATTACTCTGGGTAACAGGATAACTAAAGTTTGGTCAGTCACGGATACAGAGGGAAAGGCTAGTAAAATCCAAATTTAGATCAAATCCACAGAAATGCACAATGGACATACACACCAGTTGTTCTCCAAAGCTGCATAGTTATGTCTCATTTGTGAGACACTGCAGGCACAACCCTTACTGATTTTACCATTCTCCAACTTCAGAAGACCATTTAGTTAACTTTGGCGTCCTGGTGCACTCCCAGCCAGCAAAACACTCGCCCGTGGGACAGCTTTGGTATCTCCCTGTGAGGCAACAGTACACCACTGCTCTGATTTTTCAGGTGATCACCCACCACCAAGCAATTCACTGCCTCAGTAACTTGGCAGCTCATTTTGCAGCTAGGCCAACACCTTTTGTCTGGAGCATTCGGTATGTCTTGGTGTATTCAGTCCTCTTGTTTGTTTCCTCACTGCCACTCTGGTCCCATCAATAGAAACAAGATACCAGTCTACTCCTCCTAGACAGTAGGCTCAGTGACTTTCTAATTTTCTTCAATGAATAACGACCAAAGGAAACAGCCAGATAGGAGGCACTTCTTTCTAGAAAGTTTTATGCAGCAGCATCGCTGACATTACATCCCCATTACACACTCCAAACTCTCAAGGATGTCAGCCTCAACTGTACTGTCTAATAAACAGCCAAGCATCAGCACAGTTTAGCCTTCGGGAATTGTCCTAACATAACCATTACAGAGTCCCCGAGCCACAAAAGTGAAGTCAGCAAGATTCACAAAGGAAGCTGTTGTCAGCAGCAAGGTTATCCAGCAGAGTGAAGCCAAGCTTTAAGCTGCTCAAACACAATCCTGCAATCTAGAGAACCTGACTGCTTGGTCTTGTCACTGTATCGGACTCATGACTTGTGCTGTAGTTGTAACCAATGTCCTTTGTGGGGAAGGCTTCAGAGCACATCCATCTACAAGACACATAGCCTGCACGTAAGCCTTTCTTATAATTCCAGTTTGTACCCCTTTTCTAGCAGTTGCCTCTCCTTCAGATGTGACTTGTCAAAAATGAGGTCTTTGGGACAAGGATCCCGTTAAAAGGTGAAATTTCCAGAGTACTATACTTCTATATAAATAATAAAGACACAAGATTATATAAATGCAACCTTTTTGCCTCCTGTGTTCTACAGAACACAAAGTCAAGTTCATCCATCAAAAAAGGACAAGAGGTCACAGTGGACAAAATAGGAGAGAAGAAACCTACTTCACAGTGGCACAGATGCAGAAAAACAGTCACCAGGAGGGACTGCACGTCAGACTTGAAAAATTAGAGGTACAGGATTTCATCCGTCAAATTGTAGGGAGGCGGTATGCCACCATGGCTGCTGGGTCAGTCACTAGACGGAGCGATACTCAACATGAGGCCGCGCTTGTGTTTTGTCGGCAGCATTCCTTCCCTTCCCAATTCCTGTACAAAGAATCAGTGGCTAACTAAAGTAGGAGCCCTCATCAGGGAAACACAGTTTTTCAAGAAGCCACCAAAAAAACCCAGAAAAGCAATCAAAAATTAAGTCATAAACCAGCATATTTTCTAATCTTATGAGACAAAGCAAACTAAAAAGCGTCACTAGGGTTCTTAAGTGCACAGAAATTTGCCTCCTGTTTCTGCCAAATTTCCTGGAAACCAACCCTAGTGTGTTCTGTTGGAAATAGGGCAAATCTAAAGGACATGAATTTCTCACCTGTTTAGTGGCCTTTCTAACAATACCACCTTTCTGACAAGATCATCATGCTATGGTTAATCCACGTGGAAAAAATACAATGAATATCCACTTCTGCCTCTCCTATGCTCACACTTCTGAAATCTCTCAACTAATTACTCTCTCTGTAGCACAAAGGCACCATTGTTCTCAGATCTTTACCCAAGGAAGTAAGATTTAAAAGTCATGGAAAGCGAACAGTGAAGTCAACCAATTTTGAGAACAATCAGTGAGGCTGCCTGTAACCACTAGAACACGGATCTTCAAGTGACACTACACCACTCAAATCCAGACAAGAGACAGAACTGACAGAGTGACAAACAGATCTGCAAAAGTCAGATCTCACAGCCACGTTAAGCTTTGCACAATTGGAAGTAAGAGATGGAGTCACTCATACCCAGTACCTCATTGTCTTTGGCAACCCCTGACACAAACAGCTCTGGTTTCGATCATCCCACCCTCCTTGGTCCTTTTCAAAATTGCTGCAGAATCTTTCACTATAATAATACTACTTTGTACCCTAATACTCATGGGTCTGATGGTTTTTAGTGTATTTAAAAGATCACAACACTTCCTTACAGGGAACGTAATAATATAAAATGAGTATAGCTAAAGAAACTCGCGTATAGAACTGCTGCGTGAGCAGGTATGTTACTTTAAAATATACGGACTAATACTCAGAGAATTCACTACTTTGGAGAAGAAAAAAAAAATAAAGGGTAAAGCTTGAGAGACAGTCTTATGGTCTTAATGGAAGAAACTACTGAAATAAGATCTGGTATTGAAGAAAAGTGAGAGAACAAAACATCTTGCATTGAGCCAACTCCAAACAGAGACATGCTGAAGTTTAAACTGTAACAAGTAGCACATTTAAAATGGCAAAATCAGAAGATGTGAAGAAATACTGAGACATAAGCTTACAAGAGAAAACCCCTCCCATATCAAAAATGTAATCTGGAATTTTACCATGGATAATAAAACCAAGAGCATCTTTTTTAACCTTGATCATTTGCTTTAATACTATAACAAACCAAACAAACAACCTGTGTATGTTCTTTCAAAAAGAGGCAGAAACCTCAATAGGAAGAGGCTCGCTTAGGTCAGACATAGCTAACCAAAGAAAATAAGTCACTAAACCAACCTGATACAAAGCATACAGAGATAAACATCTCCCTTTAGCCAAGGCAACAACCTGCCTCTATCCTTTTACTTTCTTTCTGAATGAAAGACTGTAAAAACACAGCTTTGCTATTTTCAATTTGTAAATGACAGTGTTTTACCCAAGAAAGCACACATTTGCCCTTTAGAATTGTCATCCTAGAAACAATATTCAAGTATCTGTTAGATTATATGGGACTAAAAAATAAAATCTTAGACAAGTCTTTTGCCCAGCTAAGATGAGGAGTGGTATGGCCTGAAAAGCCATCAAAAACAATAGAAACTGAGACTAGTTTTATTTTTACTGGTACTGCATAGGCTCACTCAAGCCTTTTGCCCAGTGAATGCCTATAATATAATTTAAAAAAACAAAAAGAGCTTTAACAATGCAGGGCAACATTTTCCAAAATCTGAAATCTCTTCCCAATAAAGTCAAAGGATGAAACGTTTTTGGGGAAAAAAACCAAAACCCTACACACGGTGATTCCAACTCCTTTGCTACTTTTAAACATAGCTTCTGTTAATTTTTTTGCTCAAATGTTTTATGTTTTGTTCAAATTATTTTACTAAACACAGCTTTTGCTGTGTTTACTTGAGGCTCGATGGTGGGGGTGGTGATTGGTTGTTTTTTAATTTGTAGTAGTAATTAATATCCCTTCCTACTGGTTAACAAAAACTTTTTATAAACCGTAATGTCAAAGAAACCTCAAAGTGTAACTACAAACATCAACTGCATGTTCACCCGAGCAGAAATTTGAAGGAAAGATTGTGGTACATCGATTTTCCCCCAAAAAACCTTATTAAGTATATAATGCAATTAGCACCTCTGCAGCAGAGTCTGATTTGGCAGTTTTAATCAGACCGCCTCCCAGTACAGTCAGGGCTGCTGGGTGACACTTGAGATCTGAAGAGTGCGGGTAAAAATAACCTCTGTTCAACAAGACATGATGAACACCAGACAGCTGAGTCACCTTTAAAACCAATTTTGATTTTCTGTATTAAAAGGAATTATCAGAGAGAGGGGGATAAAGGATTAAAAAAATCTGTCTGAAACATATCCTTCATTGGATATTCTGTAATGTAAACCCTGAGCTTCCTTTTGATTGCTGCCATTGACTTTAACATCAGTATATAGTGCTCAGTCACCTCTGGGAAACCTCAGCTTCACGTAGAGAAGCAATTTTTAATAAAATTTCAGTCCCATTTAGAAAGTGTAATTTCTAAGCACCTGTTTCTTACATAGCATCGACCTTTACTATCTGTGAAGGCTTCCAAGTATTACCAGTGAAGTTAAAAATGGTTTAGGCCCCAAATCCGCTGCATGCAATCTGTGGAGCTTGTGGTTGCAAGACAGCTCTAACACCGCAGCAAGTTTACCGTACATCGAACAGTCATTTAACAGCAAACTCAACAAGCTAGTGGGGAAATACTACAAGTCTGTTGAAGTCCAGTGACGGAATGGAAACCCTGCGAGAGAAAAGTGTTTCAGGAGGACTTCCATACTGATTTTCAGGTGAAGCCTCTACTTTGGAAGCTTTCGCTGAAGATTTTAAGAAAGAGAATGAGCACCGAGACAGGAGGAAGGCAAAACGATTGGCACCTGCTGGCCAAAATACACAAGCGGGAAGGATGGCGGCTGCCCCTCGTTACTACCTCAGTGTGACAGTAAAAACACGGGCTCCCGGGGCGGGGGGGCGAACGGGTAGACCTCGGACCGCCACAGCCCATATCCCAGCAGGCAGGAAAGTTTCCCCCGAACCGCAAAATCCCCGCGTCTAAGCAACCACTTCAGACCGCCTGAAGGAGAAAAATAAACAAACGAACGAGCGAGCGAGCGAACACCGCTGCAGCGGTTCGCCCGGAGGAGCCCCGGCCGCGGCAGAGGGCGCAGCCCGGGCGGGGAGGGCGAGGGGGGAAACCTGGCTGCGGAGGCAGGTGGAGGCGGGCGGGCTGGCAAAGGAAGGGCCGGGGGAAGATTTTGAAGGCGGAGGGGGAGGCAGCGGCCCGGGGAAGGGGCTGCCCTCGGGGCGGGGGGCGCAGCGAGGAAGGGGCCGCAGGAGGGGCGGGTTTGCCGCAGGGCGCCGGCTGAGGGCAGGTCGGCGGCGGGGAGGGGGGGAGCGGAGGCAGCCGTGGGGGCGGCTTCGCTGCACTCACAGGCGAGTCGTAGGAGAAGGCACATTCCGTCTTGTAGACCCGGTCCCCTGACTTGGGCACCCGGATCGTGGGCATGTAGGGGACGAGCAGCTCGCCCAGGTCCCCGGCGGCCATCTGCGCATCGCCGCCGCTGAAGAGCGCGGCCCGCTGCATGCTCCCTCCCTCCGGCCGGCCGGCCGACGGCGAGCGGGCAACGCGAGGGCAATGGAGGCGGAGGGCAGCCGGGCCCGGGGCAGGGCGCGGCGGCGGCGGGAGCCTGGGCCCGGGGGAGGGGAGGGAGGAGGGAAGATGCTATTTTTAATCCAATGGCAGCGGGAGCGGCACCAGCTGCGGCGGCGGCACTCGGGGGTCCCAGCCAGGGCGGGCGGGAGGGAGGGAGGGACGGAGGGGCCGGGCGGCGGGGGCGGGTGGCGCCCGGCGGCGAGAGGTGCCTGGGGGAGCGGCCGCGCGCGGCGGGGCCGCTCTCCTGAGGAGATTCCCGCCCCGCGCGCGTGCCGCGGGTGGCCGTTAGGTGGCAGCCGGCGCGAGGCGGCCGGCCCGCTGCCCCGGCGCGGGGTCTGTCACCGCCCCGTCCCGGCTGCGTGCCGGTGCGGCCGGAGCGGCTTGCGGGCGGCCCGGGGGGCACCGGGCGGGAATGCCCGGCCTGAGGCGCCCCGGGGAGCCTGCGGCGGTGCCAGTGGCCAACCCCAGCTTTCCTCTCTGGGGGGACGGTGCCTTAGCTTAAAATTACCTTATTTTTTGGGGGCGTTTGCTGTGTTTCTCTGCTTTTCACTTCAAAAGACTACTGTTAGGGGAAGGAGGGATAGTGTGAAGTAACTTTGTGGGGAAAAAAATACCAAAACAGGTTTTTTTCCAAGCGATATCTACTAACTATTGCATGTGCCTGACAGCAGCAGGATTAAACAAGTGACTGATCCATTTAAAATGAAGATATATAATATAGGTGAACAGCCTTCCACCCGTAGTCCGCGTTCTATCCAAGGATTCATCGATTGCTTCTAAGCAGGTGATGGGACCTTTGCCAGAACCACCTTTTACCTCAAAAATTGAAGTTTCAAAAGGTGGTTCTAGTAAAATCCTAATTAACAACATAACTGAAAAATAAGTTTGTATCCAGCCGTGAAGAAACAGGCTGTGGGAGCGAGCAGACCACTGCAGTCCGTTCTCAGCAATTTTTTCTAGCAAAAAAGCCAAGTGTTGGGAACAACGCGGAATACGGAATGGGCAGAATGTGATGACAATGGAGTGGCCTTAGACTTAGTCAAGAACAGTTGGATGCTGGATAAACCCCACAAATTAATACAGGGTCACCAGACAGATTTATTTTACCTGAGATGACTTTGTGCTTTTTTAATAGCTTCTCTTATGATTAACTCGGCTTTTATAAACAATGACAGCTATAATAAGACATACAAGCCATCTAACCTGAAAGATTGACTCAAACAAAAAGGACAAGTCAAAGCACTGATACAAAATCAATCAGAGTCTTTCTAATGTTTGGCAGTGCTAGGAAACTGCAAACAAGGCAGTCTTTGCTTAAAATAGCCTGCGCAGGTGTTGCTTAATTTAAAGAAAGAAACCTATGTGTTTTAACAGTTTGAAACCACAAGATGATTGGGGATTGCTAAAGGATTTGGGCTTATTTCGTCTAAAAAGTAGGAATTTTGAATATAGACAGGTAGTTTAGGGTCACAAACTGTAAGAGGCGCTTTCCATCACTCTCTTGAGGCATTTACAAGCAGAGTACCACGTCTGGTAGAACCTGAGGAAACACATCCCTCTAGTGGCAAAAGTCTGCCAGACAAAGCGAGTACCCTCTACATTCCCTATGTAGTTGTCAAAAGTGGTGTAGAAAAATAGCTGTAACAGTTCTGAAAATGCATGGCAGGCAAGTGTGTGGATGTCCTCAGGTGCAACTTGCCTTATTTATTTCTTAATTTTTCCTTGGTTAATAACGGTTGCATGGCACATTTCCACTTGAGTTTTTATATAAACTCTTCTGGTTTGCTTTTTTAATTCTAGTTCACCCTGGAAAAGAAGCCTTTGAGTTATTCCAAATGTTACCAGAAAGGTTTATCACTTTCATCTCCAAAATCGCTTATGTATTGGGAGTATAATGTTTGAAGTTTTCATCTAGACATTCTGCTGTCAAGACGTAGATTTTTAAAAGTTCTGCAGTCACACAGCAGATGGTATCTGTTCACCCAGCAGTGATAAAACCCATTAACTAGCGTCAGCCTATACCATTCTCCCTGTCCTGATCCTTGCTCTTCAGCCATCTAGCACTCCTTTTATAACAACCTTCAGTAAGCAGTTTCCTATTTTTCCCTTGTTCATCTTACTAAGCCTGTTACAGGAAGTAGAAAGCTAACAACAGTAACAATAACTTGAATATATTGCTAAAAATGTTAGATATACAGCAGTTACTAGGAAAATACTTAGTTTAGTATTTGTCCACTTAGGTTCTTCCTTCTCATGAGAAGCTTTACATGACAGAGCATAGACTTCATCCTAGGAACTGTGGGGGTATTTTTTTAAGAGTACATAAAAGACTTAGACTTATGAAGTCCCCTAAAAATCACTAAGATATGAATTGATATGCACCACACACTTTTTAATGGTTAAGACCCTTTCCTTTGCTTTCTACTCCTACATCTGACAGTGTAGGTAGTCATAGGTCTAGGTAAGCACTTGTCTTAATTCTGCCTTCTGAAAACACAGGAGAAAGCTGAGGTAATAAAGCCAAAACCTTGTTAAAATTAATTTAAAGGCTATCCTTCTCACAACTACTTGGCATGTGATTCTCCATGTCACTAGATACATATTTAAAGCATAAAAGTTACGTGACAACGGTAGGTACCCCTCACTAAGAGTTTTCTGAAATACTAACATATTACTGAGCACTGACTGTGTTTTCATCAATGAAGGTCCTTTCTGCCTCAAAGGGAGTATGCGGCTCTGTTTTACATCTATTACTATATACCATGGGAAGTATATATCATAGCAAAAGTACATGTTATGCTTTTAAAACTCATTTAAAAATCACACCATTAAAAAAACCCAACCAAACAAAAAAATAACCAGAGCAATGTTGCAAGATGTTCTAGAAAGACCACCCTTTGGCTGATTTACACAGACAAGTGTCCAGTTCTGAAAGATGCACAGAATTCTGTCAGTCATCTTTGGGTCTTTGGGGGTTGGCTTTTTGGTTGTTTTGGTTTTGGTGGGGTTTTTTTTGGTTTTTTTCCAGACACAGACTGTATAGGAGGTGAGACTGGAGAAAATGAAAGAGCAGACAAGCATAAATTATGAATATACAAGAGGAAAAAAGTTTAAAACTGGTGACAAAACTAATAAAGGAAAAGCAGCTGACACTATCAGGGATGAAGGGAACTGACAGATATATAAAGAAAGAAACTTTTGAGATAATGCAGAGAAAATGATAGCAGATGTTGAACAATATGCAAATAGGAAAAAAGTAGTGAAAGATGAGTTTGACTACAAGGAATGAGAAAGTATTTGTCTAAAGTTGTAGATATAATCCTAATATCCCAAAGATCTGAAGGTATTTTTATTTCTTAGTTCATCTTCCACAGATTATCTGACACAAGGCATTGTGAAAGAAAAAACCCCTTAGTTTCCTGTACTTTTCATTTAAAACTTTCAATACTAGAAATCACAAGATGAAGACTAATATTACCAAATTGTTTCACATACATTAGGTCACAAAGCCCATTCTCCATTGATGTTCTGGAAAAGAGAAGTAGTTGTTGGCAACCAACATATGGCCTTTTCTCTGATTAACAACTTTTAACAGCTATACAAGCTTAACTGCCACACAGTTTCTTTCAGATTATCGGAATCAACAGAAACATTGTTTACTTTTATTCATTTCAGTCAGTAAACCGCAGGATATGTATTACATAGCTCAGTCACAATTTGGCGGTATGCATTTAAGACAATTCATACCATCTTAAAATTGTTTAATTGTCAGGTGTAGATTTCATAGAATTGTCAATAAGATTTTTATCAGGTGTTTCATAATGATACCAAGGTCCATCTCCCCTGTGTCTCATCAGTCTGCGTGCTTCCAACTCCAACAGCCTATAAAAAAAGAGCAACAGACACACTCAACATGAAATTAATTAGTTTTGATCAACATATGTCAATATTTAACATCAGGGCATTACTGGCAACAGCAATGAGTTTAGCACCTATGGTTTATAAATAATACTGAAACATAGGCAATACCAAAATATGAAGGGTTCAGCTAAAACATGAGCTATTGCATCCTTCTGTTTCAATTTTTTTCAGCAAGTCATCTCACAAAAGACTAATAAAAATGCTTGCAGGAGTTCTGTCACAGGTTCTTGCGTAGTAAGGTGCTAGACAGTTTCGATACAGCTTTCAACTAAAAATAAATAGGAGCAAGAAAATCAGAAGTAAATGTGATGGTAGAAGGAGCTATGCTGTCTTGGTCCCGATAGCAACAGTTGGTGGAACTCAGAGTTTCTTCTACCACTGCAGTTTCCTCTGAGTAAGCAGAGAATAAACTCAGTACAACAACGTCATTGCTGCTCACAAAATTTTCAACAGCAACATGACCAGTCCTGTAAACTGTCATTTAGCTACTCAATTTGGCACCAGGCAAGCACTCAGGGTCAAGTGATACATGAATAAGGATGTTATGGCAGCATCCAACTCGGTACGTTAAGCAAAATAAAAGAGTCAACTATAGTAGGTATCAGTATTTTAAAACCCTCAGCTATAGAACATACCTCAGTTCAGTTTTCTTCGCTTCAACATCAAGCAAAGCCATCTCTTTCTCATAGTTCTTTTCGGGGGGGTCAAGGACGTAACGAGCTATCCAGCGACTTATAGGGTGCTGGAAAATATAAAAGCAGAGACTATTCATGCAATATCCAAGCAGACATGTCATCATAACTAAATCATATTGCCTGTTCCGAGTCCTGAAAATGTCATCGACACTATGGCTGCTGCCATTCAAACGATAATAGTAAAGTTAAAAACATGCTCAACTACTTCTACGAGCAGAACCTTTACAAGCTGTATTTCTTTTACCATTTTTAATGCCAAGATAACCTGCAGACGACTGTTTTGTAGCAAAATTAAAAGTTAATGGAAGACACGTGTTTTTTTTTCTTTCCGTTGAAGTGTAATTCCTTAAACTGCCACTCTAATCACAGAAATGGACTCCAAACCTCATATGGTAATCAGTAACATTTTAAAGTTTTGCTTCCACATAGAGGTCATTTCACTGGGAACAAACGTCTAAATAAGTTGAAACAGTCGAAATAGTATTGCTGAGTTCAATTACTGCCTATCAAAACGAAAAAAAAGTGCTGACAGCAAGAAGCCAGGGAGTAATTTTAAGAAAAACTAATGAAATGGAAGAAGTCTAACCTTAAGTTTCTGACTATGAAAATCTTCAATTCTAGATATAAAACCATGTTTGATGTTGAACTTTGAAACAACGCTAGCAAACAATCCAAAAGAAAGTAATATCACTTTAAACTCCAGTATCTTAAGATGTTGTAGTTCCAGAGCAAGAAACAAAGACAAAACAAAGGCTGCATGCTAAGAATAAAGAGAACAAAGACTGTTCTTAGTATTTAGGAATATTAGAATTCTTGGCACATAGCTTCAGCAGTTTACTTGCATAAAGTAGCAGATCATTTGCATGTACTTGTGTCAATAAACAGATTTCCCACAGCAACACGTACGTTCCGTAAAGCTGAAAAAAGGCAAGTTTACTAAAATCATAATCGCACAATTCGCGTTCTGCTACATTGATACCCAATGGCAGGGATGTGGCCATCTTCATTATCATACTCCACACATTTTACTCCCAAAAGTACCATCAAGAGGAAGGCTGTCCATAACAGGCCACCCTTTTACATGTTACACTCACTTTGTAGTATTCCCAGTACTCCGGAACATAACCTTCAGGAATCTCTGCAAGTTCAGCTTCACCTGACAAGGAAAGGAAGGGAGGAATATTTAACTCAAGTTCGGGGGTTTTTTTGTTTGTTTGTTTGGTTGGTTTTTTTAAGTACCTTATATTCTGCCTTTCACATTAGGGAAAGATCATTATTTCACATGGAGAGTACTTAATCCCTCAATCTGAGCACTATTCAGAAAAATTGTACTTGTAATTTTTTCAGACACTTCACACTAGTATCTAGTTCATAGACTTTAAGCCACACAACAAAAGGGTGAAATTAGCACCTATACAGAAGAAAGAACTAAGATCAAGTCCACAGAAATGTCTTTTAGAGTTTATAAGATGAAAGCATGGATTTTTCATGTCTCTATTAAATCAATTCTGTATTATTACAGTAGTAGATTTAAAACACGGACTGCCAAGCAAAATTTTGGCTTTTTTGCTAGATAAAGTAACAGTTGCAGTGTATGCAGCCTTCTTAATGAAGTATGTAAAACAAGGTAATACAGACTCCTCATCTGAATACAGAAGAACTGTTCGCTAAACCTCACGGATGTTTCAAAGACTGTCAAAAGATGGGATTTTTCTGTTTTTAAAAATGTGGAAAGCTTTTAAAAAAAAAAGCAACAACTACAGAAAAATAAAAATACTGGGAACATCTTCTATGTACTTATACAATACTACTACAACTGTTAAGTTGTGGTAGCAATTAGCAGCCTAATTCATGGCCTTCCAAAAAATAAGCCTTAAAAGATGTCTCTTTTCTATCCAGCATGCTTAGTTTCCATTTAATAATTTTGACCGCGTACTTAGCTTAGTCATGACAGAGCACTCACCAATGAAGATGTTGACGTACGTTATGAATAGTGCCACTGGTATTCCCGTCAGAAATACATAGAATCTCTGTACAGGGGATAAAACCAAAAAGAAACAGTATGGGAAACTCAGAAGCCTGACAAAATTTAGATGAAGTTAGTCTGAAAATCATGAACGAACAATTATTCTTAGATTTGCATTCATAGCATAGGGATGTTGTATGTAAAGACACATTGCTGCTTAAAATTAGTTAATTAACGAACTAGAATACAGAAACAGCGATGCTGTGTCAGTCCATGAGCCTATTTAGTTCAGCTTTCCATCTCCCGGAGAGGTCAGTCTCTGGAGAAGCAGACAGTAATGCTTTCCCCAAATGCCATCTCAGCACCTTGCGATGACTGGCTTCAGCATTTAACTGTAACGAGGCACTAACACCAATGCAATATAATCCAACATAATACAGCCAGTGCTGGCTTTGGAACTGCAGAAGACAGATAAAGGAAGCCTGATCACACCAAGAGAGTTGTATCAGGTTGGCTGTTACCAGTCATAATAGGCTTTATCCGAAACCTAGCTTTTTAGGGGTCAAACTCAGGTCAGGCTTCCTAAGTCTAATCTTTGGTATTAGTGGTTTAAATAACTGAAGGCAAAAACCCTGCAGAAGAGGAACCTAATAAGTTTTAGTAAGAAGGATGGAGTGGAAAGCATTTGTAGGTTACACATATTTGAACACAGACACGTAAGTTAAGAATGGTACTACAGCGTTATTTAAGCACCCATCACAATCTTTGCCATTTAGCCAATTTTGTATCTTTTTACTTCATCTGGCCCTGATTTTATAACATATGACAAAAAAATCCCTAGGAAGGGGCTCGAAATTCTTGTTTATGTGAATAGCACCAACCACATTTTAGATGCTGTCATGTAAACAATAGAGAAAAATTGTATTTTAGACACTCTTACACCATTTGCAAGGGATGTGTTATATGGAATGTAATAAACTTGTTTTTAACTCACCAACAAGTTCAGAAATCGAGTATCATAAAAACTCGTTGCCTTGATAATAAACATTCTTTTCCCATGGCTGCTGCTGTGTCGTACAGGAGCTGAAAAATGAACCAAAGTATTACGTTTTTTTCTCCCTTTGGTGATCGTGCCAGGGCAAGGGCAACAACACATGTGGGGAAATAAAAAAGCAGCACACAGCAGCAGCTGAGTAGTTACGAGCTGGTCTTCCAGGAGATAGCAATGTTCCTAAAAGCCTGCCTCAACTCATTTCCTATTTTGCTAGAATAAACCTATTTTTCTTCTAACTTTAGACATAGATCTATTTCTACCTCTAAGTCCCAGCAAATAAATCACCGATGTCCTTATACAGGGCCAGGTAAATTCTCAGATGAGTACCTTGGGAAGTTTGGCCTCCCGCCAATTTCTATCCACGTTCGACCCCAGAACTGTTAATTTCCCAGAGGAACGCAGATACGCGTTGCACCCCCTCGGGGCATTTCCCCGCACGTCGAACGGGTTTCCTACACCTGCTCACCCGAGGAGGAGCCGCCGCCGCCGCCTGTCGTTACTGCCGCCCGGCTCCGCCTTCCCGCCCCAGCCCCGCAGCCAACGTACCGGGGGAAGGCACCAGCCCCGGAGCCGACACGGCGGCCCCCGCGCCCGCTGTGCCGCCCGGACGCGGCCCCCGCCTCCCACCGGCCCTCAAGCGGCGGGAGAACCTCCCTCAAGCGGCGGGAGAACCTCTCCCTCAGGCGGGGGCCCCGCCGCCTCCCGCGCCCCTCTCCTCAGGAGGGCCCCTCTCCTCCGCTCCCCAAGGTCACCTCGTCCCTCGCACACCCGCCCCCCGTCATTCCCGCCGCCGAGGCCCTACCGACGGTGCCGGGCAGGCGGGCGGCCCCGGCGAGACAGGGGAGGCGAACGCCGCCCGCCGCGCCGCTCGCCGCCCGCCGAGCTCCCCAGGCAGCCGCTGCCCGCAGTAGCAGGCTCATGGCCGCCATAGCTGGAACTGGCAGGGGGGCGGAGCCGGCGGCGCCGCTCTCCGCGGCGGGGTGAAGCTAGGCGGTCGCCATCTTGGAAAAGGGCAGATCCTTCGCTGTCCTTCCGGCGCCGAGCATTGTGGGAGCTGCGGCGGGGGCGATGGCGGCCGCCGTGGCGATGGCCGCCCTGTGCCGGCGCCTGACGGGCACGCTGCGGCTGACAGGAGCGCGGCCGGGCTCGGCGGCTGCCGGGCTCCCCGGGTAGGCACCGGGTCCGGGGAGGCCGGGGCTCGGGAACCGGTCGGGGTGGAGATGCGGCGCGGTTCCCGGGAGGAAGGCGAGCCGCCCTTAGCGGCCTTGCCCGCCGCCCTGGCGGGCTGTCCGGGGCTCTGAAGCCGCGGCGGAAGGTGGCAGGTGTAGTGTGAGGCATCGTATTATCGCGGTGTAAAGCGTTTCCCTGTGCGCCTTACTGTCCTGCAGCCGTTTTGCTTATGCTTCAGCCTGAGGGGGGCGGTTGGTGCTTACACCGTGTTTGCAGCTTTTGTCAGTTAGTTGAAGTCAGTGTAGGAGGATGTATTCGAGTACAGCGTAGCTCAAACTCATTCTTTTTGCCCCTAGATCGTGGTATTCATCTGTCTGTAGAACCTGTATGTGCCTTCATGAATGAAAGAAACATTTTCATTTAGCCGAATATTATTTTTCCTATCACATATAATTTCCACTTTAATTTTTATGCAGATTGACACTGAACCTGTTCCCCAAGAACCTAGCAAAAGTGGAGCCCCTCCATCAGTTGAAGTTTCTGCACACTACTCTGTCTCGGAAAGGTCTGGAGGAGTTTTTTGACGATCCAAAAAACTGGGGAGAAAAAACAGTAAAGTCTGGTGAGTTATATTTAGCATTTCTGATAGTGATCTTTGAGCCACTTGTGCTCAGCTGAAATCTGACCTTTTTGCATTATAGGAAGTATTCATAGCTACATAAAACTTACTTTTTGTATGTATATGTACATACATGTACTTGTGCATTTGATGCCCGTTAATTTTATTTTTTGTATTCTGTGTTTATGAAAGCCAATAGCTATTATGCAGGAAAATACTTGGCTGTAAATCCTCTGCCTTGCTCTTAAGTGAGAGTGTATCACGGAAGAGATGTTCTTTGAAATATACAGTACCATAGAAGAAAAACATTTCAATGTAACAATTCATCTTATAGCTTTCCCTGTTCCCAGCCTTTTACAAACACAAATAAACAGTATATGTCATTGCCTTTTTAATGTATTTGTATATTTAAAACAAAGCTGAATATCCACAAGGATAGTTTTCCAAGAGGTAGTATTTTTTAAAAAAGTGATCCTTGTTCTGTTGAGTCAGCTAATAGAAGCACTTTTTTTTTTTTAGAATAAGAGAACTTTGTTCTATTAAATTGATTTATTTTTTTTGTTACAGGGGATGCATGGAATATAAAGCAGCTAAGGGGCAAGAGTAGCGAAGACTTGCACAAACTTTGGTAAGTTTTAGTGAAGTAGCTTCTCTTCTTTCAAAGCAGCTCTGCACGCTTTATTAAGATGTAGCTGATGAACTTAATAGCCAGGAAAGTTAGTCTGCCATGCACCTCTGTGTGCTTAAGCCTGCTTTGGCCTTAGAGCAGCTCAAGTTCTGATACTGCTCAGAATAAGAAAGCTGTACTGCAGCTGGTTGGGTGATAGTTGTGTCCAGTACAAAAAGGGTTCAGGTTTGGTACGAAGAGGCTGAGTTTGAGCCCTTTGGGGCGGTGTTCAAACTGCAGGACAGACTTGGTTGTAAGTGACCTCTGGTAGGGCAGACCACTAAATTAGATCAGGTTGTTCAAGTCTGCATCCATTCCGATTTTGGAAGTCTCTGAGGCTGGAGATTGCATCACTACTCTAGGCAACCTGTGCCAGGGCTAAACTAGTACTTAATTATTACTATGAGTATTTTTTTCTTTGCTATATCTTGTCCTTTTGCTGTGCACCTGTGAGAAGGGTCTGGGTCTGTCTCTGTCAGGTAGTGGAAGAATACTTAGTGTTAATCTGTTCTCCCCTTAGCCTTCTTTATTCCAGTTTAAGAAAATCTGTCTCCCTCAGCCTCTCCTTCTACGTCTTTTACATCAGCTCTCCCCTGCCCTCCTCTGCTGCACTTTCTGCAGTTGGTCAGGCCAGCAGGTACAGGATATGGGATTATAGGTTGGACAGCAGGGTATGAGATTATAAGTTATCCAGCAGGGTAGTGAGTGAATAATTGCCAATGCATCTAGAAATTATTTTTGAAGTACTATGCTTTCTGATCTAGGTATGTCCTACTGAAGGAAAAAAACATGCTTTTAACTTTAGAGCAAGAATCCAAACGACAACTCAGGCCTATGCCAAGTCCAGAACGATTAGAAAAGGTAACTTTTTCATACTAGCTAAAACTCTTAAGTAAAATTGCTGACTGAAAGGTGAAGTGGTTGTAAACTTGTTAAAGACCATTTTTAAAATTACTTTCCTGATTTTAGTATAAGCACAAGCACTGTGCTCAAGCAACATAGTGGAAAAGAAAAAAAAAAAACTTGTGTCAGACTTTGATTTATTTCGTCTCCTACTCTTGTCATTTCACCACTGTACTGAACTGTATTTTCTGCTTAGTCCCACCTACACATCCATATTCAACAACTACAGATCACAGTGCAACTTGTTTTGGGAGGGAACTGAAGTAGGTGGTCCCAGCACTTCAAAAGTCAAACCTTACTAATCGCCTATTTGGTTTTGGCTGAAACACAAGAAAAGTAGAAGTCAAACACCAGTGATTGCACCGAGACAAAATACAGCAATATGCTTATTAAAATTAGCTCTAGCAGCTTCCCAGAGCGTTTAATGTGTTGCCATACGTAATGTGTGTTACAGTAGTATTATGAGACAGACCTGACTAAAAACCTTCAACTCATGTCATACTTTGGTCAAGGCAGCTTCCTAATCAGCCAACAGGCATTACTGAGGCTGTGACCAGACTCCAAAGTGAAAACTACAATAACAAAGAGCCTTTACAAACAATCTGACAGAAATACATACAGCATATCTTTGCTTCTCCTATTTCTTTCCCACCCCAGCCTCCGAGCTGTCTAGAATTCTAGCATCAGCATTAGATCTGGCTGTATGTATTAACCAGGTAGTCTTCAATGGATATTCAGACTGTCAGTTCTTTCATCTCTGTTCTACTTGTAATTTAGGTTTTTTAAGCACCCATTCTTTAATGTTCTAGTACACAGGGCCAATTCAGCTGTTTCACTCAGTTCACACTGTGAGATTACTCATGATGGAACTCCTGGTGTATTTTACTTTTGCTTTGCCTTTAAATTTTGTCTTAGATCTTCATTTGAGATCTTTTAAGTTGTCAGCATTGTTTTTTTTGGCCCATACTGAAACTGTTTCCTATTTCCAGGTAGAAAAATCTATGAAAAATATAGACTTGGTTGTCAAAGAAAGAGAAATTGCTTTGAGGCTTTTACAAACTGGCCATGAAAAACCAGTACCTGGGGAGTGGAGACATGACTTCTTAGGACGCACCTACTGGTATGAAAAAGAGAATTTTTCTTTCATATATGTGATTTTTTTCTTGTGGCGTCTCTTTTTACCAGAAAATCCTTATCTAATCAAGAAAGGATGCATATACTGGATAGAGAGAAACATGTTTTCTCATCAGCGTTCAGGTTCTTCTTGAGGTTTTTTTTAATGTGGTTATAATTGTTGGTAAATAATTCAGTGGCAAACTTGACCAGTAATTATAACAAGATTAGTTCCATTTAACTAATATGATTTCTGTACTAGAAGGATCTCTGTTACTATAGCTATTCTATAACACATGAATGAACTAGGGAGTAGTGTTGAAGTTGAACCATCTTGACTTCCCTAGTTATAATGCAAAATCCACATATTGGGGGACAGCCACCCAAAGTATTGCATGAGATCACATAAACATCTGCTGTAATTCCCTACTAGTCTTCACAGGTATTTAACTTTGTTAGAAGCTTCTACCTTTAGAATTATTTATTGTCTGGATACTTTCAATAATCAGTAATTTCAGGTGATGACACTAAAGGCTCTGGCAGGACCTGCTATTTCATTAACCAGTATTTTACCCTCATCATACTGGGATTTGAAGCACTAATTACAGCATTCAGCTCTGCAGTAACAGTGTATATAACAGAAGGTCACACATTACTAGAATGGTGAATATTCATTTGTTATCTATTTACTCATTAAATGTAAGTCAGCAGAATACCAAATGTACTAACCAGTAGATTTACATCTCTAGGGTAAGGCTTCTGTACACCTCTTTCTGCATGGAAACATTGTGCAGAAAGAAGGGTTTCCCCATGTACTTGGAAGTCCAATCCCCAGTTAAATCAGGGGGAAAGGGGCACATGACATGAAACGGTCTTCAAGCACGTGCAGAAACTCTGCCATACACATAGTAGTAGGTCTGACACGATCTGGATGCACTGGAATCTGTAGGTAACTCTGTACAAGCCATCTGTGCAGCCCATATGCAAGAGAAACCCCAAACAGAAATAGTAGTCTGTATTTAGAGGGAAAGACTTAAGTTCAGGCAGATTTGCACTTGACATGACACTCCAGCATTGGCATTTAAAAGAAAATTGTGGTAGAAAAAAACCCCTCTCTTCACACAGTTTATTCACATCAGCTTTTGAAAGTTTTCTTAGGAAGAAGTAACTTTAAAATATAAATGTAAAGAATCATCTATACTGGGCCCTCTCTTCAACCATCTACAGTTTTTAAAGCAAGACCACTTTCTACAGAAAGACACTGAGCGACATATAAGGTGTAGTGACAAACCCCAGCAATAGAGCTGAAAGTAAATACCCACGTACAAATTCTGCAATCTACAGGTGTAGACCACTTTATCACACTACTGTAACCAAGTGTAACTGGTAGAATCCAAGAATGAAGACAAAAAGTACACATTCTATAATCACTTTTATCTATCTTTAACAGGTACAGTTATAAGGAATGGCCAATACCATGGTACTTGAACAAAAAATACAAAAAGAGAAAATTCTATTACTTACCTCATGTGAATCACTTCATCAGGTAAAAAGACTTTTTTGACATTGAAAGCTATTTCCTGGTCTGTTTCTCAGTCCTCCTTACTCCACTTTGCAAGGTAAAAATGGTAGTAATCTTGTTGCTTTTACAGCTAGTGGACTGAAAACAAGGCTTTTTAAAGTTACAGCTTGCTCTGTTCATTTTTGCTGTTCCCATCTTAGTTAAGAGACTTGGTTATCTATGAAGTTGCACTGTAAAAGTAACTTTACATGTAGACTACCTAAGATCCTCCCAGAGGCTGAATTTCTGTGGAATTCAAAAGAAAAAAATAATCTGCTTTTCAGGCATTTTTGCTTATTGAAAGCAAATTAATACTGAAGTTGTTAATCACTGGGAGACTCTATTTGAGTAGGGGGATGAGCTCATTAAGGTTGTTACAAGCTATCTAGAAATTAACCATGCCGACTTCTTTATTTCAGGCTCAGACTTGAAAAATCTTTACGTAGAAGGGCAAGGCGGCAAAACCTAGAGAGGACGAGGCAGAAGGTCTTGGAAAGGAAATTCCCTCACCTTGCTGTAAAATCTCGGAGCCAGTAAGGTGCTGGAAGAGCGCTGCAAGCAATTGGTCAAGTATCTTTGTGACTGAAACATGAAACAAGTTCTGAAACCAGCGAGTAACTCAACTGAGCATTCCTGAGAGTCTCCATCTTTTTTTTTTTTTTTTAATCCCACATTTGACCTAAATTAAACTTGTGATCTGGAATTACAAAGCAGCTTTGGTGCATAACTCAAATTAATCCTAACAGTTGTTTCTAGAAACATTTGAAAAATGATGTATTAACCAGCTATTATAAGAGTGAGACATCCATCATTAACAGTGAAAAGCAGCAAATGACTGCCAGATGAACGTATAAAGTGTAGGGATAATATTTACCTGGTTTAGTTTAACAAATATGCATTAAGGCCAGACAGAAACGTGAGAGCCTCTGCAGCTTACATACTAGCCTTTGCTCCCTGATCACCTGAGTTACTGGTATGTCACCTAAGTTACATGTGCTTCCTGCAGAAAAACATGGGAAAACATCCTCTTTGATCTGCTACAAGGAACTTTTTCCCTGCTTTAAGTCTGGCTTGTCAGAAAGTATGAAGTGTTTAGCATGTGAACTTTTAACAATGTGGTCTTTATACCTAGATTTCCAGATACCTATGACAAATTCAAATTTTGTGCAGTTTTTTTTTTTTGCAGTGTGCAAAATGTTTGAAGGAAGACGGATAATAGTTTTCTATGCAACTGAAGTAGAAAGGTACTGCTACTGTGCTCTGTTGATAGTAAACAGCTACTTTGTGAAAGCTTTTAACCTTCAGATGAGGTTGTGTAGAAACTTAGAATAAGAGTCACAAATACTAGTCTTTCAGGAAGTAAATGTGCTATGCAATATAATCTGATAAAGCACTGGAAACTCCAAGGGAACCAAAACTGTAGGAGATAGATGTGTCTATCTCCATCATCTTGACCTTCACAGTTACTCCTCTGCATCACACAAAATACCCACTTCTTAAACAGAAACTCTTTACAGTGGTGAGAAAACCCCAGAAAGGGTTTTGCTCTCCATATGGTACTAGAACATTCAGATACTACCATTGTACAGTAATTCTTTTAAGATACAAAGAAGATAAAAGTTGATTAGACATAACGAAACCTAAACACATGACACAGAAGGAAAGCTTAAAATGCATAGTCAATTCACGCAGAGAAACCAAAAAAGCCTACTTTATATCTTCACTTATAGCTACAAGCTGTCCAGTCAGCCTTCGTACTTCACTGATGCCACAGTAACTTTATAAAGCATTACTCACTGCGGTGTGCTAAGATGCAAGTTCAGTTAACATTCCACACTCTACTTGAATGCAAACTAGACAGTCTTTTTCTTCCAGTATGACAACAACAGCTGGTGACTTAATTACATCACCTATTGTAGCTGACTGAAGTTTGCCTCATTTTGTGAGAGAAATGTGGTTTGTCAGTAGCTTTGAAAATCTAGAGCAAGCAACTTTGTTTCAAGAGCAAACTAATGGTTATCATGATAGGACAAAAGCAGGCTGTTATGATAAATTATTGTTTGGAGGTAACATGAAACTGTTTTCAACTAGAGGCCTTACATTATTTACCCACAAGGTCTTTTAGGATGCGAAAAATGTAGCAGTACCGTTTACATTATTTATTTATTTTTTAATCAGTTATTTGGTTTTCCACAGCTTTTAAGATAAGGAGCAAAACTTCATTTTGTCCCAACACAGAACATCACACAGTTGGAAATTATAGTAAGCTTAAGAGCAACACAGAGCTACATCCTGACAGCCAGTTCCTGCTGGGGAAAAAAAAAAATCATCCTACTTCCTCTGACCCTGAGTGCACGCTCCCCACGCAAAACGCAGGCACTTACTGACCCTGCTGAGAGTCAGCCGAGGGAGCCAAACCAGCCATAAACAAGTAGCAACTGTCCTTCTGAGTTACAGCTCCCTGCAAAATGTCAGGCCACACATCCTGAGGTCTTCCACGACTGCTCCTCATCCTGGAAAGAGAATTCTTCGCCTTAACTTCCCTGGCTCAAACAAGTTTTGCTTCTCACCTACATCACAAAGGCGTTATATACATTCTTAGAAATCAGGTGGAAAGCACTGATTGTTGACTGAAACGAAGTTCTCTGTAATAGAAAATTAGCAAACCAGTGCTTAATATAACATTCACTACACGGAATGTAACACTTTCATTAGAGAGTAAAAGTTTACACTGAACTGAGTCACCTATAGTAGATTACTAAATACAAACTTTCCATTTTTAAAACAGAAGTGTAACTTTTTCTCCAAGTACTCACAAAGCTGCTCAAATATAAAAGACCAAGTTTTATTTTTTAAGAGAAAAATAGGAGCAATTTAAGGCCAAAGTACCAGCAAGGAAGACTAATATATGAAAGTAGACGAGTTTTTTAATAAATTTGCACAGCGTTTGCAAGGTTATGCCTCTATCTATTCACTAAACTGTAAAGCTGTTCCCAGGAAAAAATACTAGAGAAAAATAGACATTTATACAAAATTATAAAATGCTTGTTACATGAATTATTGCTTTACAAGGGATGTAAACATCCTTTTTCTGTGATAGTACCAATTAGGTCTCTCAAAATTTCTAAGGTTTGTTAAAACGGAACTTGAATTATGCAAAAAAATCCAATATAAACTTTCTACAAAAAAGAGTCCATCCCATTCCTGAGTATGCTAAAGCTATAAAACAGGAGGAGCACTGAGCAGGCAGCAGTTTTCACAGTGAGAGGTTTAAGGACATTTTCTTTCTACACACTGTTTCCCTCCTTCTTCATACTCTTGTTTAGAAATCCACATCTGTTGAAAAGTACCCTACAAAAAAAAAAAAAAAAAACCAANAACAAACCAAGAAAACACACAATAAAAAAACAAATCAGAAAACAAATGAAGGTTAAGTGAAACATGACCCACTTTTCTTAGGAGCAAAAACCAAACAAGTCTTTACATTAAATGAGGTAAGAGGACTTGACCTGCTTAACTGTCTTTTCCTTTGAGTTTTACATTGCTAGCCATTACACTAAAGACAGGAAGTTGCAGTAGTGAAAGCTGATTTCCGTCTCCCTTTCCCATACTGCTAAATTAAACCTCACAAACCATTTCAGTACTCAGTAACTTGTAGAATTAAGCTCAGGAATTTGATGCAGAAACAGATTTGCTACTGTGATGGTGTATTATGTACATATCATTTCTAGAGATTTCAAGCATGCACCTTGCTGTTAAAAACTGGAGAACATGGCAAGTTATTTTTTGAATGGAAATGCTGATGGTGTCTTGTTTTTCAAATAGATTCTCTTCACCTTACCACAAAGATAGGCACGATTATGACTGCTAAGGTAGCACGAACTCTGCAATGCACACTTAGGTGGAATTAGATTTTTGGGTGACAGTGCTGCTTAGCATAGCAACATAGTAACACAGGTTTACTAACCAAAGAAGCCAAAATGGAACCACCAATCCACGAGCTGAACCTCCGCTCCACTGTTGTGTTGTTTGCTATCAACTTCAGGCGCATGCTCTGAAGAGAAAAGAAGGTAAAATGAAAGAGTATCAGACAAATGTAGGCTGGTAACCTTTGGGGACAAGAGAAGGACAACACAAGGAACTTGGTGTATATACCAACATACAGGTGAAAAAGGTCAATTTTATTAAACTTGAAATAATGCTTATCTGCCCTGTGCTTAGAATTCAAGACCAGCCATACTGGAACAGAGCATGTGCAGCTTTTATCTCATCTCCCAACAGGGAGCAGCAGCAAATGCTTAAGGCTGGAATCAGGGCAGGCAGAGAGCAATAATACTCACAGTATGTATTGTCATCTCTAACATCAGACTACTTAAAATGTGCACTGGGACTAAAATGCCTAATGTTGCTGAACTTTATTCATCTAATCCTTTCTGGACCCATTCATTCCTTTTGCTTCCGAAAGGCCTTGTAGCAGTAGAATCTTTGCATTTCAGTGCGTTCCTCCTCAGCTATTTTAAGAAGCAGCGAGTAACTACCTTTCTCAGTTTCTCATAACATTCATGATTTCAGAGTTGCTACAAGTAGAACACTTTCTTGAATATGAATATTTAAGAAATACCATAAGCTATATGTGCTCTCAAGAACACAGCTGTAAGTTATTAATCACGGAATCACGGAAT
>RSEF01000009.1:19663291-19754657 GCA_003993805.1 Himantopus leucocephalus
GAGAAACAAAAAAACCCAACCCACCAGCCTAGAAAGCACTGAAATCACGAATAAACTCTCCCAGCAGGCTATTTGTTAGTGAACACCATTAGGGTTTTTTTCCCATATTTAAGGAAATACAGGTTTTTTGTTGTTTTTAAATCTGTGTAAAAGCAGAAAGAAAGCTAACTCAACCTCGACACTGCAATGCTGTTATCCATGAAAATTTTTACCTTGCTGAAGTACATATCCATCATGCACTGGAATAGCAGTGGTGTGTGTTGCTCCGCTATCCAAAATGAGACCTGTAGATCTTCCATTAGCAAAACTAGCCAAAATGATTAAGGAAAATGTTGCAATTTTCACCTTAGGAAAAAATATTGCCATAGATTTAGGAGCGTAACTAGGAGAAGACCCCGATGTGTTTTTCATTGTCTCTACAAAAGGATTTGCCGTTTTCCAGCACAAATCTTTCTACAAAGTGCACCATGTCATACAGAGAATGGCATTTAACTTCCATCTGTGAACTAACTTGAGCTCACATACAAAGGCGAGACTCCAAGTCAATACTACGCAGCAAGCTCTAAGTATATCCAATTCATTTAGACTCTGAAGCTGAAACATGTTATTAGTTTAAAATAATTACAAATATTCATCTTAAGGCTATAGGAACTTCAAGCTCTAATTACTGTATTTAGTAGTCTGGACAAACACCATTTCAGGTCTGTAATATTCTTATCCATGGTATACAATGCGGGGGGGGGGAGATAAAAAAGAGATGTTGCCTTCAAGGAAAACAGTCAGATTGGGAGGACTTCAAAACTGAGCTCTAAAGCTCAGAAACAGAATTTGTTTACTTCCTCCTTAGATGTTTATGGAAAAATTAATTTGAAATAAGTTAGACATGCTGTTATACTACGAATTGCCTAGAATTAGTTTACTGTAATTTCCGGGGAGGGAGAAGCAGAGAAGGATTCCAAAGGATACGCTGTTAGGACAGCGGTTTTACACAAGAAAAAAGCAGGGATGTTGTAGTGTTCAAACATCAATTCAGTCAGTTTTTCACGCTTTGCTCTAGTATTCCACTAGAAGAAAAAAATAAGCCAAACCACAAATGAGTGACCAAAAGCAAGATATGTTTATCTTGAGGATCATTAGAGCACACTAAAAGAATGCTAACATAATAAGTAATTAGAATTATTGTAGGCACTGTTTCAAATCATATCAAAATTCTATAGAGACGGATTTCTAGTTATTTACTTAATTAGAACCTTTTTTATTCCAGTTCTCCTACAATAGATTAATGCTTATCTATCACACAGAATTAGAGAAGTACCGACGTAAAAATACAGAAAGACTGCTGAAAAAAAATCAAGGGCAAAAGCAATAGCTTTCTTTACACTTCTACAGCTCTTCCAGTATCAGTCTCTCAACAGAACTCTCTAAAACATTTTACAGGAGGAAAGATACATGAAATAACTTGCCCAGTTGAAAGAAAAATAAATCCAGATTTTCCTGTTTCCAAGGTATCTTCCTACAGTTCTACTGTACTTGCAATTAAGCCAGGAAATATATCAAATATTCTACACATTACGGAAAACATCAAGTTTTTTCCAAGCCAATACGTTGAAGATTAGTTCTGTAAGGAGAATGCTAATGGTAACCTCTACTCAGACACCCACTGAGTCTTCAAACATGAAATAACCACTGCAAATTCATCTACACTCCACAAGCTACAATTCAACATAAGGGAATAATGAAGAAGAAAATACTTTTCATAAGATTTTATTAAAAATACGCGTAACTTTTGTATGGCATGTCTACCTTTTCTATTCTGACTGTAAGACCCTTCAAATGCTGAGCATTATTAAATGACTGAGACCTTGTCCACATGTTTTCCCAGAAATTTGTATTCACCCACTTCACTTACTTTACAGGGCCATTTACAGAAATGTAGGCAGAAAAATTAAACCTTTTCCATTATAAATATTATTCTCATGTAATATTAGTTGTAAGGCTGAGAGAAGCAACAGATTTTCAATGGCATTTTATTAAGTGTAACTTAAGACATAAGATATCCAAATATCTTTTCGTTTTTATTCTAGGCAGTAAAGTGAGATTTGTTTTTTCTTTAGTTTAGACTTCTTTTTAGTAAGTGAAAAACAATAGCACATTATAAATACTTTTTAATACAACTCATGCAAACTATTTCAAAGTGTTTTCTTTCTTAGACGTGTTTCTTAAACAGATTACTTTCCAGAACCTGGCAAAGTATTTTAAAATTGTTATTTCTGTAGCTAAGTTTTAACACTCGTAACCTACAAGCCAATGTCAGACTTGCCCCAGACTAATGTTTGTAGAGTCAGCAAGAAGATACAGTTAAGACTTTTCAAAATGCAAAGCTGCTTTTACTCACTGGTGCTTCGGACATAAGTACAGGATGCAAACTTGCTTCAGATTTAATATGCATCTTGTAAGTGTGATCCAAAATTGCCTGGAAACTATCCCAGTCTTCAACTGTAACAACATTGAAGCAAGCAGAACAGTTACTTTAAGTTTTGTTCCATTTCATAAATATATAATGGTTTTCCAATGCTTTTTTTTTTTTTGCATAGACCTCTTTAGTCAAAAGCTATCCTCAGCAGACATACACCTCCCTTAATAGCACTGCAGAGTTTTCTTCCTCTGTAAGCATCATGATCATAACATTTCATGACTTATTCTGAAAGTCCACTAACACTGTAAACCAACTGTACTTCATGCAATTTGTAAATCGGGTATTGTTCTTATGGCTTCTGTTGCCATACATAGCATCTGTTTACATGAAAGCTATGAACTTTTTGCAGCCTAGTGATGCTATCTTAAAAACAGGTAGCAAAAGACAGAGCACCATACTCATTCCATTTTTTAAAGGTGAAATGGCCTCCATATTTTCCCTTGGAACTCTCAGGGCATTGGTGTCTATGTAGTAAGTCGGGCCTCCTTGTTTGCCTTTGTCACCATCTATCTCCATCAGAGTGCTGCCATTGTCCCTTTCTAGCACCACACCAATGGCTGTTGGAAAATCAACCTGTAAGGCAAAAGGTAAGCAGTATATGAGAATTATTAATGTTTTTTATAACACTAATTTTATTAGTGTTTTTTTTGCTCACAATTTCCAAGCTTTCCTTATACAATAGTCAGAACAAAAACCAGCATATTCTGAAAACTCATACTAACAAACAAGACCTAAGGCATAAATTCACGTTGTGTTTCCATTGAGTCACGCAAATTCTCACCTTTGGACAGTCCTCGCCTGCATAGCCTGCTCTCACCGTATACGAGCCAATGTCAAAAACCAGAGCCCCAACTTCATCTGAAAAGATTGTTAATAAAGAGACAGTGAATGGTAATTACACTCTGCTGCAATCCTGACCTTTCCCTGCCCCTGTCTGGTTTGCTTGCAAAAGAAGAAAAGCAAGTCAAAGCACCTTTTTCCAAGGCAAGAAGAAACTCTATTCGGAACTCCAGTTACCAGAGAGCTATTAGAATAGACAGACTTTACCTGGGACACTGCAATACCCTCCTTTAGCATAAGTAAAAGGGGAATTTTAACAGAAGACAGAGAACATAGTTGCGTCTAAATAGATTACAAGACAAAGCTTTCAGAAAGCGCTAACTTAAGTCACAGCAATCCAGGTGAGCCCAGGACTCCCGGAGGTGATCAGAATTAGAAAGGTGGTCCTGAAAACACCAGTTCTGCCAGTGAAGGCTGCCACACCATGAGGCGCCCTCACCCTGGCGGGCCCCATCCTCGCCGAGGGGCTCTGCACACCCGCAAGAAAACCGAAGTCTGAAACAGAACACCTGGAGCTCAGCCCTCACGGAGGGCTGTGCAGAAGTGCCCCGGGAGGAAACTGCACCCCACTTTCCAAAGCGCTGGGGGACCTTCTCGGGCCACCTGAGCAGCGCTAACTCAGCTCAAGGCCGCGCCTCAGCCGGTCTCCGAGGGGAAGCACCTCAGCGACACGACGCCGGGAGGGACATAAACAAGGCCTGCCGCCGCCGCCTCTCCCCCACGCATGCTGCCACCCCGCGTCTAAGTAACGGAGGGACCCGGAGAGCTCCGGGAGGGACGGGCTGCGGCCCCCCCCGTACCCGGGGCCTGAGGGAGCGGCGGGGAGGCGGGAAGCGGCGGGGGAGGCTCGCACGCGCCGCCTCACGGGACGGCGCCGAGCTCAACGGCCGCGGAGCGGGGGAGGGGAGGGGAGGGCGGGCAAACGCGGCGGCGCCGGACTCACCTCCCCCATACACGCCGCCGCTCATGGCTGCCGCTGGGCCCGCGCCCCTCTGCCCGGCCCCGGTGTCCGCCGGCTCCTCTCCTTAACGATCCGGCAACAATAGCGCTTTCACCCCTCTCCCCGCCGGCGTTCAGCCTAACCTGCAGGCTGCCGCCTTCCCGCCAATAGCAGCGCCGCTGCCCCTCGCCCGCCCACCGCGCAGCGCCCCGCCGAACAGCACAAAGACCAATCGCGACCGGAGGGAGGCGGGGCCATGCCGCGGACAGCCAATCACGAGGCAGGAAGCGGAGGGCGGGCGGGCAAGCAAGCAAGGGTAGGTGCAGCGTGCGGGAGCGGCGGTGTGAGGAGAGTGGCGAGGCGGGGAGGTGTGAGGAGCGGGCCGGTGAGGCCTGGGAGGGCAGATGAGGAGGGGCGGGTTGAGGGGAAGGCTGCTGGGTTCGGCGGAGTGGGGGGAGGTAGCTTGGGAGACCTGAAGGCTCGTGGGGTGGGCTTGCTGGCGCATGAGGGGATAGGGAGCAGCGGGGTGAGCAGAGAGCCTCTAGGGGAGAGGGGCCGCTGTGGAAAGGAGCGGCGGTTACTGCAGCTGAGTCCTTCCCCGGCTACTGTCACTGCTCCTCTGGGCTCTTCCACTGAGAATAAAACGTGTTTAAAGTATGTTTTGATATCCCAAACTTGTGGTGTTCGTTTCTCGCTTGGGGCAGTCCGTTGCACCTCAGACCTCGATCCCTGAGGGTAGCTGGATCGGTGGGCAGCTCTGATTTGCCAGCTCAGCTGCCTGTTGAGCAGTTCAGCTTGTAATTAGGATTTCAGGTCGCCTTCTTTGGCGTCAGAGTTCTCAGCCAAACCTGGTATTCAGCCAGAGCAACCGGAGAGGGGAAACTATAAAAGTTGTAGGAATTAAAGGAAGCAAAAGAAAGAGGCCTTAGGCATAACCAGAGGTTAGCATCAGAGAAGACTAAAATTCTAACCGGAGGATAGAGTAATTGGCTTAAAGTGCAAGCATTCCTGGTGTGCACCTTTTTGAATTCCTATGAGGGGTCTTTTTTTGGAGGAGTGAGGGGCTGGTTTGGTGGGGGAGTTTTGTGCATGGCCTGGTATAATCATGAGTGTTCTTTTCAAGTTCACATAAGATGTATAGCTTATTTCTGTAATACTGTAGTAAGGATCTCCAAGTGATTAGGTTTAGCCAGCATAATAGAATAACATTTTATTTATTACCTTTACCTATAAAGTGTTACATGGCATAATGATTGCTCTTAATACCAATTAATTATTGGACTGTAAGTAATTAAAAAGTGTTTCTTATATTTTCACCGTAAGACAAAAATTGGTGCTGAGTCTCGCTTTGTCTTATTTTGATAGGGAGTTCAGAACTTCCTACGAAGCTTTGGGTTTTTTTGTAAGTTGTGACTTTAGTTTCAGTAATATCTCCTTATTTACACTGAATTTAATCAGTGAGGTAAGAAGAGAGATAAAATTTACATTAGGTGTACCCAGTAGTTTTATTCAGGAAGTTTGTAAAGCTGTTGTGAATAGAACAGCTAATTACAAAATCCAGCAAGCTTTATGCTAGTGAAGAAGAAAAGCAGCCTAGATATGTGTGTTTGGACTACAGCTCCCAAGATGCTGCAGTTAATGTTAGGCTGGTGACCAGCAGTCCCCATTTAAGTTTCATCCTGAATGAAAACATTAGGAAAAATATTAAAATCCAATAGTAAGGGGGAACCAGTTGGGTGGGGTTTTTTAAGCACAATTATGAGAATATCAGGAGGTGATTGGGAGGTGATTTGACTTACTAACTCTCAAGGGCAAGGAATTTAATTTGACACACAGTTTGTTTCTCTGTTTCTTTAATGAGCAAACTTCATAATTTTATCATGCAACTAAGAAATTTGAGTTTTTTACATGAGTTATAATACAATACAACTACAAAATATAGATGCTAGCATAAAGAAGATAAATATAAATACTGGTGTTTCACTAACTATACCTCATAAAGTCAGTGCACCTCGATTTTGTATTATGAAATCTTTTAAAGTTAATGTATTATCATGATTTCCAGTATGTGACACTAATACTCAAGGTAGAGTTGTTTGAGGAGGAGGAATTAATTGCAGATGGGAAAAGCAGTTAAAAAAATTTGGAATTACAATGGCAGAGGATCTTCATTTAGTTCCTGCTTGTACTTACATTATTGTTGTAGTAATGTTTTACTGTATTGACGCTTTAAGCCAGATCCTGCTCTCTGCACGAGAGCTGTTTAGGATTGATCTGCAAGCCAGAAACAAACACAGCATTCTGCTGCTTTATTTTTCTTCCTTATTTCTTGAACACAGAAGAATTGCCGGTGATGCCATCAGAAAATGTGTGCCGGGGTAAAGAGGCTTGTGGCTGTGTGAGGCATGGAGAGAGGGCGTGCCTGTGCTTGACTCATCTTTACTGCTCCAGCGGCTGATCCTGATCGGGACTGATAGTAAGAACTGCAAGGTAATGTGCGCTGGAAGTCATGCTGATATCTAGAAGCCTCGGGATTTGACAAGCATAAGGAAATAAAGCCAAATCTCTGTAATACTCAAGAAGCCTGGAGGATATGGGGAACAAAATTTAGACTGACAACTGTCTAGGTTTTACTTTTCTCTGCTTTGCACTTTTATAGGCATTTACATAAGTGGAAAATGTGTAGAACATCATCACTGCGGTTTGGTAACATTTTACAATGACTTTGCTTTACAGCAGTTTGAACAACCCTACAAAGTTCAAGGCACAAGAGAAATAGACTCTAGACATCTTCTTTCAGCAGAGTCCAACCTTGCTTAAAGAGACACAAATCTAGGATTATTTCAGTGAGTTTGTGCACATGATCCTATGTTTGCATAAGAGCAGGTGAAATCTAGAGTTTTGCCATTGCTGTCCATAATGTACCCAGATACTTTTGGGTTTTTTTAAGTATTTTTGCTTAGTTTCCTCAGAAACAAGGATTATAAAATCAAAGTAGGTAGAAACAATGAATGCATTTTATCTAGAGAAACAATTAATGTATTTTTTCTAGGTTCCCATGTTGGTACAAATTTCCACAGTATCTCGGCAGGAGTTGCAGGTGTAGGTATAATGCAAACTGTATGCATTTCATGGGAATATCACATACTGGTTTACTGTATGTGACATTGTATATAATAACTCTAGAGCCAGACACTAACATAAATTGTCCACAGGAATAAACAGAAGCATCATTTTAAAAGTTAGGCATGAGTCAAATGATGGTGCTTACTAGTAAGCAAAATTTAATTTCATCAGTGATAGTCTGGAGAATCTGAAGCTTCCTGATTATTGCTTTGAGGTTTTTAAAACTTCATAAAGATGTAATTGTTTCAAGCAAGTGCATTCACTTTTCTGGTAATATAAAGCAATGTAGAAAGTGATGTTTATGTCAAGCCAAAACTGAACAGAATGATTTTTTGTTTCTCAATAAGCTGCACTTACTTCCCCATTAGGTGGCTGATGGCCTGTTGTTTTTGAACAGTGCCATACAACTGCCAGTCAATGTCCCAGACTGCAGTGCCAGCTTTTAGATGTGGCAGCAGACTGGCTGTGACAATGGGTTATTCATGATGTCTGTGTTCCTCCTTGTTTCTTGATTGCAAAATGCATGTTAAAGGTTTTATTTTTCTTATTTTCAGAAGAGGCCTTAAATGTTTATGTGAACTAAAAAAGCATCTGCAGGTGAAAAAGCAACGTAATCATTAATGCTTATTCACTCAAGAACTTTTTATGACCTCTCAACTTTCCAGTTTCTTTGCTAAAGTACTTGGGTACTTTGTCAATTTTAATACTTCCCTTCATTACAGGGATGCTATGAGTATAAATATGCTATCATCCTCCTTCTGCAGAGAAAGAGCTAGAACGCTAAATGCTAAACCTCACTAAGGGGCCTCAACATTACCACACCTGACCTTTAGCTTCTTACCTCAGACTGGAATCCAAGCGCTGAGTTATGTTTCATGTAAAATGTACTAAAGACAGACAACTTAAAACTGGATTTGCGACAGTGAAACCACTGTATGCGTTGTTTGGGTTTAGTGGTTGAAAATGCTGAAGAAAGGAGATGTGTCTGAAATCTGTCTGTGACTCCAGCAAGGCACTCATGGGGATGTATGTCCCAGAATCTTCTTTTGGAGCTGGTGTGTTTAACTTGTCCTTTTGTAAAAGACCCATGACTCACTCTTATTTTAGAACGTGATTGAAGCAAGGTGGTACTTGCTGTTAATATGCAGTCAACTTTCCATCATTAATAGGTGACCTGACTAGTTTTCGGAGAGGGGAAAAAAAAAAAAAAAAAGAGAATGCATGCCGAGATTCCCGCTGACTCTGGCTGGAATAATAGCAGGTAGGATACCCTGGAGAATGGGGAAAAAACCCACATAATATTAGCGCTGCCTTTATTGTTCTGAACTGTAAGTGGTTCCTGTGAAACCAGATTGGAGGATTCCAGACCACTTTCCTTGTTTAGCTCGAGCACAGTATGAATTCACAGAGCCAGATTAAGCGTGAAGGTGGTACAGCAACATTTGCCTGGAACTGGTTCTGAGCTAAGAGGTCTGCTGGGCTAAGCCAGCCCTGGCCAGTACTTAAGTGTGCCTGTATTGCCCTTCTCAAATGAGTCTCTTGTGTACATATGTCTCACTTGGCTCGGATCTGGCAGCACTTACTGTTTCAGGCTTAGTGCTTGGTCTGTAGTCACTTTGGATTCTTGCAGGGCTTATTAGCTTGGCAGCTGGGCCAAACCTGACCTGGCTCAGTACCTCTCGTCTGTACAAACAAAGCTACTTACAGTTGGGAAGCCAGCTTAGCCTGATAAACAGAAGATCTTTGTGTCAGCTGAGCCTTACCATTATATGAGGCATTTTGATCCCCTGCGCTTCCCACTGCTAGAATGGAAATTTGGCTATAATAGCTGAGCAGGTAGCATGGCGTACAGATCTCCTGTTTCTTGGTCAGGTGCTCTGTCTTCAGCCAGACAAGGTTCAAATGCCTATTCCCAGCTTTAAAGGAGGGTGCTGTGTTTCCTCACTAGTAGTTTTGAACTGTGATACCATGCAGCTAAGAATCATGGCTCTGTGCAGCCAGAGGTAAGGAATCCAAAAGGAGAGCCTGCTGATTAACCTACTCTGAGAGAGAAGAGCCTCGAGTCCGTGTTTGTGCATATGCATTCTTTATTGGGCAAAATAAGGCGGTCTTGGGAGTAGAGCTGTAAGGGTGTGCTAATCAATGATCTTGCAGGAGTTGTGACACATTTTATGTTACCTTTTTGGAACCGTCTTAGGCTTGGAATCTTGGCCTGTTTTACTAGAGAAAGCTGTTTTCACTTGACATCTGGAAATATTTGTTGTGAAGGGGAGGTTTTGCTGTCACCAGGTCTATTCTGTACAACGTTTGTTCTACCGCCAGGACAGGGCATAGGCAAAGCAGGGGGCAGAGACACTGGCAATCAACATCAATGTAGGTGCTTTTGGAATACAAACTAGAGGAGCATCGTTTCTACTGGGTTTCAAAAAACACAAAGTATTGGCTTGATTTTCTAGATTTATGTATTACTGTATCACAAAAAAAAAAAAAGATTGTTATAAACTTAATTAGTAAATGGTAGGTCATTGAGGAAAAATAATAGTATATTTGTTGGATGGGCATGTTTGCAAAGAGATTGTCACTTTTTTCCTGAATTCATTCAGGTCATTACTATGAGAAGTATGTACTTTATCATCCAAAATGAGTATGTAGAGCAATGCAATTGCAATGCAGCAAGAAGTCTCATGCAGAAAACAGTGTGCCTTCATTCAGGAGACAGTGGTTTATATGGGGAAGCTTAGGATTGCAGTGCTTTATCTGAATATTTATTCACAGAAAATCTGTATTCTAGGGCAGTCACACTACAACTGTTCAAAAGTATCAGCTGCTAAATTACAGCATCAGCACACATCTGTATTAATATGCTCCATTTTAAAAAAGTCATTGGGGTGGTAGAGAAGATCTTTGCATTATTTGATGGTCATTGAAATTGCTGTAACAGATAAGTTCATGGCATTTTTAATAACTTATAAGAATTCCAATTTTCATATCACGTGCAAATTTGTAATCCCTTTTTTTTCCACTTACATGGTTATCTTGCAGTCCGATTCTTCTCTCTGACCACTTTTACACTGGCACAGTGTCTTTATTTCAGTGCAACAGAATTGCAGCCAACAGGTGCATCAGGCCCGAGACATCTTCCTTGCAAGTGAAACTGAGAGCAATCAATGTTTCTAAGTGTTGTCAGGAGAAGATGTGGTATAGTGCAGAACTTGACAAGATCTGCAGATGATGAGCTTTCCTTGAGTCCTTATATGCCAGCTTACACATGTGGGTAGTCTTCATTATTTACTCCTTTATGTGGAAATTAGCTATGGCATAGAGCATACCGGCTAGGAGGGTGGTCAGGGCTGTTATTTCTTGCAGGAAATAAACAGCATATAAGAGCACCACTCCATGACAGTCTCGGTATTCTGTATTTATTAATTTCTTGAAACTTTTAACTATAGAAGGCTTTTAGGGGGAGAGTTTTATTACCAGTCATGATACTTGTTTTCTTTGAACAATCAAGAAAAATAGAGATAGAAAACTGTCTAGCACTGTGGGGTGCTGCTTGTAGGGGTGAACTAACACGAGCAGGTCTGAGGTATTTTTAAACTAATGGTTTTAGGAAACTGGACTTATACTACCTTTTTGATTGCTTCCACAGATGATGAGGTTGTAGTGTAAGCTATATTATATTAGTTGACAACAGATAACCCATCTAGATCACAGGCTGCATGAATATCTTTATCCTAGTAAGAGCTTTGATCAGAAATTTTTGCTTTTGAGATACACAAAAGAATCCAAACATGAAACATAACTGGAGGAAACCAGGCCTTTTAAGCTATATTTCTCAGAAGCTGCTTATTTTCAATGGCTTGTTTAGAACTGCCTTAAACAAAGTTGTAAACACAGTTTCTCTAAGTGTATACTAGTGCTTTCATGCTCACTGATGCTAGCACAGGGATAGCCAGTCCTAGGCATTTAAAATCTGTGTTGCTTACTAGAAGTTCTAGTGCTGCATGGATCCTGAGGCTGTGTCACATACCAGAAGTGTGGTTCACTTGACTTGCTGATGGTTAATCTGAACTACCAGCTCTGAAAGTAATTCAGCAGAGACTGCAGGTGTCACCATCATTGGTGGCCTATGTGACCTTGCCCTGTCTTGTATTGGAATGGTTGGACTTGCCACTGCCTTGTTTGCCATGCTTGCCGCACTTGCCTCTCTTGTCAGAACTACTCCAGTTTTCCTGCCCCAGGGTTCCCCAACTAAGGTGGTTGTCACCTACTGGAATATTTTGGCACAAACTTCATGGGGTCAGGAGAGACTGGTCTGAGTCACAAAGGTCCTAGATGACAAATGCTAGAACTGGAAAAAAGGTGGAATGAGAGTAATGAATTGCTGGGTTTGGATGCATCTGTGTTAAAGAGCAGACTGTGTCTGTGAATTTGGTTATAATTGAGTGCTAAAGGCTACTGATAGCAGTGTGTTCATATTCAGATGTTTGCATTTTCTGAATGTTAGTACTTTCTATTCCGTAGTTTATCTTGCTGAATTTCACTGTAATAATGTTCCCAGTTAAAGCCAAATCATGGGAAAGCCAGAGAATGCTGAAAGCCTATAGTTTCTGCTACTAAGGGATGTTGTTATCTTTCAACACGGACATTCTTGACATCAGCTAGTCTAGCTGCAATATCACTAATGGAGGAGCGCAAGGACACTAATAATGGGTTTGGCATCATCTGACCAGGCACACATCTGTCCTCTAGAAGGACAGAGAAAGAAAAAAAAATTATCTTGCTTACTCAACAGTGTATGGTTCAGAATCATATTCATAGCTTAGGAAACAAAAATCATCATTCACCCCTTTCTCATGTATACATGACATGACAGTGTAAGGGCCTTTATAGAAATAATAATATGTTCTAATTTTTTTTTTAATTTTCTGTAACACTGGCATATAGTGCATTGACCCTGCTACAAACTGAGCTAATTTTCTCCAGCTAAAAAACAGATTGGAGTAGACACACATAAGAGGAAGGACAGAACTTGGAAATTATGGAGAAGGCCCTGCGTGATTGTCTTTTATGCCAGTTGACTATACGCAACTGTGGCTGGATTCTGCAACATGATGGATTTCACAAACGTTTAAATGGTTGGTCCAGAAAAATGCTGAAGACTTTTAACTCCCACTGACTGAGTAAGCTGATCCTTTCTTGGGATGAATCACTTAGAATGAAATTAGTCGTAACTTACCTGATTATTTCTGTCTCCAATCTTTTTTTTAATGTATTGACCAATTTTTAATTTAATTTTCTAATGTATTGGAAATTTTATCAGTGTATGGAAAGGATTCTTTAGGATTGGCAATCCAATTTTCCGTCAGGCACTACATATGTTAGGCTCAGCAGCATGGCTGACACACAATGTCATGAAATGAGTGTAAGATTCCGTCATTGTGCCTCTTCTTAAGATTCCATTAGAAGTCTTGTCCCTGACTGCAGCTCTGCACCAGTGTCTTCCCTTTCTTCCCATTCATTGACTGGATTTGTCCCCATTGTGCTGCCCAGAACATTCAGAGGAGTCAGTCTCGCAAGCTGACTCAAAAGCAAGTTGGTAGGGTTGGATATGATTCAGAAAGATTAAGGTTTTATTAAGACCACCTTTTTACAAAAACACGAAGTTTTTGTATGTTTAAAAATACTTTTGGTCTTATATCTTATAACATTTCAAACAAAGTATGTCCGTGACAGACTGCATTTGTTCTGAAAAAAGCAAGTTTGGGAACACTGAAGGTAAGATTTTTGTTCAGTTGTGGTAATGAGTGGAAGGTAGATGGAAAGTTTGTAGTTGGATCTGAATTTCTGCAGAGGGTAATTGTGGAAAAAATGAGAAGCTTAGATTTGGACCATCAAAGAGGAGATTTATGGGAAGCGTAGAGCATGCATTGGCCATCTGCATATTGGTGAACTTTGCCTTCTGTGGTTTCTAAACACAAAGTAGTGTTTGCTGTCCTCCTGTCAGGAAGAATGTAATATCAGAGGTAATGTTATACTGAGGTTTCACTTTGCTCAGATCGAGATATTTCTGTCAACTATAATGCAGCAGAACGTTTACTAGTATGATGTTGCCAGAGTTTAAATAATTAAAAATGAGTTGTCTTCAGCGAATAAATAAAGTACACCTAATGAAGCATTATATTTTGAATATCCTTTCTGTTCATTACTTGTTTTGTCATAAAATTCAATCACTTGCAATGGGTCTTTCAGCCTTTATAGAAAATTGTCATGATACAAGTTTACTGCCTTCTTCCTGATTGCAGGGAGATAGTAGTTTTTGAAAATAAAAATGAAGCCCTTTCTTATATAAACAATTTCAGTGATAACACTGAAAGCACTTTTTAAAGGAGTTAGAATCTTTATTCACGTTGTACAGCTGGGGAAACGTTTTGTGATAACTCATCCAACAAGCTCGTAGTATAGCTTGTAGCATAGCTGAGAATTTAACTTGGGTCTCCTTAAATCTGAGCTCACTGCCCTAGTCATGAGGACAATCAGGGCCCTGCTGCTGCTCTAGGTATATTTTCTCTCAGGTAGATGGTGATTCTGTATAGATCTAACACTGACTGGAAACAAGTGGAAAAAGAATGCATGAAGATACTTGTCTTCCCTCTTGTTACTCTGCTTTCACATTGTGGAGCTGGACAAGATTCAGTCAAATCTGCAGTCTGACCAACAGCAACCCAAGGGTAAGGCTAATTCATGCTGAGTGTCAGTAGGCTGTTTCCAGGTGCAGAGCAAAGGTGCAGCGATGTCATGCCTCTGCCACGTCCTGAAACTGAGGGCTCTAAATGTTGCTATGTCCATAAAGAAATCTCACTATTCCAGGACAACTGTGCTGATAAAGATTCTTCTTTTACATCAGCTTTTTATTTGGTGAAGTAGTGCATATACTTCTCTGTCCAATTGTCAGTTCAGAACCTTCCTTCTTTTACACTTAGGAAATCATATTTTTAACAGAATTTCTTTGGTAGAACCATGTACATTGTGCTTAATATGCTGATTTGTCCTACCTTTATAGTTTGTTTGCTCTTGAAGGACCTGGATGTAATTTTTTAACTATAGGTGTTGGCAAAGCTTCTTGCCCTTATTCTTGTATGAACAAGCTGGGCTTCTAAAGCCTGTCTGTCCTCTTCTTCAAGGCCACCTAAATTTGAATGCATCTAAATTTCAATGAGTGCTACATTTTACTCCAGAAAGTTTTAACTAATTGAATTTAGGCAGTTAGGTACAGAAACATCCTAGTTGCAGCTGCTGGTTACTTCTGTTTCATTTCAGGTTTGAAGTGGGGCAGAGTTCAAATACATCTAACGTTATCATGAGTTCAGCACAAAACTCAGTTGTCATGGTAGAGCCATTCCCATCCAAGTTTTACATAATAGCTGAGTGGTTAGAGCAGCTACCTTGGTTCACTTACTTCCTTAGCTCTTCCCATTTCATCTCTGAGAATTGTGTGCCCTTTCTTCTAGGTTATAAAATGATCTGAGTGCTAGTGCTTTCCAATATGCTCTCTGGAAGTTGGCTTACGTGCATTTAGGAATCCAGAAATCCTGAGGTTTGAAGAACAGCAAGTAAAAGGATGCCTGATCCTGAATTGTAATTGGTAACATAGGCAAGCAGGAGTGGAAGATGGTTCTGTTGGTTTTCATACCCGGAATTCCTTCAGTTTTACTTAATGGTGTAAAGGAGAGCAGTGCAGGTGCTGAAGAATCTCAAAGCAGATTTCCTTTTTATCTTACTTGTGATTTTTTCCATCTCATTGTGGAAGAATTTACCACACCCAAATTTCTCTGGCTCTGTGATATACACATCAAAGTGTGGTCAAATTCACTGTGATCATGCTGTGCAAAAATAACAAAATGCTTTTTAATTTGTTCTCTGATGTTTGGCTAGAATCATGTCTTCTTTAGGCAGAATATAGTTATCAGTAACACTAAATACAACTGCTAATGTGTTTATTTCTAATGACATAAACATAAGAATTCTTGTACAGTTTTTACAAATGCATTGTTAGGGAAAAATGAGGGTATGAGCTAATTTGAATAAATATAATAAGTAACTTCATGTAACAATAAATAAAGTGAAAAGGAATAATGAAAAATACATCCACTCGTCTGAATACCGCTATGAGCTATTTTAATGGGAAATTTTAACAGACTTGAAAAAAGAGAATAAAAACAGTGGCTGAATTACTAAAATCATCAGAAACCAATTTGCTTCAGTTAAAGACTTAAAGATGCTCCCAATGTTTTGATTAAGAAAAAAATTAGAAAGTTTCTTATTCACCTCGGCAGGCATCTCTGCAAAATGGAAGGTCCCTTGTGCTCCTCTGAAGCCATTTAATGCATATGTGAGCACGGATTCTCAGAACTATCTATAATGCATATAGTGCTTTTTGCTCTCAGTGGCTTTTTTCCCACTCTCTTTACGTCATTTGCCATTTGTGAGGGTTGCCAGGGTAATGACCAATCATCCCTGGAGAGATGCCTGCTAGTAAGGACAACATAGGCTTTCTCTTTTTTGGTATTCTGCAGTATGTATTTGAGAGCTATTCTAGCATCAAGATTGCAGAACTTTTGTTTAGTTAGTAGGGAGTGAAAGTTTACAGAGTATGAAATAACAGCTTACAACTATTGAGGTAAGTGAGGATTTTTCTTTTCTGTTTTATTAACAGCTCTATCTGGATTTATTCAAAACATTGAGCATCACTACCAATTTTTTTTCTGCTATATGTGTAGCTGATAATAGCAGAGAGGTTTTGCCTAATTTGAACAACGAAATTTTAGCAGTGCTGCATATACAGCAGCTCGGGATTTTATTCTCTAATTATGAATCCCATAGCCTTTCTCACCACTACGTTCACCATATACATCCACTCACCCCAAAAATATTTTCAGAAGAATTAATTAAAAACAAAAAACCCCACAGTGTGTTGTAATGCAGATTACAGAGCATTAACTGTGATTGCCTCTAAGGCAAATGGGAAGTTCTGAATAGTCTTCATTGTACTGTATGTATATAATAGGCCACATCAACTGGAAACTGAAAATCCAGAGTTCAGCCATATCCTATCAGATGCTGAAGATGTTGAACTCATGTTGTTTTAAAATTTTGTCTATTAAATAGACACTTGCAGGCTCATAGGCTAACTCTTTGCTTACCTGTGGGCAAGAAGGAAATAGAGCCTCCAGACCACAGAATGTTTTTCTGGAACTGATGCTATCAGTGGAAGCTGGTGGTGATAAGTGCCTCGTAGAATGGGTCCAAATTTTGTTCCTTTGTGTGTGAGGGCATGTAAATAATACATAGGAAACGAGGCAAAAAAAAAAAATCCATTCAGAAGTTCCCCATGACCTCCCAAGTTTCTATGAAGTATTTATGTGTAATCTGGGTTGTGACACGTATGACTGAAGTGGCTGGTTTGGGGTGGGTTTTTTTTGTTGTTGTTGTAAATGGACTACACTGGAACAATTTTGAATCAAGAGCATGTTTGTTGATACAGTCACCTCTTTGTGTGCTGGCTTCCTGGGAGAAGGGGACAGTTGGCGAGCTGGCTGTATTTTGTTCTGTAGAATTGCCAAGTTATTAAAGTTCAAAATAGTAACTGTTGCATCAGAATTACTATTTGCCGCTTGATATATTTGCACCTATGCATAGCTTCCGTGTGCTTTGCATCCTGGCAATCTCATGTGTCATGATGGGCACGACATATATTAACCAGAATAAAGCATGTATATTTATTTCCTGCTTATTGCTAATACATACAGAGTGTGAGTTTGATTCACACTTTTCCCCAGTGGAAATACACCATTAGGGCACTTAATTTAGCATGGTAAATTCTAGTTTCTGAATTTTAGATGTTACTATGTATTCAGATGTGTTTATGATATCTTTGCATTATCAGAACAACTGGAGCACAGCAGTGCGTCTGGATGTTTATATATGACAGAGAAGAGAATTGAGAGTGACAATTTTAGTCTGGGTTGAAAATGATCTTTTCATCAGGCTGTTGAGAAAATATGTTTGTTCAGAAAGGAGACCTGTTTCCTCTTTCTAAAAATTGTTACTGTTTTTTTGACATCTGTTCTGGATATCACTTTTAAGCAGTTTAAGAGATGAATAATTGTTAAATTTTTACACTGGAGGAAAAATCAGTAAGCTCAAAGAATATTTATCATTATCTAATGTTCCTAGGTTATCGGCATTCCATATGATTCCACCATTTTTAGTAATCTGGAAGCAAAACCACAAAAAGATCATTTTATATTCTAGGTGGTGTCTTATGACAGAAAAATATGATGACAACTAGATAAGGCATGTTAATTAGTAAAGTAGGTTTTCAAATGAAAGATTCAGAGATAAACCTTTCTGGAGAAGATGGTGGGTAGCAAGCCTCAGTCTTTATCTTTCTGTTGATCTTTTTCCTGTCTATCTGCTTCTCCATCTCTCTCTTTCCAACTTGAAAATGCTCTGTGATTGTACTATGCAGAGAATAGCATTTACTTTCAGATAGTGGGACAGAGAGATGGAAGCTGAAAGGAGGAGAAGGGAATGAAGTCTGCATTGTGAGTTGTTCACGGTATAATATCTGTCAACAATTCCAGCAAGGTATTTGTGGGTCTGAGAGGTGATGCGGGAGATAGACAATTCTGCAGCAACAAGGCTGAGAAATCAGGAGGCAAATGGACTGGGAGTAATGAAGGAAAGCTGTAAGGTTAGGTGAAACTAAGTGGTTTTAGCGGTGCTCGTACTGGGAGTGCAGTAAACTAACCAAGTAGTAGAGAGCTGCAGGGAGCAGGCAACAAAGATTCCTGGAGAATCTCGATGAAGCTGGTACGCAGGGTTTGGGGTTGTAAGCTGGGGAGGATAGGTTTGGTAGAGACAGACACTGAAGTTTGGGATACAGTACATACTGTAAATGGGCAAATACTCATGACACAGCATAAGTACTGTTGAGCAATTTGACCCTTTTAATGCCATGTGTATTGCTGGAAACTTTGGAGCGGTGAATTCCAGTTGTTTTTTTACCTTCTGCATTTGAATACATAGAAAAGAGGAGGAAGAATTAACAGTACAAATTGATCCACTGGTGAAAAGTCAGGCTTCAGACCAGGATGGAAAGGTATGGCACAGGCTGGAAAATTAGGAGATACTAATGAACGGGAAGACGAGTTAGGGTGACAAAAGAGAAGCAGTGGTTATCCTGGAAGGATTGAGACATGCTGGATAAGTGCAAGAATATATAAAAACATTCAGTAGCCCTAATTCCTCATCCCTTGAGAAATAGAAGGCAAAAAATAAATGTAGGTGAATAATTGTCCAGTAACCAATAGTTTCTAAACATAGTGTATGACAAAGCAAATCATTATTGATAACAGTATTAGTACTATCACTGCACTGGACAGCTCAGCCTAAACTGTAGCCTTTGCTATTAGAGATTAATTGGTTAATTCTCCCGAGACCTGATAGATTATTTTATCTGATAGGCATCATTTATCCATGATCTGGCATTTGTTGTTTTGTGGTTGTTTTTTTTTTTCTTTTAAATGAACAGTATCTCTCTTAAAGGAATACTGTGAGTTTTAATTCATCACTGTAGTGATTAATGAGACCATCTGATGAAAAATTTACTAATTCATTTTTGTCTAACCAAAGGTTCTGTATTTTGTTGCTGTTGTTTGGAATCCAAGCTCTTATTGCATTACCTGGGCCTGACTGTCCACTGCTATGAATAAGTATAGCTCTATTACTTCTGGGATCTGGTGACGTAACCCCAAAACTCCTATGTGAAATCATGAAATGCGTGTATTCAGGGCATTAGAGAAATAATTTATTTGCATGAACTTAGTTAAAGTGGCACCAGAAGGCACAGGCATAGTTACAATATAGATGTCTGATTTTAAATTGACACTCACTGGCATTTTTGAAGAAGAGTGGTGAAAACGCGCTTTATCATCCAAAGCGGCAATCCAGGACCACAATAAAGACATGCAGAAGGACAGTTTGTGTTACTTGACAGAAGTATGCATAGTTAGGAAAGTTTGAAATTTAGTATGTATTACAGTACTTTTCAATGTCTCTTTTAGTGCATGGTAAGGTTCACTTTGAACAAATAATTAGAGAGGAAGTGTCTTGTGGTTTAAAAAAGAAGCAGTTGTCAGAAGATGGGCATTTTAAAGCACTTTACTGAGAGCTTCCAATTTATACTTTTAGTCCTATTTTCAAATGATTTGAGGTTCATTGCATGTCTGTAGGCTCTAAGTTTCAAAGATGACATAGAAGCATTCCAACATTGGATCACTTATTCAGTAAATACGTAACAGATTGGGAATGATGTTAGACAAGTCCATTAAACACTTTAGGGCTTGCTTCTTCCCATATGTAAGCTTGGAATAAGTAGTATTTACTTTATAAGACTATGGACATTATCTGTTGTTCTTTGTGTAGTGTTTTGAGTAGTCATGTTGTTGAGGGCCTAGTTACTTAGATATGCAAAGTACTACAACACACAGCCCTCTGAGATCCCCCAGTTCATCTTCTTTTTCTCTTGTAGTTACAAGGTCAAGTTGAAATAATCCGCATGATTATAAGAGCTTGTATGAAAAACTTTCCTGGAGAGCAACATCTGTTATCTGGTGGTAATAGTGATTCAAAGGAGCTCTCTGGGAAGAGAATACAGTCTGTCTCACATGAACAGGATGACTCAGTAGTTCACATTTGGAAAGAGAAACATTCTCCAGGCCTCACAAACGTGATTCTGGAGACTCATTACATGCATTATTACATGCTTTTGTGAAGCTCTCTGACACAGCGCAACGTGAATGGTTTCTGGCAGCCATGATCCTGTCTTCTCCAGAAGCAGAAGTGATACCAAACCATCTGCAGTGGCAGTGCTGCAGACCGACTCTCATTCCTCTCCTATTCCTCAGTGGCAACACATGTGGCTCCCATTTCACATGCTTGGGAATAAAGCTGAGCAAGGAGTGTAACAGCTAAGGACTGTAACAATTTCTGAAGTCCCAGAGCCTTTAAGTCCTGACACAGGTTTACTTCACATAAACTATTCTGTAACATGGTAGGACTCCGCCACACGCATACCTGTATGTGTAAGTGTTTAACATCTGAGACTATAGCTTGGGTTAACTTGTTCAGAGAAATTATATTACTGTGAGTATTATGGGCTATGGATATGCACATCAAATTTCACAAGGATTTAACTTTATTTTCCATTTTATCTAAAATTTGAGTCAAATTCAGTCCCCTTATAACAGGACTGACCTTGCTGTTTCAGGCCTACAAATCGAAGTAGCCTTAGAGCTTCACCTAGGTAACGGAATAGGCATTCTGTCTTTATGTGGTGTTCATTGATGACTGCAGTTCAGTTCAACTGAAACTACACAACTGAACTACATACGGTGTTCCAGTCCTGTCTACTTTCACAGAGGCTTGCATCTTGCAAATGTTGCTCTATACGAATAAAACTACTCCTAGGTACTATGTAGTAACATTATGTAAAATGCTATAGACCTGAGATATTGTACAGCTTAATTGAGTGCAATTTCTATTTAATTCAATGGGTGTTTTATTCAATTAGGGACTGCAGAATTTAGACCATTGCCTTTGGGTTACATCGTTGCAAATATTATTGATACTTATAAAGCTTTCAGGGATCTTTCAGGCTTTTAGTCCACAAATTGACTGCAATGTGAAAGTCTTGCTTGGGGGTAAGAGAAGTACTTATATCCATCTCATCTTTCATTTACTTATTCCCGAGTCTTTCTGTGCTATTCCTTTGGGAGTGCTCTTATAAAATACACAATTCGACAAAGAGGGGGAAAACAGGGTTGTCTCAATATAGCAAGATTCAAGTTCCATTTTTGCACATTAGAAATATGCCTTTCTTATTTTCTTGCCTAAAATGTAGAAGTGAATCTGATTAATTTTAATTCTCATAAAATGATGAAATTAAGGTACAGTAAATTTAGAATGAATAGTGAGGAAAATTAACAGTTTCCCAGGGGCAAGCATGAATGCGGTGCTTGGAACTTCAAAACTACACTGGATGGAGTACTAGAAATTTTAACAGAAAGAGCTAACCTGCTTTGGCAAAAAGGGGCTGGATGGAGTAAAAGAATTTTTACCTTTATAATCTGCATGCAATATAAAGCCTGTGCTTGAGTTACTCTATGTGAGTAGCACAAGCAGGCCTTGTGTAACTTAATTCTGACCACTTGGCCTCTGATCACAGTAGCAATATGGATGGGATCGATATCCTTATGCTGGCTCTGTGTTAGGCGCGGAGAGAAAAGAATATGGTTTCTACACTTTTCCATTCAGTGCTTTGGGGAAAAAGCAGCAAGTAAACCACTTCACGTATAGTGTGTGTCATTGCATTTAATATTTCTTTTTATCTAGAATCAGCAATGAAACATCTAGAGATAACATTTATAAATATATATTTTATATATATGGAAGTAAGAAAGTAAATGAAAACAAAAGAGGTTGGTAGGGATGGGCACGAGCACTTTTAAGATGTGTATTGTAGAAAACTGATTGCATTTCAGGCAATATGTTCTTACTATAGATCTTCCCAGAAAAGTATGCAGAAAGAGCTGGGAAAAGTCACACATATACACATGCATATTTTTAGGTCTATTTAGTAAAATTTGGGAAATGTATCGATGGGAAAATTGATACATATCTTGGCTAGAACCCTGACTCTCTTTATTTAATTTTGTCCTCTTAGGTGACGTGAAATTGGACTTAAAAAAAAAAAAGTAGCCTCCCTATAGAAGACATTTTTTTTTGCAGCAGAGAGCACAATAAATGTTATCAGTCAGGGAAAGAAACAGGCTATTTAAATTCAGGCAGCATAGCATCTTCGGGCGGAAGGGCTATTTTTAACTTCAGTTGTAGCTTAATTTAGAAACTGAGCAGTTGAAGTCCCTTTTTTTTCCCACTCCTCCAACTGGAGATTTTTTATAATGATTGTAGATATCCTTGTGTGAAGATACTGAACAGAATAAAAAATACATTATCCTGAGCTTCAAGGTCATGAAAATACACATCTAAACGAATCAGCTTTGCGGCAATATTGTCATACATGTGTACACACAGAGATTAGATTTGATTGATGCACTATTTTGTAAGCGTAAGGGCCACTTTGGCAATTTGCCAGGAGGTTGCATATAATTTTTATATCCATTTATGCAAGATCTTACCCAGATCCATGTTATTTTATGTAGGAAGTGCTGTAATTGCATATAGCCCTATACAACGCATGTTAAAGAGAGTGTAAATTTCAGTGGTTTCTAAGGCAGAAATATTAATGAGAAAACTGACAATGATTCCCTGCATTGATTTTTCTGAACCAGCTTCTTGTATTTGGCTTTGTTTGTAACTTAATCAGAAGAATTAAGAAGCTCATCTCGTTACAGATGATGTTCAGATTTAAGAATTGCAGATTTGACTCTATTAACTGATTACAGGCTTTTTAATGTATTCAGATTCAGAATATGAAAAAATCCTCTCTCAAATGGAAGTACTTCCAAGATGGCTTGTTGCAAACAGTCTTCTTGCATAATTGCATACTCTATGTCACTCAACATTCATCCATTGAATTGCAATAGCATTTCAGCATAGAACTCGATTCCAGTTGAATTTTATAGTTTACCTGTTCAAGCTCAGCCAAGAGTGATTCTGAAAGCTATTCTAGTTGCATAACAATAACAAAAAGCAGTGAGAGACATGTGCCATTGCGACAGAAATAATTGGGTTATTAATAAGCTGAATGTGACATGGAAAAGTCGGCTCTATTTCTGAGCATAGTGACACCTTTACCATTAACTCTTAAGCACACACAACTTCTGTTCCTGAAATTTTGCTTAAAGGTGTGAGCATTTGTTCACATAAAGAAAAGATAACTTTTTCTGTAGCTACCTAAAATCCTGCAATTATAAGTGAAAGCTGCCGCTGCCATTTATTCTTTAACTTATGACAGCTAAAATTAGAGGCTTTCATTCCATTGTTTTTATACACAGGGTAGCATGATGTAATGTAGTAAGAACATCATAAAACAAGTTAGAAATTTAGAGTTATGATCATTAATGTTCAGTGGAGGTTAAAAGGAAAAATCACCTAGAGCTGGACCACTCCTGAATTGCCCACTTTGGATGGGGATTTTTTCATCTTCCTCTTAAGCATTTGGTGTTGAGGAATGCTCCTTTTCCCAGCTACTTTCTATGTGGAGGGAATATGGGAGTTAGCGTAGAAGCTGTTAGAGCCGGTATTCTCTGCTGTGGGGTTTCCTTAATTCTCTGCTGGCCAGACAAGCCTGAATTAAGGCTGAATGTAGTCTCTGGGAGGCATTTTAGTAGTGCTATCAGACTAGGAAATTCAGGCTGTGACGCACAGTTTGGATTGGGAATTTGAATTCAGAGCTCTTTCTTAAAGAGGATTTTCTTTGTAATAAAGCAGATATATTGCACCAATATTTGCTGGTGTTTCAGCTTTAGAAAGAGAATGTGTTTTTCTCATCAAAGGCTTGATCTGAAGCTTGTAGCAAAAGAAACATTCAGCACATATACTTTCTTGTTTTAGGTATGTTGGTACGCTGTCAGGAGGCAGAATTCGGTTTGCCTATTAAAGAGGTTTAAAAAAAGACTAAAAACCATCCAAAAGGAGCAGTGGGGTTGTCAAGAAAAAGCTGAAATCTTGTGGAATCGAGGGTAATATTTTTGGTCTTAGAGAAACACAGGATATACCGTAAATAATTTTCTGAATGGGTTTATAAAATCTAATCAGCTTGAAATTATAACCGTCCATTTGTATCTGCTTGGTTTTGTTCAGTTTGTAGTAAAGAGGAAAACAACTGTTTTGAGAGCAAATAGTAATTCTGTTTTCAGGCATTCTAACTCTTAAATAGCAAAATGCAGCTATGAAGAATTATGGTGACACACAGATGATAAGGCTTAGATAAGGCTGGACTTTGAGACTTAAGTTTCAGGTAAAGCTAGGGTTTCTACTAGAACCGCACTAAAATACTCTGATTTTTCCTTAGGAGATTTCTGCCATTTTAGGCTAAAATCTTCTGATGAGATTATAATTATAGTCACAAGTAAGGCTGAACTAGGGAACTGACAACTTCTGGTTCTGGATCCAATCTAATGATAATAATTAGTTTTTATTTAGTTGTTTTCATCCACAGATCTCAAACTATTTTATAATGAAGGTCAATCCAGAAAAAGGAAGTGAGTACCTAAGATCTATGAGTAGCTTGGTAACAGACCTAGGAACAAACCCGAATCTTGTAACCCTGGTGCAGGTGTCCTGTTCTCCCCATGTATCAAACCAAAGCGGTATTTATACTTTCATCTGTGCATCTGAAACCAGCTTCATCATGGCTTGGACTTGAATTTCTAGTAGCGTTCCAGAAAGGAAATTCAAAAAAACCCCAAACAAACAATACCCAGGCTCAGGTTTTCCTACCTTGAGGTTTCCTACAAAATTCCTGCCTAAATGTCCAGATAGATTTGTGTCCTCAAAGCATGAGTAATCCAAGCAGGCATTCAGCTGCTACCCTGCTAAGAATGGCAGAAATTCCTATGTAGGAGGATGGCTGGATAGAATACCCCCAGAGTTTCATAAGCAGTCCCTTAAGACCTGCTCAGTACTGTGCAAAGTCTTCACTTTGTCTCCAGAGGGACTGAGATACGGATATTCTTGAATATATGGTACTCTGCTGTATATTGTGTGTCTTTATCCTTTTATAAATCCTAAGCATGACAGATTCCACGTTTCCCCTTGTAAAGAGACCGCTGTGGAGCTGGGAATATTTTCTGGAGCCATTTACGTCTCTGTGACCTCCCTGAGAGACACTGACATCTGCTCCGTAACAAAGTGAGCCTGGTTTCTCTCTCTTTTATGCCTCTCCTCCTCTGGGCAGCTACCAGCTACTGTGACTGGGTCACTTTTTAAAGACTTGGTAGTGGTCCATACTATAACTTGCAGGCTGGATCCAGACCCCATGTGTCCAGTAGCATCTCCGAGAGCAATGGAACCAAGCTGCTGGAGCCTCCTGACTTGCGCCTCTGTCTGATCCCAAAATGGTCGGGACACTCCTTGCTGCCTATCTATATATAGTTGCTGCCTATCTCTATATATCTATATAGTCTGCGAAGACTGTTTCCACTGGCAGGGAATCACATGCTTAATGTACTGGCACTTCCATAAGAATTTTATTATAATATTTTGCTTCAAAAAGTTTAAGCCTTCTCTTCCATGTCACTTATTGTTACGGAATTTTTTTGTTCAGCAGAGAAAATGTATCAGTGTTTTCCAAGCCCACAAATCACAGCAGTGAGGACATGCAGTAGGCTGGAGTTTTTATTAATCGGTATGCTGTCTTCTCAGAAATGGGAAATTGATTTTATTGAAGTGTGACAAATTATAAGACGTAAATAAATTGATATTTGGGTGAAATACAGGAGACTGTAACAGTCATACTGTGTGTCTGATTAATTACAAAAATACAATATGCTATGCCTGTATAGGGATTTTTACACATCAGTATGTAAGCAGTTTATAAACCTATGTAGGCATCATCTTCCCATGTTATATAGATAGGGACATAGAATCATGGACTCATAGAATCATTTAGGTTGGAAAAGACTTTTAAGATCATAGACTCCAACCCTAAACCTAACAATGCCAAGTCCACCACTAAACCATGTCCCTAAGCGCCAGATATACAAGTCTTTTAAATACCTCCAGGGATGGTGGCCTGACCACTTCCTTGGGCAGCCTGTTCCAGTGCTTGATAACCCGTTCGATGAAGAATTTTTTTCTCTTTCATCTTGGAGAGGATGGTCATAGATGAGGTACTAAAAATAGATTTAAAAGTGCATGCTCCCTAGAGGGGATCAAAACCTGAGATGCTGTTTAGACATGCAAACAACTAGAAATATCAAGAGCAGGAAAGAGTGTGGTTGAACCAGTTGGGGCACTGATAAAATCTGCTACTCCTACCTTTAGCAAAATTTGTGGAAGTAATAGAAATGGAGTGCAGAAACACAGGGAAAGAGATGCGCAAGGCAGTTCCTATAGCCTATCCTTACATGCTTAACATAGGTGCCTAAAGGAGGAATACAATTTTCCTGGGCTATTGACAGAATAAATACAGAGGACGGTTCTTTGAGAAAGTAATTCAGAATCCACAAGTACAGCTTCTGCTTTGAAGCACCTCTAGAGGAGCCTGACAGCATTCACTGATTATGTAGGAGACTTACTTAAATTAACTGCGTACCTTAAGCCCCTGAGTTTGGTATTAAACTTAAGCAGTGGTAAAAAAAACAGTCCCTGTAGGGTCACTGCAAAGGCAACTTTGTACCTAGGACTACAAGCCTAATATTGATAATGTTCTTTCCTCGTATGCCATCAACTTGGGAAACTTCCATTTTCCCCTCAGACTTCTCTTTCTGTTCTTTATATGACATTCAGATCTCATGTGCAGAGGCTGAATAGTTTGTCTAAAGGACAAAGAAAATCAGTGGAAGAGAGTACCTTAGATCTATGCATTGCATTTTTATCCGAATCTAAGGTCGGACAGATTCAAGGACTTTCCTCTTCTATGTTCCTTCTTCGAGATGGGAGATTACTTCTCTAATCAGGATTGGCTTTTGTAAAAGTCCCTGGCACAATCATTAACAGTGCTGTTTAGTTCAACAGGATCTCTAAAAAATAGAGAAAAGTTCATAATCAGAAGAGCAATAGTTTTTTGTGCCATATCTGATTTAATAAGAAAGCAGTATTTCACTTGAAAAGGAATATAAGTAAAATCTGGCTTTTCATTAAAATGGGTGAAAAATTTTTAACTCAAAAAGGATTAAATTTTTTAATTTATGGTTAAAAATACTTTTTACTGTACTGAAAGTTTTGTATCCAAGGCCTAGCTTCAGAAGATCTGTTGAATTCTCTATCCCTTGCATCCGACTCGCAGCACTATTAACACTTTTTGTGTCTCTGTTACACTTGTCTTGTTTAATACAAGACAAGAAGCCATGTGGGTGACAGCTCTATACCAACAAATCTTTATAGACAGATGCTACGATTTGATCCTGATACTCACTGTCTGTTTTACTTACTGCTGCAACTGGGACTTAAAAATATAAGCACCAGCTTTTTTTTCCCCTGTATATATCTCCATAAAAAAGCCTGTTCTGATTTAATGTAATATTAATAGCAAACTATTTTGAACCTAAATGAAGCAGGGGGACAATGACATTAATATGTTTCATGGTGCAAGAAAGGATTTCTTCCTTTTGGCTGACATTCATCACCAGTTCTTGCATAAGAATTCACCATACCTAAGAAGAAACTTCCTCCTCCTATTAAGTGACCCTTTAGACAGAGAAGATCAAATTTAGCTGATAAAGTCATCAGGGAGTATGTGCAATATTTAAAATCAGGTTGACAATATAAATACTGCTGCAGAAGAAAAAAAAGGGCAGTTTGCCTCAGAAATGATGTTATGAATTTCAGGCTGGTCCTATGACAGAATTGAGGACAGACGCATTGGTTAGAGCTTTTACCGCTATATGATCAGTGTTAGATTTAGGAATTATGGGAGGGAATCTGGAAAGGAATTTTTTGTGCTGCATGCCACAAAACCATTCTGAAACCCTGTTGCTAGACTGACTCTCTAAAAAGGCTTCGTGAAAGGCCAATTACTGGACTTCTATGCCTGGACAGAAAATATTACATAATATATGTTAAGGAACCATTTCACATTAGCTGAAGAATGAAGTAGGAATATGTTAATTCTTTTCTGTAATTTTGTTTGATTTGTTTGATGTGATGTTTAGTTCTGTGTGAACAGGTCTTTTTTCATTGTCAGTTTTGGTTGTAAGGTCAGTTGATTAACCAGACTGTCTATCGTCCTCCTATATACAGAGGAGAGAGAAATAATTTCAGTTAAAATAAAAAATAGAAACACTCAGCAGACATACCCTCAGCTAGAAAATAGGAAATGAAATCCATCATAGTTAGCGTGGAATAGCAAAGTCAGAGTGGATATATTCCCCTGAAACTGAAAAATTAGGAACTGAGCAAGGAAACATATGTTTATGCAGTATGGTAATTCAGTCTTGGACATGACAGAAGAATGAAGCCATTTTTTTTTTATTTAGGAATCTAAGTATTATTTTCTTGCATATGTAAATAGGGGTAAATATATGTAGAAAAAAATTGGACCGTCTTAAGGGAAAATCTCAAGGGAAATAGCAAAAGGATAAACAAAGAAATGGTTTAAACATATAAAGGAGGAGTTGTTCAGTAAACCACTCAAACATATGTAAAAAGTGAGCAAAGTGGTAGCAAAGACAGCTAAAGGGAAATGCTTTTTAAAATTCTAGCAAGTAGACTTTAACTTCTAAATATAACTACCATAATAAATGACTTTGGAAAGTTATACATAAAGACACAACATATTCCCAACCCTGTGGTTGAGAAATGTCATGAATTCAATGGAAAAATACACTAACACTGTTCATGGACGCGTGTTTTGTGGACAGAAAATTTCTGTTTCCCTGATACGTTTTCATAAACAATGAATTCATCCAAGCCCTTAAAATGCCTGCAACCTCCATCTGTGTTGCTGCTAAACTCTTCTAGTGCCTAAGAAAATACACACGCATATAAATCCACTCATTGCACTGTTGTTAAGCTTTACTATTCTTTTCAGTCTTTTTTTGATGTACTTTTGACTGTGAGGAGAGAATAAGCAACTGTAGTTACAAACGTGTTCTTTAGGCAAAACTCTCGGTGAGCAGCATGCTTCCACATCCCTGTGCCCACTCCTGTGTCATCCCGTTATTTCTGGTGCCAGCAATTCCTCTGGTCTTGTCTGATGTGGGTGCTCCTACGCTGTGGCTTATAACAAGCCTTTCAGCTGCGTTTAGACAGACCCTTTAAATGTCCCTCTTTGACGTCAGCTCAGCTTTGGGGACTAGTTGGTATTTTTCATGTGACTGATAACAGGAGGTTTCCTGATAGAGCCTTTCAAAGGAACGGGCAAAAGAAGCACGGTGTGATTCTCTGGGGGACATCATCTTTGATACTTGAAAGGGACCTTTTCATCTTGGGCTTTGAGAGACTGTGTGCCCAACATGCTAAGGAGATTCAGAACATCTTTGTTTAGATTTTTTGCCTCAGGAGATTATTGTCTCATAGTTAAGAATGAACAAAATCCAAGGTAAATCCTAAGTGTTTAATTGTTTATGGAGAAAAAATTATTTCACATGAGTTTCAGCCATGCGCATGACATTCCAGGTGTTCAAGGTGTCAAGTGTGTTTAGGGAGAAAAAGGAAAACTGTTAATAAGGGGATATTCCTGAATGAAAATATCACACGCCATTTCTTCAGTAATTGCTATTCCTGGTTAGGTCACTGTATTGATACTTGTCTTTTGCATAAGCAACTGTTACAACTTGTGTGCACGTACAAAACAAGGTGTATTGTACTGCATATAAAATTTATATTCAGTGCAAAAATAAGAAGGAAGTGGGACACCTCATACAAAGGTTAGGATATAGATTAACATTTTGGTAGCTGTGACCCACATATCAGATGAATGTTTAGCCTCAGTTATCAGTATAGTAGATGAGAGCAGTGATCATTCTATCATACGAGTTATGATGATGCACTAGAAATTACAGCTGCTGGCATGGAAGCAAAGCTTACTGGTAAGACAAATTTAGGTGATGCAGATAATTTCCAGAATGCTGAAGAAACTGCAGTAATTGTAGTGAGTCAGTTTTTTGTTTTGTTTTCTTTGGGAAGTTGGGGGTTTTTGCTGGTTTTTTGTTGTTTCTTTTTTTCTGTGACTGGAAAATAGCAAGTGTGGACCTGTTTTGGAATAAATTACAACATTGTTTTATCAAAGGTAGATCATAATGCTCAATATATTGCAACATGATAATCGATTATTTTAGGAGTAATAAAAGTGAGCTTAATCCACTTCGAGTCCAGTAACTGATATCCCACAGGAAATTTTCTTGAATTTGGAAATGACGGTGTTGAACACAAGAACTGTGAGCTGGCTAAAGTGCTGACTAAAAAGAATACTCAAAAGAAAGTGACAAGGTTGGAGAAGCGTTACTGGTGGTGTTTCTCTGGGGTTAGTCTTAGAATCTGTTGTATTTAATATATTTACCAGTGTGTTGAGGTGAAATTTCTAGATAAGACGAAGTTGGGAAGTACTGCCAAAGCTGAGGAAGACTGGGTTGTCATTCAGAATGAATTAGACTAACTTTTTTACTAGCTTGCTGTTAATGTGATGTAAGTAAGTAGCATACTGTACAAAGCCATACATTTTGGGTTCAATAATAACTTCATCTATAACCTGCGGGTTTATGAACTGGAAGTAACAGAGGTGTAAACAAACCTAAGTGTACTTGTCAGTGGAAGGGTGAATATGATTAGACAATGGAATATAATTATGGTAGAAAAGATAATGCAATCCTGGAAGGTAAGGGTTTTTTAACAGAGAGAAGGAAATATTGGTACCATCTTACATGGAGTGTTAAGTCCTTTTGAGTATTTCTACTGTTGTGTTTAGCTGTTTTCAGAAAAATGACCTTAAACCATGAGAGGTGCAAAGAAGAGCTACAGGATGAGCAAGGGAATGAAGCTTCGTATTTTGCAAGGAAATTAGAAATGCCTCATATACCCAGCCAAATGGAGGTTTCTAGGGCGATGAATCATTAAATATACCGGGAGCAAATATTGATAAATGGATAGATTCAGTGTCCATGATCACTTAGTCCTTAGCCTCTCTGCTGAGATCACTAACAAAGCTGCCAGTTGCTGCCTGTTCAGTAGTTTTCTTTTGTGATGTGGATGGTTGACACGTGTTAATTCCAAAAGTCCACAAAATGTTTGCATGTGACACGGACAAGAGAATTGCCAGTAAGACTGTATTTTTATTAGTACTGTAAAAAGTATTCAGCAGCCTTACAAAATGCATACCATTTTTCAAATCTTGGCTGCAGATCACTTACAAAAGAAAGAACTATTCTTTATTCAAGATCTTACTGAACTTCCTCCTGTTTGGTCTTTTGAACTCAGCTCTGGTGGTGTCACTCCCTTACCCTCGCCTAATGAGCCAGCTCACCGTGATGACAGCTGCTGCTGTCTGGGTTTGACTTTCGAGAGCTCCGTAAGTGCGAAGTGTGATGACATCATGCTCCCTAGGGTGTCAGTTATTAGCTGCTAAAAATAGTTACAGGCAAACACAGAATAGAAAAATCAAATGTCTGTTTAAACCGCTGGTGGATGGGAAGGTAAAGAGATAGAGCTCAGCTGAGGGGCTTTTTATTTAAATGCAAGGGCAGCAATGTTGGACTGCAGTCCTGGCAAACGTTGCAGATGATGCTGTAGGACTTGTGAGCTGGGAGAGCCCACAGAGACAAGTGCATCCCTGGTGCAATTCCAAAACTGTCATGGTAAGTGAGCTTTTTGTTTTTATTTCCCACTGGTTAGGTTATCTGATCTGAGTAATCTGTGTTTTGCAGTTCTTAATGTAAGTGTAGCTATGGGATTCACAGCACGAGAATGATGTCAGTGTTACTGCCAGTATAATCATTGTTCTATTCAAAAATAAAACACAAAGCAATATTCATATTGTAAAATGAAGCATTCAAAGGTTAAGAAATAATGTACAGTAAAAACTATATGCAGGCGTAAGTGGTGCCCCCAGTCTCTGAGTTCAGGGAAGTATCCTGCTCAGCATGTGTTTTGGGGCTATTCAGTGCAAGTTCTTTTGACACCACTTATGACCTTTAGGCCTTGATTACAGACCTACGAGCTAAGACAGGCCTGGAGACAGAGGTCACATTTTCAGGCTTTAACTTAATTCTGGTTTTGTAATGTAGACTTCTGTTTAATGTTTCTGTGGTACTAGCAAGGTGTTTCAGATTTTAAGGTGCTCCAAATTAAAGCTGATCTAATAAAGAAAACGCATATAAACACAGAAGCAATATAACATGAAAGTTAAGGTTAACATATCTCACAACCTTTGAAAATCTCATCCTGGGGTTTTTTTTATACTAATTAGGCCACGGACAGAAATGTTCAACTAGGGTTATGAGTGGTGTCAGAAGATTTTCTAACCTGAGCTACTTGTAACAGTCTTTCCTACACTTCTTAATTTACTGTCTGAGGGCAGGCAGGGGTAGAAATGTGAAGCTGTGACAGAGATTCTCATTCCAAGTTACAAAGGCTAACCCGTGGGCCTGAAACTCCCTTGGCCACGGGATAGATAATCTTTTTCTCACCTGTTTGGAAGTCACCTACAACAGCTTCATGGTGATTCAAAAACATCAGAAATCACTTGTAGCTAGCACTGGTCCCCTTATCAGGGAGAACAACCTGTTCTCCCTCCAACTTTTGCACCCTGGCCCCAAACTGCCTGGTCTCCTGCTTGCAGCCAGTGCGCAAGCTAAAAACACGAGTCTGCTGATCCTACAGAGCCTGACTCACGTCTCTGTCAACCACTTGCAGCAGTCTTCCCCAGAGGGAATGGAGAGCTTGATGGATATTGTACTGCAGGTTATCAGAGTGCGTGCTAATGAAGCAACAGATCCATTACAGTATTTATCCATTCTGCAAGATCCAATTACAGGAACTTTGTGAAGTATAAAGTAGTTTGATTTTACCCTGTGTTCATCCTGTAAAAGATGATGTCTCTAAAAGATACTCCCATCCTATCATTATTTCCTTGTGCTGATTCATCTATGGTCAAGACTGTTTAGAGCCAAGATTTGATTCTGCCTTGTTGCTGATAATGTTTTTTTGTAAACCTATTTGATAATTGTCATGGATAAAGCTGAAGAATCCCTGGGTCTTTTGCTTGTGGGGTGTGACATGTAAAGTAGAGGTTTTTCTTGCAGATCAGAAGGCAGGGATTGACGCAGGAATTATTGTGTGAAATTACATTGTCTCTGTTATGTAGGAATTCAGGCAGTGATTGTGATAGTCCCTTTTGTCCTTTAAAAATGAGAATTTATGACTCAAAAGGTGCTCCTCTGTCAGTCACAAAATTTTTACCATTATACTGAATCTTATTGTTAATGGTATAATATCCTGTCCTGTTAGTTGCAAGTGTGGTGTTTTGAACGCAGACTGATTTACAGTCATTTTCTTCAGTCTGCAAAACAGACACACACACAAAAAAAGATGGAGGGCATTCTATATTCAGTGGTGGTGGCTGGAGGGGCAAAATATAATATAATAAAAAAACCTTATTGAAGAATTTTTCCTCTTTGCATGGGTTTATGAGATTTTTTTTTTTTTGGAAGAGGACTATTTTTAGGCAACTCCTTAAAACTACCTGAAGGAGTAGCATCTGAAAGAGAATGATAATAAGAAATAGAAATACAGGGAAGTTTTTACAACGTAAAATGCATACAGTTTTTAGCAGGTGGCCAACTTCTTGTTTAGAAAGGTTTCCTGCTGCATTAAATTTTCCTTGCTGTATCCCCCCAGAACGCTGAACGTTGCTGTCTCCTGCAGACAAGGCAGCAGCGCCTTTATTTTGTACTAGCGAACGATTTTTCCATTCACAAGCTGTTTCAGTATTCCAGAGAATCTCACTGCCCTAGCATGCATTTATCTGGGTTTAAAGCAATTTATTCATAAAAAGATCATTCTCTCTTGGTTTGGGGGATAGTGTCAGGGATAAAGGCACATGCAGTAGCACAAAGTGGGATCTTCTGGCGGACTTTTTGTCTGCTTAACGCTTTCACTTGATGGCCTTGACACTGATTATAATGCCAATAAAGTAAAATATCCTCTACAAAATATTATTTCCTGTTGGAATGCTGGCAAAGTGGTGCTGATGAGGCATACACTTATTGCATCATCTATAGGTGATGGCACAATCTTGCATGTTCTGTTTTCAAGGTTAAACAAAGAAGTGTAAAAAATACTCTCAGCAAGAGGTAAAACTACGTAAGCCTTAGGTATGACTTTAGCTGAGCATTCAAACCCTTGTGCTATGCTTTTTGTCTGCAAATTGACCTGCTGTGTATGGACTTATCTCACTTTAAATAGAAGCAATGTAGAAAACTGAACTGTGTGAATGAGTGTGAATGGATCTACCTGATTTTTGTAGAAAATCTAAGGATGGTGGACCTAAATAATCAATAAAATTAGGGTAAAAGTCTTTGTAAAACACCTGTGGAAGTATATATTTATCAGTTTTACATATCCCAAGCTAGATCACACTGACATGATGGACAATTCAACAAAACATATGCCTGGAATGTATTTAGATGCAACAGCAGGAAACTGAGTCCAGATAGAGTCAGACTGGAAATGAAGCATATGTCTCTATTAGCGTGGGTCATTAAACATCAGCATAGCTAGACAAGAAACGTGATATTTCACAAGCACAGTAAATTGCGGGTTTGTCTACAGTTAATTGAGGGTTTGTCTATGTAAGACTACACACATGTAATCCGAATTAACATCGACAAGTTAAAGATCTGATGTAGGAACCACTTAGGGAATACTGTTGATTCTGTTGCTGTAAAATGTCAGACTAAAAGACTAGAATAATCTCCCTGGCTGGAAAATACATGAGTCTATCGCAATAGCTCTGTCCTGTACGTGCACAGGAGACAGAGAACAAGAAAATGTTTTCATTCTACTGCATAAGAAGATATGGCACTGTCTCACCAACAGTTTTCACAAAATTAGATACTTAGATGGTGTCAAATGTTGGCTCATCACCAAGACTACTTGCCATAAAATTTCTGACATCAGAAGAGGGACATCTACATTAAAGTGAAATCTGAAGACTGCCTAATATGTAAGTTTGTGAGACGGAGTTCTTATCCACAGAAATAGTGTTGTCAGCAGTGCTGTTTGTTTGAATTAAAGCTGCAGATTGGATCTCGTCGTTGATGCTGATCTCAACTTTTATGTAGGACATAAATTGAATACATTACATTTTCCAACACGCCAGGCCAGCATTCTCTGACGCAGATACTAAAGCTGAAGTAAATGGGAGCAGGCAGTGTCTTCCAGCCTGAGGTGTCAGGCCATTAGAAATTTCAGGTGCCTAAATGTAAATGTAGTATAGATATCCAAGTTGAAAGATGTCTCAAAAATATATCCAAAGATATATATTATTCTGACAGCACTCTGGAATCAGCTATTACTTCTGACAGTGTGCCAACCCAGCAAAGGAGTCCTTTGATGTATTTCAAGAAATATGTAAGTTCAGTGTCCTGTAACGGCATCCGTAACCACCAACCTCTCAGCAAAAAAACTTCAGAAGGCTGTTTTTTGTTTTTTAAACGTTAACTTTGCACTCTTGTGCCTTCCTTCCTCTCTAAGCTTCCTTTTTGTGAAGATGAAACCTGTGATGCAGTGTTTGCCTATAGGCCTCCTTTTTCCTGTGAACATAGAGAACCCTGAAGAATAAATAAACTTTTTAAGTTGCTGATCCTGCACGTTTGCAAATTCATTGGGAGATTTGGCTCACATGTAAGGACACAAGGATCCGGCTCCTAGGGAATAAACGTCAAAGAACATGAAAAGAAAAGCCTTGGTAGGCCCTGGGACTATAAGAACAAAGAGTGCTTCCAAACTGCAGTAGTGAAAACCACTGGGAAATGTGGAATAGTCTGACAGAAGCAATAAGAATGATGGTTCTGAGTCAGGCACTGAATCAGAAAAAAAAAAAAGAAGGAAAAAAAAAAAAAAAGAGGCTTGATCCAAGTGAATTAAAGCCACTTATATTCCTGGAAATGAATTATTTCCTTTTTATCAAAAAGGAAAGGAGACAAAGAGGTTAAGAATGTAATTATATATTGCAGAAAGAATTATATGGCAATTTCTGTCTCCCAGGCTTATGTTCAGGGTACTAACCAAAACTCTGACACACTGACAGAGTTTCTGTAGTGTCTCAGCAGCGTTGCCTGCGCTGCCTATTTACTTTTCAGTACTTCCTCTTGGAGACTTTCTTTTAGTCTATGTTCTCAGCAGGCTTTTAGAGGAAGCTCTGGGTATTATTTTGTGTCCAGAATAAACAGAAAGCACAGTACTGTCTCCTGTGCATAAGCTCTCTCCTTGCCTTGTGAATTTACAAATACTGTAGAAAAACAAAATGAGTACAGAAGTAGTGTTTTGTTAAATGATCACTCAAAACTAGTGCTGGGGACTTGGTTCCTTGCTTTGTCAATGAGTTCAAGTGTATCAGGTACATAATTTACTATTTATGTCACGAAGGCCTTCAAGGAAGTGCTGAAGCCTATCTCCCTCCTTTCCTAGCTTAGGCTGAGAATATTTTCATTCCATTCATCTCTGCTTAGAGGCAGAGTGTCTGAAGACTGTTGCAGACTATCTGTTTTCAATGCACACTGATGTGCACACGAAAGAAAGTGAACAGTAAGTGCATTATGTCCTGCAGAAGATGGATAGAAGTTAGAGGGAATATGTTTTTGTGCATTGTTTCAGTGCCTTGCTCATCAGTTGCACAACGCTGTTAAATTTGTTTCTTTGTGTTTACAAATGAAATTAAATCAAGGTTGTAAACCAGAAAATTGTATTCATATGCTTTGTAGATTGATGATGACAGACATACCGTACAATACTAAAAAAGAGATCAGCTGCAATTAGTCTATGAAGAACCTAATCACCAATATGAATTTGACAAGCAAGATTTCAAATAGTTAACTTCACTCTGTCCTATGTACTCACTAAGAATGTCTTTTTGTGTTGATTTTGTCGATGGATGGAAGTTGGTTGGAAATAATGATATTAAGGTTCAGTTATTCATAAAACCATATCATTTAATAACAAAAATCCATTTGCTTATGAATGCATTTAAGTTGCTGCACCGAACATACCCAGACTCCTATCCTCCAGGCATTGAAGAGTGTCTCTGTCATTCTTAATTGGCTGAAGAGTAGAAAAGGGCTGGGGCAATTTCCTACAGACTTTTTTCTGTCTCTCCTGGTATGGTCCCCTGAAGTAGATGAGATGCTCCTACATCACAGAGACTAGAGGGTTAAATTAACCAGGATATAATTAAGCTTACAAAAACAACCCCAAAAGTTTTATGGGGTTGAAAGCAGCAATCTCTCATTATCCCAAAGAATGTTTATTTCTCTCTGCTTCCCTTGAGAGAAGAGTTAAAAATTGCCCTATTATGGGACGAGGACTGCCCAACAGATAGCCAGAAAAAGCAATCTGAGAACTAGCATGGCCAGCTGGAGCCCAGCCAGCGTGACTGTGACTGGTGATCCCCTGAAACAAAACTGTGCAGCAGAGGCTGCTGCCCGCTGCTACTGCAGAAAGCGTCCCCCAGCAGGTGCCACCTAGAGAAGCCAGTGGTAGTTTGGCCTGCGAGCATTGAAGATGAAGCAAGGTGAATGGAAATGAAAGAAAAACAGGAAGGAGAACAGTGGGAAAAGGAATTGATCTTCATTTTGTGTGCTGGAAAGATCAAACCGCATTGCACTGTTGCAGTGTTTTGAAGTACATTTTGTCTTAGGACCTGACTCTCCTTATGCCAATTTAAATCATCAAGTGTAATACACAGTGATGCAAATAAGCATCAGCCTTTTGCTTCTCTACTCATACAGACAAACATTTATGTTGGATGCTTGCTTTTTAGCACAGTAGTGAACCAACAATGCTAAAACACCATTTGTTTTGCTGTGTCAGGGGAACCAGCTATCACTGTAGCCATGTCACTAAATCACATTACAACCCTTGGTCTAATGACATTTGTATAGATCTCCAGCTCTCTACTATTTGTCACTAACCCGAGTAGTCTGAAGATAATCATGCAGGGATGTTATCCCATTTGATGTTCTTTCCCTCTACCTTAGCTAATAATTTCTACAATGCACACATAAGCCAGCATATCCTGACTTCTCCAATTCCTTTTGCTATCTTTATTTTTCTTTCTTTTAGCAGAAATAATTGAGAGATCAATGAGGTTACTGTGCCAGGTCTGTTGCTCAACTCCCCAGTTTGATGTTGCAGTGGGATCGAGCAGGAAACTTGAAGAAATCCAAAGAACAGCCAAATCTCTTCTTGTGTTCTCTCTGAGAGGCCTACCCTGCCTGTGTAACAGGGATAGTTGGACATGCTTTAGCATTAGAAGATGAAATATCTTTTTATTACAATATGCCTCATGCCAATGGAGACAATGTTAGGGTTTATATTAGCACTACTGGGTGCTTTTGTTTTCTCTTTCTGTTTTAGCAATGCAAAAAAAAAAAAAAGGTAAATTCTCTTCCCTGCTACAGGTGCTTGAAACTGCAATGAATTTCATGAAGTGAATGGAATTGTTTGTGATTTTAATCAATGTAGCTGCAGAATTTGACCGGCCATCTTAAAACCATTGTATTTGTTTTTAAAATTCGAAATGATAACTTAAACAATTGTAGGGAATATCCTGTTACATTGACCCCGATAATGTTATTAAACATAGTAAATACAACATTTCTTTGCTAAAATGGAAAGATGAGATGCTCAGTCACTTAGAGCTTCATATGGTAATCATCAGGAAAACAGCTCCTTTTTAAAATGTAGCTGTCAAACTGACAGGTTGCAAAAGAAACAGATTCCCAGCCATTCAGTAGTTATAAAAGATCGAGATGATCCAGTTTAATCAGACCATCGAAGAGGGAGACTTCAATTTGTTGAATTCAAATGAGGTTGTTTTCTGTTTGCTCACTTAGGCTGGTCCTAGCCACAGGTTCATAAGAAACCCGCAATAAACTTTTGAACAGTTACTCATTTCAAGATGGCACTGAACATCAAACAGCTGTCAATTATAAGGTGGCAGAGACTTGAATAAAAGTGCAACTGCCTTTTTTGAGAAATGCTTTGGGTTGATTACAACCACTTTGACATAAGGTGCAGTTCTTTGCAAGCGCAGATAGCAACTGATTCTGGCAATTTCCTTACGGGAATTTTTCCAGGGGTATGTGATGTCAGCAAATGTCTCTGAAAATAAGCTGTGGGTGCCCTACAAGGATCATTTAGAAGTCTTTTCTGAAAAAGACACGCTGTGTCTGCTATAGTTTAGACAAGATTGTATAACTTTATTGATTCCTGACCCTTTGTCCCTGTCTGTCGCTCAGCCTCCACCACTCTAAACCATCCTTTTCTTCTTCGGAGCTGTGCAAACCTTGGGGTTTTTTCACACGGTTGTTAATGTATGTGCCAAGATAGTCAGGACTTCTTTGCAAAGGTGCTACTGCTCTGCTGATTGGCATTCAGCACGGGCAGGCAGAGCAGGCCAAGGAAAGAAGCAAGAAGCCAGAAAGGAACAAAACCCTTCAATTTTTGAGTTCTTATTCCAAATGTCTTTGAATCAGCAGCTCTGGGCCCTTCCCAGCTCTTGAAGGAATGCCAGTTCAGTACAGTGAGTGAATAAGGTGTGTGCGGGGGCGACTGCTTCTCTGTCAGTTGTGAGAAGCTTTATTTTAAAAAGTGCCTATTTTTTTGCCAGCGTTACAGAGGTTTGAATGGTTCGGAGGTGCTGGTAATGGTTTAGGGAGGCTTTCTTGTTTTATGGCCTGTTGCCCAGTCAAATCCAGCCCAGGTCATTAGTGACTAGAAACTGTTACCATGTTAACACAGTCTGATGGATGATGTGAACTGTGCCTGGGTCGTTTCTAGCAGAAAAAGCATCACAGAAACTGGTATTGCTGTTGTCCCTAACTGACTCTCTCGCAAGCAAAGGGGGACTGAGCTGTGCCAGCGGGTTCATTCGGGGCAGAGCTGAGCTGAGGCGTGCAGCTGAGTGCTGTTGTAGCAAGCTTCCTCCGCTGCCGCACATCCTTCCCGTCTCTGCAAAGAGAGAACGTTAGCCTGCGAAGCTGTCAAGCTGATGCTTTCCCCAGCGTTGAAATGACACGCAGTGAAAACAGGCAAGCAAAATGAACAAAAATAAGGAGCACCTTGGCTAAGGAGTACTGATACCTTCTGGTAAAAGGTACATGGAAGAGCATGAATGGTTTCATTCAGAGTTTTGGACCAAAGCCCTGTGTACATGAGGAAAATCATTAACACACCATTAGCAGTCATGCGTTAAAATGGAAATTACTTCTTTATTGTAATCTCTAATTTTATTTTATAATGTTTCTACTGTTTCTTTTTTGCATTTTGCTTCTTTGGACCCTCATACTGGTCATTTTCACTTTGCTTATATTTAATTTCACTCCTTTGTTTGCCTGTTTGTTCTTCCATCTGAAAAGCTTTCATGTTGGGTAACTTACTCTGCAGCAAGGGTAGAAGGGAGGCAGGTGGGCAGGCAAGCTGAATTCTGGTTTTGGCCCTGCCGCTGGTTGCTTGGCAAGCTGTTTACACCACTCTGTGTCTTACTTTCCCACAGAAAGAGACTCATAGTTGAAGAACAGTTTAAAATCAAAAAAGAGCTGTGCATCTACTACTGCTATTTACTGAAGGAAAACACAAAGGAAACCAAGTCTTTTACTCCCTGTGCTCCTTAAAAGTGCATATGAGTTCATTAAGGCCAGTGAGCCTCTGTTCTTCATTTTCCTTTCCTGATTTAGGTCTAGATGTTGAGTCATCATCGATGTACACATCCAAACCACTACAGACATCTTAGCCTTCAAATTGTAAAAAATCCAAAACATTCTAGATTCTTCAGCCCCTTTAACAGATGTGATATGCAAGTAGCAAATCCTAGTAACCAGTGAAACATAGTTATAGTGCAGATCTGAACTGGCGCTGCAGAGAGTATGTACTGCTGTCTCCCTAAACTTGTTCTCTGTATTTAATTTGGATAATATGTCCACCAACAGGGCACAGTAGTTTAAGGGCAGAGTAGCTGTATAATTTTATATTACATACAGTCTTTTAAAACTGTTGCAGATAAGAATAGAAATAGTGCTGTTTCTCTGGCTAGGCCACGGTGCCCCATTTCCAGTATCACTAATTCACTATAACTGAAACCCTTTTCCCTCAGGAATGGCTGGGGTCATAGCAACAATGTTGATGCAGAGGCAGGTTAAGAGCCAGCGGCAGCAGTATGCCGAAAAGCTTACTGAACATGGTCTCTGCCTCTCTGTAGACCTGGAAGCCCAGCCTCTTGTATCAGATTTCCTCATTCATGACCATAAAACTCTTCAGGTACCAAAAATTCTGTAAGTTAAATGGCAAAACTTAAAAATCGCAAGCTTGAGTAATACTCCTGACAGCTCAGTGTCAGCTCAGACTCAAAGTTCAGAGGACTGTGAAATATATCTGTAATTTGTCTAATATGCAACACTTCAGTATAGTGAAAAGTTCTGGCTGCAAAAAAAATTTCTTTCCTGGAGCTCAGCTGCGATTCCAAAACTGAAGAATAAATAGCCTTTGCCGTCTTAACACAACTGCAACTCACCGAGTTAAATGCTTAGTTCATGTACTGATCTTCACCAAAGCATTTGCCAGCGTGACACCTGATAGCGTGGCGTTCTGCAGCCTGCAGTTAGCAATGCTGCGCTGTGTTCAATGGGACAGTATTGTATCTATATACAGTGGGGTTTGGCCATGTAAATGCCTTCATTTGTTGGTGGCGCTATGCAAATATATATACTTACTATTTTCTAAGATATGCGGTAGCAGTGGGATGCAAGAATCTTCCACCTAAAATGTGAAGAGTAGTTTGATTTTGTTGTGATTGGAAACTAGCTTATATTTGTAAGAATTCCTAAAGCAAATAATGGACATGGTCATGCTTCTTCAGTTGGCTTCCTGTCTTGTTCCATAAAAAGGCCAAACAATCTCTGAACAGACTGAACAAAATAATACGTCTTTAATATTTCTTTATTCCTAATTCTACACTCTTTTACTACCCATGTCAGTTACTGAATGCTTTGTTAAGCTCCTTTCATGACTATTCACATTTTCTGTTTTGTCTCCACTCACCCCACTATATACCTGGAACACAACTTTAATGTACATTATGCTTTCATTTGTTGAAGAAGTAACTGAAAACTCACAAAAAATGATCACTTGCTGTTCTGTGTGCAGCCAACTAGTCCTTGTTTGCCCACTGTTGCACATACTGTAAAGTTCTTGAGGTTTAGGATTAAGTTAGGTATACAGTAAAGTAATTGTAATTTCCAAGGCAGGATCTAGAAAATACCATTCATAATAGTTAGGGGAAGAGCTATTTGGCTGAAAAGGGTTGGGAGATTTTTCAAACTGAGAGTTAAAAAGGGATCTTCATTGTTTCTGCCCCTCCCATCTGCTGTTCTCTGCAGCTGAAAATGGGGCAGAAAGCCAACATCATGACATTTGAGCAGACAGCAGTTTATGGAAGTGTCTATTACAATTCCACACCCACACCCTTGGTAGAAAGGAACCTTCTCCCTGGCCATGTCAAGCGAAGTTGCTGCCAGAGAGTTACAGCTGATGTGAGGCTTCATCCCCTGAGCCTAGGCAGACTCTTACATTTTTCTATGTAGGTTTTAAATACAGATTCCCCTTCCTCTGCTTGCCTACTCCTCTCTCTCTCCAGAAGAAATCAAAAGAATTTCCAAAACATGCTGTAGAGTTTTCTCAGCCCTCGTGTGCCATTATTACAAGTGGGTTGGACTGCGGCATCAGAGAACGTGCAGAAGCACGGTGATTAATATGAGCATTGTCTTTTGCCTCACTTAGTGATCTCAAACATTGGTGAAATACCTCGCAAATTACAGTAGGCATGTGAAACCCGCTACTGATCTCTCAGTGTTGCAACTGGTCTTAGAAGGGAACAATATAGATCAAATGGCTTTTTCAGCCCGTTTGATTTTTGTTGCTGTTCTTTTATGATGAGCACTTTCAGCGGTTCCATGAGTATCCTTCATCATTTTGTCTGAAATAAATATGAATATACATTATTCATAAATACATGCATACATATAGGCCATACATAAAGCATCTATGCATATGTACCCACTCCCCTTTCTTCTATTTAAATAGCGTTCAGTGATTGTTCACTTCTCTTTAAAGGATGAGTCACCTGGCTCACTCTGGAGTCAGGAATCTAGACTCAAAACTGTAGCTGCACAACGATCCAGCTGTGTAGCTTGATCAGTTGTTTTACTGGACCTCAAAAAGTAACTGCACTCTGTGACATCCGCTGTTTCTTCAGTCTCCTAAATAACAAGAAAAATATTATTCCTGTTTCTCCTTACATCCTCTTTCCTTGATTTTTTATTAGAATTAAATATTAGAGAGTAAGCACGTGGATATAAAAGGAACTGAATTATGTTGGATTGGCAGCCCTAGAAACTGAAGTTCACTGTTTCTTGGTAGCACGAGGACACGAGTAAAACTCAGCAAGGATACTCCCCTCTGCCTGCCCAATTAAACAGTGATCCGAAGACCGGAGTTGGTGGTGAGCAGCTAGAGCAGTCCCCATACGCATTCTTTCTTGGACTTCTAGAGAGACACGTACACGATGTGAACTGAACTGCCACCTTAGATGCATTTCATGTAGAGCATCAGCTGGCGTGCAGAGAGATCAGCGCTCCTTGGTGCTGTGAAAGGTCACCCGTATGTAAGCAGAACCACCGACAGAATGACAAAAGATGATCTGTCATGCTTCAGTTGCGCAGCTGAGCAAGTGGAGGCTTCTTGAAATGAATGAATGTTAGACTTCGTTAGGAATAAAACCAAGAGCTTGAAGGTAAAGCAGTAAGACATTTGCTTTCATATTTAGCAATAAATTGAGGAAGGGATATCTGAAGGTGGACACGTTTTCCTGTCATGTGTGTAGAACAAGAAGATAATATGTGTAATGCTGCTTAGCAGAGTAATTGAACTATATCAGTAAATTAAGTGAACTTTTACATCTCTGGCTCTTCATAAGGCTTGAATAAAGAATGACATGAGATTGCTCACTTATTAATAAGGGGTTAATCACCATTTTAATAGATTAGCATATCTCACCTGAATAGCTGCGTGGATTGCAGTAGCAGAAGTGCTGTCAGACATAAACAAAGAATGAGGACAAAGCAAAAGGAAAGCATACATACTGCCGGAGCGGCCTGATTTAACCAATGAAAAAGACAATGATGAAAGGAAACCAGCGTTGCCATTACAGAGGTGTCACGAAAGTGGATTGTCACATCGATAAATTAATTCTGAAGTCTGAATGAGCAATTTATTTTTTCTTTTGTTTTCCTAAAGTCAGTCAAAGGGGCGGTGTGATTCAGTCACACCAGTGGAGGGGATTCCCTCTGGATCTTTGTCTCTTAGTTATCTGGGTTTGGATTTTTTGGTGGTATTTTTTTTTGCCCTAACTTGGCTCCTGAACAAACTTGATTACTTCATGTATATCCTGAACTGTTTTGGGAAGGAATTAGATAATGGGCTGATGAAATGTGGGGGCTTTCTGGAACACGGAAAGTACCAGGCTGACAATGAACTCTGAATTTCTCTGGAACCAAGAAAAGACATGGACAGACTTTAGTGGTATTTTTAGCCATTTAGATTATACGTGTGCCTGTCCGTCTTTATGCCGTTTGGTCTCAGGCCCTGCCAAGACTGGGGGAGTTTTTTAGAAAACGTCTTATTGCTTCCTAGCACCCGTTCACTGTCCTAACATGCAGTGTTTCACAAAATTTCCACCAAAAGGATGTTTAGGGTGCTGCTGGAGCTATCTTGGCTGAGGTTTTCAGTTACAGCTGAATCAGCACAATCTCCAAACAGGTTCCCTTCCTCTGGAGATCTCTCCCTTTGGAGATGTTTCAGACTCATCGGGCAGGAATCCAAGCACCGGGGGCCTCCAGTAGCATTTAATCTATCAGAAACTGAAGTTGCTGTCTTGGCTGTAGTAACTCATAATTCAAAGAGAACATGTTAGAGAAACTGATCTAGATATTGATTTTAAAACTCATCTGGCACGGTATCTCAACATTTCTCTTTCACTGCAGAACAAATTGATTCCTTATATAAATTCTAAAATAATACGAAGCATATTGCTGAACTGGCATAAGAATAGCTCCGCTGGGGTAGCTCTGATTTTGCAGACTAGGGTTTGGCATGTGAAACCAGTGATCAGAAGCAGAACTGGCTGTAAAATATTGCCAGTAGCAGGACTGGGGATTTCTGTTTCATTTGGAATTCTTCGTATAATAAATGACTCAACAGACTACACAATAGGTGAGATGAGTTTTATAAGGAGAGGCAATTTCTTTTATTTGTACTGGTTGGTTTAAGAAAAGATACTCCTCCTCGCAAACTCTGCTTTGCTGTTAGCCTTGGACCACCACGGCTGCAGCAACGCCACTCCTGCAAGATGAGTTCCCCTGCTGAAAACTGTGTCCTGCATGCTTCATTTTCCCAGTCTGCAACTGAAGAAACTTCCCTGTCTCCCATATGAGTCATGAGGATAAATTATGTAATTTTTATAAAATATCTTAATTTGCTCCACTGGAAGGACAAAGACCGATAATTTCATAATATGTGACTACCTAAATACCATCTGAACTTTTCTGGGGCTTTGCTTACTGCCTGTGATTTTCCAGAGCTGTTTCAAAACAGAAGATGAGAAATGATGTGCTCATTCTGGGACCAGTATCTTGTCAGTGATCGCTACTCAGAGATCTGAAGACTGAAGTTAAGAAAAACGTAAGGGAGCAAGCATAGTTTAAGGGACAACTATCCTTGTGCCAATTTCTCCCTTTTATAAAAAGTTGAGCAACTTATACAGTGATACAGTGACTCTGAGAAAAGGTTTTTTCCTCCTCAAGTATGGTCCGACAAAATCAGACCCCATACCCTGTTGATTTTTGCTATGTGATCGCTCAGTAAACACAAAGTAAACGTATTGCTGGATGACATCTGTCCTTTGGATAAACGGAGGACAGATGTATTGCAGTGCAGGAAAGCACAGCGTAGACTTTGCAACCAGGACAAAGCTATTAAAATAATAGGTTGGAGTCAGTTAAGGGAAGTGCATCAATGTTTTTTAAAACTGATTTAAGGTACGCAATGAGCTGTTTCATTACAGTACGTACTGTATGTTCCAGTATGTACTACCATTAACACCGAGCCATTTATCAGTAACACACTAATAGCTCGAAGATTGCTTTAGCCACAGTAGTTATGATACTCATGTAAAATATTTGACAAAACCCTTGAGCCTTGATGGTGCTGATGGCGTGGCAGGTCCATGCTGAGAAGATGGATGATGCCAGTGTCCCATCTTTAGCATTGGAGTCCTGACCCGGGCTGCCCTACGTTGGCTGTGCTGAGGCAATGACTTCTACAGAGGTGTCCCTGTGGCACCAAGGTCAGTGGAGCAGGCGAGATTTGGAGAAGGTGTGGCCGGAGCATCCCACAAATTAGCTATTCCGTATATTCTCAGGTCTCTCATCGGCTGTGATTGTGATTTGGCAATGTGACCGTAATTTGAGCATGGGATGTGGAAGGGCAGAGCGCTTCTTGCCGAGACCGATACACCCTTGGCAGTCAGCCTCTGATGGTCTTTCTGCTTTCCGCATGTCGCGACAAGGACGGGTGCACCATTGAGGGATGCAGGATGGCAGCTTTGTGAGGAACACAGGAGAACTGAGTATCCATTCACACTCATCACCGCTACCTTGTTACTGATCTGCAGAGTTCAGCGGAGCGGCTGCTCACCAAGGGGACTCCCCGCAGCCCGCTGGGCGCTGAGGGCCACACGAGACTCGGATCGGTCAGACCCACAGAGGCCAGCGCTCACCACGAGGCGGTTGTCTGAAAATGCGCCGTTTGGGGCTGGAGCCCGACACCCTGAAGCCCCGGCCGGGCCCTCGCCCCCGTCCCCAGGCGCTCCAGCAACGCGGCCGTGGAGTACCGGGGGGCGGCCGAGGAGCAGCCCCGCCGTTCGGGTGCTCGGGAGGGGAGAACGCCTGCTGCCCTCGGCCCCGCGTAAAGGAGCCCGCAGCGGCGCCCACGATCCGCCGGGCACCCGTGCGCCGACCCCCCCCCCCCCCCCCCCCCNCCGCCCGGCCCCAGGGGATGCCCTGTGCCCCGCTGCCGCCCTGCCGGCCCGCGGCGACCGTACCGGCGGCGGGGAACGGGACTTGCATGCGGTGCCGGCCCGCAGCCGCGCTGCCGCTGCCCCCCCGGGTGCCGCCGGGCCCTGTGCCCGCACACGAGGCTCCCCCGCACCGAACGCGGGCCGAGGGGGGGCCCGGCCCCGCCCCGGGGCTCGACGGGCCTCGGCGCCGGCACCTCCGGGGCGCTGTCTCTTTAAGCGCTCTGACGTCAGCGCTGCGCAGCCATGGCAACGGCCCGTCACGTTGGCTGGGTCCATGCGGGAGGGGGAGGAGCTCCTCCCGCCGCGACCGAGCGCCATGGAGGCGGCGGCTCGGTGACACCCGCGCGGACCGTTACCCGGCGGCGCCCAGCCGGCAGGTATTTCCCGCCCGGGCCGCGGCGGGGCGGAGGATGCCCGCGGAGCCGGGCTCCCGCCGGCGGGGGGCGGGCCGCGAAGCCCGGCCGGCTCTGCCCATCCCCCGGGGCTCGGCGGGGCCGCCCGAGGGCGGCGGCTGGTCCCGCGGGGCGGCCGGCGGCGCCCCCGCCGCGGCACCGGGGGGCCTCGGCCGGGCGGGGCGCGGCGGCACGGCCGGGCTACGGAAGGGGGGAGGGGGGCGGGCGGCGCGGGGCTCACTTCCTGGTCCGGCGACAGCGCCGGCCGCCCCCGCGCCGCGCTCGGCCGCAGGCGGGGCGGAAGAGAGCGGCTGCGGGCGGGCGGGCGGCGGCCGCTCGGAAGGTTCCAGCGCGCTTCCCGCCCGAGGCGTTGGAGCCTGAAGGCAGGCTCGGCCCCGCCGCCCCTCAGCGCCGGGCGGGCGGGCGCGGAGCTCCCCGGCGTCCCCCCTCCTCCTGCGCCCGCCGCCGCGCCCCCGCAGCGCCCGGTGGGGCCGCCCGCGAGGGGCGGGGCGGGGGCCGGCGGGCGCGGCGCTGCCGGGNGCAGCGCCGGGGGGGAAGGGGCGGCGCTCGGCGGGGAGAGCCCAGCCGCAGCGGGGGTGAGAGCGCTGAGGCGGCCGCGGGCGTCGCCGCCAGCAGCGGCCCCAGCCCGGCCGGTAGCGCCGCTGCGACCCCGCCAGCAGGTAAAGCCCCGCCGCCGGGGCGCCGGCTGCGGCCGTGGGCGGAGGAGGAGGGGGGGGGCGCCGGGGCGCCGCCCTGAGGCGGCGGGCGGGTGAGGGGCGCGGTCCCGCTTCGGGTTTGCGGGAACCGGGGTCCGCCGGGAGCAGCGGAGGGTGGGCGGCATCGCGCGTTTCCCGTCCAGGCCGCCCCGCAGCCGCGCCGCGCCCAACCTCCGCCGGGAAGGGTGGTGCCGGGGCGGGGGTAGGCCTCCGCCGCGCCGCGGCCTCGGGAGGGCTCCCGGAGGTGATGCGGGGGAGGGGGTGGTGGTGGTGGGGAGGGAGGGAGGGAGGGACGCGTACCCCCGGCGTTTCCCCAGGCTGGGGGGGGTGTGGGAGGGCGGGAAGCGGGCTGGGGGCCGGCACCGACACCCCCACCCCCCCCCTCGGCCGCCAGGTCCGGCGCGGCTCCGCCGAAGGGACCCCCCGGACCCGCAGCCCCGCGGGGAGAGCGGCCGCAAGTGGCGGAGAGACCCTCTGGCGGCCCGGGTGCCCCTTCTCGCCTCGCCGGGGGTCGCCAAGGACGGACCTGGCGCTGGAAATAACGGGATTAGCGATGGGGGCGGCACGGGGGAGTTCGGAACGCTCCTGCCAGCCCGGCAGTATCGGCTGCCCCGGCGGGTTGGACTGCAGAGTCTGCACAGCTGGCAGCAACAGGCAGTTCCCAGGCTTACGGAATATGCAGGGGAACTCTTCTCTCTCCTCTTTTTAATTTCTGTACCTATCTAGAACTTGTTTTGGTTTCAGCATTCCGTAAATTCATCTTGTGGGACGGGGTTACATGCGTTGCGTGAGTGTTGTGGCAAGGGTAGATCAGAAGGTACTCCCCGTCTTTCGGAAAAGTGCAAAGTCATTAGATGCTGTTCGTGTCACACTTTGTAGGTGTTGCTGGTTTCCACATCCAGGTTTCTTTTGCAAAATGCGCTTGCTTTTTTTTTTTATTTGCATTTATTGGTGAGGTTATCGACTGCTTTAATTTCCAGCTTGGTCTCAGTTTGAAATTGTGAAAAGCATCCAAATTGCTTATATCTGGTAAGCAACGAGTTTAGTTTATTCTGTAATATTATCTGAGCTGATGCAAAATAAGCCTCTGATCTGTTCCCTCCTGTTAATTATACTGTTTGGGAATAGACGTGTGTTGTCTTTTACTAGACTGATTATTACAGCTTAGAAAATACATGTTTTTCCAGGCCGGTTTTCAGTTCTGAAACAGGAGCGTGGTAAGTCTCAAAGCTAAGTATAAGTTGGCGAGAAAATTGCTTAGAGTTTAATTTGATTTTCTATAATCGATTTCTGAAGCAACAGAATAGTAGCTGTTCTCTGCTAGGTAGAGAATATTAGGAAAAGAAGGGAAAAGAATGGCAAAATGGTCTAGAGAGGGAGGGGCAGGTAACCAACCTCTAAAGCCCACTATAGAAGCACTGGGAGAGATGAAAACTGTAGTTTCTTGAGTCTGGTGGGGTTTATGTGTTCAGTGGAGTGCTGTGTTCTAGTTTGGTCTCTGCTTTGAAAAATGTTTTGTTCATTTTCTACTGTGAATCTGACCCGAGAGATGTGAGGGATTGCTCGGTGAGAAGCGGTTCCCCGGAGGTAGCTTTGCCTCTTGCCGGTTGTCAGCGCAGGCTCCTTCTGGTTTGTAGCGGTTGACGTCCTTCACCTACAGAGTTAACCGCAAGAGCACTTGACGTGCTTTCCAGAATTTCATATACTTCCCTAAGTATAAATAGAGGATCCAGAGATTTTTGGTAGCTCTTGTGGGGAGTAGTGCGAATATGGGGGGATGAGAGCCTGCAAAGTCATTTGAGTGTGCAGAGGAAAACCTAAAGCTGCTCTCTGACTTCTGCTGGAAATATTGGAAGGGATGTAAAAGATGGTCACTAGTCTGGCAATTAAGTGATAGATCTAGTAGATGTAATTCCTGGTTATAGTTGGGGAAAGTCTGAAGTAATGTTCACAGGAGTAATAACTATATCAACAAATTAAAATGAAACAAACCACATGACAGACCCTTACAATCCTGAAAGTTTTTTAATGGGATGGGAATCTTCAGTGGGTTTTTGCAATGTTTGTTTGTGATTCTTAAGCACGATAACTGCGGTGAAGTTAATTAGTGCTTCCAAAGAACAGACTGATTTTTATCTTGGAAGAAGGGGGCTAAGGAAAACAGATCATAAATATATGGATGTGTCTTGCTGTGTGTCTAATATGGCAAAATGCAGACAACATTTAATTATGTATTGTTTCTTGATAATTGACAGTTTTTACAGTGGATAATGTAGATGAGTTATACAGATTTAACATGTTGAGAACCGAGGCTGTAATAATACAATATGTTTCATTTGTTAATCATGATAAATTTGAGTTTCAGGTTACAGGGACGCCTTTTTCTGTATGGTTAAAGTGGTGCAGCAAATAGCCGTTGTGCTCTCTCTTGTTACGCCCTTTCCTGAGCGCTTGAAAAGTTGGTCTCACCAGACTGCTCAGGTCATTTAAATCTTAAGTAGAAGATAGTTGGCCACAAATCTCATCTGTTATATTTGTGTTGGATAATGAAAGTTTCAACTAGACCTTTATGTTGCTTAGTTGAGTACTAATATATCTGGTGTTTAATTTGTGCAAGTATTTTAGTATTCCAGTTTCTAAAGAAAAACCTGGGACTCAAAACCCTCATTAGGAAACCTTACAAAAATCTTCTTGAATACAGAACTGTGGATAGTTCTCTCCTAGAACATTACGCAACTTTTAAAAATGGCACAAAATTTATGAATATAAGATTTTGAAGGTGAAATAAGAAATAAAAAAAATCCCCACAATATGCAGTGCATTGTAAATCTTCCTCTGTTACTGTCTTCTCTGCCAGAGTCATAAATTAATACTGTTGTGTCATGGAAGACAGGGTCATTTGATTTATTGTTTTTTTATCTCAGGAGTCACTTTAAAAGGTCTCATCAAACTAGTAAGAAATTCAGAATCTCTGAGCTAGATGTGCAACGCTTCTCATGGAATGTAAATACTTAGGGACAATGGTAATGCAGTGATTGTGTTTTGTACTTAATACTGTCTGAGAATAGCGATGCTCAGATTAATGCAATTCCCAAGTGCCTGGAAGTTGCTGTTTAGAAAGTATGCATAGTATTGCTAATCTAGAAAATATTTTTTAAGTTCCACCAGAATTTTTGTCTCCTCTAATTGGATGCAGACCTGTCACTTATTTAATCTTCTGAAGTGTGTAATTAAATTTAGTTGTTATTGTTTTGTTCTTGTATGAAACCTCTGTGTTTTGCAAGAGAGTGTTTTGTAATAGAATTTATGTGAAAGATGCTAAACAGAACTAAAGCAAATGATCACGAAAAACATGAACGTATGCTCTTCTCTTAAGGTTGTGGTTTGATATCTGATACTGGGGCAGAGAGCTTCATAGAGCTTTCTAGATAGCATGAGGCAGTGCTATACAAAGCTGCAGCTTTAATTTTAAAAGATCTGTACTGCTAGGATTGCGTTAATGTGTTCAGCAGTGTGTGAACCAGGAAACAGTCCATCTTTGCAGAGAGCCTGAAACAAAAGACCAAGAGGTGAACTTCTTAACGTTTTGAATGGGTGTCAACTTGAATGCCATCAGTGATACTCAATATTCTGATTATTATGAATTGCTTTAGTTGGTGTGGGGAAATACCATGATGGGAAGATGAATGAGAACTGAGCTGAAGGTTTATAGCAAACAGAATTAAAACCAGTACAGATGGATATTGATTAGCAAATAGTTATGCCATTCAGTGAAGGCAGTTTCATTTCCTTTAAGATGTCTCGGCTTCCAAGAGTATGTGAAATGCTGACATACAGTGAAAGGAATTCTGATTCGGTTACTATAACTCTTGCAGCCTGTTGCCTTCTGAAAGGACTTAAACTGGAAAGGAGGGGAAAGATAGAAGTGCCGGACTGTAATGTAGAGCAAAAGGCACTTTCAATTTCCACCAATTACATAAAATTAGTTGTTTGGAGGCAAAATAGGTTTGCCAGTTTGCAGAAACTGTAGCTTTCCCCTCCTTCTTACGTTAGGTCTCACACAGATATTAATCATATGGATTTTCAACGTAAGCCAAGTGTTTGAGTCATTGTGAATGCTACTGTTTTGAAACATTAAAGGAGCTGAGTAATGGTAAGATTAAAATTATTTGTAAGATTTTAATTTACAAATGGTGGGGGAGGGGAACAAAATAAAATCATGAAATCGGTCCCAGGATTGAATGTGTTCCTTAAATGAGATTCAAGATCTTGGAGTTGCTCTCCATGGCTGGCTGGGCGTCTTTGACAAGAGCAAATAACCTCCTTACAATCAGCGGTGGCAACTCTTGGACCTGTTTGGTTTGTTTTCATGGTGCGGTTACCAGCTCAGGTGGTCAGCATCTAGTCTAGCACAGAGTACCCAATCAGTTTCAGGATAACTTGATGATTTGATTTTTGTTGGTTAAATTTTTGCTGCCCTAATTTTTTTTTCTGTAGTAATTATTTCTAACATAAATTGCAGTTGTGTAGTTTTCTATTTATATACTGAAATGCAATTTATCTGATATTTGTACACATTTGAAGTCTTGCATTAAAATTAAAGATGCTTATTCATGATCTAGTGTTAAAACACATTTAAAATTGATCTGATTAAAAGAAATATTTGAATTTAAGTATTTTTCTGGTGACCCTTTCTGTCATGACTGATTGCTTTAAGTGATTGTTCGTGTAAACCAATTTTATGCCTAGTTTGGAAAAGGAAGACATTTTCCCTTCCTTCAGGTTCTTGATTTAAACTGAGCTTAGTTGTTATTGAGCGGAAAGGAATACTGAGATTGCACGTATAGGTGCTACGCTTGTCAAAATCTGATTTAACACGCTGTAAATTTAGAGCCTCAGTGTGTATCTAGTAACTTTGATCAGTTTTGGTGATTTGACTTAGATTTTGACAGTGCAATGTAATTTCAGAGTACTAAAAAATTAATAAATCTGTTATATATTAGGTTTTAGGTAGACTTTAAAAGCTTTCCCCCACAAAAAATCATGAATTAGGTTTAAGCAAGTGTATTTATCTTGTGTTGCTGTGTGAGAATACAAACTGGAGTCCTTTCCTTTACATGTGCAGGTTGGTGGTGGGAAGGAAAGGAAGTAGAAGAGCTCATCAAGGTTTGTGGCAATCTCAACGATTAGGTACAACAGGCAGAGTTCAAAAAATGGCACAGCAAAGTTTCCAAGAAGTCATTAAGTCCAGATGCCCTAGAGTTTCAAGAAATTAATAATGATATTATCTTCCTTCCTTGGGATTGGTAGGAAGGACACACAGCAAGGATGTTGGGCGCTCCTAACAGCGTTAGGCATTTTATAGGATATTAAATGCCTCTTTTTAATCTTTACTGACTAATACTTGTGGGGCAAGAAACTTCTCCATTGTGGTTGCTCTTTCTAGTAGTTTGGATACAAGGTGTCTAAATAAAAAACAATCCAAACTATGGAGAATGAGGTGGCCAGGAAGTAAAACTACTGCTTTGGGTGCTGCAAACACAACCTTCATCTCTAAGATATGCAGCAGAAACAGGGAAACTCCTCTTTTGTCTTAGAAGCAGCCCAAAAGAGGGAGCTGGGTTATTTATTTTTATTTTTTTTTTTGTACAGCAGTATGAAAACGTAATGCAAGTCCAAAGTGGAAGTGCTATGAATGAGTATGTAATTATGTCAGTGCTTGGTCGCTGTTCCCCAGACTTCAGGAAAAAGCAGCTAATTGGGAAGGTCAGGTAGCTGGCGACGGGAAATCATTAAGGCCTTTTTTTCCCCTCTCATCTATTATAGTTTGTTACAAATGCAAATAGATGGGCATCAAAAGCCAAACATGCACTTTGAAAAAGAATGAAATGAAGAAAAGGGAATTGACTTTTCCTAGTGGTGTTGCTTCAGAAGCTTGAGCAATGTTCTCTTAATCTCTACAGAAACCTGGTGGCCCTGAATGGTAGACCTTCGTAGTAACTTTGACAAGATGACAGCTGAAAGGCCAACGTCCTAAGCAAACAGTTAAATTGCTTGGGAGTTTCATTGGTATGGCTAGTGTTTGCCTCTTCATTGAGTCACACACTGCTGAGCTTTGCACTTAGCTTCTGGAAGCAGGAGTTTCAGGATATTTAGCCATTTTTGCTAATCCTTCAGTCACAATTACTGAGAAGAACTCCAAAATGATAGTATGCATATCCCAAACATTAAGACAACAAAAGACTTAACAAGAACAGTGTCTGCTCTTTGGTGAAGGCTGGTGGCAGAGACGCTGTAGTTAGCTAGGCTGCTGTAGACCCAGCTCACTTTGCCTGGGATGCGTAGGAAGTATTTGCAGGAGCAGAAATTTCAGTGGGTGGGAAAGAGAACCTCCAGCAAAGCAGGTTGTGGAGCCGTGGGCTCTCTTGTGGCCATGCTCTCTGGCAAACGCATTCCTGTCTAGAACCTCAGGCTTTGTCTCCACAGGGGAATTCTGCTATTCATAACCTAGCGAGCGTCACATTTTCATAGAAAAGTTCTTGTATTTGAAAAAAAAAAAAAGTGACACTTGGGGAAGACAGCTTCTAGTGGGAATATTGTACTTCCTTCCTTCAGCATTTTGTTTCACTTCCATCCTTTTCTGTTGGAAAATGACCCTAGATGAAGTTTCCTTCCTGTAGTCAGGTAGGTAATTTCTGACTTTTGGCCACTATAATCTGTATGTTTATGTGACCTGAATATCTTTTCTTTTTTTTTTTGGCTATGAACTCTACAAATCCACTTGGATTTTAATGCATTGTAAAGGCATGAAAAATGAAGAATCACAAGTTTAATTTACAACTTCCTTTTAAATAATGCCAGCTTTATCTAGATAGGTTCTTTGTAAGAAAGGTTTTTATCTTGCCTAAAAGTTTTTTGCTAGATATAATCAGTACGTTAAAAATACTCTTACTATAAAGACAGCCTTCATTTTGAGAACCCTGCAAGTGTGAAGATAGAAGCACAGTGATACATACTGCTTTAACATAACATCTTCCTTACATACTCAGTGTAGTTTCTTTTTTAATAAGTGACCGTTTGAAAACAGGCAATACTGCACAAGAAACATCAAAAGCAATTCGAAAGCATATGGATTAGTTATATCAGTCTCATCACAAGTGGTACCTGAAGTAGTTACACGGCCTATGTGCTCTTAATCCCGTACTTGCATTAGCAGGGGTGAAAACCAGTACTTAGGGGTTTCGCTTTCTAGTATGGGATTTCTAACCATTCAGTGGCTCTCTGTAAAGTGAGTTTTTTTGATAGTTTTTTTTTTTAAAGGCCTATGACAATATGCATTAAAAAAAAAAAAAATTAGAAAAACCTACTAAAGTAGCCTGAACTCTAGTCTGGAAGAGGACTTAATTTTTGTGGCTTAGAGTTACAAATAATTGACCAGAAATGTATTGTGAACCAGAAGCAAAATTAAAATTAGACCTGAGGGCAGTAGTTTTATCTGATCTTTGCATAATCAGTATAAAAAAAGCAAATGTTTATATTCCCTTGTTTTCTTATGAAAGAGTACAGCTGTATGCTAAATGTTACAGCTGCATAATTATGTGAACTGCATAATGCCGCGCTGTAACTTTGGTACCAAGGGAGTATGTGTGTGGTGCTGAATGGTGAGGAGGAGGGAAGGATGCTGAAGACTATGTATAGATCAAATGCATTTTTTTTTTTCCCCCAAGCTGGTGATACATTTGAAAGGATGCAATGTGTATGTGTAACTGGTACTGCTGGGCTTTCTGATCCTGAAGTGTGTAAGAATGCGCCGCTTTCAAAAACTGTCAGCCAGAAATTATTTCATTCAAGTGAATAGTAATCTGAGTTGAATTGAGGCACTCTTCCTGTAGACAGTATTAGTTTCTCCTAATGTATATCTTCTCCACTGGCTTTAAACCTAAATTTTTCTGTGTACTTAGTGCCCTTTTTGCAGACTGTGCAGTCTGCGTGCTCTCAGAAAACAGGAGGCTGCTTAAGTAATCTTTTGTGCATGTAGATGCTAGACCAGATTTTATAAGCATAACACTGCTTGGCCCTACAAGATGGAAGGGTACTGTGCCACTTCAGTAAACAATAATGTACCAGCACCTTAAAAAAATATCAAAAAATAAAACTTATTTAGAGATGGATTTAAATGTAAGTGGTCTTTCAAAATGATTTTGAATTGTCACTCTACAGTACGCTTTTCATAGCAAAACTTGGTAGAATAGCTTCTGGGTATAGCTGGATATTCGAAGAGGCAAATAATGTAGTACACCAGCTCACTCTGTGTGTCCACCTGTCTGTCCCCAAGGAAGAAATTGGACTGGAACCATCTCTGTCTGCCTTGTTACTTAGGGTTACATCTTTTTGCTTCATTGAAGATCTTTCTTGCCACTTCTTCTGTGTTTTGAATTGCAAAACCAATAATAATTTTTTCAGTGATGGTGTGTCCTGTGGTCAGTGAACCAAATTTTCACTGGAGAGTCATTATTGTAGTCACAGAAGACAACAGAACTTGAATTTCACATGAAGTTCTGTTTGCAGGGAGTGCGATAAAAATAAATCTGTGCTTACATACCAAAACATTTTGACCTGGAAATGAACATAATGAATATAAGATGCAAGAATGTTACTTTTGGAAAAAAATCACTCTTTTGGACTGTGAAATATTCATGACTTTTAAAAATTCCTTCCTTCCCGTGCTTTTTTGAGCCTTGTGCTTAACACTGAATTTCTTGGTTTTTTTTGTAGAATCTAGCGTGTGTGGGCAAAGAAGAGTCGGGGCTTTCTGTACATGTTTTATGAATGTACTTGGCTTAGACTTTAAGTTGCGTTTTAGAAATAAACTCTCTTATCCCTGAGCTGCAGATACCAGTCTAGTGAACTGTCCGCTTACTGTATAAAGAAGAATAAAAGTCTAAAGCCACTGATCATTTTTTTTTTACTAGTAAACTTCATAGGAATTATTTCACTCTGATTTCTAAACTGTGATTTCCTTTGTCTCTTTTGTGACTGCCGTTAACAAGGTCAGTATTTGTTGGTCTATTTGTCTTCCCTGGCAACCGTAATCAAACCAGGGATCAAACGCAGAGACGTGTGCTGATGTGTTAAGCCTGATCACCGGGCGGGTTTGTGCTCTCGTTCGCAATCTGGGCCTGCGCGGAGGCGGCAGCGCTGGTAAAGTGCCATTGACTTCTCCACCCAGCAGCACGACTGCGAGACGCGCTCGAGCTGCCGCTTCCTCTCCTCCGTCAGTGAAAAACACTGACGGTTGATACGTACAGTAGTGAGGGCTGAAGGCGGACACATACATGTCTGCCTCGCATTACTTCTGTTAATACCTCCAAAGTAGTTACCGCGGTAAATACAAACATTTTGATGTGGCAGGCTGCGTTTCAAAGTTATACTACAGGCACAACTACGTGTGTATAAAGCGGCACGTATTTCTATTCTTTCTGACGTGGAGGGTTACGAGGCGTTTTGGCGGTGGAAGGAAGGAGCGATACTGTTGGCTTGAAACTGCTGCTGCCCCGCAGTTGGTGGGTGGGGTTGTACTGGGGCCGTAGCGGCGTGGGGCTTGTTGGCACTCGGGGAGGCAAGGCTCCTTTCCTGTCCCACTCGTTTCTCATTTGCTCATGGGTCTCTTTTGCGACCTACATGCAATTTTGAGCGCATAGGATTCATCGGTTCCGTAAAACTGGGGATGGTATCTGTTGGAGAAATGGGTGTTTAAATAAGTTCTGCTAATACCCTTCCTCTCGAGAGGCGTTGGTTGATTATTTCCTGTTTTTGTACCGAAGCTATAATGGAGACCTATCGCTTTAAAACACTTCCAAAATGTGCAGAAGCGCAACAATAGCGCTGACCTCAGCGAGCGAGGTCACACCCAGGCTGCTTCCTGTTTTCTTCTTGGGGAGACCGGAGGGGAGGCTGGAGGGGAGACCGGAGGCCCCGAGTATGGGAGAACTCGACGGTATGTCTGCCTGGGGGCTCGGAAATCAGGGGGACAATTAATCCCGTCCTACAAAATGAAAATTTAAAAATCTTCAGGAAAAGATTTCATTTAGGATTTCCGAGCTTATTTTCTAAATGGTAACCATTATTTTTTTTTTTAACCATTATTCTCTTTCTTTACTGAAATGTCTGAAGATGTTCTGCGGCTAATGCACCCCTCCAAAGTGTACGTTAAAGGTACAGAAGGGAAGGAGATGCACTGAAGAGGTTTTGAGAGGAGAGAGAGAAAGAAGGAGCAAGGTACACGATGGCACAATTGCAGCCCTTATATACTGTTATTTCAACTTATGCCACCCTCTGCTTGGATTGAAGTATTAGCTGACCAATGTAAAAGCTCCTTGCTTTGTTGTCTTTGTTTATTGATGCAGTACAGCTACAAATCAGAACAAAGAATTCTTGGGAAAATGAATAGCTGCTAAGGTCTCTTTGAGAAACAGAGGGGAGACAACATAAGGTACAGTAAGAAAAAGGCATTAAATGTTTAATTTTCCTCAGTGGAGAGCTGAGTGTGTGTGTGATCCTCAAACAGCTCCACTGTAGTAAATATATTAAGTAAAATTCCAACTAGAATACTTTTTATATATGAAGGTATGTAACTACAGTATAGCATTAATGCGTTTATTTTAAGTGGCTGTTGTGCAGGCAGAGTTTTCACTCTATGTAAGGCCTTGTCCACTATGTCAAAGTGTATAGATTTTGAACCGTTCTTAAGTATGCAAAATCCATTCCCTTCAGGCTGTAAGAAATAAAACCTCTCTATGTTTTTCTTCTCTATTCATGGCTTTGGGGAGACGTATAAATGAGTGGGCAAAGCTACCTAAGTCTTGATTAGTGTCACTAAATGAGGAAATGTTTTATCAAAATCTTTGGCACATCCTGAATGTATAAAGTATTAGTCTGCTGGAGCTTAGCTTCAGAGCCAGAACCCCAGTCCGCCTCTGTTGAGACGGTTAAAGGCCGCGTATGCTGTCAGCAGTTACAGAAGACAAGCAGGCACCTTCACACAAGCGACTTCAGCATGTAAAGGTTTTGTGGGCTGAAGCCTCAATGTGTGTGAGTTACCAATATAGCTCCGTTGAGAGAGATCTGGAGTATTTCTTGGTGTCTTTTCCCTATAATTAGTAAAGTGCTATAGTTAGCATTCCTTATGTTTAGCCACCTGTGTGATCACTAGTAGGGATGAGCACATGAAAGCGATGTGAAACCTCCTCTCTTCCTCTCTGCTGCTATGTGTTGATCACTCGTGAGATCTTACTGCATATGAGTTGAAAAACAGGTTGATATGTATAAGTAAGCACTTATTTCAATTCTAAAGGACTGATTTTTTTGATACAAAATAAAATTCTTGCCTAAATAATTCTTTGGCCGATAGCTCTTAAGAATCCAGTCAGACAGACTGTTCTGTCCGCAGTCCCTTTGATCTCTATATATTTGGCACAAAAATAGCAATGCATTGTTTGCATTGTTGTGGGGAGGAGCGTATTTACACGTCTCTAGTCTCTCTTTTTTTTTTTCTTCCTGTCTATATGGTGATTTTACATGGGAATAAGCTAAGCTTGCCGAGGCAAGTGAAAATGCCTTTTTTATTTTTTCTTTTTTTAAAGAAACTAAATTGCTTAGCATCTTAGTTTGCAAACTGTAATCTTCTCCGAGACAGAAATAGCTCTGCTTTGAAGAACTGAAGGTTCCTATCACTACGTGCCTGACTATTCTGCTTCGAGTAATCTGCCAAATACGAGCCCGTTGCCTGGCTTTCCAGAGCTGCGTCGGCTCTCAGCCCCTGCGCCAGCCTTCTGCCCAGTGCCGTGGGCTCGGCGGGTCCCGCTCTGATGACCTCCCTGCATCCCAACTTGTGTGGGCGCTGTGTCCTGCCCTGCTGCCGGGCGGAGTGTTGCAGAGGTCCTGGGCTCCATGAATCTTCTTACAGTGTATCCTCAAGTGCTTTTGCAGAGGAGAGGGTGTTTTTCCAGCCACAGGTTGCAGAGAAAGTACTTTTGAGATGAGAACTTGTGGTAATTTGTCACTGCCTGCCTGTATAATGAAGAATTAAACTCTTAGCAAATGATGCTGCTACTGAATCAGGAATAGCGTAAGGGATAATTTATCCGTGGAGCACTCAAGCCTGCCAGTGGCTTTCTTGACATTAGATATGCTGTGGAATTTGACTTAGTTAATTATTTTGCCTCGGGAGGCACTTTATTTTGGTATCAGTAAATTCACTTGTACAAGTCCGCTGAGGAGAAATTGCACTGAGGTACAGTTCAGCCTACAAATGACATTGCTTTTCCGAGGGCAGCGATGTGCCGCCTCGGTTACACAATAGTTCCTGCTCACAACGAGCTCCCTGTATTGCCGCTTCTGATGGGAAGCATCTCCTGTCCTTGACCCCGTTTCCTAATCGCTTGGGTGTCCTGCAGTGGTACACCCCCTGGCTACCAATGGCATTAAAAAGTTCTTCCCCTTCCTGTTGCTCGTCCCCTCAAGGCCTCTTTGCCGTAGCAGATGATGCTATTCATAGTACAGCATGGATGGCATTTGAAGAGAAGCATCTGGCTTCTCCATCAGGGTTTCTACCTGTGAATGTTGAAAAGCAGATACCACTAGTATTCTGCATCTAAGGTAACTCGCAATATTTTTTCTCTGACTAAATGTTTACTAAAAATATGAGTAAGTCAGGGAGGTAAACATTACGTTACCCCCAGTCTCCTGAGATGGCAGGAGTGATCCTGACTCTCTGCCCGTAGAGGTGCAAGAGCTGATGGCTTCGCTGCGTGCGTGGCCGAGTACGATACAGCTGGGCTCCTGGGGAACTTCGTGTTCGGAATAAAGAATTTTCCAGGCTGTGGAGCAGTGCTCCCTCCTGGCTGTGGTATTTTGATCTTCCTGGAGGGAAGAATGAACAGGCATGTGTCCTTTGTAGGCTAGTACTGGTTGGAGTTAAATCCACTGAGGTTTTCAGTAATTTGTTACGTGAGGAAAAATTTGCAATAGAGATCGCCTCTGTTCTTTGCGATCCCTGTAAACCCTGCGAAAGCAGTCCCAGCATTTAATCTGATAAAAACCAAGCTGTTTTTATCTGATGACTGGTAGTGTTGGGAAGTAGCACACTTCAAGGTTGTGGTGATGACCGGCTTCTCTGCACTGAGGACAGGTTTATAGGAAGCAGCTTCTGCTTTGCCATTGCTGCCAGCCATCTCAGTTCCGTGTGCTTGCTGTGCTTCACTGGTCACCTCACTGGTACACTTAAAAACAATATGACAGCAAGTAAATCTAGTCTGAATAATGGTCTACGCACGTAACTACATCTTGACTATGGCTTCCTCTCTTTTCACCGTATCACTATAGCATCGGAAGCATTGCAGCAGACAGAGATGCGTCTGCGTGCGTAAATTCGAAGCATGTGCTTATCTTCCTGCATTGCTATCTTGAGTGTGGCATCAGTAAGGTGTTCACACGGTAGTTTGACAGGAGTTCAGAGATGCTGCTCACAAAGTTAGTGTGAATCTGGAAAAGCATAAGAGTTTCCTCTCTCTCCACTCAGTTTATGGAATTTCCTGTGGGCACCTCAAAATAGGGCTTAAAAAAATTAAAAATCCCAAGTGGAAGCATCTTGCTCATGGTTCTGTGAAATACTTGATAGCGGATGATCATCTGAACACACGAGCAGTGGCAGCGGGAGCTGCAGCCAGCCAGTACAGCAGCCAGCGTTGGATACGCTTCAGTTTAATGGTTAAACTGTGCACTTAGTTTGTTTATTCTAGTATCCTGGTGTTTATATATAGCTTAAGAATATCTCAGAGTTTGCTATTCAGCTGCTGCGTACTGGAAAGGAACTGTAATACTTAAAGCTAGAATAATCCAGTTCTAAAATGAATCTTTTTGCAGAAATGCGTACTGGCTTGGAGGCCATTCTGTTTGTTGAGGTACAGCTCGACCTTGAGCCACTGATACATTCCTGCTGAGCAGTAATGCTAATGACCTTGCAAATTAAGAACATACTGATGTTGCTAGGACTTTTCAACTAAAAAAAAAATATTTCTTTCATAAAAGTATGAAATGTCATTGTTCTTTAATTTTCTTAGGAATTGATTTTTAAGCTGAAGATGGGTAGGCGAGAAGGCTTCTGGAGCTGGATTATGTCCATGTAGGAACGTGTATGGGTATAACACGATTTAAAGCTGTTAAGTTTGACAGCTTGATACAGAAATGGCATTAATGATGAACAGTACTGATATGAAGGACGTTAAAGTCATTAACACTGACTTTATGGTTGAAGTGCAGCATGGTCATTGATGGGCTTTGAGTGCCGGTGCAGTGCTACAGCTAATTTTCTAATATGCTCATAGTTTTACCTATCAATAAAAAAAATGCTCTGACTTTAGTTGCTGGTGACCAGCCATGCATGCTTCCAGTTGAATAGTAATGTCAGTTTCTTTATGATCAATTATTTGCTGTGTTTAAGTTACTGTTTACAGAGCACTGAAGAGCAGCATGCCACATCACAGGGCAGAACTTGACTTCCCTTCTCAGAAAATTAGAGATACGTCAACTTCTCTGTTAGGAATCTTTATCTTCTGTTAAAAATAGCATGCAAGACTGCTGAAACACTGGCAGATCTCATGGCTGGCTTGCTTTAGATATTCGAGTCTATTGTTTTGTCTGTGTTACCTTTGTGTAGGTTCTAGAACAAAAAAAGGGAAAACATTTTAAAAAGGATAATTTGACACTGCTGGAACTGAAAGTGGGGCTATATTTCATAGAGGTATAGTATTTCAATCAAATATATTGAAATTGTAATTAAACTTCAAAGACTATGAAGGCATGTGATTAGCATGTATGCTAGAGTGATTATAGTTTTTAATGCTTGGTTTTTGAAATCGGACATCAGTGTTAATGACTTCTATTTTATGCCTGCTGTGCATTAAGCAATATTAAATAGTCTGGGCTTTTGAAATAGGAAGGTGAGGGTAAATAAAGTACTCTCTTAGAATATTCACATGGATTATAATGTCTTTGTAGTTGAAATGAGCAGAGGTTTAAGGAAGGGAAAGGTGTGACCTTCATAGTTCACTTACGTATAGCTGAAAGCATTAGACCTTCCAAGTCACCACTGTGCTCTTACTGATTAGGATGTATTTTGATTTGGAGACGATCCAATTTGTGTATGTGTGTGCGTTTATTCTGAAATGGACTTTGCAGTGATATCTGTGGAAAGCATGGAGGTTCAGATTGAAAGCAAAAAAAAAAAGTAGATAGATAATTAATGAAGATACACTTTTCTTCTTGAGTAGCGAGAAGTTTCGTAGCTCTCAAACACTTGTGTAAGCTGCTAGTCCAAGGGTGATTATCTTAATAGTAAGTTCCTTTGAATCAAAACCTTTCACTCTTTACATCAGTGAAGTGTCATGTTTTATAAATGGAAAAAAGCCTTCCAGAGTCTGTCTTTTAGAGCATGTCACTACTGAACTACAAAGAACCAGTAGCTAGACCAAATAAAGGGGTTTCCCTAGAGGTCTACAGCTTACCATACACGTTGTGACCCTCCCCTGTTTTTTTGCCGTTTTTCAGTGGACTAAATTGGGGGGACACCACTGTGTTGTCGCTCATGCTTTTTAAAAAAAAAAGCTTAGAATAATGCTTTGAATAGGTTCTTCTCCCCACTTCTTTTCTTTCCTTAATTTTCATTTTATGAGTAGTAGTCTGAATCTCATATTTCTTCTTCTATAAGCTAGAAGTGTTTTGGGCTTTTTAGATGATGTAGTGGGGACCGCCACCACTACCTTTCTGGTGTGCTTTTTCTATCATGAAAAAAATAAAAACAAGTGTCTGGCTTGTTCGTGAGCAAACTACTAGCTTATTTTACTTTTGCTGCAAGGATATTGAAGTCTACATGTACGTGAATAGACTTAAGAGCTCTCTGTAGTGGTGTGTGGCTGCGCTGCTGTACTGGGCATAAAGAGCAAAATTGATCTGAGGAAACTGTTCAACACACTGAAAAAATCAGATGCAAAATCTGATTGAAAAAAAGGACTAACCTGAAAGGGTGCTTGCATGTGGTCATACAGTTTATTGATCTTTTTATTAAGGTTGCTTTGAGTTCAGATGAGAACTGTTTTAGCTGCTGTGGGCTGTACCAGCATGAGGATGCTTTTAGGGGTGGTTCAGTCTTTACTATACCTTCTCTCTGTGTGGGTGCTTTTGAAATCAAAACATCAAAAAAAAAATCTTCAAAAAAGTTTTAGAAAATGTGCTATTTCAGCTGTAGTCTAGGATTCGAGATTTTCATCTTTAAAAAAACCACTGCCCTGTATGTCATGTGCAAAGGTGCTTGTATGATATTGATTGTATGTATTATATTGTATTGCAAAGTTGCTTGTGTGATATTGATTGATACTGATCGCATGTATTGATGTTGAGCTCCAGGGTAAACGCGTAAGGCAATGGCTGTGGTCTTTGCTCTCTGTTGCCATCTTGGGGTGAAGAGTGACAGGTTTCTGGGTGGGTGAGAAGAGTAGCACTAAAATGCATTCAGTAATAGTATTTTAAAGTAGAGTGGGTGGTTCTGTTCACAGTTTTTTCTATATTCAAAATATTTCATTTAATTCTGCTTTTCATGGTAATTCAGGAATTGAAATAACTTAGGTCTTCCCAAATTTATTAGACAGTGTACTAAAGGGAATATCTATTTGGAAGCCTTTCTAAAGGCGGAATATATATAGGTCTGTGGAGCTTTTTGTTTTGTTTTTTAAAGAGGAGAAAGTGATACTGAAACTTATTTTTCTTTCCTCTGATTGGCAGGTTTTCTTCACCAGTGGAGTGTGAGAACTAGAGACTGAAGAAGATGAGTGAGCTGGAACAGTTACGGCAGGAGGCAGAGCAGCTGCGAAATCAAATCAGAGTAAGAATTGCTAATTGCTTATTTTTCATGATGAAGTTCCTCCTTTAAAGGAATCAAGTGTAAAGATTGCGTCTGTTACTTGCTCCTGTTTAAGTTGTGCAAACTTAAAATATTTTCAGAATATTTGTTTAAAAATCAGAAAAGTAAGACATTGGTATAATGAAATGCATTCATAGTATTTATTGAACAAAACATTTTATTTCCTGTTGAAGTTTGCTGTGTTTTATTACTAGGAGTGTATGTGTCTCTGCAAATTTCTTATTTTGATTTTAAAAAAAAAAAGAGCAGCAAAATTCTCGAACCTAGGCATGACAAGTTGGGGTTATGGGTGTTAGAAAAGCTTGTGTCTGGCCTAAAAGTCACCACTGCACTGCCCCTCTTGATAAGCATGCAGGTCAAAGCATGGAGTGGGAGGGAAAACCTTCCAGGGGTGAATATCGTTTCTACAGGCCCTATTTCTTTGCTTCCTGTTGAATTTTTTTTTTTAAATGTGGATCCGCTCATACGTGCTATTTTTTTTTTTTCTTGAAATTACTCATTGAGGGTGAACCAAGTATGAGCTGTCATGCCCGAAGTCAGTTTACCAAGAATCTGTTGCAACATGCCTGTATGTTTCAGTGATGTCATTTTCGGTAGAGAGAAAAGTACAAAGTGGAATAAGGATCTTCAGAGTCTGTTGTTTCTTCATCAAAATTTCCTTTTCCTAGATGTGAAGCATTCATAAATCTGATTTATATGGGAATGCCTTATTTGCAAACATTCCTATCAGCTAAGACTACAGGTTTCTTAGAATATGTTGCATGCACCCTGACTTTTTTAGTGTGGCAGCCGTTGTTTTGTGGTGGTCCGCTGCTTAGTGTGGTTATTAGTATCAGCCATGAAGTAAACACACTTCATGTGTTAGTAGCTGCGTTGAGGGCAAATGTTGCTTTCATGGATCTATACAGATGTGGCCGAGTAACCATGGGTATTGCCTTGGCAATTAGCGTTTGCCTCTTTGGATCTGAGTGCAGGGTTGGATACCTTATGCTTAATTTTAACTTCAGATTCATATGCAATTAAAAGTGCTCCTGATGACTTAGTATTCGAGAAACTCTCTGACCAAATAATTCAGTTTCATATTTGTATAGGTGGCTGTCTTGCTTATTAAATCATTGCAGTTTTCTTTCTAAATAGGTGTTTTGTTTGGGGTGGGTAAGAGGAGAGATATAGCATCTAAAAAAAAAAATGAGGGTTTTTTCAAGTGTCTAGAATATCTAGTGGGCTGGTAATTTTCAGGCATTACTTTTGATGCACTCCTAAGAAGAGATGAGGTCACTAATAGCATTTGATATTTTATATATAACTAGGAGTTTACTGTCTTAGTTGTTTACAACTCTTGGGATTTGCCTGATATTTTCTCTAACAGTATAATCATGAAAAATCAGCTTTGTGCTTATGAGTGAGTTCCAGGTAAGATTGTACCTAGCAGCTTCCTAAAGTAGAATAAACTGTGGTGCATAGCTGTCAGTTTCCCAGTAGACTTCTTGTAGTCTGCAATGTTTTAGAAATGTTTAATGATTTTTTTTTCTTCAATATCTAGATGATGTGAGTACCTTTGCCTCCCCATGAAGTTACTACAGCCGTAGCTCTGTTTTGTACACAGATAGACTATGCTGGAGGGATAAAATAAGACTGCATGAATTTTTAGTGCAGGAAGTTTGAAACATCAGTGATCGATGAACAATAGCAAGATGGCTTTGTGGTTAAAGTTGATCCCTAGTTCTGTAAAGTCCCCATGTGATGCATATCCTCACTTTGAGATTTGAAATTTAGGATATGATTTTTGGAAGTGTTGCATACTTGGCAGAGTTTCACTTGAAATTGAATGACATTTTGAACAAATAAGACACTATATTTAAAAAAATACATACAGTTTGGAAAAAAACTGGAATCTTAAGTGTGTGTGCTAGAATATTATGGGGGCTTCACGTTGATTGAGCAGATAGATTTTTCTCACAAATTCTGCATTGTCTACTGCATGAACTGAGAAAAATCTACAACATAGAGGAGCTTTTTTTATGTTACGACACTTATGATTCTGTTACAATGGTGCATATGTAGAAATGACGGTTAAAATATGAGAATTAAAATACCCTGTTGAAACTTTGCTTTTCCTGCAACTTTGCCAATCATATGGCAACTATTAGCCTCAAGTATAGGTGTTGCTAATAGCTCTTTCTTTAAGAAAAATTGCTTTGTTTCGTTCAGACTCCATTCAGAATTCATTTTATGTTGAACATCTTCAAGTATTTCAGCTAAACTAAACAATTAAAGTTGTTTAAAATCCCAGTGTGTTCCTTCCTGTGGATGAAATAAGTCCTGAGTGCTGGGGGATTTGCTGCTCTGGTATTTTAAACCCCTCCTGATTCCAGACGTCAACATTTCATAAATATTTCTACAGTTCAGACATTTTAAAAATAAGTTGAGATGACTTAATCCACTCTCAGGCTTGCTTTCTGGGAGGAAAGCTATAAAGGGTGGTCAAAATAAACATGCGCTGAAAAATTGTTAAAGTTGTAATGTCAAGTAACTCTCAAGTAAGAGCTTGAAAAATTTTAAGATCCTAGTCTGCATGTGTTGATTCAGTTCCAAAATGTGTGAGCAAATGTTTCCGCTCCTCCTCTCAAAGAGCACGTTGCCATTAGCGTACAGACTGAACGCTTTCTTGGGGTGGGAAGGCACACAAATTAGTGGTGAAGGCGGCCATCCGTCGTTTGTGGGCTGCCTGCTTCATTGGTTGCAGAAGTTTGAAGGTATTTGAGGAAATTGCAGGGAGCTGGAGAGGGTCTTGTGGCTGATCCTTCAATACTGCTGTTGATAGCTTTGTCTTCAACTTGTGCTATAGAGTTCCTGTCCGATTTTAAGCCAATTATTTTAAACCATGTTTCTCAGAAGTGGTTGCTGACTGCATGCCTATTTTTGTTTTTCGAAGACGGGAGCCTGAGTTGCAGGAGTGCAGTGCAATCGCAATCGTAACTGAAACCAGTTTTGCAAAATTGGAGTGTTGCAAACTAGGCTCAGTGGTGCTCGCCTGTGTCAGGTGTCCAAGCTGTTAGTCTGATTATACAAACGAAAGTAAAAACTGTTTTCTAGGTAGGGTTGAATAACATGCAGAAAGTAAGTCATATGCCCACAGAGTCTGAAATAATGAAAAAAAGACAGACTATCTGTATGGAGACCGGAGCACCATCCATTCCATGGATTGAATGAGAGCGTTAGTTGACAAATTTTTCTTTCCTTCATTTTGGAAGGAAATGCATCAGCAGCTTAAGCTTCGGTAAGCCTACTGTCACTCCTGCTCTCCAGATCCTGCCTGTTAATTTTCATCCTGCCTGCTCATGAGTAGCACCGTCACACCTGCGATGGCACGGGGGTTAATGCAAGAGCCTCGTGTAGCACAGAGCTTGCTAATCACGCGTAATATGTGGTTGCTTTTTCAGGTGCATCGGTTCTTCCCTTGGTGCTCAGCACACCCTGAGCAAGCACATCCACAGCAGGGAAGGAATACAGGGCAGAGGGTAGGCGCCGGGACTTCAGGATGGCTCCAAATGCCTTTGAATCACATATTCTGTGATTCTGCCCTTCTTAAGTCCCTCTTCCTCCACTACCTCCAGTTTGTGTGCCAGTGCTTTAGATTCCTTGGACTATAAAAAATATTAGGGTGACAAAAGGCATATTGGCATGTGAGATGATGTTGGCTTGTGGCTTTTTGAGTGTGGTGAAGTCTTGCTTTAAGAGTTACTTTTCCTTTAGATGCTTTCTCTCAGTTGATGCTCAGCGTTGCATTTTAGATTCAAATTGTTCCATTCTTTTGTTTCAGGATGCAAGGAAAGCATGTAGTGACACAACTCTTGCTCAGGTATGTTCTCGATTCTGTGTGCAGGCTGTTACTCGATGTATAAAAAAATAAAAATCCCTACACTTTGACCGTAACATGTTCCTGTTTAGTAGCTGAAAGAATAAAGTGAAAGAAGCCTTTGTAAATGTATTGTGTATTTATACAGTTATTTAAAACAAATCAAAACAACCCCACCAAAAAAACCCAAACAAATAAACAAAACAGCAAAAAAACCCCAACCAGTCAACCCCCCCATCTTAATGTGTCCTGCTTCCAGTTTACCTTTTAAATAGACTGTGTTTATTATATTTAATATATTTAGAAAGACTTAAATGTCTTTTAGCTGTATTTTGGAAACAAAAGTATTTTTGCATTTAAGTTCTGCCATGCTTTAAAAAGTAATGTTGTAGTAAATATTGGAGGATTTTCTTCTGTTGGTTTTGATTGAAAACTCTCAGATTTGATCATCTGAAATAGCCTTAGTATTACATAGTATTAATTAAATAAAACTTTTTGTAGTTCAGGTACAGCCATTGCTAAGTATGTTAGTGTATCTTCTGTAAAATCTGTTTTCCTCAGTTTTGCATGGGTTGTACACTGGTATCCTTTTTTTTCTTTAATGTTGCGTGCCAAGGTAGATTATTTTCTATCAAAGTTCAAATGTATTTAGTTATCTTGTATATTAAAAATAGTTCTCAGTATCTCAGAGGTTTGTTTTATTTATTTTTAGATCACAACAAGTCTGGACTCAGTGGGTCGAATTCAAATGCGAACAAGGCGTACGCTTAGAGGTCACTTAGCCAAAATCTATGCTATGCACTGGGGATCTGACTCAAGGTTCGTATGAGTGGTCCTTAAACCCACCATTTAAGGGTTAGAAAGCAGATTGTTGACTTCAGAATTAATACCGGGTTTTGGGAGCCGTACGGTATGGTGTTGGTGCCCTTGCAGGGGGATCACAGACCACGACTGTAGTGAGTTTTTTGTCTTTGGTTATAGTTTGCCTTTTTAAAACTAGGGAGGATTGCATAGTGGTAGTAGAAAAGCCTTGATTCAAAGGAGAGGTGCTTTCCTTGTTCTTACCACAGACATTTTGCCTTTTCCTCCTTTTAGTTTTAACTAAATTCTTTGAGTCTATTTAAGCAGAGGAGGGTATGTGGTGAGCCGTACTTTGGAGTGATGGATATTGTATTTTCCAAGGTTTTGAATAATAATGTAACTTCTGTGATAACGGAAATTTAAAAACTTTACGGACAAATTTTATTTCATTGGAAAAAAGATCCTTTTGTATGTAGTGGGAAAAGTTACTTAGCTCTTAGCTTCTAGGAAGGAGTTTTGTTGTGCTGCCTTTAGGGCAACTGATGGTCAGATGTTAACAGTGCCTCATGGCGCTATCGTATAGTCCAGAAACAACTACATCTAGAATCGGCTGAAAATAAGATTTATTTCCCCCTAAATTTCTTGTTTATTTTTGTGTAGCTGTATACTTAAAATATTAGTATATGAAAAATAAAAGCAGCTGTGGAGAGAGTTCATAAAATGTGTTTTCAGTAAGTTGTTTGCTTTTGTCCATCGTTAATCATGAGTCCCTGTGGACACGTGATTCTTCGGTCAGGTAATATATAGTTATTTGCAGATTTTTTTCCAAAAAATGCTCCCCCCCCAAAAAAAAGCACAGGGTAATAAAGAAATTCTGAAATTTCTGAATCATTTGGAAATCATGCATGATGTATGTCTATTTTGAGATTTTTTTGGTTTGTTGTGTGTTAACATTTTATTTTGTGTTTATATTTAGGCTACTAGTCAGTGCTTCTCAAGATGGAAAATTAATTATTTGGGATAGTTATACAACAAATAAGGTAAATTATTTATAATCCATATCAATAATTCGTGCATAATTTGTGTGTTTGAGGGGGCTTATGTCTATTTTTGCTATGGTTGCAAGGCAAAAATGAAAAGAAGCAGTCTTTCTAATTCAGGCGTAATCTTTTTTTTCTTCTTTCGTGGCTAGGTGATTACTGGTGATATGTTGTAGGTTGTATCTCAGAAGTGATAGCTCTAACGTAACGTTTTTACTCTAATTTGCTAGTGCAGTAGCTTTTAGCTATTGCTCTCTGCCTGTGTGGTGTTGCTTCTGAAACTAATTTGGTTTTAAATTGTAGAAATACACAACCTCAGAATGTACAGGAGTGCTTTGCTTTTGAGGGCAAACAAAAGAGGAGGGGGGGAAAAAAGCAAAAAAACCCCACAAACAAACCAACTGTTAAATGAGGAAGGCTTAGGTAGAGTGTGGAGTGGTGATCTGCTTCTGTAAACTGTCCAGTCTCCATGGGTACAACCATCCCACTTCATAACCTATAGTTCAGAGATGTAGACGAATTGGACAAAGAAATCTAAGTAGAATAAACAAATATTATAAATGTTTAAGTTTAGAATAGCTTTTCTATTAAATAATGTCGTACTGAAGTTCTGTACATCTGCCCTGGAGACTACTGGTATTTTTCATCCTAGTATGTATGCATAAATATGAAATGGGTTTTAGTATGTTGTAAAATCAAAATACTGAAACTTACGATACACAATCTACTTGGTGTGTTTAATCTGCTGTAATTCATTAAATAATACAAATGACTTCAGTGTAAAATGAAAGCCAGTGTGTGACATAGCATTCATGGGCTCTGTCTTTCTGAAGATGCACGCCATTCCTTTGAGATCCTCCTGGGTGATGACTTGCGCATACGCACCGTCTGGAAACTACGTTGCCTGTGGCGGATTGGACAACATCTGTTCCATATACAACTTAAAAACCAGAGAGGGCAATGTGAGAGTGAGCCGGGAGTTGCCAGGGCATACAGGTCAGCCATAGTCTTGCTTCAGCTTTGGGTGTTTTATTGCACCAAATGAAACAATCTCGTGTTGAAGTGTATTGTGAACTGTGAAATAGTTTTGTTGGTTACAGAGTAGCTGTGGGAGAATTTTAATCACTGCTCTTGGATCTTAAACTTCAGTTATTACTCCTGGGTCTGAAACTAACATAACTGTTTTGGTTTTAGGATACTTGTCCTGTTGTCGCTTTCTAGATGACAACCAAATTGTCACTAGCTCAGGAGACACCACTTGGTGAGTTTTTGAGCTCTATTAGTCTTTTTTTTTCTTTTTTTGCCTTTTTTTTCTTGTTTTCCTCTCCAATACCTTAATTTATATTTAAAACTTAAAGTCTCAAATAACCACATACATTGTGTTAATGTTGTCACTTTATCTGCAGCGCTTTGTGGGATATTGAAACTGGTCAACAGACCACCACATTCACTGGGCATACTGGCGATGTGATGAGTCTCTCTCTAAGTCCAGATATGAGGACTTTTGTTTCGGGTGCCTGTGATGCCTCCTCGAAGCTTTGGGATATTCGAGACGGAATGTGCAGGCAGTCGTTCACAGGGCATGTGTCAGATATTAATGCAGTTTGTGTAAGTGATCATTTGTATTTCCACATGGGAAGAAAGGGGGGGGGATAAAAGCTATAGTTGCATGAATTGAGCTTAAAGTCCACTGGGTTACCTTGATTTAAAATCAATTACTTTGTTAGGGTAGAGATGGGTAAATTGTATGTAATGAAGAAGGTTATCTAATAACTTGCAATCTAGTTTTTAACTAAATTATTATTACTGTTATCTGTGATGCATTGAAGTGTTCTCGGAATAGTTTCAGCTATGGTTTTGTTCAATAACTGAAACCTTACATTTTTTTAAGAAGGAAAGAATGGAGGAGGGAAACTTTTTGCAGTGTGGCAATGTGTTAAAAAACTGAAAATTGCAGATAAACGCGGTATACTGAAAGGGAGCAAAATAGCCAAGCGTCCCTATCTTAAAGTTTTTTGTTGAACGAAAGCATACTTGCTATTTTCTGTTGAAAAGAGCTTTCGGCGAAATAATTCTGGAAGGCAAAGTTAAAATCAGTACTTAGGTTGAATATTCATCCCTGGAATCATTTTGTAATATTTATAAACTGGATTATATTTCCTCCCTGTCATAGTAACACTATGTTCTGATCCACAAGATACAAGCTCTGATAAATAGGGAATGAAATCTAACTCTAAGCTGCATCTGTTTTTGATAAACATGAAAAATTATTAAGGCTGAGAAAATACCAAAAGCATGACCAGCAGAAAAATGCAGTTCCTATACTTAGACCTGGATCCTGAGTTGTGTTGAGCTCTTTTCATTCCCATTTCAATCAATATGGCTGTTGTAAGAATGACTGATTTGGAGTAGACTTTTTGGAAATTGAATTGCTTGCTTGCAATCTTCCCTCTTGGCTGAGCCAACCTGGCTGACCAGCTCAGGGTGGAACGCTGTGTCCCACGGTGCCCGGGTCTGCCTGGCCCGCAGCCCGGCTGCACAGCACTGCGTTTTGCTGCGGTCTGTAGGAGTTCGCTGCAGCCCCTTTGACTCCCGTTATACCGCATGCAGGACCTGTCTGGGTAAAATTCCAGTCATTCGGGTGTTACCAATGCTATTCTCAAAAGTTTTTCGTTGCGTAGCTGTGTATGTGCATTTTTTTAACATGTAGATGTTGGGGGCTTTTTTTGATAAATCATTCTGCCTTTATCTGGTCGCCCTAGCGAAATAATGCCGTGGGGTTTTTGAAATAATGCACGAACAATGTATTCTGCCGGTGTCAAACTCCTGTCTCTTCATTAAAACTTTCAGTTCTTCCCCAATGGACACGCGTTTGCCACTGGATCTGATGATGCCACTTGCCGACTCTTTGACCTGCGTGCAGATCAGGAATTAATGATGTATTCGCACGACAATATCATCTGCGGGATCACTTCTGTAGCCTTCTCAAAAAGCGGTCGCCTCTTGCTAGCAGGTTATGATGACTTCAACTGCAACGTGTGGGATACTCTGAAAGGGGAGAGAGCAGGTGAGTACACATAACTGCAATGAGCTGAAGTTTTCCATTTCCTTAGCAGAAGATGGATATTCAAAATCTGTGCAAAACGCAGAGCCAGTTCATTGCCAATGCTATTGCTGATGTTACGGAATCTGCTTGCATCACTTTAACACTGTTTTCTTTTGGAATGGCATCCTCTTATTTTATTGCATTTCGTTGTATCTTCCAGTTGTTACATTGCATTACAGTTCCATCGATAGGATGTGTGCAGTAAATGCTCCAGTCAGTGAAAGACTCTTGTTCTTGGCCATTGGCCATTGTACATCTGTGTGCTGGAAGATACCAGCTACGGAGGCTACGGAACAGCCTCTGAAATTACGTTACATCTACAGAAAATTTATTTCACTGAACTTTATTTATGAAATTAAGTACTACGAAATTACACTTTTGTATTGACTTTTGCACCCATCAGAGGAAGTAATTCATCTAGTAGTAAGTTACAGTAGTCCTTTCGCTTTGGGGACCCTAATTTCCTGCTGTTGGGAGAGAGGGGAAGCGGACACTTTTAGTCCTTGATTTAGTCACTTCTATCAGGATAAGAGAGCATGTTTATAGCATAGCTACATCCTTCTCACTTCGTACAGTAGTTTAAATGACGGGCCTGGTTCAGTTCTGAACCTTTATTCTGCTGTTCAGACTGCAAACGTATCCTTTTTCTCAAGGGACACGGACAGGCTGAGTTTTAACAGACCTTGGGAGAGCAGACAAGTGTGAGAATGGGTAGAAGGAAAGCAAAAACAAAGCTGGAAGAGGCAGGGTACAATTCTGCTTTTACAGTAGCCTGGCACAATACATGGGGGATTTTTAATCCTTAAGGTTTGCGAAACATGGGAAACTGAAGGTAGTTCCTGTATCCAGGGCACTGTCAGAAGACATCACGTTTGATTTTGAAAGTACGTGATGGTTGAAATTGCATTGCCGAAAACAGGGGTGGGGGGAAACAGTAGAGAGCCTGATCAGGGCTGAGGAGGTCTTCGGGACAGAAAGAAGGAGAAGTTGTAAGGGCGGAGAGAAAAATGGAGGCAGTATTATGTATTTTTAAAAACCTCATTGTTGAGTTTCTTGATACAGCTGTTGTGATGTGTATAGTTCTTCAGGGTAAAGACAAAAAGGATGATTAGGTCTTGCATTACATCTTTTTAAGCAAATTTGAAGACTTACCCGGGAGAGCAGAGGGACAGCTGAAGTCCTCGAGATCCTGTGAATTAACTTTCATTACTTCTTCTTTTCCAGGTGTCCTTGCTGGCCATGACAACCGTGTCAGCTGTTTAGGTGTTACTGATGACGGCATGGCTGTAGCTACAGGGTCTTGGGACAGTTTTCTCAGAATCTGGAATTAACTGGGAGCCAAACATGTACATTCTCCACTTGAGATCTGGAGAGATCAATGCTGCAGCCTATAGCTGTGAAATAACATTTCTACCTTGTATTTGCAGGTGAAGTTTTTCTATTCACTGATTATTACACAAAAAGGCTTTCTGTAAACTAGAAAAAAATCAAGTGAAGAAATAGGGGAGGGGGGAAGAAATCACTGACTTTTTAAAAGGGGCCAGCACACATAATCATGGTGACCGACAAACTAAGAGCCAGTCTTTTTGTTTTTGGTGGTTTGGTTAGATTGTCCTTGAAGGGTTTTTGCTTGTGCTCAGTCTGCTAATCCTGTACTTTTTTTTTTTGTACATAACAGAATATACACATTATAGCAGCCAATCATGTAACATTTGTCTGTATGTAAAGAAATATGTTTGCATTTTTTAAGGAAACTACATTTATAGCTTTGCTTTTAACCTGAGATGTCACTTCTGAGTTTTGTAGTGGATGAACTAGATTGCTGTTTTAAATGTTTTTGTGAATTTACTGTAGATAAAGTGAAGCCAATGGTATGTATGTGTTTTTATAATGGAAGGCATTTGAATTTTTTTTAAAGGCCCTGGAGACTCCCAGTTAATACCTACCGCCTTATTCACTCACTTCTTGACCTGCTTGCCTATTTTTAATCATGGGGGTTCTTCCTTCAAGCCAGTGGTTCCTGGTTCACCCATTGGCAGTCATGGCCTCCAAACACCAAGGAGTTAATGCCAGGCAGACTTGCAACAACAGCAAAAAATAATTAAAAAATAAAATTAAAAAAAAAAAATCCTGTTCCAGAAGTATTAGCTTCCTTACCGCAGCTTTTCGCATCAGTTATTCCACACGGTCCTTGGGTGTGGAAGCCAAGTGACCTGCATTGCTGTCGTTAAGTGGCTGAGTGCTTTTCCTCTTGACAATTCAGCTCTAAGTAAATGAGGTAGTTTTGGCCCATCACAAACTCCAGCTGATGTGCACTCACAAAACGATTTTGGCGTGATGCTCAGTGCGTGGAAAGCGGTATATTTGCAAAGCTTGCTCCGTTAACCGCAATCAGCTGAGAACTTCAGGAGGACTTTGCTGGAATTCTTAAAGAAGATTTAAATGTGCAGTTAATCGCCTGTGATCCCCCTCCAAATTAGGGGGTTGCCAAAGCATACCACAACCAAAAGCGCTTGTTGTCAGTTATGTGCGGTGTGAATTATAAAAGGAATTGTGTAACTTACGACGAACCAAATAACCTTACTTACCTGTGTCACCCTTTAAAAGGTCATACTATAAACTTAGTGACTCGCTTGTTCTCCTGTGGTCGCAGACGTCTGTACCACGGTGGCTTATTTAGATGCTAATTGTTCTGCAGCTCTGACACTGTAAATAGCCATTTCCTCTCCTGTTCCTGATTTTATTCTGATTTTGATGTCAGTTGCTTGTAAGCGATAGGTTCCGATCAAGTACAGTTGAGTGTAGATGTAGGAAAATCAAGTGACTGATGCCCATCTGAAACTACCCGGGAAGATTGCTTAACTTTTTGGTGCCTGGCAGCGTGCCTGCGCTTGCAATGGATGTTCTCTTGGGAATCGGAACATCTGTGGCATTTTTGGAAGGGGGAATTATAGTCTATTGGCTTCTCTTAAGTGACTTACTTTAAAGATAACGTGAATTTTAAATCATCAGGTTGGAAGATAATGTTCATCTGCCCTCATCTGAAGTTATGGGGAGTCTGGGTATCTCTGGGTCAGGTGGTAAATATAAGTGCCCGCTATCTTCTAATACACCAAAACAGACTGGTGGCNAGTAAATATAAGTGCCCGCTATCTTTTAATACACCAAAACAGACTGGTGGCTGAGACGACTATTTGTCAAGTTTCTGACATGTGTAATCCTAAATTTCAGTACTTCCAGACTGTGCCTGTGAACTTGCCATGTCTGTAATGGTGAAGGTGCCAAGAAATGTATCAGTCAATCACAGTAAATTCACTTTTAGAAAAAGAAAAAAGCGCATCTTGTGCTGGAGAAGTATTCATTTTCTAACAGCAGCCTGTGGTGTAGGACCAAAATCACACTATATTGTATGTCACAGGAATTCCTCAGCATTTTGCTTTATGATCTGTCTGCATTAACAGAACTATTACGGAATTCTTGTTACTCTCTTAAGTGAGCAGCTCTTTGGATCTTGCAGACTTGGTTTATTTTTTAGTGGTGCACTTGATTATTTTTTTTTTAAACTCACAGCTGCCTTGAGTGAATCATTCTGGAAATTTGTTACTAAGGAATTTTAAGAAAATATTCATTTTCTAAACAATTTTTTTCCACAGAAGTGCGTTTTGAACCAATTTCCTAGTCAACACCTTTGCGAAGACAGGTGCCATTTTTACATTCTGGTATTAAACTAGTTTCTACTTGCGAAACTCCAAAAACAATTTTACAGATGTATATAACTTTTCGTACAAGTCCAGGTAGACTGTAAAGGTAGTAATGGCTCTCGTACAGCTGTTACTGCCAGGAGTTTCGCTGTTCTTTGATGGGCAATTGTCTGTTGGATTCAGCTGCTTTTAAAATAAATAATGAATGCCAACTGCTTGCTAATGAGGTTTCCAAAAGCATCACACAGGTATCTGCCAGCTTTTGCTGCTCGGTCAGCCGGTGTGCGCGAGGTGCCACAGGTCCAGAGGTGACTCCTTTTGTGTGGGTGCGCAAGGGGAGCTGGCAGAAGCCCGAGCACAACGGGGGACACGGGAGCTGATGCTTCTTGGGAACTTGTAGAAAGCCAAGGTGGCTTTGCTGTTTGATTACTGTCCTGGATATAGTTTATTGTTTGTTTTTTAAAGCCTACAGATTTAATGTAACACATCGTTATTTGGCCTTATATAATAACAAACTTGCACAGGCTGCGGTATTTCCTTTTTTAAGTGGCTAGCAGTAACCTTTCAAGGTTGGTGTCCTTACTAAAATGGATGCGATTTTAACAGTAAAAGCTCAAACTCCTAATATGAGGAAGGTAATAAAATGACCCTTTGTAGGTTATACTTAAAAGGCTTTATTCCCAGCTTTGAATCTCAAAGATGAGGGTGTGTGGCTATAGTTTTAATGTAGGCTCAAGCATGCAGCTGGTGTGATTTCCAGCTGTGCACCATGATGGCAAACTCAATTATACAGCAGATTTTGCAGCACTATAGTGGGTACATCTGAACCCATCTTTAAAAGTTTGTTGCCAAACTCCATCATTACCCGAATTTCAAATTACTTGTGTGACTACAGAAATGGTGTAACCAAGAACATCATTGTGCCAAAACGGTGGCAAGGTAACCCTTTCCCGGCCTCTCTTCTGAACAGTCAGTCGGTTCTGGCTTGGGAAGTGGACCAATGTGCTTTGTGTAACAAGGTTTATTTTACTCCGGTACAGGTTTTTTTGTCAGTGTTTTCTAATGTTGATTTACCTTTGCAATAGAGAATACTAATCAGGCAAGCGCCCAACTTGGGCTTGTTCCCATGTAGACGCGGACATCTGTTTATTGGTAGAGATACTGGTTGAGATTCTGGAAACCACAAAAAGCTTCTCTGTGGTGTGGTGCTGATGTACACGCGCTTACTCCAGTACCGCGGGCCTGTCTCCATCTATCTCCAGACTTTTTTTTTCTTCCAACCATCGCTATCCTCTGCCTTTGCTGAATTGCAGATACGTCGCGGTATCTGGCAGACCTGATAGTTGAATGTATGACAACAATATAGACCATTTGAAATGGAACACGGATTAAATAGGCTTTTCCCCCTGCCGAAGGAGAGGGCCTGACCTCGACTTGGCAAAGCTGAACTGCTGTGACAGCTGGGCCTCGTGTGCTTACTGTAATGCATGGGTTGGAAATAGTGAACTCTTTAATTCAGTTAGTGTAACCGCTTGTCCCACGATGAAGTTCACATTACTTTAAGGTGGAATGAAACCATTGTGAAAACATTCCAAGAGTGCTTAGTCTTTCCTCTTTGAGGACACCGTCACCTCCACTAGGTTTAGTGCTGTGCTTTAAGATGTTGGTGAGAGTATTGGCTAATTCAACTAGTTGGTATAAATGGTTGTGTAGCAGAATGACTGATTTTTGAGATAGCATTTCCTGTAAAAGTAATTAAGCATGGGTTGATGGTGCACTTTGTATACAGTAACCTGGCATGCATGCTGGTAAACTACTTCCTACACTTCAGAGGCACCACAAGCCTTTTTATCCAATTGCTGGTTATGTAAAATACATGCAGAATGTTAATGCAGTGTTGTTATGGTAAATGTGTGAACAGTGTTACTAATTGATATAACTGATAACAGATTACATGTGCCTGACATTCTTATACCACACAGTATGTTTAGGTTTTAACTAATATGGACTTCGGTGGAATAGTCTTAGATATTTCAAGCCTTTGTTTTACTTACACAATGGTGCTCTATTTGTGTTTTTCTCCTTTTTTTTTTTAATAAAAGCATCTGAACACTTATAGTACATATTACATCCAAAGGAGTCCAAAACAAAATGCTTTGAAACATGCTTGATTTTAATTTGCCTTTAGTTTCCAGCATTTCTCATCAGCTAAGTTTCTCTCTTTTTTATTTTTTTTTTTTTTAATAGACAAACAAGCTGCAGCCCTTATANTGGAAAAACTTTGGTAATGTTACCAATTATGAAGTGATTCTGCACTGCCTTTGGATTGTGTATGTATTCAGAAACAGTCTTAAAGCTTTTATTTAAGCTATTAAAAAAACCAGGGACTTGTGCCATTTGTTCTTTAACAGTGCTGTTGTAAAAAGACTTCCCTGTGAAAAAAAAATCACTTGCTATGAACTCTGTTTATAGCTTTTTTTTTTCCACGACGGATCTTTTTCCTTTGTATTTGTACAGTGGCTCAGTGAAAGATGTTGCCATGAGTTGATATTGTAACCAATAAACAAGTGCTTTTAACCAGCCTCTGTCACTTGTCAGTGCTTTATTAGAGCTCTGGTAACATCGTCCCCTGTCTTAAAGACCAGGATTCTTCCCATGACACAATGTAGACAGACCAACCCCACCACCATTAATTCTTGCTTCTGGGTACCTCGGCACAGTGACCTGCACTCTTGTGTGCACATGTTAAACAGCAAAATGTCACACAAGTAAACTCCCCAAGTCAGGTGATTTTTTTTCTCCCCCAAAGCAGTATGTCTTCATATGGTTTCTGCCTGAGAAAGGGGGCAGACTGTGTTAATACTACAGTGAAGTGAGCTGGAAGTTACCCACCAGTCCCAGTCTGGAAAAAAAAAAAGATCTAGAACACTAATTCATTCTTGATACTGGAATTCCTGTTACACTGTGCCACACCCTTAAAGGGTAGACACCTTCACAACCTTCCTTTTTCAAGTCTGTAGCATTATTTTCTCCCCAACCAAACCATTTAACTGCTCAATACCCACTGTACAGCATGCACAGCGTGCTTCTCTGCTGTAGGAAGAGCAGATTCAGCCTTGATGGTTCTGTCCTGTACTGGATATACCTTACATACAGCAGCGCTATGGGGTAGGGTCTCACCTTCCATACAGTTGCCAAATAACTTACTAGAGCAAAGGGGTAGTATTTGTGTTTAATAAATAACTGCAGAACACATGCATGTAAAGTTTCATCTTGATACAATGTCCATAGAAGTGCTCCAGAAAAAGAGCATTAATACACATCTGTGACCTCCCACACAAGCAGGTCGGGCTCTTACGCATTTCTCTATTTCACAGTTTCCCTCAAAAACCTCACGCCTCCTCACATGTACTGCTACTGAAAGTTCCGAGAGAGCTGTGCTTGTGCTAGCACGGCTGGAAACAAACACCAAAATACACTGTGGTGAAAACAGTCATCTTTATCTTCAAATAATTAACTGCCTCCAGCATTAGATTTTTAAATCTATTTCCTTTTAAGATAGCCCTTGTTTACTGGAAAATAGCAAATCCCTACATTTTAAAGTTGAATATTTCATTTAGTCATGTTAACACTTCCATAAAAATATATAAGTATTCTGAAAAGGTTTTGTCTTTTAAAATAAGTTATTTTTAAAAAGTTTACTTAGAAAAAAAGTAGGTGTTAAATGACTGCAGATGGCAGCAGCAAAAACTTTTTTTTTTTTTTTAAAAAAAGGGTAGTTTTAGAATAATATCACANCTCCTACAGGAGACCTGTTCTGCAGCCGCTCCCACCACAGCTGCGAGACCTGAGTGCAGCCCACCACCCACGCAGCACCTTCTGCACACACCTGCAGCTCACCTCAGCCCCGGCTCCCGCAGCTCACGGGCAAATCACCACTGCACCACTTCACCGACTGCGAGAAATCGGACAAGCTTGTTGAAATAAGTTTGTTTTTACTTAATCAATGCCACCTTGTCTAAATGTGGTAGCCAGAGGCAGAACTAGAGCCCACTGCATTTCATCAGTGAATGCTCTGCAGTTTACTATCACCTTTCACTTCCCTTTGTGGAAGAGGAACTGCTGCCCAACTCCATTTCACTTGCTTTCAAAACAGTCAAGAGCCCTTTCGCCATGCTCAAGTTTATACTTCCCTTCTTTAAACAAAAACACACACACAAAAAAGCAGCATCCTCCATCCCTGACTAATTCCTAAGCAACTGAGAACAGGAGACAGTGGTAACTGTGATAACTCTCTCTCCCTGCGTAAGCTCCTGGATGCCAGGAGGCGAGACTTGCCACCACTACATACTAACGAAAACAATAAGGATTCGGGTTTTTATTGTCAAGTGCCCAAAGAATTTTAGTGTTCAAAGATAATTTTTAACTCAAAATCTGCAACACAAACATAACACTCAGAGTACCACACCTCTTCAGTTTGATTCACCATCCGAGTCCAAACCAAGTTTTACAATAATTAACAAGTGTAATCAAAGTAACATTTAAAATATAAATCATTTCATGTGACTCCACAGAGGAGAAGTGTAATCTGTAAAATTTCTACTTTGTCCTACAAAGGATCACCAGGAAAGTTACCAATGATGTTTTATTTACTCTTTTGAAGAAAATGCTTTGTAAAGCGATCTAGTTCATTCTCAAGGTGAATGGCTTTATTTCTGTAAAACAAACAAAAGCAGTGGATTTACTTCAATGCAGTCACATCACAAAGAAGGTAGAATCAACATCAGTGTTTTAATTTCAATTCCTCTATTCCTGAAATCAACATCAGTGTTTTAATTTCGATTCCTCTATTCCTGAAACCCACTAAGGAAACCTAAACGCGTGCTCTGGTCAGAGCCTCGGCTGTCATGAGTGCGGGGCCCGACCAGGCAGCAGAACACCACCAGCCGTCTGCCCCACATTTCCAGCTCCATCCAGGACCTCCCTGGTTCTGGCCTTCCCTTTCAGTGTTTAACTTGGGCGAGGTTCTGCAGTCACAAGCCAGGCGCTCAGCAGGGCTCCCCACACTGGCCCTTCGTGCAGCGTACCACGCCACGGGCCGCGCACCGTGGGGCCAGACCTTCATCCGACTGAGGTTCTGAACGCTGAGGCCAGGAGGCAGCCCACAGCCAGGGAGGCTTACACCAGGGGGAAGAGAACATGAAACTAAGGTTGAGGCTGCTCCTAAGTCCCAAACCCACCAACTGCTGGAAGCTTCTCTTCTGTAAACACCTGCTACCGGTTCTTAGAGAAAAACAATATGCAGTAATGACTCGCAGTACACCTGGTCTCGTGTTCTCTCTGAGGAGGGTTCTTTAGGAAGGTGCCACTCTAATTTACCTACAGAAGATTAATACTCTTGAGAAAGCCATCTCTCCCATACAATAGAGGCAAAGGTGAAAGCTATCTAAGAGTATTTTTGGAGCTTTGCTCATTCACCTATGTAGAAGCATACATTTATTTAACTTAACCAGAGCTGTTCCCTTACAAGTAAAGAAAATAGGTATTGCTGCATTCCCTCTGCACCTGTGCCTACCTCGTTTCAACTTGAAAGTAACAGCAAGCACCGACCTCACTGAATGTGCTGGTGGCCAGTCACACCCACACTTACCTTAGCTGCTTGGAGTTGCTCTGTACGTTTTCCAGCTGATCTATTTCTTTGGAAAGCCTCGCAATTTCTTTTTCCAAGTTCTTCTCGGTAATATCCACCTGCTGACAGAGCCGAGCAAAGGTAGTGGCCATTTCCCTAAAGGAAAAAAACAAGTTTGTAATCATGGTTCACAGAAGTCTGTGCTACCAAAAAAAATTAAGAAAAAAAAAAAAACAAAACCAAACCCAAACACATGGCATTGCAGTGTGCAGTAGAACACAGCAATCAAAGTCTCCAGCTGTTACGGGATTACAGAACAGCAGAAAGCAGGAGAATTACTAATTTTTTAATTTAAAAAAGAAACTTTAAACATACCAAATGCACCTCAGTCTATGCCAACATCATGTTTGGTAATTTTTCATTGAGCATCGACAGGTACAAGCCTGAGATGAGGACTCTGGCAGTAACACATGCCCCCTCCTGCAGCACCCTGTGCCACACTAAGCACCTGCTCACAGGGATCGTGAGCCCTTGGCAGGGTGAGAATGCCCCACAGTTGCTGGACACCTGATGCTACTTCCCTCCCCAAGTCATGTGCTCCCCACCTGAGTTCTAAGACTCCTCCTTACACAAAGGAAAAAAACCCCAGTTACCACCCCGGGCCAGCAACCAGGCTCTCCCACAGGAGAGGAGACATCTCCTCTCCCCTCTACTTCACCTCACTGGAGCACTGGTTTGAGTCCAGCTCTTCCATGTCCTCACAGAGACACACAGCTGCTGGACACGGGGATGATTCTCTTTCCTCTGCTGAAGCTGAACTTTGTATTAGTAAAGTATTCCCTGGGCTAGACAGGAGAGGTGTTCTGCACCCTGGTGGTTAGAGGTCTCATTTAGCAGGCCTAATTTTCTGAAATAATAATTTAATCAAAACAGTTTCAACAGGAGAGGCTGAGGGAGACAATCACCCAGACAGTACTTTGCAGAGACAGGTGGAAAAGTATCTGGGAAAGAGACACACACAAAACCAGAACCGTTCATAAAGGCCCTTAAGCTCCTCTTCTGCAGTGCAGAAGAGCCAGGACTGGCTGCTCAGAACTCACCCGAACCAACCCTCGAGGCAGAACAAATGCTCACCATGACACTGACTCAGGACAGGCTCAATGCCAACCTAAAAGCAGACCAATTCAGCCTCCGCTAGAACTGAGCCAACTCCCACATCTTCATCGCAAGGTGCTGGACAAGGAAGCCTACATCTTAAGACTAACTCTCGCACAGAGACGACTGTATTGACCTTTTTAGACGGTAACTTCAAACTCTTTAATAAAAACTCCCTCTTAATAAATGCCAAGGGACACTAAAGCTGCCTTCCCACACCACGTATAGCTGGTCCCCGCTCCCAGGACACCACAGTACTGCACGGACACGGATTTCCTATGCTATCCTAGTGAGGGGAACACCAGTGTGGTACTTACTGTTGCACCTGATGGCTGCAATTAGCACTTGTTAGACTGACGATCATCTGCAGCTTTTCAGTAGCGTAGTTCACAAACTGCTGTTTAAAGGCTCTCTCTTTTGCTTTAGTGGTCCAGGTTAGTCTCTCATAAAGATATAACAGCCCATACATACTTAGGGAAATAGAGATGAGTTTCCAACCTACTGTTCTCCAAATCTGAAAAAGAGGATTCTTCATTAGCTTAAGTAAATTGCCCTAAGTAAATTGCCTAATTCCACCCATTTTTTTAAATCATCTTCATGGCCCTTTCATAAGCTTACTTTAAGAAAATATATTATTTCTATATTGTTACTGCAGAGCAATACAGCTACATTCAAATGAGCAGGTACCCCAGCGGCATGGAGAATACGAGAAGCCTGGTTGCTTTTTAATGAAGGAGGAGGGAGAAAGCAAGGCTCCCACTAAATCCGAACTGCATGAGGCACCATCAAGTCATCCTTTAATTCAGAAACCAAACACAGACATATGGCATAGAGAATATGCCCAACTACGCTCAGAGTAACTAGGCTTATTTTCTCCCTACACGCTGACCGCGGGTATCCAGTGTACTACACACACTCATCCAGCCCAGTGTTAAACAGTCCATTACACGCTTCACGTTGCACCCCAAAACGAGAAAGACCAGCTTAATCTTTGCCATCACTTCTAGTACAGTGAGTGCTGCTAATACTACTTGCCACTCCGCCAACGATGATGATGCTCATAGAGGTCCGTGATGTCAGTGAAGCTAAACTCATTACCAAAGGAACCATAAAATCATCGTGCGGTGAGTTGTCTGGAGTTACGGCAGGAAGACTGGCAGCAGACGGGGTGGTAGCTAAAGGACGAGGGATCTAGAAGAGTGGAATATGGCAGCCTGAGTAAAAAGCATTAAGGAACTACAAAGCAGACAGGTTTTATTTTATTTTCATATATTCAGGGTTTGATTTACTTAAAAGGAAACTTTTCAGCACAGAAGTCTGAAGAGGTTTTGACGGTGCCTTGCCCAATGGGGGACTGGGTTAGAATAAGGGTTCTACGTAGGACTGGCTCAGCCATAAGGATCCAAACGTTACAAATGAAAAGGCTACCCAAGCGTTCAGTCCAAAGGAAAATAACACTCAGGTAACAGCTGCAGAAAGTTTAGGAAAAGTTTTTTTGTTCCGTTCTCACCCTGAATATAATCCAATAAAAACAACCCTCACCAAAAACATTTCACACAAAGGGACTAGGGGGAAGCAGCAGCAAGCATGTAAATAGCACAGGAAAATACGGTAAAAATCAATGTATTCTCATCAAGGTAAAACAAGGCACTCCAAATTCAGCCTAATCCAGCACTCACTTGTAAGTTTGGATCTGCTAGTCCCAATAGTACCCTCTGAGCTTGTTTAGGACCCAAGAAACGGTTTACAAGTGAAGTCCATCCCAAGGAAAAGTGGAACATGATATCCTCTTGAAAATCTGCACACAGACTATGACAGTTCAGATCATAGCTAAGGTCAAACCTCCTGCATGGAATTAGCAAGTGGAGCTGATTCTGCGCACCAGAAGGCAACAATGGCTTCAGATTTTCTAGAAAGAAAACAGAATAGTAAAGATGAGTTAACATGAAAAGCTTTACAGCATATTCACAAGTAGCACCCTTGCACTGCTGACCAGCTTTGTGAATTAAGAGAATCTAAACTGACCAATTCATTTATTTATTTGTAAAATCAGTGGGCATTTTAGCAGTATTGATCCTAAGACAGCAGGCAATTTATTGCTCTGATAAAAGAAATCAATCACACAGAATCAACTCATAGAGAAAGCACTGCTGGAAAAAATGGTGAAATTAACTGAAAGATCTCTATCAATGGTCAAAAGATAAGGATGGGCTAAGGAAAAGTTGGTTTTATCCAGCAGTTCTGTGGTGCCACATACAGAAAAGACAACGTTATTGCGTAAGATGACAGAAGGCTTCCTGCAATTCCATGATTTTGCTCTGAATCTTTTATTACTAGAAACAGATCAGAAAAGAGAGATGGATGTGCAATAAAGTTACTACTTATTATAAAAAAGGGAAAAAAGGAGTGCACAAATACTTTGTGAAACCATCCTGTTTTGCACTCAGAATCTGGAGGAACCTAGGGAGAAAATTATACTGCAGAAACATTATCTAACAATTAGTGTATTTCATATAACTGTTGTGGAAGCCGTAAGTTTAAATGGGTTTATAAAAGGATTAGCCAAGGTCCCAGAGAACAGGTCTATTACTACTTGCTTAAGCCATTAATCCAGATGCAGTATCTTGGCTCAGAAGTCCCTAAATTGGGAATGGATCACTGTATTTACCCTGGTTCGTTAACCTTCCCCCCAAGCATCTGTTACGGGTTAGTATCAGAGACAGGCTACTGAGCCAGACAGACGCTCAGTCTTGAGCTAGGATGGCTCTTCCTTATCGTTTTACAGCATTAACGTTAAATCACCATCAGAAAGAAAATTCTTTTAAAAGCAGGTTTTCTTAAATTGTCTTAACATTCCTCTTTCCTCATCTTACCAATCATCTCCTGCTGCGACTGGTGCATTGACTGATTGACTTCGTTGGAGCAACGATCAGCCAGGTTCTTTCCCAAACCATCTTCTATATGTTTGTTCAGTTCCTAAAGTTTTATAAAGAATACATGCTCATCAATTTATATTTAGCTAATCAACTACATTATATCACACAAATATATGTTAAACACTAGGCATTGTTATTTACAGTGGGGGAAAAAAGCATGTTACCATGGAAATATCATGCTTTTAAATTGCACACTGTGACTAAAAACCTAATTAAAGTCGCACAGGTAAGATTTCTCTCGGACCGTAATCACTAAAAGGCATACGGAGAAGCCTGTAGTTTCAATAAAGCGTGACACTGAAAAGCGTACCGATACCGTGCTGCCCTGCAAAGTCTTTACTGTTGTCATTTGATGGGGGCCAATTTCACTGCTCTGCACAAAAATAAACCGATCCCATCAACTCCCATGGAAATCTGCTCCGGACGTTTTGCAGCGCCAGGACAGCACAAACTGTCCTGAAAACACAGCGCTCCCAGCTGACCAACAAGGCTGAAAAAGGTGGGAGTTATGGCAGTCAGACATCAGCAGCAAAGCCTGAGCGCAAGAGGCAAACACTTACAGGTGTATGCTCCGTTAAAGTACTAAGTTTGAGGAGGAATTTATAGAAGTTTAATAAAAACTGTTTTTTTTCTTTTTTCTTAAAAACACAAACAAACGAAAACCATAAAGTGTTGGGTATTTGCAAGCTCATTTTATTTTTGGATCTATTTCATTTTAGGAGTAGTGAAAATTGTTTAGGTAAGGTCTTTATCTACTGGAAATGGAGACTACAAATCAGGGTGTCAGTGAATTACAGTTTCAGTAACCACTCCAGTAAAAAGACAGTTGAAACAAAAAATTAAATTCTTTCCAAAAACAATATAGAAAATATTTTCAACCTTTTCCAGTTTGGGGTAAACAGAGATATACGTATGTCAGAAAGCAAAAATCCTGCAACGCTTAAAGTGTCACATGAAATCCTATGCAAATTATGAAAATACAGAAATAGTAATTAAAGGAAAGACAAGGAGCCTGGCTTCAAACACGCAAGAAAACTTACTGTCTTATAGAGCTTCAATACTTGAGGAGAAGGGTGAAAATCTGAATAAAATTCATCAACTAAAACTGAAAGTCGGCAAATCTCATCGGTCATGGCAGAGGAGACCTGGAAGAATGTGGTAAATACAGAAAATGTTTCTCCTACCTTTTCCAGCTAGAGTGAAAACAGACTACTGCATTAACTGTTACAATAAACGATTCAATTACCTGATAGTCAGGAAAGACTGCCATTTTAGATTTTTTTTTCCCTTTTTTTTTTTATATTGGAAAAGGAACATACTAGACATTTCAAATGTACTTCAGAAGATGCGTGGGCACCTAAAGGAGCTGCCTTACACACAAGGCAACACTTGAATCTGGGGGATTTTTCACACTGCCATTACTTACTTTATTTTCTACTTCCTCAGTAACACGTTTGATTTTTTCCTTAGTGTCTTCCGTCAAAATGTTCAGCTGATTTCGAACGAAGTCCAATCTATCCTTCTGATCTTCTCGCTCTTCCATTGAACGGACTCTAACATAGCAGAAAGGAAGTCAGCATCACCAGCAGCTATTCTCCCAGTAATGAAACAAGCCCCACCAGGTAGGGACCACCCTAAGGCGATGGTTTATTGAGCAGCCAAAAGGAATCCAAAGTGACACTGGCTGAACGAAGCATAGGCACTGCTTCAGAATAACTGCAACATAGATACTAAGTTTACAGGCGCATTTAAAGGCTGCAGTGATCAAACATAACTCAAATTACTGGGTTTTGATATATTTACAAAAACAGCATTTGGAGTTGGAATTGTTCCCATTGTACATAATTACAACTGAAAAAGGTGGGGGGAATCAGGGGCCTTTAATGCTTAGTTTATCTCCATTTAAAAATAATTAAAAAAAGGATAAATCTGATCAAACTGTCCTACCGCTGCTCACCAGCGCCAGTCAACTATTCTTTAACAGTGACGTGGGTCTGATGACCCTGCAAAGCAAAGGGGAGGCAGCAGAAACTAACCTTGTCACAATCAACTCTCTTCGGAAGTTCTCGACCTACCATTTAAGTAAAAATTGCTTAAAATCTAAAGCAGTTGTATCTCCAAGGGTGAGCAGAAACACCAAACAGCAATTCAGATTAAGAGGGGTCACGCACAGCACTTGGCAGGTCAATTGACAGAAAGAAGTAGAATATCAGAGTATTTTGAAACATTTCATAGCATGTTTTCATAGCATCTGACAACATGAGACAAGCTCGTATGTAAACACGCAGTTTGTAAAAGCTGATATATTCAGGAAGATGAGTGTTTGACAGGCACAGTGGAGTCTGCTGAAACATAACGACACACTATTAACAGACACAGAAAGGAGATAGATGGAAAGGATTAAATGTGACAGCAAGTTCACTGTGTACAAGAAAGACAAGAGGTAGCAACAAAAGTGAGAGAGAAAACCATATATATGCAAACCTCAAAGAATATGCGAAACTATCAGACAGAGTAGATGAGCTCCTATCATCAGCACTAAAAGGATTACATGATTAAAGAGAGAATAAAGATATTGAAGGAGACAACCTGGAGAGGGCCAGAGACCAAGCCTCCGTTAGCTTGGGCNCAACCTGGAGAGGGCCAGAGACCAAGCCTCCGTTAGCTTGGGCTTTTCTCATTCCTTACAGTATTTTAACCACTTGCAAATTAAAGTGTCTACATCCTCCTATTTCTTTTCTTAGTGTTACTGGTAACAAAAAACTTAGGTAAAGCAGGCCCAAACATCACTTCTGGAATGCTGGATACAGCTAGAAAAACTTAAAACTTCAGATATTTTTGGAAAAAAAAAAAGGTTTGAAAACCCACAGACTGCCTTTGTAACTGTAAGTCAGCAACAAAGAATACCAAAGTAAACCAAGATCTCTATGCAGAAGTCATAGACCAGGGACAAGACTGAGCAGTGCAAGCGAAGAGTAGTTAAGACTGACACACCAGAGAAATTCTCTATTTCTTACCAAGCAAGAAAAGCTTATTTTAAAGTCCATAATGGCCCATGAAAATCACCAGCTCCTGGTGATGAGGAGCTCCATGGCTCCTCAGAGGATCTGGATAAACCAAAACCAACCAGCCCTCCAACCAACCTACCTTTTCTCTGCTGCTGCTACGTTTATGGCGTCCATAATGTTTTTCACAGTATCTATTATCTGTTTAGCTCTGATAGTGTGCTGTTCAAACTTGGTTTTCACGGCTGACTGCGAGATACACTCCTGCGAGGGGCCCAAGCCACAACACATTACTGCAATTCCATGCCAACACATTCAGGAATTTCACTATCAGAAAGCACATGCTGCTAATTTTACCACGAACTTAAACCAACGGGAAATAAAAAGGGAAAAAGTATATAGAAATTAAAAGACAACAGAACTGAAATCTCAAATAAGTCTATAGCAGCAAATCTGTACCTTCACGTTCACTCACAGTAATGTGCATAGGTTTTTATTCTTTTAAAATAAATTAATAGTGTAAAGAAAAAAGAAAACTCAGATGAATACGTAACATAAATCTAGCTCTTCAGAAAA
>RSEF01000009.1:19754757-19922134 GCA_003993805.1 Himantopus leucocephalus
GTATCACGTTTTGGGCAGAATTTCGTTCCGATCAGAGAATTCCACATTCCTGCTCACAGCAAATCTAGAGGAATTCCAGGGATGCCAGAAGATGACATGAGAAGGTTGTATGACAGGGGCAAGGAAGGACTACTCTCTGTGGTGGCAATCAACTCCTTAAAATGTTTGTGAAATTATCACCTCAGTAAGTTACTGTCTTCAGAGAAACACCTTTTCTTTACCAGTCAGGAAGGAACTGCTGCTTCTGATAGAGTGTTCTAGGTGTGAGACGAGGTACAAAAGCAGCATTGCTGTACTATTGCCTTAAGATACGTTCCAAAGCATTGCTGTCTGGGAACTCTCATCACAGCCAGCAATGGCGACTCAGAACAATTTAATATATGATCACCTCAACTGAATGAAGATTCCTACAGTAAGATGTGAAACAACATGCAAAAAACCCTCTCAAATTTATTTCTTGTACGTAATTCTTACAATGCAAATGCTGTCTTTAATAATGGACTTTAATCCTGTCCTTATTTCAGAATGAAGAGGTAGTTAAATTAACTAAACCCCTGTTGATTAAAAGGAACTGTTCACCAACTCAAGATTCTGCAAGAACTTGAAGTTCTCAGTAATGTCCCACTTCACACTAACCCTCTACCCCTCACCCATAAAGATGCGAGGTTTAACTATTACACAATAGTAAGGGGTTACATAGACTATAACTCATTTTTGAGCTGCTGCTTCCAGAGAAAGTTCAGTGCTCGCTGTACAACGGTTTACAAATTTATTCCAAATGTCAGCGGGAGAGTTACATTATCTTCTTCCTGCTCTGAACTTCTGCCCTTTGCAAAAGCAACTTTTACCACACATCACAGCTTGTGAATGTATGCAACTTTGAATTTTGTGAAATATCAAGGCTGAGATATAACTAATTTCTTTATCCCAGATGCATTTAAATTAGAAATGAGGACACTAAGCCCTGCAAGAGGAGGGGAAAAAAAAAAGTCAAATTAAGTTCTGGTAATTCCATTCATTACCTGCCAAAAAATGCCACTTTCATGTGTCTCCGTGAAAGTACCTCACCGATGACGGCTAACTTATTTTTATATGTCTGTATTTTTGCTAGTTCATCTTCTGTTGCTACATGTTCAAGCTCTGGGTTCCTGTATGTTGCTACGCATAGAAAAAGAACAACATAAAAGCAATCACTTAAGGAATATATGCTCCAGGATATAAAATACAGATTATCAGTACTTCACATGCCCACAAAGATCTGTGTAAATCTTAATGATACAGCGGTAAGAAAACAAAATGAATAAAACCCCACTATGGACACTGATATTAGCCCTTGCCATTTGACAGCTCCACCACAAGCACTTGTGAAATCATCACATAAATCACTTCAGATTAATCAACAATCTAGCTGCTGGATTCATTAAGCCTGTGAACACAGCCTGCTGTGCTGGTTTTCCCCACTCTTTGTGACACCTGCCTCCTTCAGAAAGGAAAACTGGGAGCTCTCGTGGATATACCAGCTAGGCTGGGCTGTCTTCTCCCTGCAGAGCTCACTGGGGTGATGACCAACCAAGTCCATGTGGCGACACACGTGCCTCCATGTTGCTAAAACGTCTGAGGGTGTATTCTTCGCATTACATCATGCTGATCTACTTTCCTACTGAATAATGGGAGAACCTGTTTGTCCTTTCTTCTATGCAAAAGAAACTGCAACAGGACTATAAACGCTGGAGTGGTTAAGCTTTCACCCTCGTGGAAAGGAGGCTAGGCTACCAGCCCAAGCGATGCAATCAGCTTTTCATATACATAATCACCCTAAGCATTCCTGCTAGCCTAAATTGAAAAAAACAATGTCAAATGAAAAGAGTGACTATTTCTGAAGGCATAGGTATACACAAACAGCCTACTGATATACATCATAATGTACGCTGCACTGCTGTAAAACATAGTCAAAGCAGTGGACAAGGCCCTTGTGTTTAAGGTGAAAGCTAACCTTCCACAAAAGTTGCTCCTTCAGTGACGTAGTCCAGCAGCTGGTCAAAGATGGCAGTGATTGTCTTTTTGGCCAGCACAAAGTGCTTCAGTGGAGAGACGGTCGCTTCTGCCATTATGCAACTGCAAGGAAAGTTACATAAAAGTGACCAAACCACCCAATACAGTTACATGAAAAGTCATAACGCTTCTCACCCATTTAAAAAAAAAAAAAAAAACCACAGGTTNCGACAACAAATACCAGCGAGGTTACTTTATGCCGGTTCTATTACCCTGACAAACTCTTCTCTCTCCCCCTCGCTACAGGCGCCGACAGCGGCTCAGGAGGCTCGGGGACGGGTTTAAACTGATTCGGTGCGGTCCGTTGTGCAAAGACGAGGTTTTCCCCTCACAGAGCGCGGCTCACAACCTCCCCGCCGCCTGGAGGTCAACGCTGTCCCCTCGGCCAAGCGAGGACGGGCCCGCGGCGCCCCCGGGCAGGGCGAGGGGCCAGGCCGCAGGGGACGCGGACAGCCCGCGGCCCTGCCCGCTCCCGGTCACTTACGGAGCCCCGGATCGCTCCGCCGTTTCCCGGCAACCGCCGCGCCGCTGGCGGGGCCCTCCACGCCGCCGCCGCCGCCGCCGCCACCACCGCCTCCTCCTCCTCCTGGCCCGCCGCCGCCGGGACGGGGGCGGACATCACTTCCGCTTCCGCCTCACCCCGCTCCGGGAGCCGCCGCGTGAGGGGGAGTGTGGCCGCCATTTTTACTGAGGGCTGACGGGGGAGGGCGGAGCGGAGCGACCGCCATCTTCAGCAAGGGCAGAGGAGGAGCGGGGAAGAGGCGGCGCGGGTGCTCGTGAAATGGAGACCGGGATATAATCCCCCACCACCACCACCCCCCCTCCCGGCCCCGGGGAGAGGCGGTGGGTCAGTCAGCCAGGCACCGCCCGCCATGGCTGTGTCCGGAGTGTCGGGGGCGGCGGGAGGCGGCAGCGCTCGAACCGGGGGTGCCCCGCCACAGCCCGAGGGGCCGCCCGGGCCCGCCCGCCCGGAACAAAGGCAACGCGGCACGACCGGGGGTTCCTGCCAACTGTCAGCACCGTGGTTTAATCAAAGTCCGCTAAAATGACAAACGCGAAGTACCTTCAGGAGTTCAAAAGCACTGAGAGTTTATACATTTGATACAGCACCATAAAAGAGCGTAAGAGAATGAGAACAACCGCGAACAATGAAAGTCAACGAAACGACACTGAATAAGCATTATAGAGAACACATTATTCGAGAATTACTAACTTGCTGCATTTTAAGTTCTTGCAATAATTAGTGGGATTTAAATTTTGTTTTAAAGTCATCAGAATCTTTCATATAAAAAAGTTCTTTTGTTCAGTAACACGATCCGGGAAGCTGAAATACACAATACACATCTAAAGGCTCAAAAGTGTGGAAAGCAAAGAATCAAATACAAATTACTCCCAAATACAAAATACTTCCAAAACCAATCTCGTGATTTTGTATAGCTTCTAGTTAGAACAGTGTTCCTGAAGCAGATGAACCTTGCAAGCATCAGTGTCATGAATAACTGAATTTGATACACTTATTGAGCGTCTCAGAGAAAAAAAAAATACTGGCATACTGCCGATTACTACAGTTAATTTCTCTCATTCAAGACCGAGCTGAATTGCTCGAGCTATAGGGTTAAAGAGACCCGAAGTCTCCGGCAGTATGGGACCAGCTGCTCTCACCCTCTCAGCTCACCCCAGCGCAGCAGTCAGAGCACTGACCTTCCACTTACACGCTTCACGTAAATAAACCAAACTTTATCTTCCCTTCAATGGGAACACCATACTGTCCTTGACATGTGCAGGCATTCCTTTTGGCCTTCCAACTTCTAGACAGACTCCACTCATTACCTATTTTTTCTACTACTTAATATCTTCTTGTTTTAGCATGCTGATCACGTGCAAGCCAATACCCTACTTGTGTTCCTGCTAAGGTAAAATGACACCAGCAGCTCCTGTATATTTCCATTTCTGATATTAAAAAGAAAATACATTAGTCCCTTATTTATGAAATTCAACCTAAGCCAAACTTGAATATATTCCTCATTAGACACTGTGGGGTGCATTTTACTAAGGAATTACTTGGCTTCATAACATTCCTATGGGGTATTCTTTTCATTCCCAGTTTAGAGAGGAGAAATAACGCAAGTCAAAGTGAGACGAAGTTATTCAGCAGTCAACAAGCAGGTTTTCTCTATCACAGGGCTCTGTCCTTTTACAAGAGACCACCTCTCCTGCACAGGACACGATACTATTCTATACAAACATACACACTTCTTAAGCCCACTTATTTGTTTTGGGGGTTTTTGTAAACATCTTTTTTTCACTTGTTGTCACTGTCCCCTGGAACAGCTTTCTCTCCAGAGCTCAACTGTGCCATTCCACCTGTGTGTCACCATCAAGAGCAGGGTTTTAAGAGAATCAGCATTCCCCTCTCTCAGTTATACCCATATGAGCCAAATTAACTTTCCATACATAAAATAATTCTTGTTAGTGCTTTGTTAGCTATATTATTGCTACCACTTTAAGCCAGCCAGGATGAATGTGTTCAAAATACGAAACCAGCAATTCTACTACAGACATTCATTCTCTATACAACGGACTAATAAAATACAGTCGGGACACTATCAGGTTGCCCTTTTCCATGACTACACAGAAGATTCAGCATTTCAAAATGACAAAAATGGTCTTGCCTCCTACAAAGGAATATACGCTAACTGGTTGACCCTATTCAGCCAATTTTAATCCTCAGCTTTAAAAATCAAACACAAAGACCCCTGCATGCCTTGACGCTGCTAACACCAAACCTCACTGATCAAGAAATGTTTTATACATTAATTACATCTATACAAAACTTGCATTAGACAATCTTACATTACAAATTTACAATCAATGCAGAAAGAAATGTAAACTCCACCACTAACTTACGGGTAATTTCAGCCTGATAACTATCACAATCTAAATGACCTCAACCTTACTTTTAGCCGTCCAAGTATCCACTCAGAAATACAGCTGCAGAATGAATCGTAAAAATTCACTTCTAAAGATCATAATGGCAGGAGAGCGCTATCTAATCTGAACAGATGTATGAAATCATTTGAAAGTGATAAAGTTAAATAAAATTTTAGTACTGTACCAGTGTTTTAAGCCAGTATATAGGAGAAATTTTAAATTTACAGAATTAAAATAACTGTCCTCAAATTACTAGCGGTGGAAAGCTAATTATAAATATACAGAATTATAATAATATAAACTAATAAAGGCTTGCTCTAAATGAGGTTGGTGACATACATCATTTCAGTGAGAGCTAAATGAGGGTTTTAGATATGAAAGTCACACTCTGTACACTCTCACCTGGATCACTCTGCGAATTCCCTTACAATTACTCCTTAAAACATGACCCAATCTACACACAAGCAACATGTGTTTCCCTGGTGCATTAAAAGATAGGAACTGAAGGTAAATAAAGGAGACAAAAATCATGTGGGAGTTCTGTAGTAAATGTGTGGAAGAGAGGGTTGTTGAATAGTCCCACAGACAGGAGTTGCAATTAAACACTGAACAAAGAAAGTGGACGATGAGGTCGGACAGGTACCCCAAGAGAAAAACAGGACAATTTTAAAAGCTTATCAAGAGTATGAGGTGGGAAATGCAGGCTGATATGTGAACTTGGAGACGTCCATGCCTGGGAATTTTTGGAACGCCCTTATCTTTGGCAGGCTGGTGCAATTTGCTAAACATCAGCACAATGACCTGCTGCCACAGAGGGTAATGTGAGCTGGATATGCAGTTGAGATCAGTGTGGCGTTACTTAAGCATGGAACTAGACGTTGGCTTTCTCTGTCTCTTTTTAAACTCGAGAGCTGCTCCTGTACATCAGATGTGAAAGTGCAGGATGACCATCAGAACTGCTATCGTAACATGCAACTACTCCCACTGTCCCGCCCCCCCAAAATCTGATCCATCACACTCTAGATGTGATTATTCCTACCGAAACCCCTAGGTAAGGAAATTCACAACACCAAGCTGTTATACATGCTTTCCTGATATAAAGAGAAAAAATTAGAATTGTATAATTGCTGTTAAAATTGTATTTAATATCACATTTTAGTGACTGGAAATTAATTCCAGTTCTAACAAATTGATTACAGGGAAAGAAGGTAATCAAGCTGTCTCATGTATCTGAAGATGACTTAAAAGATCTTTTTCATTTCCAAACCTCATTAAACAATCGGTACATTTATGGGGCAAGTCTGCTGAATGCCTGAAATCCAAATGAGTTTTAAGGTCTTCAATCTGTCCTGTTGAATATTCACAGTACTGACACAAATAAATCCCTTCAGATAAATGAGAGCTTAAATGCTTGCAATATTCCAACATACCTGAAAAGCCCTTCCCACAGTCATCACAAACATGAGGGAATATTTTGGTGTGTTCAATCGCTACGTGCCTGTTGACATTTGTATGCAGCCTGCTCCTAAAGCCGCACACTTGACATACAAAGAAGTTTTTGCATTTGTCAAAACTGATTTTGTTTATGAGACTGTACTGTCCACGCTCCTTGTTATTATAGCTGTCGCTTAACTCTATCAGTCGACATGCATGTTCGTTCACCACATGGCTGTGCAGATCTTCTGGGTCGTTTGTTTCATGCTCGCAGAACTGACACAAATACTGCTCATCACAGCTGTGCTCCTGGAAGTGCAGGTACAACTCGCTGCTCGAGGAGAACTGCATATCGCACTGCTCACACCAATAAAGATGGTCATTGAAGTGAGTGTCTGCTATGTGCTGACTCAGATTCTCAAATATCACTGTTTTGTAATCGCAGTATTTACAGATGTATGGATCCTCCTCATGTAGCTTTACATGTTCAATGAGCTGCACTTTGCTGGAGAAGCTTTCTTTACAAACTTTACAGACATGAGTGTCTGTACACGTCTTATGCTTCAGGATCATGTGCTGCTTTAAATCAGAAAAGTACTTGCTATTAAACTCACAGAGCTCACACTTGTATAAGCCACTACTATTGGCTCTCAGCAAGGGCCATTTCTGTTGAGCTGTGATATTCAAGGCCTGGTTCTTCTCAAAGATTTTACAGGTTTCCAGAGGGATTTCCTCCAGGTCCTCAGCTTCTAGCTTCTCAGGTGACACGGTTTGTGTTTCTATATCGTGAACTTCTACAGCATTCACTTCTGTTGTAGAAATTTCTACAGTTTGAATATCAAGAGGTTTCTCCTCTTCTGTAGGGCTGTCACTGAATATAGGCGAATCACATAAGTCTCTGCACATTCCATTATTAGTACCTTTATCTGCAGGAGGAAATAGGTAATAAAAACAAAAGGTTAAAACAACCCCTGCAAAACACTGGGGTCCATATTTAACTTTTCAGTTAGTTGTAGCAGCGTACAAATGCAAAAAGCAGTTATTTTCCCCTGCCAGACTATATATTACATTTAACTAACAAATAAATAACGTAAACTACACATCCTTCACCTCTTCTGTCAAAGCAATAAAGTTACGTTAAAAGCCAGCAGCCATGCTCTCCAGCTTCCCAGCACCAAAGCTGCAAATACACATTTACCTTTACCTTTATCCTTCTTTTTAGGGTCTGTGTAGTGCAACCCCACAACGTTTGAATGCGACCCACTCCAGTGAGAAGTCCCAGCGTGCACTGGACTCCCATCATCATCTGTGTCTAGGCTCTGCACAGCACTGTGGAATCTACCTGCAAAGACAAGAGAAGGATTTTCTTGGCATCATTTGTCTATTACTAGCATTGTCAGGATTCTTTAAGCATGGATCTTCTTTACTATTTACATATTCTAGTTGTATAAATTTATCTTTGTATACTAATTGCATCATAACCTCCATTAAAGAAACTAACAATAAATACCTTAGAAATTATTTCCATACACATAGGAGACAACAAAAGAATTCAAAGTGTGGCAACTCCATCTTTAAAATTTCAGCAAAAAATAGTCAGTTGATTTTACTGGAAAAAAAACTTAAAATCCTCAAATGAAACTTTACATTTGAAAGACAATTTTAAAAAAAATTCTTAAATATTTCTGGACATCGCATTTTAAAATAGAATACTTTCTAAGACTTCTGAAGACTTTCTGGCTAATTTATTAAGAGTGAAAAGAAAAAGAAATGTAATAAAAATCCATCCTCACGTTTGCGCTGCTAAACTTTACATACACTAGTGGATGTTTTATAAAAAGGCATTTTGTTTTCCGTAAGTACAAGTACAGTTCAATGCAATTGCTGGCAAATTCCATCTGAATGCTCAGATTATTTACATCAGCTTTACACTACCTAGCTAGGGGGTGATTAGATAAAGAAGTCTAATCATCATTATAAATGCTGTAAAATTGAAGGAGTTTTTTGTCGTCATCGTTTTTTACTTTGAAAATTGTATTTCAATTATAGCAATTAAACAACCTTCCACCAGGCTAAGGCATATCAGATCACAATGATGCTCAGAAGTCACCCACTACCTATTTTGTATTCCATTCACTTCTATGAATAAGAGCATGACACACTTAGAATAAGAATTGCAGAACAAGACCCCAAAATGTAGTCTTACCTCTGTTGTCAGAAAACTTTATATCTGGCTGTTTCATAGAACAGACACTATAGCAGTGGTCAGAAAAAATTCCACTGTTGTCTATGTATTTGCTTGCACCTGAAGAATCTAAAAAGAAAAAAAAAAGGTAAGTTTTAATACTAAGACATTGATGTAGCTACATATGTATTTAGTTCACCAAAATTCTCTTGATCGGCTGCATTTTTACTTCTTATGTTGGGAGAATTCTGTGCTGGCCTGATAACATTCCTGTTGTGATTCACGACTTTCAGTTGCTGCCTGCCCTGATGTGTGGAGTATCAGATAGAATCATTATCAAACTGCTCCCACTGAAGACAGTGACAGGAGAACAGTTTGTCCAGTGCTGAACAATTCTGGACACCCCCATCCCAACTTTTACAAAATTCCTCCCTTTGCTTGTTAGTAAAATCATCTTCATTTTGTAGCCTGAGTGAGTTTCCCAGTTTGCAGGGAGCACAGAACAAAACTGTTCAGATAACGTTGACTGAAAGTGGCTCAAGAGCAGAGCATGCAGAGTGGGTACTCAATACATTTGGATCAAGACTTCTTATCCCACCCTTTATGTTACCCATTTTCCACATATTAGCACGTGGTCCCTTCTCACAACAAAGTAATTATTTTGAGAAAAAATAAACCTACCAAAGTGCACATAACTCAAGCTCTAGACTGACCTGAATATCGAGAAGGGTGTAGAGTCTTCCTTTTCCTCTTTTTAGGATGTTCATTCATTTTGAACAGTCTAAATTCACTGTAAAGTGAAAACATTCCAGCATTAGGCAGATTTGTTTGTATGCAGTCTTTCTTTCATCACTTTATGAACCAATACAAACGTTTTGAAAACCCTCACATTAAACACAAGAGGTTTTTTCCTACTCCCCTTTCTCGCCCCCCAGCCCGTTTCATTACAGTTAAGATGAAATGCACACAAGTACTGAAGTCTAGTTTCATATTCCTGCCCTGGAACAAAAGAAGGTTCACCATAAAGACAGACAGGTCAGGACTCAGGCACTCAAGTACTCAGCGTAACTTAGAAGGCAGTTCTGCAGCACCCTGTTGCCTTTTGTCAGAGACTAGATATTTTGAGGCATAGTCCTTCATATAAAGTTTAAACATTGAAAATACTAACAAAAGTCATGCTCCCTTACCAAAAATCCTAGACTCTTCAGTATCAGCAAGAAGAGCAGCTAAGAAGCTGATGGCTGTACAGCTTCCAAACGTAGTGAATACATCAGCTTGAGATTTTCATCTACAGAGTGACAGCGTTTTAAAACACCTTAAAACTTGAGCACAACATAAAAAAGAACAGAACCAGATACACAAGTATTACAAAGAATGCTATAGAAATTGAACCTAGAAAACAACATAAAAATTTGGTATTAATTTTGATTTATAGCATCAAAATTGATAAGGTAGATGCATTAGAGCATGTTTTCCTCCTGTGCCAGGTCAGCTGGCTTTCGCTGCATCTGGCAGCTCCCGATAACAGTAAAATAGATGGAGACGATACCAAAACCACTTGAGCTATATACTGACCCAAATAGTTTTGAAGAAGGGCTGCAAAGATGGGCTCTGATGTGGTTTACCGTAACACTAGAGCCCTTATAGGCCCAGGGTCTTCTAAAGCCAAAGCCATCAGAGGTGAAAGCAGGAAAAAAGGCCCCCCACCAAATAATGCTGTTCTCATTAAATGATTTGTCTGAATTAGTTTTATTTCAAGGCGAGAATAACATGGGAAAAAAAGGAGTTTTAATGCTGTATTATGGTCTGGAAGTATCAAACACCCTGATGGCTTTTTCTGGCTGCGAGGGCAGAACCTGCAGCACACCGACGTTAGCCCCGTTCACGCGGCTCGGCCTTTCCCCCCCCGGACGGGCCCGTGGGACAGCAACGCCCGTTACTCTTCTCCAGCGGCGCTCCCCGGTACGTCCTTCATAAAGACGGGCTCATCAAGGCCCTAAACCGCGACATCCCGGGAGCCCCCCGCGGCCTGCGCGGAGGCCGGAGCCGCAGCGGGAACGGCGGGCGGGAGCGCGGCGAAGGCGCCGCTCCGCCCCTGAGGCGGCGGCGAGGCGCGGAGCCGGGGGCAGGGGCGAGGCCGCGGGCGGGCTCCGGCGGCGGGGAGAGGGCCCGGCCGGGAGCCGCCACCGGGGAGCGCCGCGGGCCCGGCCCCGCCTCGGCGCGGCGAGCCGCGCGGGGCCGGAGGGTGAGTCACTTCTCCCTCCCTCGGCGGGGGACGGACCCCTCGCCTCAGGGCGGCGGGTGCGCGTTCGCGCTTCAAATGGCGCCGGGGCGAGGGCTAAGATGGGGGCGGGCGCGGGGCGAAAGGCCGGAGGGAGGCGGGCGCCGGCGGAGCCACGGGGGTTCCCCGGGGCTGCGGGAGACGCCGGCGGCCGCTCCCCTCCCTCCCTCCCGCCTCGCCTCGCCGCCGGGACTCACCTTCCGCTCCGCGCCCAGCCACGGCCCGCAGCCGCCTCCGGTCGCGGCGCTCCCCGCGGGGGAAGGGGCGGGGCGGGGCCGGCGGCCGCCGGTAGGGCGCCCCCTGGGGGCCGCGCCGGGCGGGAGGGCGGGCGGCTCCTCACCCCCGCCCGTCGCCGCGGCAACGGGGGAGGGGGGGGGGGCACCCAAAATAAATCTTTAATTTATGAACGGTACTGTCATCCTACCGCTTAAAATAAAACGTGCCGGAGGACCATTGTGACCATTTCAGAGGCGGGCTGTGCCCGCCCGGGGCCCGTAAAGCACGGGGCAGGGGAGAGAGGATGGTGTCGGAGTGCCCAACCTCACACAGCACAACTTCACTCCTAGTATCAACGTGGCAGCTGTCCGTCAAAGCCGCTGTTCAGGAGAATCAATATACAACAAGGGCAGGAGAATTAAGATAAGCAACTTTCCCCTTTTCAAAATTTGCTGAATTTATAAAATCCCTCTTTTTCCTCACTTCACCGTCACTTTTTCTTTTATGCCACAGTAAAGAGCAATAAATTCTATTTCCCCACAGAGCAGAATATTTCAAACAGCATCTTATTATTTTGAAAAATAAGCCATTTATTTTGAAGACACAAGGGAGGCCATTACAGTCACTTAGTTTGATGACTCAGAACAGATCGGGGATTTTTACCAGGCATTCCATTCATTGAGCTCTTCCACTCTGGCTTAGCCCAAAGTTACCTAATTTTAAGATCAAGCTTTCAATTAGCAGAGAACCCACAACATTCCTAATGTTGTTGCTCCAGTGATTAGTAAAAAAATTATGGCATGCTTCTGGCCTCAGTTTTATTCATTAGCTGGAAGTTGAAACTGGACTCACTCTGTTTATAAAATCCTCCCTTCATTGTCATGGAAGTTGGAACCATGTCTTTAGGGCGATGTGATTTGGTTAGAGCCACACAGAGAGCGCTTCACCCTGCGATCACACAGAAGGTTTGATGGCAAGCAGCATGAATGTAAGTAAAGGTATCTTTTTGAAGATACACTGCTGAGCCCTCAGAAATTAAACAAATGTGGTGTATCTGTTACCTCCTGAGCTGAATTACCGATCAAACAAGATCCTGGCAGCCCAGTTCAGTTTGTTCTCTGCTGTTTATTCCAACCACAGGAGCTGAGGGTTCTCCAGGACGGCTTGTGTTAAAGTTCTCATAAGTTGGCTATAGCCACCCAAACGGGTGGATGCCCACATATTTCTCCCTCTATTCACCAAAATGTTTTCCATGTGAATATTCCAAAAAAGCACTTTCCCCAGTTCCCACCCGAGGGCAGTACTGAGAACCTAAAATATGTTATTTGCCAAGGGAAAGGAAAGAAAAAAAAACCCACCCCAAACGAACATTTTGCTTACAATTCAGCCCTGCTTAGTGAGACAAACTCGGGCTAACTAAAGCACAATACATCTTCTGTACCTTTTGATTGATTTCTTCTCCACACAAAGCGGCACAGCCCGACAGCACCTATGTCAGACAAAGAGACAAGACTGAGCGAAAGAAAAACCTGAGGAGGACCCCCTTTGAGGCCGCAGATCCAGTTCAAAGTCACAGGCATCAAACAGTGTTATCAATGCTTTAGAGGGAGAAGTCTAGATGAGTCTCATTTTCTAAACTGTCGCGTGCTTGGGATGTTCAGGCAGCTCTGGGTCAGACTTTGATCACTCAGAACCCATTCCAACTGGAAATACAGAAAACCCCATGTGATATTCACCTTACTGTTTAGAAGGGCAACACAGATGATGCTTATTTCAATTAGCAGGGATGTATCCTTACCAGAATAAGAAAAATGCAGTAAACCCTTTCTTTAGTGAAAGTAGTAAGTGTAGCTCATGATAACCTTTGCTGAAGGTAGATTCGTTAGTGTTTAAAAGGCCATATAGGAGGTTATCCGAGGTATCCTATCTAGCATCAGTTTTCCTGCTTTTTCATTACATGGGTTCAGATTTTGTATCGAGTCTGTCCAACGCAGGTTGGAAACCAGACTGATTTCCATGCATAAAATCGGAAGGGCTCACTGAGATTCTCGTGCTAAAGCAAACTGCCCACATTGCAGATCATTCTTGTGTTTCACCAGCATTATTTTGCAATTTTTCCATTATTTTTTTGATGCTTTAGGGATGGTAAACTGGAACTACCACAAAAAAATCACACCATGGTAATGGCAGTAAAGTCTAAAATCTGTATTTGAACAAGAACTGGTAACCCCCTTTCCCTGAACCATCCTGTGCATTTAAAACAAGGTAGTAGCCACTCAAAACCATTTCATAGTTACTAGAAAAAGGTAAAACTCACCTTACACTGTAATAAACAGAAGTTTAACCCATTAGTTCAGGTTACTGAACTACCTACTTCAAAATCACCAGCCATAGTTTCATTTGTCCTCTCCAGACTAGAGCTTAGCTTGAACTTCAAAATAAGTGTAAGGATAATTATGTCCACCTTTTATTAGAGAGTCAGAATCCCGTGCAGACTGAGCACTTGCTGGAACGTAGCCCTTTTCAAAGCGAGGCACTGGGGATCTGAAACAGAATCGACCAGCGTACAAAGTTTAAAGCTTACTGGGAACAAAGATGCGTAGAAGTGACCTGATTAAAAACCCTGACACGTCTCTCATCTCTCCAAAAAAAGTTACATTCTCAGCTAGAGAACTCAAATCCCTCCCATGGTAAGTTTGTTAGCAATTGAAGTCCAGTGTAGACCAACAAGTCCACAGAAGGAATTCCATTGCAGCTTCATGCTTTTATACTTGCCAGTAATTTCCCAAGTGTTTCTCATTCTTTCAAAATTCATATTGGATACAAAAATGCAACCTACTNGTGTAGACCAACAAGTCCACAGAAGGAATTCCATTGCAGCCTCATGCTTTTATACTTGCCAGTAATTTCCCAAGTGTTTCATTCTTTCAAAATTCATATTGGATACAAAAATGCAACCTACTTTGTTTATCTGGGTTTTTTTTTTTTAAATATAGTTTTGGTAATGAAAGCATGAAGGATATTTTTAAAAAACAAACCAGATTGATTTAGCAGGGGCTTTAAAACCATCCAGCTGAAACACTTCAATAACAACTGCTCTCTTACCACAACTTTTACAGCCCACATCAAAATAAGTACCTTACTTTAGAAGTGTACAAGAATGAATGCCACGTGCATCTAGGACTTCCACCCATAAATAATTCCATTCCTGCCTCCCCCCTCCAATTCACTGATGTACACAATTTCTATCTCCTTTCGTCTTTTTCGAAAGGACAGCTGCAACACCAAATCACACCTCCAAGACCGAGGATTCCTTAAAGTCTCACTTCAGAATTCACAAGTGTACCAACCACATTATTTTAATTTAGTTGTTAGTATATACATTAACACTCAAAAGTGTGATAAAAACCAAAAGTAGTTTTTTTAATAAACAGCATGTGATACAGACCGCAAAGATAAATAAAAAGCAGACTTTTTACAGTTTCCCATGAACATGAACTACAATAAGTATCATAGGCCAAACTTTTGTTACTTGAGTAGCACAGCAGAAGGGAAAAAAAAGGGTTGTGTGTTTGTTTTTTTTTTTTTTTTTTTTAAAAAAAGTACTGCAAGACTATTCTCAGTATGACAACACATGCATCTTGCTGCATATTAAATTACTTTTTTGGCCCATTATTACTAAAAATGTCTTGCTTTCTAACTACTTTACCACAGGACCTTTATTACAGAATGACATACACATGGCAACATCCCCCTCCCCCCGCCCCCCAGTAGTGGTTATTTTCAAAGATAATTGTCTCACTTCTAAAAAATCATTTGAGCACTGGTGGGTGTTTATACTCTCCTTTTGAAGCAGACACGTAACTGCTATTAGCTTCAGCAAAGTAACATGTAAGTATCAAGAGATTACATCCTCCTGGGCTCTATTTATCCAAAATGCCACCAGGACCCTGGGCTGCCTTCGGAGGAGCGTTGCCAGCAGGGGGAGGGAGGTGAGCCTTCATCCTTCCCCTCTGCTCAGCACCACTGGGACCACGGCTGGAGTGCTGGGCACAGTGCTGGGCTCCCCAGTACGAGCCGCACACGGGCATACTGGAATAGGTCCAGTGAGGGGCCAGGAAGATGATGAAGGGATAGGAGGGGAGGCTGAGAGAGCTGAGGTTGTATTGCCTGGTGAAGAAGCTGCTCAAGGGGCATCTTGTCAACGTATATAAATACTTGATGGAAAGGAATAAAGACAGCAGGCATGGCTTTTCTCACTGCTGCCCACTGAAAGGACATCAGGCAATGAAATAGAAGAAATTTCATATAAACATTAGGAAGTGGACTATTCTTTCTCAGACAGACTCTAAACCCAACTGGATGATGTCCTGGGCAACCTGCTCTAGCTGACCCTGCTTTGAACGGGGCTGCTGGACTAGACAATCTCCAGAGGTCTCTGCCGACCTCAATGATACTGTGCGATTCTGTGCAAGTTCTTGCGATTGTGGTGCCAGTTGCAATAACAATACTTTCAAAATTTCAGCCTGAGAATCCAGGCCATCAGACTGCAGCCGTATATATTTAAAATCTTTTTCTCCAACAAGGAAGATGATTTTGATAGTTTATGTGGATATTCACAGTTAAAACTTGCAGAGGTGTGAGGGGCTAAGAGGAAAGGATAATATGTCCAGATGGGGAATTATACATTTATCTTCACAAGATAAAATGATGAATTTGGACCACAGCTGCTGTAGAAAAGGAAGAAGAGCATTCATCTCTTCCTCCCTTCCTCTTCTTTGCCCTACCCCAAATCAAACAGTAAGATAATTTGGACAGCCTGGGCAGTTGATAATTCAGGATACGGAACCCTATTAATAAAGCCTGGGGATAGATTAAATGGACTTAAACCAAAGAAACAAAACAATGAGATTTCAGCTATAAATATCTGTGTTTTGGCTCTCATGGATTAACTACACTATAGCAGACATAAGATTCTTAGGAGGAACAGCTTCTGCTTGAACTAGGCTTTCTGTAACTTCAGCAACGCAATTAGGTCAGGTTTAACTGTGATTAATTTAATACTGGAAGAAGTTCCTCACAAAATTCACGCAGTCACACTGAACTAAATGGTTCCTAGACCAGTTCCATAGCTACTGGAGAATCGGCACTGGAATTTCAGAAGGAGTCAAGATAGAGCAAGTGTTGTTTTTGGCCTTCTTTATGCCGAAGGAATATTGCAGCACATACAGAAGTGACAGTAAGGACACTTAAACTTAAGACACATTTATGCAAACCAATAGGAATGCTAGCTTTGAAGTACAGGCAGCGCATTGCTTCAATTGATCTTCTCTTACAAATATTTAATGTTGTTGTTATGCTAAGGGCATGTCCTTACTTAGGGCAGGAGGGTGTTGGAGAGGGAAGGGAAGAGACAGGGACAGAGGGATACACCTCTGGGTTAGAGTCAGGAGTGCTAACATGGTAAGACCTCATACTTTTAAGAGTCTATCCCATCAAGCTCAGAAGTCAAGAATACTGTACTGCAGATTAAGAACAACTATTTTTCCTGAGTGTGAGTTCAACAAGTCTTTAAGCTATGAGAAAGAGCAGGAAGAGGAAACATCTCAGCTAGCAAGCAAGAATAATTCTGGAAGTCTCAAGAATGAAAGCAACTGTAGACAAGATTACAGATTTACAAATCGGAGAGCTGAAAAGGCTAGTTGATAAAGACTATTCCAAAGTAAAATTATCAAGTGTTTAATTGGGCTGCTAGTAAACATTCCTCTCATTAAGAGAAAATCTTTTATACTGAATCATATGAATAAGTAATCTGGAACTTTCATATACATATAGTCTAATTCTGATTTCATATGCTGCTGTAAAACCAGAGTGATTCTGATGAAGTAAGTGTTATATCAGCATAAAGTAAAATCAGAATTTCTCAAAGACGAGAGCACCTATGGATTTGGTTAGTGTACGTAGATAGAGAACTTCTATATCCAGTTTCCAGTTGGCTTCCCTTCATTAATACAGATGTAACAAAACAACCAAAAAAACCCCCCAAACCCCGCACCAACTGCAGGGGTGGTGAGCTACACATCATTTTGGACAGATAGAGCCTCACTCTAAACCGAGACAACTTTCAGCACAAAAAAAAAAGATACAAATTCATTATTTGTATGAAACATGTATTGCAAAATTAAGTTGGGATTCAACAATCTGCAACAACATCCACAGCTATTATAGTATTTTAAAAAAACAACCAAACAAGTGTGGTTCTTCTTCCATTCAAGTAAAACTAAAACAAGATAAAGAAACATGAAAGTTTTTTTTAAAAAAAAAAATATCTTAGAAGCAGCAAGTTACAATTCTTTCTGTAATACCACACCATTTTCATTAACTTGAAGCATTTTAAAGATGTCAAAGACATCAAGAAAATAGTAATTTCAAGTGGCTTTTTTGATAGTTGTTTTTTTTTGAATGGGTCCAGCCCAGGTCTGCAACCTGTACAGACATGCAAAACAGGAGGAATTCACAATTATTATTAAGAACAGACATTGGAACATGCCAGTTATAAAATGACAAAGCAAAGAAAATATCTTCAAATCGTCAACAAACATGGGCTACTGACTGCTAAAAGGCATTTAATATTTTACATAAAAAGGAAAGTTGGAAAAAAACCAAAAACAACTCTCCAAACCCCCAACAGCAGGGTCATCACATACAGAGTTCTCCACGAGCTTGGTAATTTCTATATTGCCCTTAATATGCAGGCTTATATCTTCTCCACAAGATGCCAAACCACTAACAAATCTGGATTTATTTAAATGTTGGGTTGTTTTTTTTTGTTTTTTTTTTTTTTTTAAGAATTATACTGAACTTGTGTTTCACCTATGAAAAAAAACTACTAACGCACCCCTTCAGAACAGAGAAGTGTGCATATTTAAGTCAGTATAGGTGCTTTTTCTACTACCTTTAGGAAAGCAAAGAATATGTTTTTAAGAAAAACTAATCAGCAGCAGCCTGTTCTGTCATTAAATCAAACACAGTTTCACAGTTGAAAACGTTACTGGTTTTAAATTTGTATTTCACTAAATCACCATTTCCTAATGCTTTGTAATAAAACATATGGCCCAATCCTGGGCTCCTTGCTCTGGCAGTCCTCCTACAAAGTTTTGCCAGAGCAAAGTGTTCAGATTCAATTCAAGCTCAAAATACGCTACTTAGTGTTTTGTGCATCTGACTCTCAGAATAAAGGGAACGCTTTCAAATCTCCATGAAGTGGGAATAATTAAAAGAATAAAAATCCAAATTCCAAGCAATCTCTGTAAAAATCTAGAGCTCAGTTACAGGTGCTTTCGCAGTCTCTAAGCAGATCTTATTTGTGATACTGAGAACAGATGACATCCTCTCATTTACACCAAGTAAATAGTACCTCCACTATCTGCAGTGAAGTTACATTAGCAAAAAAACTGGCATAACAGGATAAGATAATTAGGGTTGAATGCTTTGATGCTTCAAAAAGGATTTTTTTTCCTGAAACACTGGCAGAATGTTTTTCAAATGCCCATCCTGGTTATTGTAAGAACAACCGCTTAAAGCCCATGAGCTTCTCCTACTTTTTTTTTTAATTATTATTTAAAGGCTATAATTATCCCAAATCATATTATGCCTGTATCACTACTAAGTTTCCTTTCTTTTACTATTTGATGTTCATAATAACTTCTACAGCTTGTGCACAGCATTTAGTTGCAGTAACTTTTGGAAACAGCGCCTGATTCCTCATACCTTTCTGTTTGTGCAAAAAGGGTGCAGAACACTGTATGCTTGAACTGAACGACATTTATACTCATATTTACACAAGTAAATGGCTAGGAAGAGGCAAAGTCCAAAAGAAGTTGGGCTCATAACATCCAATAAATTTGAGTTGATCTTTTCATCCAGGCTGGAAAAGGCTGACCATCTCTTAGATAAATGAGGTAAAGCATTGTTTCAATACCAGATAAATACGGGTGATATAGCACCTAATGTGGCATTTGTGCAACAGTTTTACTCAGTAAAATTAAGAGTTATGGCTAACAGGGTTTCAGATTTTGTGAACTATATTTAAACTGAAACTACGCGATGTTTTAAAAAAGCTAAAGCATTAGAGTGTGTTGACTGTAAAGTAATACATACGAGGGTAATTTTGCTCTACAAAGTATGACCAAGGTTAGCAGGAGTTAAAATATTCGTAAGAACAAAAAGGAAAATGTAACAGTCAATAACGAGAGTAATGGGAAGTCTATTGGACTACTCCAAAATATTTAGTAGAACTAAGGAAATAAAACTTCACATTCCCCATACTATTCTTGGAACTTCTGTAGTTTTCACAAAAACAGGTTTCCCCCCACAACATCAAGTATCCGTGTGTGCAGTAATCAACTGCAGGATCTTGACTATGAAAGTGTCTTGAAAGACCGAAGTCTTGGCTTTACCATCCCCGAAGTCTTTCATAATGTAATTGATTGCACATTTTTAATATATTACAATTTGCTAAATGAAGCCAACCGCTCATTACCTCATCAGTACAGCCTGCACAAAGTACAGTTTAGTTACATACTTATATTCTAATCTAACACCAGCTGTCAGCATAGTTTATATTACATGTGGTATTGCACTTTCTGAGTGGCACCTCAGTGTGTGTTTGCAAGTGAACGAGCTGAACTCTTGAAAGCCCCAGACCTTTGGAATTCATTCCAAGTGCTGCCAATCTAGCAAGTTTAAAATGTGAGGGTGAACATCACCCTCAGAATCACGGGCTTCACTAATTAAAAAAAAGCCTGTTTAATAAATAGATAAACAGTCCTACCTGAAGTTGTGCATAAGGGCAATCTGAAATCCTCAGTACTCTGAACAGTTTCAAAAAGTGATGCCAATTTAATTGATTGCACACATCGTAATTGTGTTAGAGGACAACAACTAGATTTACAAATATATATTACACGCACACACACACAAAACAGACAAAGCTATAAAATGTTTGGTAACTCCACATGCTTTGAGCTAGCCAACGTATCTGCTGTATGTTGAACTGCTTATTATTGATCATATTGAAAATCTAAATTGCTATTTTTGATGCATTTGTTACTGGATTAAACAGCCACTTCCAAAGGAGGAAGAAAGAGGAGAAATGGTGGACCCAAAGATTGAGGGTTTAAACGTACGTTCCTTGAATAGCCAGCATATCACTTCAGTAATGTGAAGAGTGATGCTCAAAATTTTTTGAAGAGACTTAGGCCAAGTTCACCTCTGGCATTAGTGGGTGTATCTCCCACTACTGCAATGGTACTTGTGTCCTCTTTCACCAGGGTTGAATTTGGTCCTAGGAGTATATCTGGTCACCTTCAGTGACGTTAATGGAAACGGGAATCTTGGACAGATAGAACTGGGCTGCAAAATTAAAAGAGTGAATATTGGACAAATCATGTAAATAAAGAATATATATTAATAATAGTTCCTATTATATAAATAGCCTTTATAAAAAAATAATCTTTCAATAATTTTAATAACTCACCTTTCTTTAGGTTCTGGAAAAACATGTATGAAAAAAATCTATTCAGTTCAAGTTAGATTAAAGCAAACCTAAGATGAACACTACAACTCTCTGTTGCACTAAACCCAATTCTGACCATTCAATTTCCAGGTTAGTCAGTTTTTGGGGATGATAGGGAGTTTCTTTGTGAAGGCATGAATTGCACCCCTAGAAATACTGAGCAGAAGAAACACCATACTGAATGGGCCTATTTCCTACTGCTTTCAGAAACTGTGCAGATGACGGACCCAGAAATCAAAGGGTCATCTAAACCCCGTAAATGTTAATGCCTCTGAGCACGTTTAAAAGGCACTGTCCTCTCACTATTGTTTTTAGATCTTTGACCTTAAAACTCCTTCCCTTCATACTATGCTGCATTTAAATATTTGCTACCACTTGAATTCTTTTTCCACTCCTCTCAGTCCAGCATAGTCTCTACCTGGTGTACCAGATCTAAGGTAATATGTGATGGACTATGTTCATGCTAGCACTGTTTTCTTCTTCCTTCTAATTTATCCTATCAAATGAAAAAAGGAAACATTCTTCCAAGTTTACCTTTTTGAGCTTAAGGCATAACATGAAGTCACACATCATACTAAAGCTTAATTTTTGAAGTGTACAATTTTAGTGCTATCTGAAACCCTGTTTTACATTTTTTTTTGACAGTTGTCTGAACAGTTCATCTCTTTTCTTGCCATAAATTCTAATGTTGTTCGTGGTTTGTGCAATTCCTATGCAACCAGTCTTTGCTGCTAATGGGTATTAACAGTGCAGTACCCACAAAGCGGGCTATCAGTTCTTGTTTTCTTTGCTTTCATTTCAGTTCAAAGCATGTTGCTTTATTGTGTGGAAGATCCAGTCCATTTTTGTTGTCCAGCCACCATGGTGAGCATCATTCATTTGCTTCATGAAGTACTCAAGAGCTTCCTGCTCAGTTTTGTCCAATGCAAGGGTCTTTCGAATGTATGCAATATCGTCAAAGGACTGCAGTTCTGGCATTCCTGAGCCAAGCATCATGGAGAAAAGATTTATGAAGAGATTGGCATGCTGCCGAATTGCTAGATAAGCCTTATAACACATCTCCTGAAACCTGGAAGAGACAGGGAAAAAAAGCTCAGTGTATTTCCCTATTAGATGCATGTTACTTCTTCACCTCCAAAACAGTTTTCAGGTAACTGGACAGTCTTAGTCTAATAAGAACACCATAACGTTGCTGAGAAAGTATCCTCATCTTCCTACTTAGGTTATCTTTGTTTCTGTAAGAATTCGCAGTGGTCAGACTAACACAATAACCGAACTGAAGACAGGCTTTCTAGCCTTAAATCTCATTTGCAATTCATGCAAGTGTTTCACACACGTTTATGGGAGTTCACAGAGCCATTTTAGTCATTGTTACTGACATTTCAGATTTCAGAGCACATTTCCTGATATACTGCTGCAAACAGCGCTTTCCTGGTTATCATTAGAAACGCACTTCTCCCCCGTAGTTTTACGAGGGCACTAGCTGTTGCTCCTTAGATACTCTGGAGAACGCAGTGCAGCCAGGGGCATTTGCTGTATCACAACATCGGGTGAGAAATGCCCGTTTGTGCTGAAATAGCTAATTTAAGTTACGTTAAGAAAAAAAGAAAAGAAAAAAGCTCCATTGCAGCATTTAGACAGACGCTACAACTTAAAATCTGTCTTCACACCCACCCCCACCAACATAATAAAATTAAGATTAAAATTGAAACCTCTCCAAGACTGGGTCTCTGGAAAGACAGATACTAGGAATGACTACAGCAACTGAATTTATTTATTATTACTATTGAAAAAGTTCTCATTTCTTAGGAGGTTCTGCAGAATGTCACAAACTACACAGGCCAGCTGAAGAGCTGATATCACAGCAGCTACAGGAGAGAGAAGTATGCTGAGTGACTAGCAAGGCTCTGATGCACATTACACCTGACATCTAAGAATTCTCAGTTTTTGCAGTTATGCAATCCCAATAGGATTTTAAGTCCTGAATAAAAAAAAAATCAGGTATTACAAAATTTATCTTTATACACGTGTGCTGACCCTGCAAAGCGCAAGTGTGGTTTCATGAACCAAAGGCCACGTAAGCGCTAAGATCACCTACCGATTTACAAGCGAATAGCTGATCTTCAACTAAAGAATTAGAACACACCCACTGCAAGCCAATTAAAATACTTTTTCAGTTAAAAAGTCTAATTGTTAAAGGTCACCAGCAGTAAAGTGCATTTGAGGTACAAAATACTCTGGAAGTTAAATGCTTAATAAAAAGGGCTCACCTTTCAAACTCCCTTGTTTTGGTACATTCTTGGGCTCCTTTACTAATCACTATTAAAAAGTCTTGCGTCAAGACAAATGGCACACGCTCTCTTTTATAACCAAATTTTTTCTTCTTGTGATCGAGGAAGTGCCCAAAGTCAATGTGAAACAGCTTGGAAAGACAGAAAGGTATTTTAAGATTAGTAATTCTTTGTTTAAGTGATGTCAGGGTAAAAATAATAATTTATTTATAGGTCAGCTGGATTTTAAAAAAAAAAAAACACACACCACAACACCTCATGTTAAAGTGAGATGACATTAGGCTATGTTTTTAGAAAAATGTATCTTACTTGTCCATCATCTTTTACCATGATGTTACTATTGTGGCGATCACCAATGCCCAGTATAAAGGTAGCAACGCAGTAGCCGGCACAAGAACGTGTAAATAAGTCAATAGCTGCATCATACCTATTGAAAAGGAAAAAAAAAAAGGAGACATTTTCCTACAGATATTCTGATAATACAAAAGTGCAGATTTTTTTCTTTCCCCACTCTCCCCCTCCATTAAGGAGAAACCAACTTCTATCTTCTTTCAATGAAGCAGAGTTCCTGGACTTTTTATCACTTTATCAAAGTTAGGAAGAAATTCAGCATACTTTGAAGACAGAAGTGCTTACAGTTAGATCACGGAACAGTAAACTAGCTATTAAAGTGACTGTCCCTCTTTTGAAGGCTAGTGGTTTTCATTTTGATGAGCTGCTGTTAAAATACAGACTTAGGCCATATCTTCATAGTTCTATCTCCAACTTATGCTTTACTGCTGAGGAGTCACACAACCACCTGAACTCACTAAGAGAGCTACAAGCAGCAATACTAGGCAAATGAGGGCAGGGCAAAAAACCCCAACTAAGTACAGATGGCCATAATTTCTCACGTGATGAACTTTAGTTCTCCTGAAGTTTCCATCAAAAAGAGCACATGAACAAGAAAAACAAGCAACAGGAAATCTCACATTTCTCCTTTGTTCTTGTCCTTGAGCCACTGATGCAATGTATGGCTGTTGAACTGCAATGCTCCTTTTAAGCCTCCTTTACACTGAATCTGCATGATCGTATGAGAGCTCCGCACTACCTCGATGAGTCCCACACAGTCACCAATAGACAAACAACCATAAGGCAACATCCTGAAAGACAAAGGGTTGGCTTTTTTTTTGTTTTGTTTGTTTATGGGGTTGTTTTTGTTTTTAGAGTTAAGTTTCAAGACAGCAAGCAACAGGCATGTTTGATAACCCTTAGCAGGTAAGCGTCATCTGATACTTGCTTTAGGTTATGAAAATCTGCTTTAATGTTTTATAGGTGTATTATCATCAGTCTTGTGGAAAAAATGTACCAGATATTAGTAGAGGAACATGCCAGCCACTGTATCCACAAATGTTGTTCTTCAGTTTTATATCAGGACAAAAGGCTAAGACAAAATTTTATTAACATGTTCTTAGGGGCCTTGGGGAATACACTGGAAAAACTCTTAAAAGGCATTCAGCATGATTTAACAAGATCTGTTCAACTATATTCAAAGTGAAGTACTAGAGACAGAAACTAAGCATTCAGAAAACCAATGTTAGGATTTCATGGGTTACTGTAAACAAGTAGCAGGTAATACTTTGTATGTAAAACCAGCATGGGACCTTCAAAATAAGTTTCCGACTACTGCCTGAACATATTACAAAATTGTAACTGGAATCTATAGTCACCAACATCACAATTTATCCAGATGTTAATGGACTAACTGTAAACAGATATTTATTCACGGACTCTTTAAAGAACATCATAAATGATTTTTCTGTAATGTGTAAATGAAACTCAGAGGATTATCTTAGTAGCCTATTTTTCTCTTCACAAGCAGAAGACGTTAATTCCTCTGTCTCTCATTTCTTTCACAGGTTTCTTTCCTCACCCTCCCCCAAAGTCTGTATTTCTTCTGTTATGTTCAAAACATTTTCTCTGAGAAAGCCAAGTCAAAATCAGCCTTTTATTTGAAGACTGAAAGAAACATGGCCATTACCATGTTTAAAATCCTCTGTTAAAAGATTTGGGAGAGGGTCATGTACCTAAAAGGAGCCCTTTTGTCTCCTGAAGTTTATTTTTTGGAGTGAAAGTGTCATACCTACAGAGTAACACAGCCTTCTAGGAACACTGAAGCATCAAAAGGTTTTTTTGTGATGCCATGGTAAAAAAAAACCCAGAAAAAACAATCTACCATGGTTTTGTATTAGACCTAAGAATCTATGTAACACCGGTGTGTAGCCAGTGGCAGAGCTGAGTGCTGGTGTTGCCATGGAGGTGGGCTTCTCCATTCTGGATTAACAGCACTTTATTTGCAAGTATTAAAAGTATATTTATATCTATCTATCTGCATTTGCATTTTTAGATAAAAGTCTCATTTTGAGATGGAAGAAAAAGTGAGACCCGTCTACTTTCTTAAGGATGTGGCATAAACTTTGGACTGTTAGACATTCTGTACCATAGAGACATAGATTTTAGTGGCCTCAGTGGGACCAGTCGCAATTTCTACATCCTTAAAAGATTTTGTTTTTGTCCACTAGTGTTATCTGTAGCTTGGTCAAGATTTAGAGCCCATCAACGGCCTCATCTTGCATGCTCATTTCAGTCTTTCAGTATAGCAGATGGACAGTTGGGAGCTTTTTGATTTTTTTTTTCTTTAAATCAGGCTGTGACTTATATCATACCTATTCAACTTCTCTTCTAAAGCTCCATGCTGCCTCTTTAAGAAGAATACTGGCAAGAGGTAGGAGAGCATGTATTTTTGCAGACCATAGCTGGCTACTCTTCGAGACATGAGCACTGTGAACTCTGCAAACCATTCTTGGACAAAGCCGTAATTCTGTCATTCATTGCAGTACTAGAGACAAAACAGTTGCCCTGACACATGAGAGACGATGTAGATCAATAGGTCCTTTCATCTAGATGATGAGGAAATAAGAACTGGAGGTGCAATGAACATATTTGGTTTGACAGTGTAGAGGCAGCTCTGTTGTGCCACCACCTAAAAATCTACCACACAGCAAATGAACATGAGGAAGTGTAACCTGTCCGGCATCAGTTTTCCAGGAGCAAAATAGTTTATACTGAACGGCATTCTGCAGAAGCTACTGTACCCACAGACTATTTTGAGGTGGAGAAGCTGCATGCATATCAGACCGGGGAATACCTACTTCGTGTACTGAAATGAAGATACCAACTCCAAAGAGTCATTGGCTCAAAAGGGCTGCAAGTTTGGCAGCTTGTTCAAAGCAAACCCTACAGATACTATCAGTAGACCAGACTGTGGCTAGGGCATTAGCTCTTGTAGCCATTCCTGGTATGTAGATCCCTCGTAGCCACTTGAATGAGACTTAAGTATTTTTTAAATACAATCTTATCTTTACAGAATCCAGTAGTTTAGCTAACGGAGTGTTATTAAAAAACATAAATTAAAAATCGCTCAGACATGTAAAAACATGCCTATTTATAGCATTTTTACCCTTGGGACAACTGAAGCAATCTCTGGTAGCAAACCAATGCAAAAACCATTAAGAACAGTATTGCTTGAGAATGACCTCTAATGCTTACCGAAGATCAAGACCCTGATTTTGCCAGATGTTTTCCATAATTCTAATTATCTGAAGGGTCAACATGTCCTGACGCAAGTCTGGAATAGTCAAATACATAGAGATTATAAATTTCATAACACCAGAACACTTTGTTACATCTTATTTCACTTTTTCCCCCCAAGAGTACGTCTAAAGGAAATGAGGCTTGCGTAGTTTAGTGTAAGTGTAGGTTCTTCTCTCTCAGAGAAAAGCAGATTTTAAATAGTTGCAAATGAATATAAATTTGTGGTGGTGATTTCAAAGCTGTTTAAAAATATACATGAAAAACATGACAAATATCTTGGAGACATTTTCAAGTAAAACCTCAGACTATTAGACAGTATCATGTTCCACTACAACAGACTGGGCATCTTAGAACATACAAAATTTGTACATGACAGAGACAAATACTTATTTGTGCATGCTTAACTTTTCCAGAACAGAAAATTGCTTTGCTCAGATCATTTGTTCTTACAGTTTTTTTTCAACATATGTACTTTGTATGCTTAGAAAAAATACTAAACAGTAGGTTAGGAAAATTAACAGACATGTAGCTTTTGAATTACACTTGGTTTTGCTTACCGTCTCCATTTTTAAAGATTATCTCATTGTTCTGAAATAACAATTCAGACATAATATCTGGGTTCTCCCAGTTCAACCACAAGGGCCTTTTTGCAGATGACATTATCCTGCACTCCTCAAGCCTATAAGAGAGATAAGATTTCTATGAAATAGGCACAATTTGTCATACCATGTTTCTGTAATACTACTAAGTTATCCCTGTTTTCTTCAAACTCTTTGAACTACTATCAAATTAAAGATGCACGAGTAACTGACAATCAAACACTTTTACTTTCAGCTTCAAACTTAAATTAGTAAGCGCGTTGTTAACCATTTGCTAAGCCCAACAGAAGAGCTGGCTACACTGTAAGTTTTCCTTTGACAGTGTGTGTTCCTTACAAATGGCAAAACGACTGCAGACTGGGTAGTACCTACTCTGTGTACACTTCCTTACGAATGGAAAACACTCCTGTCACCTTAAAATAACAGTTAACTGTCATGTTCTCTAATCTGTTAAACCATTAGACTGAAACTACATCATTCTTTATGAATTACTCTGCTATAAATTTTATTCAGTTAACTTTGAAGATACTAACATCAAGTATGTCAACATTTAGCCTTAACATTGTTAATGTTAACTTTACTAAGCATTTACTTAAGTATCTAGACAAATTTCAAAACTGAAGACAATACCGAAGATTTCCCAGTTGATGCGCAGGATTAAGAGGGGAGATAAAACCTTGTAAAGCATCCATAAAATCTGGCCGTCTCATTTGTTCAACAAGAAACTTCATCTGTACCTGATAAATAACCACATTCAGGTTTTGAGAATGCTAATTACATGTAAATGAAGGTACATATCAGATTTTAGCTTTGGCTTTAAAGCATGGTTTTGCACAGTTCCAATATAAGCAACTCCGCTTAGCCACATATTACACAAATTGAAGCCCTTAACTTTAGTTCTATTGCCTTAAGAGGTAGACAATGGCAACACACACAAATATTACAGCTTCCAGGATAACACACCATCTACTGACATTAGCATGAATACTTTTCCAGTTAATCAAATCAAACACAGTTCTAAGTAATTCCTGTGACTCAACAGCAACAGTTTTGGTATGTGGACAGCTTATAATACCTTCTGGGTCTCATCTTTTTTTTCCTGCTTGAGAATATCTGTGAGGTTAATCAACTTCTCCATAGCCTCCACCTGCCTGCTCAGATGCTTTAGGTACATTCCACACGCTCGACAATAGGACTCCAGAAGTAAACCAAACCTCTGACTTACAGTTTTATTGTGCATTTCAGACCTACACAGAGAGGAAGAACAGTTATAGCTTAAAGACAAGACCACTTAGAGGTGCCAAAAATGAAGCTATACCTGTAACATCTTCCTGGGGGCTGCTGATGGATCCTTCTTTTCAGGTAAGTAACTTGTCTTGACCTCCAGATGAGATGACTCATCTCATCTGACTGGACTGATCAGACTTCAGCACCCTTTACAACCAATTCAGCAGAGAGTTTACAGGCTTTTCCCCCCATTCCTTCTGGCTCCACCCTGCCCTTCTCTAACCCTCGCCTGTTTTCAAAATCCATACTTCCCAGCAACTCCATAGTAAACCTCAAGCTTTCAATTCTAGTTCCAGGTTTCTTTGCTGAGAGCAAAGCTAACCTGTTTCATTTTCTCCTTGTCTCGTTTAGCCAATCCCAGGCTGCGGCCCCTCTAGTTTCCTTGTTCTTATCTATTCGGAGTCTTTGCATGGTCCTAAAATATAACCCCTCAAACAAGCTAATCAGGCAATTCATTCCATTATCCTTGATGATTACCAAGGGAAGCAGAAAAATGAAAGCACAACAAAGATTCCTTGCTTCTATTTCTGTGTTTGATCGCACTGTCTTAGAACAGCATTTTTAGGTGAGACCTAGCTAGAATCCAGTATACTGGGAAGGCTGAGCATAAATCAGCCTACAACACCAGGAATTAAAAAAGCCTATTTTATACTTAGTAAGGAAGAACACTGAGATATTTTGGCTATCAGGCTCTATGAAGTCTTTATTAAAGATGTATCTTTAGGCCTCAACTATTTCTAAAATTTTCTGGAAAAGACTTGGTGGGGGGGGGGGGGGGAAAANGCATACAAAATAAAGTTCAAACAGCAGAAATCTGTCAAAGTTGTAAATGCTAACAGTATGGGAGGCTTCCAGCAATCTTGGACTACCCTGCTTTTAGAATAATCATCATTAGAAAAAAAGAAGTACAAGACTAAGTATCTATTCTTAACTGCTTTTGAAACCGCAAGGGATGACTTCTATTACCAAACTATGCATTCAAACTCTTGAACAATATAAAAGAAACTTTATTTTACGTGGTAATATTTTCCTAAGAAAGGACATTTAGTATGCCAAGCCTTTAGAACAACTAATTGTTTACAGCTAATAGAAGTCCCACCACCCCTTAGCGTGATATTAAGCTTACTTTAAATGCCAAAAGAAGAAGTGTCCTATCCTTTGATTGGTCAGTGCCTTCTTGAGTAAAAATCTCACAAGCTGATTATCTAAATATTGTTCATATTTCAGAACCTAGTTAAGGATAAAGAGAAAATAAACGAAATATCAGCTGCAGTTGTTATTTCTATGAACAATATACAGATTAAAGGCAGTTAAATAAAAAGCAATCTGTGTTTTACATTAAATTTTGTAGAATGACTGATCTTGGTGTTAATACTTGTACGCATTAGGATTTGAACAATATTGCTAACAGTGCATTGGCTGCCTCTATTTTCAGGAACTTACCATCTGATACTTCCTTTACTGTTACCAAATATTTTAGCCGCAAATTGCTCAAAATTTTGAGAAGATGCTTCTGCTTATACTTTCCCATATGTTAGGACAGCTGAAGTAGCTGCCTGTTCCAGCTGGTAGAACAGTTCTGCATCTCCGTAAAATTCTGGCATTTAATAACAACAAGCAAAACCACAGCACTACAGAAAATGAACTACATTTCATCTCCTCCTATTAAATAATCCGCAATGCAAACATATACTTTTGATGACCTCTTTTTCACATCATCTTAACTTTTGTTGTATTTTAAGCCTCTGGGATCATCCAATACACACACACGACATCAAGTATAACAAAATATGTTATATACCTGTACTAGCTGGATTAAGTACTGAGACAGTTTGTCGTCTGTCAAGTACTTCTCTAGACACCGAACTGCAAAAGCTCGCACCATTGGATCTGGATAATTACAATCCAAAAGCTCCATTGCTTGCTCTGGCTTGATTGGAGGCCAATCTTTTACCAAACAGTACATCTGTGGACAAGAAGTCCAAGCACATTATGCAATTGCATTGATTAGAAAGAAGTTGTAATACACAGCTATTAGAAGGTATCATCAGACACAAAATGCATCTGAGTAGAAGCTGTTTAGTCTCCAGTCCTCTCTCCATAAACAATTTGGTATTAGTTCCCAGCTGACTTTGTTATTTTATCCACTATAAAAAGAATGAAAACGAAACTTCACATTTAACTCTAATGGACAAATCAGCAACATAACGAGTACTCAAGTAACACCACCAAGAGGAAATCTTAAGACTCAGATTGAGCTAAGGAACAAGAACTATGGAGCAGACTGATCAGTCAATTATAGTGGCAACTTGAATCATCTAAGTTTTCACTCGATGTATCACACACACATAACATGTTTTTAACTTTCAGAAGTTTTATTTGAAATAGCATATTGTAAAGCTTCTTCAAAACTTAAAGCTAATTCAGTGCTATATGTTACCTGGGCCACTTCATCTCTAGAATTCCATTTCACAGACAAAAGTAGTTTGGGCAGAATTTCTGGAGTATTCACGCAATAGTGTCTGCAAAAGAGAAAAAAGTTGTATGTACAAAGTGTCATTTTTGCTTCAATAACCATCTACTATGTCCTCTCAAGTCTTGCACCTTTCTCTTCCTTTGTCAGCAGATTCCAATCAATACCATAAGGTGGTGTCAGGATCCATGCCCGAAGGTAAGACTGCAGTAATGGGGAAAGCATAAACTAATTCAACAACTTACTTTTCTCCATGGGCTTATGCACCAAGACATACAACGCAGAATCCTTTAAAAAACTTTTCTAAAACACTAAGCCAAACAATACAGAATAAAGAAAAGGGAGCAAAACCCAAGGCAATTATGACCAGTTTGGAGTAAATGGGATGAAGTTTGACTGTGCCAATAAGGGGTTTTCTTTGGTTTGTTTTTTATTTTTAAATACCTGTGGCTCCAGAGGAAGTCCTTCTCTTGCTCAGTGATTTCAGACAAAGGATCTCGTGTACATATGGCTCGTAGTTGCTCCTTGTCGCTTTCTCTTAATTCATTATCTCTAGCTATTCTGTTACTCTGCAGAGAAAAAAAGTGGTCCATTAACCCTCCACACCTTTCCTTCTGTTGTGATATAATATACATGAAGTAAAGTATTTTAACAGCATAGCAACTCTTACAGCCTATGTCATGTAATACTATCTTGTTTCTTTTTGTTATAACGGAGGACTTACAATTTAAAAATAGAGAGGAAAGACTAGGCCTTTGATTTCTACAACTGCTTTTAGCCACTAGTGGGAAAAGAACAGGTACATTTCAGCTAAACCAGCTGTGTGGAGAAATAGCAGCAGTTGACATCTGATGAACAACATAATGCAGCACAAAATGAAAGTGGTCATTTCTGTCTCCAGTTCTGAGATTGCTGAGAGCTGCTGAAAGGCATGAAAAAGAATCAGAACTGAAAAAGCAGAGTATGGGGGATGAAGCTAAGTAAATAAAATGTAGAACACTATAGGAAAGCCTGAGTAACAGGAAGACTGGAAAATGTTAACCAGAATACGCATAAGATATTCCCCAAAGAGCACAGAAAACAGAACCGGTACACGCTGAAATTACTTCTATCTAAGATTTCATTTATTAGAACCAGCATAGACCAATGGCAGAGGTACTGAAACTACTACTACTAGATTTTTCACAGCTCATGTGCCAAGTTCAATTTTTCTCCTAGATTTTCCATTTATTTCATTTAATGTGTTTTTCGCAAAGCAACATATGAAATGATGCAGTTTCTGAGGTTTCAAATACAGAATCAATTGCACTGCAAAAGAGAAATCTTAAGCAGTCTATATTATTGCCTTTAGTATAAAATACAACTGTAATAGACAAGTTTGACACTTAAGATGAAGCTATCCCAAAAATTCTACAAGAGTTGAACAGTGTTTTTATAGTGAACTCACATTTTCACACCTGTATGATACCTAACACTACAAAAGAATAAGATCTTCTTTTCCAAGTTCAAACTGTTTAAACTGTAGACCACAGTATTTGACCTCTCACTCTGCTCCTTCCCTAGGCAATTTCTACTGAGCACATTAAAGAATACGATAAGCAAGAATGAACTAAAGTTTTGTTGATGGAAATTTTCAACTGGTTGAACTAGTACTTCAAAACAGAAATACCTATGTGTCTTTTACAGAAAAAGCATCTAGCTTAAAAAAAAAAAAAGCTGAAGAACCATCTGAAATTTCCAGGTAGGAGATCAAGGCACCCCTTGAAAGGTGAAGTGGTGTTATTTCTAAGAATATGCACAAATACAGGAACAGTTGTCAGGTTATACCACAATACCTACTTCCGACTGAAAGTTTTCTACTTTACATTTATTTTCAATTACGTAAATTATGTGTTTTCATGATAGGTTCACTACTATTACTTGGGACAAGAATATTCTGGTCTTCAAGCTTACACCTACCAATATTAAGGTATGAATCAACCAACTCAGGATTTTTAGTACCTTGCCCTGTTACTGTGATAGTCTGAGATCTTAGTGCACCAGCGTGTTTTTTTTTTTTATTACCATTCTGAAGCACGTGGAGTGGACTTAAAAGTAGTGGGCAATTATTAAGGACTACTCTCTATGTGGCACAGGAAAATGTCTAGAACACATTCTTAAATATTGTGGTAATGGATACAGTGCAAGTAGCAAAGCCAGAGTTATTCTGTAAGGAAATCAATGGATAAATGACTTTATAATCACCCTACTCGTGACATAAGATCAAATAGTTGATACTGAACACGTGATTAATTGTACATATTCATCCTGATTCTAAAAACGTCATCCTAAAGAGTAAGTGAAAGTCAAAAAAGTATAAAATGTACCTGCATAGTGGGTCAGAAAGATCATAGTTTAGGTCAAGCCCAGAAGGAAAATGCATTTATCCTGTTGCGGTCAACACCAAAAACTTGAAATTCTATGAATTGTGGGACAGTAAATTAGATTTAATATTCAAAAAGTCTTTCATATTTGAGATATTAATGGACCTATAAATGATCTCTTATAAGTATGTATTAATTGATGTTAAATGCAGTGTAATGCATTTCAAGATAAACAAAAAAAGTTATGCTCTTGGTATCATAACAAAAACATTTATACAGAAATCATACCTCAGTGACTGCTTTGCTGATTTTGACCATTTCAGACAAGCGTTTTTTACCTCTTTCAGATATGGCCAATGCTACACAGTAATCTAGTATCCAATTTTTGAATGAGTAACAACACATTGCCTTTTAACTCCCTAAATATAGTTATTATTACAAACAGCTATAAATATGCACAGTGTCTCAATATAGAAAGTTTGGCTTCAGACCGGAAGATACCACACATTAAAAGATAAAGGAGACAAATACAATGCTAAAAGATAATAGTGATGTTCAAACTTACCAAGCATTTAATGAAATACGATCTAAGAAAGGATAAGGAGTAAGAGTATTTTGAGAGACAACAAGGAGGGTTGAAGGAAAAGCAGCATGAATAATGAGAAAGAGAGACAAAAGCACCGATATACATTTTGTTTCCCTGTCATTGATGTAAATAGCCTTTCTCCATATTTAACCACTATGATGTTCTACTGTATTGTAAGGTTACCACAAAAAAGAAAAGACTGTAATTTGAGACTTTATTCTACCTCAGATTATTTTTTTTTTAAATTATAAAATGTAAGTTGATTATTACTTTGTCACTGAAGAGCTTATTCTCCTCACCATTTTCTATTTTTGCCTACAGATGGAACAAAACAATGAGTTGAGAATATATAAGCCCAGGTAACAGGCTGTGTTATAGGAAAGGAATGTTATTTACCAAGAAGCCAGCTGTCCTTAGATGCTTATTAAGAGCCCTGCAGCACTGCTCAGTCACAATACATATCATAAGCAGACACACCATTGTATGATGGACTTTCTGTAGAGTATCAAGGGAAATCAAATGCCTACAACGTTTTGTTCAAGGTATGTTGAGATGGGACTGTTACAAATATCACCAGAATTCCCAAACTGGAAGCTTACTGACACCTACGCACCTTTTGGCACAGCAACACTTTCCACCCCGAGACTTCGCCTCACAGACCACAAAGCTCTCTTGGGGAAACTCTCCAAGTCTTTGAACGAGCCTCAATGTAAAACATAACAACTAATTTCACAGCCTTGTCTTTAAATACAGAGCATTTTTCGCTTTACTGCTTTTCTTTTTTTCTCCTTTTAATCATCCAAAATGTGCTTTTAAGAAAGCCCCAAAGCTCACCAAAAAGCTTCTCAGCTTTTCTTCATGGAAGAGAGGAGATAAAGGACTACACCCATGTGTATGCCAATCAATTCCCTTAGAATTCCCTGTACTTACAGTCATAGCTAGCCCATTAAACGACCGGTAAAGAGTTATAAGCACCTTTAGGGTACAAAAGAAAGCCTACCTGTAGACATGAAATTGCAATGAAATAAAACAGTATAATTGAAGGAGAATGACAACTTTTGTTAAACTAAGTAGTTTAGACGTCTGAATCAGCGATATAAAAATGTCAAAAAGGCCCTAACAGTTTGCACAGTAGGACAGTTTCTCTTTAAAGTGTTTTGGTTGGTCAGTGAAGCATTAGGTCAGTTTACTGGTAATATAAAGAAATGGGAATATATTACTCACTTTGCTAAACACAAAACAAAAAATTGTTTCTTGCTTTTACAATAACTCAGGATACATGGAAAAAAGTTCTCTTTATCACTAATATACAAATAAAATAAATAATACTTTCATATTTTAGTAGCTAATCTTGGAAGGGGAGTTTGCCTTACCAGCCCCGCATAGCTGTAGTTAAACCCCAGTTCACGTGATATAGTCCAATTGGCATGTTCTTCGATCACCGTCATATCTGGAAACTTTACAGGATTGCTAAACCAATCAAATTCCAGCTCTAAACATGGAGTTTCCTATATAAAGGGAATTTAAATTACTTCTTCTGTTAAACGATACTAATTATAATACAGCATAATTTGAAAATGTACTCCTAAATAGGAAACTGGCATGCAAATATTTACCTTATTTGGATTTGATCCAGTAACACCAATAGGATTCAACAAATCCTCCAGCCCATGAGGTACTGCCCAAAGATTCAAAGCCATTTTCCCAGATACAAGAGTGTCTGTGTAATCAAACATGTTTATATTTCCCCAAGCCAATGGACAGTGCTCCTTAAAGAGATTAAAAGATGATTTTTCAGTGTCGTCTATTAATTACTGCAGAGTGAGTCTGGAGAAGTAACGTTTTCACCCCAGAGCAAGCTGTGACATTCCCTGATTAGCTGAAAGCAGGTTGTGGAAGCTGTACTGTATTTTTCTATGAATGACTGTCATAGCAGACATTTTGCAGAATAGTATCAAAACACTTGCAAACACATGCTAACATTTTCCCCACATCAAAATAACTCAAGGTGATGGAGAGACAGGTTTTTTTGATAGAGACTTTTTACCAAGGCCTGTAGTGACAGAACAAAAGGCAACATTTTTTACTGAAAGTTGTGGATGCCCCATCCCTGGAGTTGTTCAAGGCCAGGTTGGATGGGGCTTTGAGCAACCTGGTCTGGTGGAAGGTGTCGCTGCCCACGGCAGGGAGGTTGGACGAGATGATCTTTAAAGGTCCCTTCCAACCCAAACCATTCTATGATTCTGTAAGATTAGTAAAACTGGTCATAGACAAAAAACTATCCAGTACCTGTGACACACTCAAACGCACAATTTAATGATGCAAGTGGCTAGAATTAGATGCCGTATGTAGATTCATAAAGGTTACTACTTCTGATCTTGCATCAAATGATAAACAAGCACAAATTTTCTTTACTTTAAAAATCAACTCTAAATTTAAGTATAAATATTGCCCTTTTTTAATAAATAGGCAAGTAACTTACGGGTTTAGAAACTTGAGTTTAAAGGCACTTGCACCTCAAAAGACTAACAGTGATCTTTGTGTTTGGCAATACAGTATAGACGTGATTTACAGCATTGAATGGATAAGCTTTATTTCCATGTTGTTTAATTTCTGACCTCAAAAAAGTGATAGGATGAATTAGATACAAGAAAAGAAAAAACCACCCTATTTTAATCAGGTTCAAATCAAACACTGGACTAAGAATTGTTACCAGGACAGCATTTACCAAGTATCTTCCCCAATTTGTCTTAAGTAGCTTTTGTTCGTTAGTGTGTTAAAGCCATGAAGTATTTTACCTCCTTAGCACCTTTCCGACCTTTAACAGAACAGATAGAAAGGCAGAGCCGAGCAGCACGTGGAAGATCAGGAATGTACATGTCATACAATAGCCATTCATTCCATCTGTAAGATTTAAAAAGCAGAATAAAACTAGGTTAAAGGAGAGTATGGAGACAACTGCATTCATTTAACAGTTATACTAAAATGCATTTGTTAAATTCCTACCTAAACTGCATATGTGCATAGAGAGTACACTTTCTCACTGAAGAAGGGTCCTCCTACATGCGTTTGACCACATCTATTCCTTTTGGGAATGGACACTTCCCCGATTCCTTCTAGCACCAACTGTTTAAAAAGTCATGCTAGGTTCATTGACTTTCACTCTTGAAAACCTACTGACTGCAACTGCCAGTGTAGGTATAAACTAAAGATAACGGATTTGCAGGTGTGCAATGTAAGGTTTAGCTTGTGAAATATTTTTCACTTCAGGGAAAGAGAGAAAGCGGGAAAAAATGTGCCATAGCTTTCAGAACTCAACTAAATTTGAACTGCTAGAAAAATAAGAAGATAACTGCAAGGTGGGAGTATAACACAGAAATATAACACATAAATCCAAAGCAATATTCCTAACTCAGGTATTATTCTATTTACCATAGCAATAAGAGCACAGACTGGTTCTACAGGAATACACATTTTGTTTTCATGAACTTCTTTAAGTAGACTTTATGTCTCAATTTGCAGAACTGTGCTTTTGAAGAGGAACTTCTGAATGCAGTTGATTTTCCTAAGCAGATTGCCATGCTGCATTTTCTCAGTTGGAAAAGGCAGCACCTTCCAAGGACAGCATTAATTTTTCAATGGGTCTGTAGCTACTAAAAGCAGAGTTTTACAGAGAAATAACTGTCCAAGCCCTTCTCTAAGAATGAAGAAATTGGCAGACAAACTTTAATTCACTTTTCTTATGCGTTCATTTCATATAACACAGATCTGTGTGGTTATATCCACGTTTTCGAGCCACACCCTTCACCACCTTTCCAAGAATGTTCTCTCACTAAAGCAGTTAAACTGTCAGTTCAACTATAGCTATCTTCGGGGAAACTCAGAGGGAGAGGCTATTTTTCAGTAACTGCATATATCATTAGGTCCTCTAATTATTGTACCTAAACGTATTAATAGAAAATGTACAGACAAAAAATATTAATACATTTTGAACCTTTCAAAGACCTGAAGTCAGACAGAAAATGCAAGTTAAGAACTACTGCTGAACACATACTTTGCATCTTACCCTAGCAGATGCTGAAATTTCATACCTCCTCGTTAGTCAAAGTTACGGGCATATTCAACATATTTTAGGTACTTTTTCTCAATATATTTATATATGCTCATATAAAGCTTCTTTCTGCACACTAATGGCACTTTTAAGTTCATGTGATTTATTTTTCCAGATAATATTCCTGGTAGGTCAAATCTCAAAATAATCAGCCCAGAGCTGGCAGCAACTTCTATGTTAACAAACGATACCCATCTCTCCACACTCGGTGGTTCTGCTTTAGCACACGCAATGCAACCTCACTGAAACAAATTTGCAGGTCAAAAAGAAAGCTCAGTCGCCCAGAGCTATGCAAATTTCACAGTATTAATGAGTAATTATATTGGAGTTTCAGAGGCAATTGCAAATGCACATGTAAAACAGATCTGTTCAGTAAAGAAACTGTACTATTATATGCAACGAGACAAAATACTTGTGTTTGAATTAAATTAATTCTATTTGTAAATATAGGGTTAGGTAAAAAAAGCTCTTAAACTTAAGGCAAGGAGCTCTGCCTGAATAACGGCTAAGTTGAGCCTTTACTCCTTCAGTGCTATCGTTTATAATGCCCTGGAAGTCAGGTTCTCTATAGTTGTTCAAGTACTTAGCTTACCTGGGGTTAGAACAAGGTACCCTTTGAGTATTCACATTGTCACACAAAGGTTCCCCTCCGTGGTAGATACCTGTTCTAACATAAATCTGAAAACAATTGTTAATATTAGTACTATCTTTGAAATGTTACTATAAACAATTTTTTTCACTGCTATCAACATATTCTACGATTACAACATATTATCCCTTAATTTCCATCAAGTAAAAAGCAAAACCAAAACTGAAAACCAAACAGCCCCACCACCTCCCAACCCAAATTCATTCATGCTCTGCAAGGTGTGAAGTGTAGTGCATAAGCGTACCTTTCTAGAAAAAAATGTTTTGGTCTTTTTCCTAATTGCAAAACTAATTCTTAAAAATACAATAATAAACTTGAAATGAACTCTAAAAAACCCCTGGAATTTATTTTCAATTCTTCCTGTGCCAAGCTATAGTGAAAGAAAAGACCGAACAAATTCTGAAAGTCAGCCAGGCTTGTAGTGGGACTTCAGTGGGACTGTACCCCACCTGCCTTTTCTCCTTGATCTTCCCATACCACCCTTTTTGAAAACAAAGATAGCAGCACACTAGCCAGCATCCCCTCATCAAAAGTATTCCCAGTTACTCTAATACATTCTTAGACATAATAATTATTTAGAATATAAGCAACAACATGGGTTTTGTTCTTCTATCCATTACATACTCAGCTGAAGTGAACTACGCAAACTGAGGTCTGCTCCTATCAGGCAGAATATTTAGCTAAATACCACAACTCATGCCTTTTAAGTAGTACACAAAAGTTTTCAGATGCTAAAACATGGCTGTATTTTTTAGAATTGAGTGCTTAAATTTAAATAACAGAGTTGTCTAATTTTCTAACATGTTAAATAACACCTCTTTTTCAATGTAAACACAGAAAAGAAAACTCAGGAGGGCAACCATGAGTTGCTGAAAACCATATACGATGTCATACATCATGTGCCTTACCTTGTCAATGTCTCTAATGTTCACATTTACATAGGTTGCACAGAGGATTCTTATTCTGAGAGCACTATTTATAGTCCAGAGGGATTTGGCTGTAGCTTCTCCATTCATGTAGGGTGTAGCTGTAGAGATACGCCTGGAATAAGATGGCATTGTAAAGGTGTCCAATGGTAGCTGGGTATATAGGCTTTCCTTAGCCATCAGCATCAGATTGGGCATGCGACCAAGCATTATACAGCTTCTTATGTACTGCAAGAAATCAAAACCAAAATTCAGTATGTTTTTAAAGTGTACACTCTTGGTAACCTATACCTAAAAATATTCATAAAAGAGTATTTAAACAGCTTATCATTGTCCCTGTATGTACATACTTTACAGTGTTAATACTTAAAACATCCAGCAGTTTAAATATGTTGTTGGGTAGGATTGCCCAGTAGTGCTCCATATAGACTTTGAGATATGAGTAACAGCAACAGTGGAAGGTTGAACTGGAGATAGAGAATAGAGCTGACAAAACGACAACTCAGGTTTCTTGTAGTGCTCCTTAGCTCCAGCACCGCACAGCACAAACAATGCAGACTGCTTCCAGATTAGAGCTGCTCCTGGAAGCAGTTTACCTGTTTTTGCATAGCAAGCTGCTGTTCTCCTCTGCTGTGCAGACCTAGCCCAGGTGACTCTGATACTCCTAGTAACAGGCAGAGAGTACAAGACCAGTGGCAGACACACTCATTTTTTGTTCAGCTGTGCTTATTATCTTCAGCTCAGCACTGATCCTGACCGAAGACTGTATGGTGTCCGTTCAGGACCAAGTGCTGACAGCATTTAGTCTGGCAACAGTATCACAAAATCCAATGCGTTAAGACAGGTCCAGCCCTGGAGTGTATTCAGCAAGCTCTTTTGTGGCACAGCAAAGGCATACCAGATTCTTCTGAAGAAACCACGCTAGATCAAATAGGTCTAGTGTTTGATCTCAGGATGACTGTGCAAAATTATTCGTGTATGCCTGCACTTGTTCCCCAGCTCCCATAGAACACAGCTGCTGCTTTTCCCATTATTCAGGATCCCCCACCTTGCTTCTCTCCCCCATTGCTCTGGAGAGCAGATCGTCAACCATTTTAGACGAGGAATGGAAGCTGTTTATTACAACAATACATTCCTCAAAGAGGAAGCAGCAGCAGCCTGTCAGGAAATCTACAGGGTAACATTGTTGTCTGCTCCAGAGAGGGCTGCTCAGATGCTCTTCTATCAGCAGTTCTGTCCCACCCTCACAGCACTAACAAAACTCAGGCAAGGAAGGACAGACAGCCAGGAGATTTAACAATGATTTCGTAGTGCCGGAAGTTTATCACTCCTTTCATAAGATCAAAAAAATTTAAAGATGTAAGTAACAGGAAAACAAATAGTTTGTTTAGATGTTTTTCCACCCCTAAAGGGGGAAGGGACAAGATTCGTAGTAGGTTGCTTCATAATTTAACATCCCATTGAATTTCCTTTTGCATTACATCAACCCCATTGAAGCCTATCTCATCTCTTGCCACCAGAAATCTAGGGCATTTCTGAAAGTACCTACCACTGATTTATCACTAGTGTTAGCAGCAAACTACTTCATTCAAAGAAGAAAGATTACACTAGTGATATAAATTCCAGTTTAAATTACCTTTTCTCCCCCTCTCTCTTTTGAAGCACATACAGCAACAAATATGCACACTACACTCATGCATTAGCCAATTACTTTAAAGACACATACACTTTTACTTCCTATGTTTTGGATTAATTTAATGAAAGAGCAAGCCAGTCATAAAATTGATCACTTTTCTCCTTCATAAATTTGGATTGTTTTAGTGTACTTCAAAATAAGTCCATTACGTTACTCACCTTATACTGGCTCAGTGGATACTTTTCTAGCAAGTATTCATCACAGCCACACACTTTTAAAATGTATTTGCCCTGGTACTCCAAGACGCAAAGTTTCAGTTGTTCAGATGACAGCAACATACTTCGCGTTTTCTTCCTAATTGCTTCAGCAATAACTTGCTCAGGCACACAGTCATGATTGATTTTTAAGGTGTATTTCTGCTTATCATTGTTTGGTGAGACTATTACCCATATCACCACTATAATTTGCCCTAGAATACATGTAAAATAATGTTAGGCCTATCATTTTCAGTACAGTTTCAAAACTAAAGACCCAAAACCCCAAACCCCCAAAACAAGCAACCGCCCCCCCCCCCCAAGAACAGCTTGCAGTTCTACTGAGAGAAGATGCAGACAAGATTCATAGCCCAAACTGACAGACGGATTATAACTTCTGCAAGGAACTACGTGTGCTCACTTTATTTTTGACTCTAGTGTAGATTCAAACTTTTACTCCTTCAGGTTAAGAATTATTTTTTTTTTTTTAAACGAATACCACTGACTGTTCAGCCCTCAAGAAAACAGCAGTAACTTTCATATTTGACTGCAAGAAAACTCAGTGATTCAGCACCATTTAATTCCAGATTTCTGAATGTCAGAGAAAAGAAAAATGCAAAGCTAACAAGCTGTCTCTACCCATTAAAAAAAAAAAATCACTTCTATTTACCAGGTTATATTTCAAGATGTAGTTATTAGAATAGCAAAAAAATGCAGTTTTAAATGTTGTTGTCTTCCTTTTGAATCTATGCTCTATCAAGAAAGTTATTCTGAATAACTTAAGGTGAAAGATATTGCTAGAGTGTACTAAATACAGTACATAAAACAGTGATTTACCTAAATCACCAGCTGTGCTCCTTGATTTCAATCACAGAAAAAAAAATCCCATTATGTTTCTACTGTAAATATTTATCTTACCTTTATCTAGTTTATTGTATATGTGTTTGGGTAGCTCAGGTGAAGACTCTACATTTGGAGGACAGACATATAATGCTCTACTATGCGGTGCATTGGCATCTCGAAGATCCACTGCTTCTTTACAAACATTAAGAATATTTCTTCTGAAGTCTTGTACTTCTGGATCCTTAACCATGTCAAATTCACAGACAGGCATGCCAATAGCAAAACCTGCAGTATTGAAGAAGCATGAGGAAATAATTGTAACTAATAATTAAAGCTAAAGACTCCTTCTGTCAGTGACAGAAAAAGCATGCTTTAAGCAAAACACATCCTAAAATATTTGTGTTAACCACTGGCTTCTACTTGTATACATAATTGTTTTATCTCATTCAAGAACAACATAGTTCTAAAGTTAAATGCACTCAGCAGTCACAAAAAAGGTTAGAAGACAGGTGTACATTCACTGAAGACCCTGGAAGCCTTAGATCAGCACTCTCACAGCTAACACTCCTCCTCCTGTAGGAAAAGAACCAGTAATAAACTTCCTTTGAAGTCAGCACGAAGTTTCCCAAGTGGACCAGAGCAACTGTGATGTCTAAAACCCTGGCAGAATTATTGGTAGCTACTAGGACCATAATCAACTTTGCTTACAACTGAATGACAGCTATTCAATTTTTCTTTATTAACTACGCTATTTAAAAATGCGACAAGTACTCCAAGAGATATTTGAACTTAAGCTCTTTGGCAGTGATTCATGTAATAAGAGTCCATTCCTCTCAGGTCCCCAGTCTCAGACGTAATTCCATTTACTTTAATGAGATTACTTGCATAAATAATTATTTATGCATGAATGTTCAAATGGAACCTTTCAATTGTCCTGTTACATGGTTAGCTAACCACTATTCTCCCTAAGTCCTGAACAGGTTAAGCTTTACAAAACAGAAGTAGTTTACTTATGATGCATTCATAACAATGAAATAATTTAACAATTAGGAGCAGCCCAGAACAAGTATTTCCAGTTGACAAGTCTCTACCACTGCAATATACGTCTGTTAGCAACTAAATGGGAGTGGGTATGTTTGTACTGCCTGAATTTAGATACTTAACCCAGATGCTGAAACATATGCTAGTCTCCCTGTGCTTTCTCAATGGATCATGGAAAATGATAAGGTACTCCAGAGATGATTCAAAACATTACAATTTGTCTCCCCTCTGCCACTCCAACCTCAGGTGTTTTTGCTTCCCTCTCCATGTTCTTTTTGTAGGAAGGGAGGGGAAAAAAAACACCTAGCTTCTGAAATTTTACTTTCTAAGCACAATAGAGAAGTATTAAAACCTGTGCTATCGCAAATGTGTTTAATATTAGTAGTTAAATCCAGAATTTACAATTTTGTAAACTTCAAAACAAATTAAGATTGACTTCCCAAACAACAGAACAGACTTTGCTCTGTAATAATATGATATCCTGCTAATAAGAGACAAACAAAAAAAATATCCTCTAACCCACATACAACTATGTACAAAGTAAATACTTCACATTTGAATGAAACAGAAGAGCAAAAAAAAGTTCAATTCACAGTTAACTAATGTCAGCTTTACTACGATCAGCAATCTGGTCTAGTGGGAGGTGTCCCTGCCTATGGCACGGGGGTTGGAACTCAATGATCTTCCAGGTCCCTTCCAACCTAAAGCATTCTATGATTCTATGATCTTTAGATATTTGACGCCCCAACTGTCAGTTATGAAATGCAAACTGACAGATACAACCCATTTCACTTCTTTGTTTTGCATTTTGAAGAGGAAAAACCAGTTAAACAGATTAGCTATGTTTAAATAAAGATAATCTCACCTATTTCTCTATTAAGAATCTTTTCTTCTCTGTTACCTACTGGTTCAATGACTTTTAGAAAAGGCTGAAATAGTCGCAGGTCACAAAGTCTCCGTGTTTCATCAAAAAATTCTTCTCTTTCTGCTTCTTGTGTAACACTTACAAAAATGTAAGAAGATTCATCTTGAAGGAGCTGATAGAGAGGGTATTTTCTCGCTTCTTTAAAGAGTTCATGTTTAATAGTTAGTAAGGTGGCCTCACGGAGGCATTCTAGAGTCACTATCATTCCATTTGGTAGAAGACACTCCACAAGGATCCTCGGTGGCATCAAGTGGATGCCCCATAGTTCACCAGATGATGGTCGTGGAGGCATTTTTAAGTCTTTAGATAACTTTGTACTGGAAGGTTTTCAAGCAGTGATTCGTAAGAGTAAACCTAAGTAAAAACCAGAAATTTAAATATTAAAATATGAAGGTCACAAGGAATTTCAGACAAAATTGTTCAAACACCGCTTATAATTGTAGATGAATATTCAAGGCTATATTTCACATTCAAAAAAGACAAAGGCTTGATAAAACTGATGTCAAAGGAACTCTTATTCGATGTAAGTATCTACTCAAATAAAACAGTTAATAGCAGAATCACATTAGTTTGGAAAAAAATGCTAGTACACGTATGGTCTTAAAAGAATAGAGGATTAATTTTATCATCTTAAGTTTATAATTTATTATTAGTACACTTAATGAGCTTGGGGGATGAAAATATCTAATATGGCCTTCTAGCAGTGCTGCTTTATGCCAGCTCAGAGCAGGTACAAGAAAAACTGTGTCTGGAACAAGCAGAGAGATGTCTTATAGCCCAGTGGCTAAGAACAGATACCAAACAAAGAGCAGAAGAACTAGGCAGGCACATAGTGATACTTCATCAATAAACTCTCCTAGTCACTACCTATTTTTAGTTTCCTTAACCAGAGGCAATATTTACATATTTGAGAAAGAAATCCATCAAGAACTATTGAGTCTGTTCAGGAAGTTTTCACACACAAACTGCTGGCATCCTGTGACAAGAGTGAAAAAACATTCCACATTACAAAATACTTGCTTTTCTTTGTTCTGAAGCCGGCTACTTTCACCTGATATCCTAGATTTCATGTAATGAAACAAAGTGCCTTATCTTTGCATTCATTGCTCTTAATTTTAGAGATCCACTACCTCTTTTCCATATTAGTCCCAGATTATCTAGTTCTCCTCTGCCCAAAAGTCATTCAATATTTTTGTTAATCCCCGTCACCTTCTTTGTATCTCTTCCACCTTTACCATGCCCTTTTTGCAATGTAGAGGGGGAACAACCATACCTGCACACCACATTCAAGGCCCAAACTGATCACATGTTTACACAGTGACAGAATATTTTCTACTGCTTTCCTAGTAAGTTGCTTTTCTGTCACTGAGCAAGACATTTTCACTGAACTACATACCATAGACTTAAGCTCTCACTGCAGAATAATAAGTTATTGCAAAGGCCATCATACATTATGTAAATTCCAAATAACGCATAACTTACACTTAGCCCAGAATTTCATTAACTTCAGCATGTACATTGTGAGAGAGGGTAATATCAACAGACATGTAAAAAGCAGTCCATCACGCCTCCTCCATCAACCAAGTGTCCTGAAAGCACAGGGCTAGGATAACTACCAGGCTACTATTCTAAAGCCATTCTTAGTCAACTTTTAAGTCAAGGACTGCCCCACTATCTTAGTTTCTTTCCTTCATAATGGAAAGGAGAGGAAAAACCCAAACCAACAGCTTCACATCGCTTCTGTTTCATCAGCCTTCTGAAAGGTCCCGCTGTGGAAAAGCAATGAATGCTATGCTTGCCCTTTGCACAGCAATTTTTTAAAATATATATGTTATTTATGTATATATAAATATATGTATGTTAAAAAATAAAATAATGATCCTTCTTTCTGCACTTCTATGCCTTGGTACTTATTTTCTGAAAAGTCTTCTTCCAAGTACATCCAGTACCTGCTTTTGCCACGCTTCAGTTCTTAAAAAGACACATTAGAATGAAAACGATGTTTTCCCAAATCCACTGCTTCCTAAGCAACTTTGACTAGCAATAGGGTTGTCTTCTTTAATCCTGCCTTTGTAGTTGTAGGCTTTTAAAAATATCAACAAAAGTACTAAAGTGCCACTGCAAGTTTAGAAAAATGCTTTTCCACTAACACCTCATGCATATTTAGAAGGTTTTTGCAACCAACTACCATTTTAAAAAGAGCCTAAAGAAGCTATTTTATTTTCCTCATCATTGTAACAGTCTCAGTGAGCGGATGCTGACTTGGAAAGTTCTAAGGACACTCACAGTGTATTTAGAGAACCAAACTTGGAAAGCTTACCAATTACAAAACATTACGAATGAACCCGAATAACACAATTTAGAGTAACTTGGAGAGCTTTGAATTCCCGATAACCATCCTCAGTTTACAGATAAAAAGAAATACACAGAAGGCTAAATAGCATCTCTTTGATCAGGCAAAGCATGAACAAGACTCCCTTCTCCATACCAGTGAATCACATGCTTATTTATGTTCCTTAATTACAAGCATAGGCAGAAAAACATTTCTGTTAAGGCATATACCAGCATAAAAAAAAACAAAACAAAACAAGAACATGCAGTCGTAAGAACTTTTCTGTCCACACATACAAACAATGTGGACCACAATCACATTAAACATTCACAACACAGACTGAGTTTACACCAGCAGTCTTTTAAGTTCATTTCCACAACCCTGTTGAGGCTCCTCTGAACTGATGGTTGTAAGAGCCCATCTTCTCCCTGCCCAAGGCGTGTGTTCTCATTCTTCATCATGCTGGCGCTGGTGCTCCCAGCTTGCTACAGGGTCAGAGGGATTATGGTGAAAGAGAACTACTCACTTTTCCTTTCTTGTTTTAGCTGTCTTATTGAGATCACCACGGAATCAGACAAACGCCATGGTCTGCACAGGGTAGCGAGCATGACTGCAGCAGTGCTGAGCAAGTTCAGCTTCAAGTGTGGTAGTTTGTTCCTCCCTCCCCGCCCATAATCACTAACAAAGAAACAGAGGCAGCGCTGGAGGACACGCATCCACATTAAATCCTTTTAGACAACTATCTTTTCAAAATAAATGTCAACCTTGGCTTTTTAAAAATTTCAAATGCTAAACGCCAACTCAATACCATTCTTTTAAAGACTTGCAAATGGTCCAGAAGGGACACCCCAAAATCTACACTCTTTTTAGAGCAACTGCACCAAAACAGCAGCTTTTGTTTTAAACTGGGATACAGACATGTACTGGAACAGTGCATATAGTCATTCTGTGTGCACATTCATTTTACTTGCACATGTAAGCATGCCTCCAGGGTTTGGATTTGGAAAGCAAAAATGTAAACAGAAACAGTTTTGAAGTATAGTTGGCAGCTTGTGTTTCTGTGTACACTTTGAAATCTGGAAGGCTGCCTGGAATAAATAGAATTAATTATGTTCTTCGACAGTAAAAGAACTATAATTTTAAGAGAATTCTAGAGAGATGTTATTTAAATCCAACTAAGAGTACATGCAAACACTTCAAATGAACACTACATCACACCTGCAATCCCTGACCTTCCAAAAACACCTTAAACTTTTTTCCCCAGCCAAATGCCTTGGGATACCACAGATGGCCAGAAAGGCCAAACTCAAAGACACCCCCACTGATCAAATCGCATTCTTTTCAACTCATTACAGCCTTCCTGATCCACTCAGCACATTCTCTATCACTAACTCTGCTGAGCACCTGACCTAGAAGTGATAAAATTTTGAAACTCCATTCAAAAATATACACGGAGAAAGAAAGAGGAAAGTTAAACAGCATACCTCCCAAAATACTGACTCCTACTTGCTTCCATATACACTTATCATATTACTGCTAATTTATATAATTTATTTTCTTACAGGATAGAAATCAGCTATAGTCTGATATATTCCTTTATTTAGAATAAGAGATTCCAAGCTTAGAAAATTTGTTTTTGGTAAACTACAACAGTTTTATCACCTCACAGCACTGAACTGTGCAGAACTACAGCGGCATGGTTAACTCAATTTCATTCTATTGAATATTTTATTACAACTTACAGCCTACAATTATTTTCCTAATGCCTTCTTGATGACATACAAATATGTTAACTCTGAAAAGGCTTACATGAGACCATCAAAGTTTGCTGCTACTTCTTCTGAAAAGAATTCCTTCCCTTTGTGGAATGGAGCTCAGTGAGGGAGCGATTCAGCAAGAATTATACTGCAGGAGAGTTAATATTGGTTGCTAACGTTAGTACTTAAAAAAGTACTTTCTATGTTCATAATTTAAGCAAACTAAGCTTGGGACAAATTAACTTGAGTCAAAACCCCACATATATTTTCCCTGAAAGACATCTGAAGCTACTGCAACTGTTCTCACCACACTTTTACACATAAAAGCCCTGTGCATCTGTAGCTCAGCAGGACACCCTGGCAGTATTTTTTCCGCTGTGTTTTCTGTACATTAACATTTTGTCAGAAGAATCTCAAACAGGAGTATCACTGATCTAAGTTTTATGTGTCTAGCTAAAAGCAAGGACTGTTACCCTTCAGTACAGATGAAATCTACATCACAAAAACAAGAAGTGACCTTTCATGAGCTCTTGTATCAGAAAGCATGGAGAACCCTTCCTTGCTAAGAGCACACTCATTTTTCCAGATTACCTGTTTACAGATCAGATGAAGTGAATTGATTTCCACTGTCTAGAGATGATTCACAAACATTCTACCAACTCCACATAGATATCAATATTTAGCAATTATGATATAGATATAAATACATATATTAAAAAACCCCACAGTTAACTGATAAGGCTTTTTCCCCCTCTTTTGTAAATTATCTGTGGGTATGTTCTCCAAAGAGAGGAACTCCACATAACATTAACACATGTGTCTTGTAAAACAGGTAAAGACCCACTCTGAAAGTCTGTGGGCCAGTCTAGGGGGGAAAAAAAACCCAAATTGTTCACTTCAGGAGACTTACTGTTAAGGCTGTCTGCCATCAGCACAAGTACCTACAGTTACTCTTCAGGTTCGGCAAGAAGGAAATTCTTCCATCTATGATGTACCAACTAGCAAAAAATCTAGCAAGCATAGAAGGAAGCAAGAAACAGAATAGTACTGTGCTGTAATACTGTAGTAAATGTATAAAGTATGGGATGCTTATGAAAGAGGTACACATTCCAGTGACTGAGAAAGAACCGAGTAATTCTGCATTGCTATAAACATCAGCTAGTGTTTCAAAATCAATTCAAAACAACAGACTAAACACTCAATACAATTTTACCAGTCCATATTTGAAATTGAATTAGTCATTCAGTAAACTACTACACTTTAATTGAAGTCCATTGGTTTTTCCAGTCATAAGACAAATCCCATTACGTTGCTTTCATAGGCAGGACGTAGCAATGTTTTATAATAATTTGGGTATTTTTGGTATCAGAGCTGCTCATTAGGATTTATGTCTAACTTCATTTCTTTTCCAGGTAGAACTTTCCTCTAGACACTTTGCATTGCCTTAAGAAAGTGTCTTCTACTCAAACAATCCAACTACATTTATAGATTCTGATTTACTGCGCACTCATGTGGAGGTTATATGATTTTCTTGATTCTCTGTCATACTGACAGTACAGGTATGTCTGTAAATAAGCTTTTTTAAACTTCTGTGGAATCTCTGGAACAGAAATTATGGGGGAGAAAAGGGGGGGGGACGACAATAAAAAAATTCATGGGACAAGAGTAACACTTTTCAGAATGCAAAACCTATATTCCACTTTGTCCCAGACATTTCAAACTTTCTAAAGACAAAAATGTTTTATTCTCATTTTCAGACACACCAGGCACTCCAAAACTCACCATGAAGAAGAAAACTGGGCAGAGTCGCCTGTCTAATTTTGCTGCTGTCCAAACTTGCTGTGTGGTGACAGTAAGACTGTCCCACACTAGATATTTTCAGTACTGTCCTTTTGTTCTTCCTGTTGCCAAGCTGGCATTTTTCCAAAATCCAGGAAGACTCATACAAAGATGTCTGAAATTGTCCTCTATGAAAACATTATTACACACAGATTTAAACAGCAGCAATAATGCTTTGTTTAGAATAGAAAGCAGGAGACTCTTGTATTGCAGTTCTGTCTTCCTATTTCCTACGTATTACTTTCATCCTTATTATTTCACAGAAAAGGCACAGATACCCAGAATTGCTTATCTGATCACAAACAGCAGCTCAAGGGAAACAAACAAACAGAAGGATTTAACGCTGTCAAAAACACATCTTCTTAGCATTTCGTTTCCTTCTGAACCAGGCAAGTATTTCCAAACACTACTGATTTTATTTGCAGTTACTTACTACTTCTCTCCTGAAAAAAAACAGTGCTGAGTACCTTTGCCTTGTTCTAGGCAGAGCTAAAAAAACCCTAACATTTCTGGTAGCATCTGTAGAATTATAGTACAGCAGAAAACCAAGATCATTCTTTCCTGTGAATGTAAAATCTCACTGGTAATTAGTGAAAAGAAGTTTCAGTTTAGTTCGATACGAAAACACGGATTGACTACTTTTCAAAGCTGTTTTCTTTAAAGTTATGTTACATGCAGATTTTTGTTTGTTTGTTTCAGAAGGTAATCTTCTTGGATTTTGGTTGTAGTGATTTTCAGATACCATGAATAAAGTTAATGGCAAGGTCATCCTGAAAAAACCCCCACTCACTATAAAGTAGTGTCCAAAAGGTAATATATATGTTATCTGCTACTGAAAAAATGTAGGATCAAGCAGCTGAAACAAAAACAAGATGAACAGTTTAAAAAGATTTACTATTGCTGGAGTCTTTCTTTTTCCTCCAAGAAACCAAAAGACCTTGTTATATTCTTATTTTCAAATCCCCTTGCTCACCCTCCCCCATCCATGCAGGCATATTGTTTATAGCTCCACTTGCTATCTGGGAGCCATGAAAACAGGATCACGAGAAAGCAACATTTGCAAGTTGCTGGTGACCTCTACAACTCCCACTACGATTGTGCTTTTTCCCTAGGGATCCCATGACATACCAAGAGCAGAATGTCTGTCCTAGAACATTTTCTTCCAGTTAAAGGCAGATTTTTTTTCCCTCTTTGTTAAACAAAGGAAAGCCTGGAACTAAATCTTCCTTTTTAGTCCGAAATCATTCAGTAATTTCATTTCTAGCTTCACCTCAAAGGAAAGAATTTTGTTATTTATAGACTAGTAGTAGTCATAAAGCACCACAAAGAATTAGAAAAGCAACTATCTTCTCTTTATACTTCACATATCTCCTTACTCATTATTTCAATGGTTAGCTTGGCTTGCTGTGTAGCAGGATGAGAATTACTCTCCCACCTGGCTCTGCTCTGGTTGGAGCGGTTCCTCCACAGCTAGGTGTGCACTCTGAAGCTCACTGAGTGGCACTCAAATCTTTTCAAGCTCTTTACATCAAAAGCCTTAAAGTTCAGCAACAAATCAGAGCAACATGCCATTTTGTGCCAATAGAAATAAGGTTTTCCTCTGATTACATATTTTTCTTTAATACTCTATTTTATATGGGTGACAAATATTTTTTACGTGAACATCAGAAAGGACGTGAAATAAAGGCACACCACAAACCATGTTCTGCTCCTTGCTACAAATATTAAGGGCTTCAATGTCAGGTTTTGCACACAGAAATGTTCTACTTTCAGAAATTAGTGCAAGACAATGTAAACAAAAGATTACTCTAGAATATCTTTCATGAAACTAGGTTAGATAGTCAACAAAAGCTGAATATATAAAAATATAAAACTCCACCTTAAATAATGCTGTTTACTTTTCTTTCCATGTTTCTTCCCATCCTCCCACCTTCCTGGGATATTTGGAACCCAGACAGCAAACAGGATCTTTAAAAACAGGAAGTGCTGGCACACAGACAAGGACAAGGAGCAGAGTGAATCCAGGTGTTCTGCACTCTGGTCTAGTCTGAGTCGTCACCTAATGCGAGCAGCCGTGTAACAGAGCTGTAACTCAGATACCAGGCCCTTCCTGGTGCTGATCTCCCCTAGCCACGTCACCTTGGCTTTTAGAAGTAACTCTCTCTGCTGCAGCAAGATGAACCTCCAGTTGTACTGAAAAAGAGGAAAGGTTTCCTCCCGCACTGTCGGTACCTAGAAGGGCAGGGGAAGAACCACAGTAAAACACCAGAGGTACTGCAGTCCTCACATCGCTACGCTTGCCTCTCTACCACAAGCAGCAGTATCAAGAGGGTTCAATCTACAACGTTCACCTGACCAGCTCCTCTGGGTGGATGGCACAGAGAGAAACGTGCGTTCATAAGAAAATTTGACTGAGATGAGGCCCACTTCTGTTTATAAATTTACGTCCATCTTTACGCAAAAGATCCACCCTATGAGCCCTTCCTTTACCAAGAAGCACCTGAAAAAGACATCAAACGCAGACTGACTGACAGCACATTGCATACTTCCCACATAACATTTCTTAGAATGGAGTCCGATAGCAACTTTAAATTGAGATAAAAGGGTTTCTTCTGTACTAGATTACTCCAGACCCTGAAAACAACAAATGTGTTAAAATCAAAAAGTTTTAGAGTGGAAGTGGATAGCAATATTTTTGCAACTTTGCAGACTTTTAATATTGAGCATAGAACCATGAACTGGAAGGCAGAAGTTTCTGTTCCATCATCCAAATATAAATTAGCTTTCCATTTATTCTATCTTAAGTGACTTCTTAAGTGACACTATAAACAGTGTTCATAGAATTATGGGTTTAGTTTGCATGGACTTACTGAATTCCATTAGCAAAAATTGTTATGTTTTATTTACTGGCAAACAGAGGACGGGCTGCAACTTCACTTCTGATAGGGCATTTGTAAGAAACCACATGTCTCAGCAAAAGCCATGGACGTAGTTTTGTTTTCTTTGTTTAAGCTCCTCCACCGAAAAACCAACACAACACATTCTCTATTGATGCATTTCTTAATTCCCTTTTTAAATCCATTTGTTGAGAGAAGGAAGTTTGTGGCAGTTAACACAAAGGCACAGCCACCGTAATGAAAAATTTCAATTCTGCAGCTAAATACTCTTGCCCTATAAACAGCTGAAATTCATACAGTTCTTAGCAAGTTGTCCCATACAAAGACACACAGAACAAGATAGCAGGCAAACACATCCAGTTCTTTGAAAACCCTACCCTGTAGAAGTAGTTGCCTACTTCTACACAAGCTATAATAACAACAGGAAAATACTATGGCTTTTCAAGAGTCAGTTAGAAATAATGAAATACTACTCCCTAGTAGACTTGTTTGTGATACATAGTCAATGGTGATTAACTAAATATTTATTCAGCAGTAGATGATAACCTTGCTGAAAGGTAAGCACCATCAGTTTTCCATAAGATTATCAACAGACCTTTATTTACTACAGCAGGAGCCTGAATCCGTCCTGCTTACCCCACACACCAAGTGAGTGGTACAGTGGGATACTACTCAGCTGCAAAGCATTTAGCACCCATTACATGCTCTCATCAGGCTTCATCTCCCTAGAGGTCACAGATCACTTAGATGTATCACACCTAAGTGCATCAGAAAACTGGGCTTTCTATGTGAAGCAATATTGAATCACTGATTTTGTAAGCATATTTGACTGCTTTATGTAAGTTAAAGAGAAAACAAAGTTTCTCTGAAACCTTAAGGAGTGTACGTTTATTCTTGTTCTAGCTGTAGACTCTGGTTGAATAGGACTTTTCTCTGCATTTACAGGTTAAATGCCAAAGTAACAATCATGACTCGAGACGCTAACATATTTATGTTCAAGAAGTGCAAACAAAGATGATTCATTGTGACTATGTATGTCATCAGGTCCTGCATGCTTCAGCCTGAAGTATAAAAAAAGCTATGGTAAACTGTGATAAACGGTTCTTCAGCATGTTTAATCAAGTGTTTATCATTTCTGTACATATCTGTTAGAAGCATCTGCTTACAAACCCTACGCTGTGTGTCCAAACACGAAAGCATGATTTCAAGTGCGAGGCTACTGAGACATCAAGCTTGTTGCCAGTGCATCTCTTTTTTCTATCAAGCTGTTACTCAAATTGTTTCTCTAACAAGGTCAGGGTACCAACAATTTGTGTTTACTACATCTGAAAGAAATGGCTAATGTTTGCCTAAATAGATGATGTTTGCAATTAACATGAACTTTCCAAAGAAGAAAGTGACATAAGCTCATAGGTATTTAAACAGTGAATACCAGCAACATCTCCACAAGAGTTAAGATTTCTCGGTTTCGCAGCTTAGGAAGTCAGTTTCGTATCCAGATTAAATGCTTTGAGACTAAGGCACATGATGCCTACTACTACAATCAGAGCTCTGTAAGAGGGATACGTTAAAAAGAAAGAACTTCATTTAAAAAAGCCAAAAAGATACTGGCAGTAGTCAGTCACTGCTATTAAGAGAACTTTACACATTGGCGCAAACAAGGAAGTATTTTTAATACATGGCTCTCTGGAAACATTTCGTTAATGTTTTTGTAGGTGTGTATTTTCAAAAAGACTGAAAGCCATTTTCAGCCTGCTGAAGTTTAACCCTGGGATACAACAGAAGACCACAAAAGCTTAAGTGTTTTGGATTTAATTTCAACCCTTAAAAAACATCAATCAGTAAAAGCTGACTATATCACAAATCATCTTTTTTTGTTGTTTAAATAAATAACCTGCTCACATATCAGGACAGCAAGAGATAATAATGGTTATGCTTCTTGTATAACCTTGCAGTCGCTTGTGATACTATCCTATCTGATGTACAATGAAAGGCTGGGAAAAGAGGTGATGAAAGAAAAGTTTAAGAGCTGGATTGCAAAGTAATTTGACAATACATTTAAGAAAAGTTTCCAGAGTCAGGAATAGGTTTTGCTATCCTTTTCTTCATGTATCAGCTCTGCCATTTCGTTGCACATTAGTTTCCGTTTTCATCCTTTATCTCTTGGTGGTAGTTCTGCCATCTTCCCCTACAAGTCAAAACATTCCAAGCTGGAGGTATCTAAGATCAAGGGAGAGCTGCTAAGCAGTGATAATGACATCAGTGCTTTATCCTCCATTTCAGAGCAAGTTGAAGAGGGAGACAGATCATTAGAATTTTACTAACAACCTTGGTAAACAGTTAAACATAAAAAAAAAACCAACCCCACCCCAGTTAAACTTCACTTTCTCAATTAAAATGTTAAAATTAACTTTAAGTGCCTTCTTTTAGCTAGATACAACTTACCAAAAAATTCACACAACTGGTTAAGTTTATCATCATCTACAATGACAGCATTTCAATTTCATATATTACTATTTTGCACCAAAACACAAACATAATTTATTATAAACCAGTCTTTGTAACAAACTTGCTGGACTAAAAGTGGCACTCATAGGCATCCTATTTGGACACATCCTCAATTATACACCACAATCAAGACTATTCAAGGTGTCTGGATGTTTTTTAAAAATTAGCTCTTCCACTTAGACACTAGAGGTTTTCTCGGGACAAGTGCTCTTCTACAGTACTTAACATCACAATCAGAGGCAATTTCAGAGATGACAGCGTAAAATCGCAAGAAGATAAAATACGGTATATTAATTGCTTTCCTCCCACCCGTGGAGACTACCTTGATAAACTGGTAAGTGGAACTGGTTGTTCAACATCCACATAAGCTTTTCAGAAGGCAGCAGAACAGCGATTTTCAGTTTTATTAGTATCACTTCTACTTTTATAATGCAGCCACAATATTTGCTGATTATTCTGTTAAGAGCTGGGAACATAAATACAAAAATGAAGAATAAGTGGTATGTTTCATAATCTAAGCTGTTTAATGACCACAAACATATTTTTGAGTATTATTTGGAATGAAAGTTTTTACATCCCTTTTCCAAAAGGGAGCTAGGTCTGTCTAGAAACTTCTCCATGTGCTAGCACTATTAACTTTAACCTTTTAAACTATGCCTGTAGTCAAGAGTCAAATTAGTTTCTTCCAGACTCAATGAAAATTAACTTAACAGCACAAGCAACAAAGTTGGATAATACCATACGTACCTCATCACACAAAGCACATTTATTGAGTTTGAGAAAGAAACAATTCATCTCCACTCTGCTTGTTTGGTAAACCAGTCTTTACTCTCTACTCATTCTTACCTTTTTTTTTTTGCTTATATTTTCAAGCATTCAGCGTTTAGTTTGCCTGCATCTTTGCAGATACTGGTCTACTCACTTACCTAGTAAGTCAGATATCAAAGTCCCAAGATACAGAAAATTTTGTTCTGTTAGATTCAGATCACAGAACAGGCAGGTATTTCTACTTATGGTTGATTAGTCTCAGATGAAATGCTGAATCTTGACTATTTTATTTTCAGTAACATTCAAGGTTTCTTGCATTTTGAGGATGTTCAAGAACTTGTTTCTTTGTTGACTGCTAATAGCTAAAAGAAGGAATAAGGTCGCAACAAGGAGGAATTTTGTGCTCACAGATTTAGTGTCCTCTGCAAGAAACTATCAGCTGTTTAGCTGTGGATAGACACTTTTTGCACAACAAATGCAATTTCAGCAGAAAATCCATGCTTCTGGGAAGGATCATGACCCGAGTTAACAGCAAGAGAAGTCAGGAACAGACTTGGAACACACTGGGCAAGAGTCATTCCTCACTATTAAGTGCCAAATTAAGTATTGGCAAAAGACTAACTACTTAGTGTGGAACTAACAAAACCAGTCAAGTCTCAATGGCAGATAAGTTTTTTGACATTGTTGTACACAATCTAGGAGACAACCTTCAGGTTTTCTTTCTTTTCTGTTTGGACTTTGAGATAAAACACCCAAGGGATGTTTCTCTACATTTCTTTGCCTTAGAAGAGGGTCATAATGTACAGCCAATAACATGACTCAGCTGTCTCAAAATTTCAGGGAACATCACAGTAAGTCTTAGTCAATTCAATAAGTCTCCTGCACTCGACAAATATGCGTGGTGGTTCGCAATCCTCGAAAGCTACATTTGCAAGCATTTCTTTGAACAGAAGCTGTAAGCAAAACTGCCAAAGTTTTCTTACATAAAAATCCATGAATATAAGTTAATTTAAGGAAATACGTTAATGGATAGACAAAAAAAAAAATCCAAACCCCAATCTCTCTGAGGCATGACTAACCTCCTACCGGTAAAAAGCAATGGGGCATGAAACAAGAGATCACTGAACCTTAAGTTCTATGTTTGACCCAACTGTTCTTAAACTAGAATGCACAAGTAGTGGTTGCTGCACGTTAGCAACATGCCAGATCAACAAAAGCTTCAACAGCACTCCATCATTCTCTCCCCTTCAGTTTCACAGAGGTAAGCTCGTTTCTTTGATTTTTGTTTTTACATTTCTAGAGTTCAGGTATTTGAGCATAGTTTTTCAAAAACAGACTACAAATATTCCCAGCAAGTGTACTTGGTCAATTATGCCAGCTAAGTGCTTTTATTCCCTGCTTTACTAGCTTTAAGAAAATAACGCTCTTAATAGAGAGCAAGTGATAACGTCCACTGTTCCTCAGATGTCTTGTTTGAAATACACAGGCTTCTTAGACTGCCTTTCACAAAAATCTGTATCCAGAATCGACTAAAAAAATACTTCTCTAGAACTGAAGTGTAAATACATGCTATAGAAAATAAATAACATACTGTCTGCAAAAACATTAAGTACTGCTTAGATTGACAAGACAAATCCAGAATTACATAGCCTGTACTCAGTCTGCTGCATTTCTGTATGACCAAAAGTTAACTTACATGATTTATTAAAATGCCTTTTATTCTCTTTTTTAATAGTTTAACTCCATCTGCCCCCCAGTTGGGCTTAGTTTTGTGTTAAGGGTTTCTTTGTTTATTTTGTGGGTTTTTTTTATTTTTTTTTAAGTTAATACTATATAGCAGTGCTTCTGGGAAAAAACAACAGTTAATAGAGCATTATTTTGGGTTCATTTAACACTCCATTAACCATTCAGAAATAGATTTATAGAATAAATTCAGTTGGAATGAAGCTCTAGAGGTTATCTGGACCAACCCTGTACTCAGAATGCTTCACGTATGTTTGGTGTCCAAATAAATATTAAGAGAAACAAATCTATTTTCTCTCTCCACTGCTCACATTTGGATTAGGATACTGCGAAGAGAAACTTGTAGCAGAATTCTTTGCCAGGACACATTCAACTTAAAGGACAAAAAAAATTCCCATCCAGTTTTAGCGTAAATATTTTTGTGGCCTCTTCTAACCGTAGCTACAATTTCAGACAGGCATCATCACTTGGAGCAACTGGATGTCTAGCTTTTCAAAAGGATAAGACAAAACTCCTACAAGCATAGAATACAATGCATAAAAAAACCCTACCTTAGCTTACAATACAAACCATGAGTCTGTTTCTTCAGTTAGCCAAAGCACAAACTCTCATTCTTTCCCTAATGCTCCCTCTCCAACTCAAATCACGCACACAAAAGAGACACATATGGCACATTTTTCCTCAACTTGGAGATCTACTAGATTCCACACATTTTTCAGTAATTACAAAACAGTAAGTAATAAGACAAAACTTAGTTTTATAATGGTATTTTAAGACGTAAAGACTAATTTTTGCAGTATTATTCCCACTGTAGTTATAAATCATAAAAACTCACCAGTATCAAAGTTTAAAAAAATTTTAGCTTCCCCTCACCCAAATACAATTTTCAAATGTCTCATTAATCAAGGTTAACAAAGGTTGTAGTTAATGTACTCAACTAGGCAAAGCAAGCCTACATGCGATAGCCATCTACGAGATGCTAGTATTTCTTGCATTATTTGGAATTAACATATCATCGTCCCAATTTCCTTTCCCCCAAAACAGGCAAGAAAAGCAACAGCAACAGTTTTCTATTTGGAAGTGACTGATCTTTACAAGGTGTTCAGATATCTGAGTATTCCTGGCACCTAGAAGAATCTGCACCAGAAGTCTAGAAACTTACATAACAAATTGACTTTTTTATGTACAAAATTTTTAAGAAAGCAGTTTTTGCAGGCTAAATGTCAGCCTTGGGCTTGTCATCAAGCCATTCATAGATAACTTGAAATTCTTTCCGAGTTACAACTACAAAGATCACCAAGGTTTTTCAAAATTGTATTACACACGATGAAGCCATTAAAAAGTGCACTACACATTTGAACCTGAGGAAGAACTGTGATCAGGAAGGCCGTTCTTCATGCCTTAACACCTTTTAAAGCTGTGATTTTCTTCCAATAACTGGAAACCTCTTATGATATACTTAGTCTTGTGAGATAGCATGATGGTAAAGGGTGAAACCCTTGCTTGTTGTAGAAATTCCTATCCTAAAGCTTCCAGCGACTTCTTAAAAGTAGGTTATCCAGGAAGTATCATCCCCCATTTGCTTCCAGAAAGCAGGAATAGCCTAATTGTCAGAGAAGCAGTTAACTAAGTACTGAACTACTTTGACTTCCAATAAAGCACAATTCTTTGTAAACAGCTCAGCTACACCACCTTTCACAAAGAATACTCCAGAAAAAACACAAACCCAAACACTCAGTTTCATTATTCAGGCAAGTAAACTGCAATAAGAAGCAAAACAAATTTGCAGTTAACACAGAATGTCAATCTGAAGCGGCTGAACAACTAAAACACCTTGGCATAGATTTGTAGGCTGGGCTCAGTGTGCTTTGAAAAAAAAAAAAAAAACAACAACAAACAAACATGAGACACTGTCTCCAGGTTGCTAAGAATGGCATCAGGTTAACACCAGTGAAATGCAGGGCATCTGCTCCAGCCAAACTCCAATTGCAACTCTGAAACTGTCATATTTATTGTCTTAATGAAAAAGCAGAATATTTCATGGATCACAAGAGGAATTGTGTGGTTTCATAAATTCCTCCGCAAGCACCGTGAGTTTGGTTGATGTGTGGTTTGTCTGCGCGATGACATTGGCTAAAATATGCTTCCAAATAACTAACCACTCTGGAAAAATTTGCCAATGTTACTGTTTGAGAATAAAGTTATTTAGTGTGTAACTTTAAGTTCACATGGGGTTTTATTTCAGAACAGCTTATCTAGTCAGTTCCCCACAGTGGACAAACCATTAAATCCCATCATCCCGAGTACTGGAATATTCCTAGGAACTAACAGTGTTTACGCACAGCAAGAGGTGGACTTTGATTGTTACACTGCATTATAGAACTGCAACATAGAAGCAGCTGAAGCAACAGGTATGAGAACATCTTTATAAATTAGTTGTGAGGTAGGAGAAATTCAAGAATGATTCAGGTCATGATGGGAAAGTTTCTAACTTTATCCAGTGTGATGAGTTTGAAGGCCAGCCACAGCTCAAAGCAGGGATGTGAGGGTACAAGTAACTAAAAGAACAGAGCCAAGATTTCTTCTATTGAGTACTAGAAAATCCAGATTCAGAATCCAGTTTACCGATCCTTTGCAAGCTTGCTGCAAAATGCAGCAGAACTGCAGAATTAACTCAAGCAAAGCTTTATAGCCCATACTATCTACTTTTAAACATGCACTTTCCTTGTTCTGAATGTGCTCAGTTTATAAAGCAACCTCTGTTCAATCACATTTTTAAAGTGAACAAAGAAAAAGTTACAGAGAAAAAAATTTACAGAGACATACCAATAACAGCAGCAGAAGTAACAGGTCTGATACCTTAATAACTTGAGGAATACTGAAGACAGCAACAAACCCCCACAAAGACAAACAAGCATGCAGTTTGTATTAGTTTGGTCAAAGTCTTGTTAACATTCAGTCTACTAGAAAATACACAAGTACTGGTAAGAACTAGGAGTTTCATATTTAACATCAATAAAAACAGATATCCGGACAATATGAAATAAGAAAGAAGTGTTTTTACAGGTAGCATAGACGCGATGCTGCTACTGTAAGTCAACTGCAGCTGGGAACAGGACATGGAATGCCACCGATCCATGCACACACCCAGTCGGATGGGGCTCTGCTCCCAGTGTCATTAACTAGCCCAGCCGTGAGCCTACGGACACTCCATCACAAGAGCTGCTGAAACATATTTATAGACAATAGCTGTATTTCGGGGGCGGAGGGAGCCACACTCGAAAGCAATAAACCACGACGGTTTTTCCTCTCCCGGGTCGCGTCCCGACGATGGGAGACCCACAGAGCAGGACTCGGCGGAGGAACGCCGTGGAGCTCTCCCAGCCGAGGGAAGCCGCACCGCAGCGCTCCTCCAGGAGGACGCGGCCGCGCTCCGACCCCCCCCTCCAACCACCCAAGGGTCGCGCTTCCCCCTCCGGCTGCCGAAGACGAGCAAGACCCCCCCCGCAGCCCACAGAAAGCGGCGTTCCCCTCCGCCACCACCCGGCCAGAGTGCCGGGAAGCCCCCGACCGCCGCCGCGGGACGCTCCCGGAGAGCGCTGCCGTGCCGGGAGAGAGCCAGGCGGCCCCAGCGCCGACCCCCGCCTCACTCACCTCACAAGCGCGGCCTCCCCGCCTCAGAGCCGGCCCGCAGCCGCCGCCCCGACGGGCAGGGCTGGGCCGGGCCGGACAGCGCCCCGCAACACTCGCAACCCCTTCAGCCGCCCCGCAGCCGCTGCCGCCACCACCACAGCACTCCTCGGCGGGTGACCGTCCCCCCGAGCGCTGGCGGAAGCGGGGCCGACAGCCCCCCCGCGCCGCTCCCACAGAGCCGCCTCCCGCACGGGCAATAACAGGAAGGGAGCGGGGCCCTGACCCCGGATGGGGATGGCACCGCCCGCCGGAAGTGGAACGGCGTGACGTCACCGCGCGGCGAGGCGGCGGCCCTGCCCGGTTCCCGCTGCGGGGCGCCGCCCGCCCCCGCGCCTTCTTCCCGTCAGCCCGGGGCGGGCCGCTCCCTGGCAGCCCCGCCTCGGTGCCCTGCCGCCACCTAGCGGGGCGGCGGCCAGGCCGGAGGTGCCGGTACCCCCACCCCCATCCCCCATTACAGCACCGCGGCCTAGCTGGAAAACGAGTTGTCGGGAGAACAACGGGCCCGGCCTGCCCCGAACCGGCGCTGCGGCGCGGCACGGGCCCGACAGACAGTGCCTCTGCCCCGTTTATTGTCGTAAACTCATTAACGGGCATCCGCGTGCGCTCCCTGATGGGTTTTTTTTTAACTTTGCTGACACCCGACGGGCCGGGACGAGGCGGAACGGGCCGGGGCGGGCCGTACCGGCCCGTCCCGGCCCGTTCCGCCTCGTCCCGGCCGCGCAGCCCATGCGCCGCCGCCGCAGTCTCCGCCCCGCCGCGCTGCGGTCACTTCCTGCAGCTGGTGCCGGCCGTGCCCGCCGGCCCCGGCCCTCCTGCGGCCTCGGGGACCGGCTGGAGTCGTGCGGGGGAGAAGCGGCGAGGAGGGGGCCGGGGCCGTACGCGGTAGGTGCGGGGGTGCCGGCGGTGGGGGAAACGCGGCCCCGGCCTCGGTGGGTGGCGGCACCGGGTTTTTTTTTTTTGGCAGGGTCGGGGGGGCGGGTGTGCCTGTGGGTAGGGTTTTGCGGGGGATGGGGGGGGTCTGACAGTGTTTCTGCGCTGTTGAGGGGTGCTTAAGCTATTTGGGTGGTGCGGATGGCTGCGTCTGCCCTTCCGTGATGCTGGTTTGTGTTTCTGCCTGTCCAAAACTGTGTGTCGGTGCCTGGAATTCTTCCTCAGGCTGCAGTTATTCCAAGGTAGTAGATACCAGGGCTTTTTTTCTTTTTCCTTTTTTTTTTTTTTCNTTTTTCTCCCTCTCTCTTGGACTCCCATCATCAAGACTGCAAGGTGCACAATTTTGCAGAAATGTCTGCTAGGATGTCAGGATTTACACCGGGGTTTGTGATACCCCGTTGACAGACGGTAAATGCCCTCTGTTTCTGGATTACTCAATACGTATCCTCATCAGCAGGGGGTTAGTGGGCCCTGCACCTTGAAGTGGAATTGTGTATGGTGTGTTTGTTTTGTTGTGCTGTCTTCGGTCTCTGCAGCTTTATAAAATATTATAAAATTATGATAATTTGGTGCGCTGTGTTTGATCCCTGCAGCATTATAAAATAACCCTGCCTTTCAGGCTGCAGTTCTGTAGGCCCAGTCTATGGCCAGAGGTGAAGTTTCTCACAAAATTAGGTGAAGCGATGTCAATGTTTTGAGATACAAGTAAACTGGAGAAGAAATGCTTCCTATCTTGAAAAAAACCACCAAACCCACAACTTCTTCATCGTTTGTAGAGATTTCTATCACTGGTATTAGTTGCCTCAACTGCATTTAAAAACTAATTCTGGTGGGATCATGTGGCATGTAGATGTCTGATTGTGATTTACACTTGTGGCCAAGGAAGGTCACATTGTGTATGTGCCTTCCCCACCAAATGGTGCTCAGATTTAAGGCCGTACCAGTTCCTTTCCCAGAACAGTGCTGCTGACAGCTGGGGAGGTTGCTCCTTGTTATCTTGCCACCAGCAGGGCCTGGGTATGACCAGGCTGTAGTACTTAGGGCAAGGAGGCTGGGTCTCCTCCTTCAGTGCTGCCCTTGGGATGTCCCAACCTGGAAGCAGTGAGGAGGGCTGTGTGCCCGTCTACCTCCCTTGCACCCACCTGAGCACAACTGGCACCGAGTGGAGGTGCATCCTAGCCAGTAGGGTGTGTAGGAGGAGGCACAGCTGAGATCTGAGCGAGGCTTTCTTGGGGCACAATGCCTCCTCAGCTCACCCTGGAGAGCTGCAGGTCCTTACCCTGCCTTGGGCTGTATCCCTGTGGGTCCTTGGTGATGGAGGTCCCTCATTCCTTTGCTGTTTTGTAGTGTAAAGGTTTTGCAGCTTCTCATGTGAAGGGAAAGGAGGAGTCAAAGATGTCCTGTTACCTTCTCCTGGACAGGGTATCTGTTGCAAACAGCAGTGGAGGGTTAAAGGGACATGTAAATAATCTGAGTGATGCTTTTTTTTTTCTTCTTTTAAATAATATCTGTAAGAAAGAAATCAGCATAACTTGAGCAATTTCAGTGATGAAAGGTGACCATTAGAAGAAAATCAGAGTTGCATATGCCAGGCCAAGAAGTTCTAATTTTAAAATTGCTAATGTAGCCTTAATTTTATCTTTGGACTACCGTTTACATTAAGAAACAGTAAACAACCTTACAATTAAAGATCTTCTAAGAATATTACGTTATACTTTTTCCCCTGGGCGTGCAGATCCTGTAAGCACTGTGTCCTCTCTTGTATATGACAAATCCCATCCGTGACAGTTGCATATGGAAGACTTGATGCAACAAATACTCGTGCAAAATTAAGCAGATGGATCCCAATTGCCATTTACTGTAGATCTATTTCTATTGCCCTGTGAAGTCTTTAGCTATAATTTACTCCCATTTCAAGGTAAAAGGCCCATTATGATGGTGAAATAAAACTCTGAAATTAGATTGCGTGCTTACCTGCTTGCATAGTTGATCTAAACTGCCTTGATCGGCCTGCATTAAAATGTATTTAACCATCATGAATATGAACTTGTTCATTAGTAGCCCCACTGAAATCAGTTAGACTTTATACAGAGTACTGCTTGAGGAAACTGAAGACAGCAAAATCAACATAGTTCTGCTTAACCAGGAAAGCGTATGCTGAATATTGGAGAGAAGTTAGGTAACACCACAGCATTTACACTGCTGATGGGTGACTTGCACCACACCATTCCTGTGTCCTGTCTTCCTTCTTTGTGGTGGATTCCATTTTATCTTGGTTCAACTCGTTTTCATGAGGGTGGGTTTGATTTTGTTTTTATGGTCATGTCATGTCATAGCTGTCCTGGAATTTCTCAGAGCCTTGATGGTGGAGGGCTATTTAAAAACATGAAAACTCCTGGCGGCTCTATTACTGTCTTAAAAGCTTGTCCCCAAGGCAATGCGTGATTTTTTTTGTTTGTTTTTTAATTTCTTTTTTTCCTTACCTTTAGTTACTATTAATAACTACATTGCCTCCAATCTTGTATTACTTGGAAATCTGTTTTTAGAGGTAAACATTTCAGAAGTGCTTGTGTCACTTGAGTGCTTTAGTCCCACTGATTTTCTTTTTTTTTCTTCCTTTTTTTAAATTATTTTTTATTTTTCCTAATAGAACATAGGCCTCTCTGGAGCCAGACTTTCAAAGGTAATACAGTACCTAAAAATGCAGGCATCAACTGGGATTTTCCAGAGCTTGAATGTAGCAAGGTATTTATCGCCTGCTAATTTTAGCGGATTGAAAATCCCAGAAGTTATCCCAGATAAATGCTATCTGCTTCTCCAGGTTCCTAAATGCCTTTGAAGTCAAATTCTATTTTCAAAAGCCACTCAGGAATGAAGTTCCGAGATGGCATTGAATTTACCTTTCCCTAATTTTCCAGAAGTGTTATTTTAAAATGTAGATGTGGCTCACTCTTTGCTTGAACAAAGGGACAAAGCCCATAGTGTAAACATGGTTGCTTACCAATGCAGCTGGAAGCAATCTGCAAAGGCCAAGATAGTGATTCTCTCGATCCCAGTGTAGCCATGAACAGGATTTTTTATGATAAGAAGCTAATACGACATTAACAAAAGTAGCTGTGCCTTGATTCACAGTATCACTGTTCTGCATTATTCTAGGAATGTTCATCTGGGCTTTAGATGTGATTTATAAACTTTAATTAAATAAGCCTCTCAGAACCCCTTGTTGGAAATGTAGGGTTAGTTCTAAGAACTTGAATTAACTGAGAAATAATTGAATAAAGGTTAATATGGGATAAGCTCTCCATTTTGCAGAAGAAGAAGATACAGCTTTGAATGTTGCAGCGGTTGTAGTTAGTAAAGGAAACACAAGAAATAACTCAACGTCATTCCACAAGACCATGGAAGAGAGCCCTTGGGAGCTGACTGCGTACAACAAGGTGTGTTCATGTTGATTCCCACTCTGGGGCTTTTGTTGACTTACTTGAGAAAAGTTAACTGTGGAGTATCTTCAGGAAGGTCTTTGTGAGTATTTGAGGGATGTGTCGGTGTATGTGTTTTGTACCTACCTATATAAAATAAATCTGCTTCGAAATATTTGGGTTCTTTTTCTTTTAAAGTCATCAGTAGCAGTAATACATTGTAATATCTGTTTAGATCTTGGAGCGTGACCATGTTGTTAGGCTGCCAAAAGAGGAGGTGGCTGAAGGTTGTATCCCTCCCATTCCCATTAACACAGCTGTATGTGCTGTGCATGTTCTGTGTCACATCTTCTTGCCATCATGGAGCAGTGAGGTGTTGGTCAGGTACTATGGGTGGTTAGGAGTCTTCATCTGTCGAGGAGGGTGCTGTGGGGTGCTAACAACTACATTTCGGACTTCAATCCACTTATACACGTATCTTTTAATCTGTCCCTGGTTGTCTGGGATGCTGCCGTTCCTGTGGGGTAAAGTGTTATAAACTGACTTTATCGTGCTTGGTGTAGTGAAAAGGCATAAAGTAGAGGCAGTGAAGTTACAGAAGTTGTCCCCTGGATCGTCAATGTTCCTTCTAGCACTGCTTATTTCAGCATTTGTTCTCTCTGCTCTAGATTTGAAGACGACTCCTCATCCTTCAGAAGTAGCATGCCCACAGTCTTCCTGGCCAATGATTCTTCTACAGCAAGCAGGACTTCTTCCTCATCCTGAGAAGCCTTCATCTATTCCTATGTCAGTGGCTACAAGGCCAAGAGCCAGCTCACCACTGTCCCCACCAAAATCTCTCGGACTGGGGCCTTCCTTTCATCACACACAAGAAGAAGAGCTTTCAAAGGTGGTGGAGCAGGACCCTATGCTGGAGGAACTATGTAAGCCTCTGTGCTGTAAGCTTTGCAATGTCACTCTGAATTCGGCACAACAAGCCCAGGCTCATTACCAGGTAAGGAGAGTAGCAGGAGGCACAGCTTTCAGGGCTGCTGCATCTGCAGCTTCTGTAGACATACCTGTGCCGGCGCGTGCACTGCCAGTAGCGTTGCTGTGGTAGCACAGAGCTAAGTGTGGGCTAATGCACGAGGACTAATGCGGCTTCTCAAGGGGATTTTGAGTGCTGTGTTGAGGTGGCTGCACACCAGCAGCAGCATTTGAGTTAGCTCATCTGAAGCTATCTCTACACCATCTAATGGACTGGAAGCTGTGGCTAGAATTGCTCTGTAAACATATCTTCACCCTGCATGAATTTGCTCGTCATCCAGACGTGCTGCAGTGCTTTCATTTAAGGTGTCACCTCTGGAGTGTGTTGCGAACTTTGCCCGCAGGGACAGAGGTGTAGTACCAAGATGGTGTGGGTGAAAATACAGACACTCATAATTTTCCCGTGTTTTATGCAATCTGTTTTTCACCTGTACCCTCATCCAATAAAACAGAACTTCTGATTCCACAGAAATGATTTTGTAAGACCTGGACAGATGTTTTCTGTTGGATCCAGCAGTGCAGTTAGGAAAGGGAACTGCTGCCACGTGCTCGTCACTGCCTCCTTCCTGAGGTTATGCACATGACTGATCTGCTGGTGTGGCCATTTATACAACCTTTCTCTCATCCGCTTTGGACAGGGTCAGCTGAGCCAGCTGAGACCAAATTAATTTTGTTCAGGCTGGTCTGGTTGACTTGTCTGAAATAGGATAGGGACTATTTGCGTATGCTTCCTTGCTGAGAGATTGAGTATTTCATAGTCTCATGTTATGCCATTTTACTAGTACCTTCTTTTTTTTGCTTTTTCTTTTGGTGTAAGATACTGTTATAAGGCCAGTGATTAATCTGGGTTCTCTTTCCAGGGTAAAAACCACAGTAAGAAACTCCGAAATTACTATGCTGCCAATAGCTGTCCGGCACCTGCCAGAATGAGTAATTCGGTTGAGCCTGCCCCACCTCAGGTTGTCTCCCTTCCAGCTCAGGTAAGGCATGGGAAGGTGTCTGAGATCGTGCTGCTTACTTGTCACCTAACCCCCAATAAGGCTAACTAGAATTTACGCTTTGAGGATTACTGCAGGAGTTGGGAAAGAATTTTCCTTGTGATGGTACAGGATGGTGGAAATGGCCTGTTGTGAGCTCTTTGCTTTCCTTTGAAGACGCAGATATTGATCTGCCCTTGCAGCAGAATATTGGACTTGAAATGTTCTATTTCTGTATGGCAAATACTTTGATTCCTAGGTAAGTCTGATGTGCTGCTGATTATGGTTGTTTAAGGGCAGGTATGAAACGGCATTGTTGGAGCTGGATTTGGACACGAAGGTGTGGCATCCGCTCTGCACAATCATCCCTCCATTGTGTGAGGGAAGCCCACATGGAAAAAGTGCTTAGGTGCTCCTACACCCATTGCCCGGGACTGTTGTCTAATTCCTCCTTTGTTGCTCCTTTTGCAGTGCTTATTTCTGTGTGTAGGGTGAATGGATGGGTCCCTCTGTGATCAAGATTAATTCTATCTCAGGCACATTAGAGGCAAAAGATGATTTTTGCTTTCTTCTTCATCACTTCTGATTGTCATGGGACTTAACAGCTAACCTGGCTCTTGCATGTGACTGTGCAGGGAACCACAGCTGGGCTGCAGGGATCGAAGCCGTGCCTGGTGTTTCCCAAAGCACAAGCCTCTGTTGTCTGTAGAAAAGCAAAGAGTGTTTGCGCTAAGTGGCAGACTGTTATATATGCTATCGGAGCCGCCAGAGGGAGACTTGGTCCCATGTAAATTGACTTTGCATCTCCCAGAATGGAATCAAGAGGGCATGGGGTCCAGTCCTAGGTAGTGGAACGTGGGTGCTGTGCCTGCTGGGGTATCTGATGCATTTTTTTAATGGGGAAAATGGTCCCTGGCAGTAAAAAGACCACTCTGGAGCCATGTGAGGATTCATGTTGTAACACAGAAGTCAGAATTGTGTGTGTGTGTCTGTAAGCTTGAACAGTATCAAATGAGACATGAAAGAAACGCGACTTGGCAAGTGCCGCAGTGACATGGCTGTATGAATCACTGCCTCCGCAGTGTTTACAAAGCGCTTTTCTCTGGGTGATACACACTGAGGAGACATGGTTGCTGCCCATATCAATGTGTCATCTGACTAGACAGGCAAGGTATCCTTCGTATGGCAGGAGCTATGCCTGTGAGGCCGGGTCCTTCCTCTGAAGTCTTGATCCAGGTATCCTCCTACCTGAAGGGTAAGGATCAGAGGTCTGGGGGCTGTGCTATTGTTTTTTTATTTCTTAGTGGGGTCAGGGAGCTGTGTAGAGACAGGGTATTGTGGAGAGATTAGGTACACTGTAAATAGGAGAGAGGAGCACCTTTACCTTTCAGTGGGTCTTCCTCAGTGTGAAAATCACTGTTCTTCAGCTCCCAGCAGTCGGGAGTAGAGGAATTAAATCATTGCTGTGAAGTAAACAAGCCTCTGTAGTTATTGCAGAGGTTTGTTCAGATTGCTTTCCTTTCCATCTGAGGCCAGGGATTTGCCTAGATCTCAAAGAATTTGCAGATTTCTCCTGGTGGATGAGGCAGGGAAAATGAAGTTCTTGTAAGAACAGTTTGGGGAGCACTTGAGAGTGTGTTAATCCAGATGCTCTAATTCCAGCTTTCTTGTTGCCTGATCACGACGATGCTAGTCTCAGTCCCTGTGATTCAAATATTTCAACTTAACCTTCTTGTATTTCACATGCTGTCTCTCCCTTTGCTGCTAGATGGGATCCAGTAAACCAGGTGGCCGAGTGATCTTGGCCACGGAGAATGATTACTGCAAGCTTTGTGATGCCTCATTTAGTTCTCCGGCTGTGGCACAGGCTCACTACCAAGGGAAAAATCATGCCAAACGGCTGCGTCTTGCAGAAGCACAGAATAACTCATTCTCGTAGGTATTGTTCAACTTCACACTCAGGCTGAAAGCATGTGGCAGTGTCTCTGGCAGTCTTTTTCTCAGAAAACTCTGAATTGCAGCTGTTCATATTTGTTTAATCTTCAGGGATACATCAGAACTAGGCAAACGAAGGGCGAGGAAAGAAGGGAATGAATATAAGATGATGCAGAACAGAAGGAATATGTATACAGTTCAAAACAACACAGGTAACTGGGAGCTTGCATCTGTTCTGTAGTTGGAATAATAATGAATAATAAACAGACTTGTTTTTCTTCTGTTTCTGAGGTCTGTTTTAGCAGGGACAGGTTGTGAAAGGAGCTGGTCCTAGCTCTGCTGATCCTTCATGTCTGCATGTTTTTTCCCAGCTGCTGAAGTTGCTTTGTTTTGTCAGCCTGCTTGTTAGTTCGCTTTCTCAGTTTGTAACTTAATTTACCATCTGCCTGTCTCTAAGGCTGCTCTAAGTGGTGACAATTTTCCTGCTTTATTTTCTTGGCAAGCGGCCAGGTGCTTTGACTCCTACTGTAGCACATCGACCTGTACTTGCACTCTCATGACCAGAATGAGAGAGCATGTTAGCCTCCCTCTAAGACCATCTGTTCCTAGAATAGAGTCCTTCCTCAGGTATTAGATGTTAACTTTGCCTCTTTACTGTGATTTAAAGTGTGTTTTGTAGTGTCCAGCCCGGCATCTGTTCCTCTTTTTCATTTTGAGTTGTGTTATGAGCACATATTAGCTGAAACCTTGATTCTTGGTGAAGCTCAGTTTAATTGTGTCATTCTAGCCACCATCATGTGGAAAAGATAAATCTAGTAAAGTTCTATTAAATACCACTTTTTGATAATTTTAAACTGAGGCAGCTTACTCTAGTCAAGACTGTTCTAATTCTGGAATTGGAGGGTAAAGGAAAAAAAAAAAGGACTTGACTCATTACTTAAATGATTATACTCCTAATTCTCAAAGCCCTATTGGTTCTGAAGAAGACCGGGGCACTAAGCCCACTCTACTGCTTTAGAAAATACCAGCAAGTATCACTCCCATATGTGCTACACCCCTGTAAATCTGGATCTGTCATGTGGGAAAATAAGGTTCAGACTCTAATCAGTTAAAGAAGCTAATCTTTTTAAACATTTGTTGGACTTAGAAGTTGTCACTCAACTGCCTCAAGTTTTTCTTCTTTATAGATAAAACAGGCTTTTCTGTTGTCTCCTCAGGTCCCTACTTCAATCCCCGCTCACGCCAGAGGATTCCTCGGGATCTGGCCATGTGCGTCACCCCCAGCGGCCAGTTCTACTGCTCCATGTGCAACGCCGGGGCCAGCGAGGAGATGGAGTTCAGACAGCACTTAGAAAGCAAACAGCATAAAAGCAAGGTGTCCGAACAGCGGTATAGGAATGAGATGGAGAACCTAGGCTATGTACAATGACGCGCCACCCTTGGTAGTAGTTTGCAAATAGAGCAGCTTGTCTCTCGCCTGCTGTTTGCCACATGCCCTGCTTTGTACTCCATTTGATAGGAGTATGCTCTCGAGCTATACATGTAACACCTGCAAACTTAATGGTATGGTTAGATTTTTTTTCTATCATAATTGGCAGGATGACGCTGTGCAGGACATGAAGTGTTTTTGATGTTTGTTTGCTAATTATCTAAGGCTCTTCATTGTATTGAATGATGGGGAGGACTTTGTTTTCTCCCCAGCCTTCTGCATGAAAATGCAAAGCCCAAGAAGTGCTGGGAACTTCTGTCGTTCTACCACACAGGTGGACCATGTGCAAAGCCCGCTTCCCCTCTTTGCACACCACAGAGCAGTGCTCCAAAATGCCTCCCTACAGCAGACTGAATCTCTGGGCAGCTTGTAAAGGAGGGGCAGGAGTGGGGCCTGTGAATGTGTTAATTAGGTGGTGTGCTTGTCCACAAATTGCTGTTTGTGGCTCCCATTACAGCCCAGAGTAAGTTCTTTCCACATCCTTGTAGACAGGCTGTGCATACCTCCCCTCCTTGGAGGGTCATGCCTCTTACTGCTTCGTTTGTGATGCAGATTTGATTCTGAACATCTGACATTGGCAATCAGCTGATCAGCCCCATTCAGAAATACTCTCTTCTGCCAGTTTACCATGAAAAAAGATTCTCAGTGTTGTTGGCTGAGCACCTTAATGCACCATGGGTGTAGCTCATCTCCCTGAAGAGAGTCTGTGGGGGTCTCAGTGGCTTAATGAAGTGAATGGGAAAGCAAACCTGCTCAGGTGAGAGTACTCTGCTTTGATTCTGCCTTAGACTGAGTAGGGTTAAGAACAGGTTGGAAGGAGCTGTCAGCTGTAATTTCTTTGCATACTGATGTAGAAGAGAGCAAGCGTTGGTCTCTGGCCTGCAGCTCTATTGCTCTGTGAGAGCAGGGCTGCCTGGACCTTCAGGAGCAGATATTGGTGTGTCCCACTTCCATGCCACTCTGTTGACAAAGCCCAATGGGTGTTATATAGAAAAGATGAAATGCTCCTTTGGACTAGAGCTACCAATATCGGATGTTTTTTTTCCCCTCTTTCTTTTCCCATCTCAGAATGGGTTTTAATTCCGTTCCTTGATGTGAACTTCACTGTTTTAGGGACCATCAAAAATCCAAAGTTAGGTAGGATGTAAATGTCAGGGGTGGTGTTTGCTTGAGTAATAGCTTTTTGGCCACACAGAACTATTCACGCAACTTGTTAAGCAGCTTTGTAAGTGTAGACAAACCTAAAGGGTGTGTGTCTGTTTTGATTTTCCTTAGCAAAAGTAGAAAGAAGATAAACAGCAGAAGTAGGGCTGACATTTATTTTTCTGCTCATTCAGGTAGATGTGAGGAGCTGTGGTTGGAATCCAGTTCTCAGTGTTTCTCAGACATTGGCTCCAGTGGCAAGTGCAGCACGTAGATAACCTCTGTTGGACCTGATTAGCCACTGCGCTGCTACAGCTGTACACTGGTATAGCTTCATTGACTTCAGTGGCAGGTGCAGAGAGGGGGTATAGGAAGCATCATGCCTTGTCTCTCACTCCTTTTTAGGCAGTAGGTTGAATTAGATGCAGCTCCATTGGTTTCAGTAGCATTTTACCAGGGATAAATTTTATGTAGTGCGTAATGTTGAAGGTAGCTCCCCTGCCCCCTTTTTTTTGCCATTCTGATTCTTCCTCTTGCTTTCCAAAAGGACTTTCTTCTTGCCTTAAAAAATGAAAAATGAGTAAACTAACAAAAAATCCAGATGTTTTTTATTCACCTTTCTAGTCCACCTCAAAAAAGTTTGTTGCACTTGGCTGCTTCTCAGAAATGCAATATTGTTATCTTTAGCTACCGGAGCATCAGGTAGTCATACAACCTTAACGCAGCCTTCCTAAATCCAGGCGAGGTGAGCTCTTGCACAGTAGTTGAAAGCAATCCGCTACATCATTCCGTGCTGATCCTTGCCCTGCAGATGTAGGCAGAGCAATGGACATCCTCTTGAATGGAATTCCCTCCCCTCCTTTGTGCAAAGCCCAGTTAAATAGGGTTTGTGCACTGGAGCACGTTAGAAGGTAGGAGGCCAGGTGCCCAGTTGCAAAGCACTAACTGAGCAGTTTTGACAGCCTGTAAGTCTGTTTCTTCAGCGCTTTCCTGCCCCTGGCTTACCGTCTGCGTGGCCTTGAAGAGCATTCCCCTTGCAAAAATCTCTCAGCCTTTCCCCCTCATCTTTTGCAGTCAAAAAAGGGCTCTGGTTTTCTCTTTATGTTCTGTCTTTTGTTTTGCTAGCTGACACCACTGTGCAGGGACAGAGGGAGCTGGATGAGCCTTACCATGGTGTGTTTCATCAGAGCGGTCCCTGCATTATGGTTAAACACCCCTCCTGCTGTAAATTAAAGCGTGGCTTTTCCCACAGGCTGCAATTAGTAGCAGAACAACAACACTTTGTAAAATAAGAGCTGAACGAGTTGTAGATACTGGTATTGTCTAGCTTATTGCTAGGACCAAGAAGGCATTTTTTTCTGCTTTCATGTGTCTCAAAAATCAACTGTTCACCACTTTCCTTTGGTTGCTGCTTCTGCTCCCAACCCAGTAGCCTGCTCCTTATTTGGCATTTCCATTGGCGGCTGGAGGTATCAACACTCAGTTTGCTCCATGTGCTGTTACCTCCTGGTAGCAGCTGGTGCAAATGTGCCGCAGCACACCGGCATTCAGGAGGGTGTGCGAGGGAGGGGCAGGGGGCTGTTCCGGTGAGCTCCTCTCCGCACGGGGCTGAGTCTGGTTTTGAGGAATGGCTTGGGTCTGCCCTGAACAGAGGGGCATGTAACAGCTTTCTTTTGTTTGAGGGACTACAACAAGTGAACATCGTCATCCTGAGAAATTCAAAGTGGTGGGTTATGTAGCAGGTATAAAGCAGACAGTGGGACTCACGCAACAAGAGCAGGACAGGTTTCCTACATGGGAGGAAAGATGTTTCTTGCTGGGGGAAGCAACTGAGACTCGCTTTGCTCCAGTGCTCTGTTGTGGCCCTTCCCTACAGGTGACCAAAGCTTGCCTCTCCATCTTCAGCGTTGCATAACGGTTTGTGATCTTCCTGCTCTCCCTCCAGCATAGAAAATTGTTGACTGCAAAGAGAAAACACCCCACCTCACTATTATCATTCGGGTTCACACCAATCCAAACTCATACTTGTCAGCATGAGAAACTGGGTGCATCCTGATTTCATTTTTTTTTGGTGAAAGCTGTTCTCCAAATCAGTGTTCAAAACACATATTGCAAACACGTCGTGGCCAAAACCTGTTTGACATAGATGGGCTGGGGAGAATGCCGTACAGCTGTAGTACCATTTTCCAGACCCATTGAATCATTTTCTCATGTTAAACAAAGTACCAAACCCAAGAAACAGGACTTCTGTGAAGCTGTCACATTGGCCAGTAGGTTAATGACCTTTGCTGCTAGAAACAAAATATAAATCAATGTGTTCGTATTTATTTTACTGTGCTGACCACTAATTGATTTGTTAATATTTAAGGCATTATTCTGTAGGTTGTTTTTGTTTAAGTAGGAAACTCTACATCGCACTTTGCTTTTGGATCGGAACAGGTATTTATTATATTTGTGAAAATGTTTTCCCTCCCACATATGTATTGTTTTCTTTCCCTTGATGAAAAAACAACCCAAACAACAAAACCCACCCCAAAACCAAAAAAAGCCCAAATCCAACCAGTGGATCTTCTTTGTTTCTTTTCATGCCAAACAAAATGGGAATTTCCTTGCAACTCACTCTGAAATGTCAATTTCCTTTTTTTTTTTTTTTTTCCTCCAGTGGTTCCTTTGGTAACTTGGGATGCTATTTTTAGAGACATGTGAAGTTCATACTACATTTAAGCATTTCTTTAAAGGCAAGGAAATACTGTGGAATCCATGTATTTGTGAGGACTATGAAAGTGATACTATTTTGTTTGTATTAAGCATTAGAGGTTATTTTGCATTCTGTACTAATGAGTAAATGTGTTATAATCTTGCCTAACATTGGTCTATTATTGACTTTTTGCTTTCTTCACGTACATCAAAAGGAACCCTGAAAACTTCTGTGGAGTTGCTTAGGATGGTCATCAGTGTAACAAAATGCAGATTTTTTTCTGTAAAGCTTCTTGTCTTTTTTTCCTTCTCTAGATGCCCATTCTAGGGCATTAGAAGGGAAAGCTGTTGCCATAAGCGCGGATTCATACTTTAGCTTACTAATGCATGATGTCCTTTTGCTACGTTACTTAAGTAATACTCTCACTGTAACCAATGGGAATCTTGCCCAAGTCAGGAGTAAATGAAATACCCTAGCTAAATATATTATGTTGGCTAGGGCCAGGCAAGGGACATTGCTAAAATTTGTCTTTTACTCCTATGTTTGGGTTACAACGCTCTTAAGGTTTGCTTTTTGAGGAATGTGTATCCGGTTCTGTAAGGATTTGGTCCTGCTCCAGCTAAAATAGTTTGAAGTACGTTGACTTTAGTTGAGTGGGAGCAAGCCTTGAAACCCTTCAGGAATTTCATACTGCTGATGTTTTCTCATATATGTGCTTTTTGTTTTGTGGGTTTTGGCTTTTTTTTTCAATTTTACAACCATATATACAAGGATGCTCTGGATGAGATGGACATCTGTTGCTGATTATGGAAAAATAAATGCCGTGGTTGCCAAAGGATTAACAGAAAACGGAGAAGTATGGACTTGGCTTCTTTGAAGTTAGTGGCTAAGCTCCTATTGTTGTGAGCTGGGCTGGCTTCTTTGCCATCTGCATAAAACTGGAAGTGAAAATAAAATCCGCTTTCAAATGAATGTGGTCAAACAGTAGTTTTGGGAATCTCTCCTTTAAACAATATATCACAGTTAAAATTGTTTCTTTTTATCTGAAGTATCTGCAGGTAAAGGCAGGACTGAAGTTTTAAAAATAAAATCAGTTTTCAAGTCCATGTTTTGCAGGGGAAAAATTACTTGATTTAATTTTCTTCTGCATCTGGCCAGCAACATCATTTGCAAGTGCTTTGAACGTGTTTCATCTAGAGCCTTCTTGTCAGGTTGGTTTTGTACATTTGTCCTTGTTTTCTTTATATTGTACTGACCCCTGTGAGGGAATAGTTGATGAAAATGATATTTTTTTCTTTTTCTTTTTTTCATCTTCAGTATATAATAAATCATCTTGCTCTTATCATTGTACAGCCTTAGTGTTTGGTATTGCCACTGCTCGTGATATGGCTGGACTATGCATGACTGAATTGATTTTAGCCTGGCATGGAGTGTGGCTACCTGAGTAACACATTTTATTACGCTGATGGAGGAGTGTAGTCCAGTAGAATTTGTTACTCTGGAGGGGGGTCGGTGTACTTTCAACTATTACCGAAAGCCAGCTGAGTTCTGCCCCTGAGCTGTCTTGGCTTCAGGAGGGGTTGGGAGCGCTCAGCATCTGACAGGATGGGAACCAGAAGGTACGGGAAGGGCTCTGTTTCCAGCTGTGCTTTCCCCTTGAGTAGACGTCACACGCTGTGGAACAGCCCCAGGCTAACCACGGACTGACTTTGAACTCTAACTGTAAAAAACGTGGGGACAAGCTGAGCCCGATACTTACATTTGCACATTTTTTGCCAGTGTGCTCTTTCCCTCTTTCATTACTTGAGGGCTCCAGAAGAGCATATGCTTATGCAGCGTAAATGACTTTCCAAACAGAAAGGACGTTCTGAACTGGAGCCTTGAAGCAGAGAAAATCTGCGGTTTGCTGGGTTCAACTCAGGTAAGAGAAAAACATTGCCCTTCCTTGGTGCTGCAGCCATGCTGTTGGTGCAGTGAGCTGTTGACCTCGATGACAGTATCCTGGTGGCATACGGTGAGACATTCCGGGTGTGTGAGTGGTGTCGAGGCACAGCTCTGAGTGTATGAACAACTGTGAACAGGGATGTGTCGCGGCACTCCCCTGTCCTCTATTATTCAAGGCACTGGGCCGTTACAGGGAATAGCGGCACCGCGGTGGAATTATCCTGGTTTACCATTTTGTTGGGCTGAGAGCTGTCTCAGTGCTTAGGTGACAACTTCTGTGCCAACAGTGAAATGTAGGACACTTTATGCATTCTCATTTATAGTAATGCAGTATAGTAAGTGCAGCTTAATGTTAAATGTCACCCCAACCCTTCATTGTCTTATGCCCGTGCAGACTGCGTTACTTCCAACCGTCCTGGGAGCCAGAGGGGAGCAAACCACTACAGAGCAGTGTGTCCCTATTATCGGATGTTAAAGCACTGCCTTTTTAATACTTACATGTGGTAATAGTATTCTGTTTTAATTCTATAGGAATTTGGTACAGTCAAACCGTAGAGACACACAGAGATACCTGCGCAACTTAATTCAGAGTCACAGGCAGTTAAATTGGGCAGCAAATAAAATAGTATAAAAACCAGATGAAAATCTAAGACTAATTGTATGATTTGAAAGCATAACTAGCCCGCCTTCTGCTTCTCCAGTGTGTCTAAGGATCTCACTTAATTGTCTTGCAACATTTTGCAGTCGAGGAAGTAAAGTTTGGAAAAACATAAGTGATTTGCACAGAAAGTCTACGGCTGAAAACAAGATTGAACCCAAAGCCTTTAAATATCAGGCTGCTGACCCTGCCGCATCTCCATTCAACCTCCCCGTGCGTGGGCTGATGAAAATGACTGGATTTTAAAAACAATTTGATTAATAATAATTGGATTTTTATTGTTTATATAATGGCTTTACAGTGTGTTAGGAAAAGGACTTTAGCACGTGGTTTAAAAATAATGAAACTTGGCAGAGAGATCTCTATATTGCTTCTGCCATTAAATCTTAGTGGAGAGGTGGAAAAAACAGTTTTTAGGAGGATTGTAGAGGGTGCATGTTTGCAAAGTGCAGGTTCTGGAGGCTCTTCTGTATTCATTTATGTCCACTTCACATAAATTGTCTCTAGTCCTACTTCTAGTTCTCCTAAAGCGTTTGGACTGAATGCTGCTTGTCTGTTTTGGAGTAGTAATGAGCTGCTGTAACAGATAATACCTGGAACTCATTGGCCTAATCCTTCAGTGAGTGACACGCTTTCAATTGGCCTTATTCCACGGGGCTTGCTTCACCTCTCTACCTGCGTGAAACCAGAGCAGATCTATTTAAAGTCGGTGGAATTACACAAGTGTAAAGAGAGAGAGGAAGATTATCCACAGTATATTATCTGAGACTAGAGAGTGTCTTTGGCAGCTGTTTGCTGTACATATAAAGATGTTAAAGAGAGTATTAATCTAAGGCTTGTTTCTCGATGTCAAGGTACAAAGAGGTACTGTGAATGAAAGAACAAGGTGTAGGGTTATAAAAAGAAATGAACACAGTTGCACGATACACTAAATGTGCTGCATTTGGTGTGTCTGTTCTACCTGAAGAAGCCAGACTGTCTACTTAACTAAATTCAATGAGACCAACAGTGTGAAAAACACTACGTGGGCCTGTGTATTACAGGCCTGGGTTTTGAAAGAGCAAATGTATTTATGAAAAACCTGTGAAAAGTCAAATGGCAAAATCCCTGTGCACCAGAAGAGATGACGACATATTGGTTAAAGCCTGATATTCCGGGGAGTTTGTAAAGAATCCTTCAGACTTAAGGAACATGTAAAAACCAGCAGCATGATGCCGAATATCCTTGATTGCAGCTGACTAGGGAGTTTGGGAGCTGATTGAGATCTCTTTTATGGCAATGGCTTGTTTTTGCTCTGTGTGAACTTGTACAGGTGGGGCTGGTTTCAGCAGAGAGTGGAAGCTCCTGTGCGAGGCAGGGCTGGCTGCCGTCCCAGCGGCCTTCAGGGATTTGTCCTTCTCCGCTTTGACCAACCGTGTATGCGAGTGCACGTGAAGCACCCCCATTAAGGACTCTTCCTCCTTGGCATTATCCACTATTTATAAGAGGTCATTTTCCAGTAGCTCCTTATTCCAGCTACCTCTAATACTGTTTGCGGTATCTCAGCAGCAGCATGTTGGGCTTAATTAGGAAATGTCCGAACTACCAAATACTTGGGACTCTTCGACAAGTAGCTTCTGTTTGTAAAAGCTGGTGAGCACCTGCTACTCGTGTAACAGTGATACTCCGAGCATACTTGGATTAGCAGGTCCAAATTCAGACAGAGGAACAATGCAATTAATCTCCGGGGTATTGCAATTATTTATGTCAGGTGGGATTATGGGCTGCTGTACATGCTGCTGCTCTGTCTGGTAGCTGGCACCAAGGTACCCGGGCACGAGAGCTGGATGCTTCTCATGCCTTCTCTTATGACTGGTCTCTGTCACTATGTCTTTGGGGGTCTGTTTTTGACTAGTCTATCTTTGGTTTACCTTGTCACACAGTCACAGAAATGGAATTAATAGGACAGCTTTTATAATGTTTGTTTAACGACCTTGATTGAAAGTTTGTTTACTGGTGTGAAGCACAGATTTTTATTACGCAAACCCCAAGTAATTTCTAATGAATGTTATTGAAAAGTACAAATAAAAGTGGTAACAGAGGAATATAAATAAAAATAAGACAGATGTTTCAAGGTTGCAGTGACCCCAGGCACGCAAAACTGAGGAGGTAGAAGTGGGAGGCATCGGTGGATAGTACTAATCCCTCTTTTGCTGATCCCGCAGTCCCAGGACACGTGCTGGATGTTCAGCTGCTGTATTTGCAATTGTACCCTTGAAATACTGTTTGATAAAATCCGACCATTTGCATTAGCCTTCCCTTGAGGCTGATCATCTGCAGTCGCAGACAACAGGCAGGGTGCAGAGGGCTCGGGGGTCGTTACGCGCGGCCGAACAGACCGTGCCTTCCCCTGTACTCTCTTCGCACAAAGGCAAAACGCAGCGGGGCCAGGTTAAGCCCGTGTCCTTGGGGTGGGCTCTGTGTGAGCCTGGTATCAACACAGAAGACATGACACCAACTGTTAAAATGTAAGATGTAGCCACGTACCTGAAGCTTTGAAGGAAGCATCGGAGGTTGTGGGTGAACAGAGTATGAAGAGAGTCACTAGAAGTTCAGGGTGGATGTGGACGCGTGGAGCGGTATCTCTCCTCTTAACAGGTTTCTCGATAGAGAGACAGTTACATCAGCCTGGAGTCCTTTCATGCCTTGCCTAGTGTCTAATGCGTGGGACAGATTTCTGAAGACACATTCTTAATCTAGATTAGCATTGATCTTCACACGGCTTCTCACAGCTGCTCGGAAATGCAAGGATGGGTCAGACCACAGCTATACGTATATACGTGCTGGGTATATATTAGGACGTAATAAGCTTCCAAGGGAGTTCTTAATTTGGGTACAAACTATATATGCTAATTATATGGCAACAATCTTGTCAATTAGCATGCATACTTTTAACTTGCATTTCTGATTGCGGTAACAAAGCTGGCATTGCCTTCTCCTCTCACTAACTTCAAAGGCATTGTCTTGATTTAAGAAATGGTGTCCTCAAGCTGTTATGAGAAAGTGAAGCTGTGTTACTGTGACTGTCAGGCTGCCCACTTAAACTGCATGGTAAATGGATGAGCAGCCAAGCTCTATCTGAAACAGTTCACGAGAGCTTTGAGGTTACAAAATGCCAGCCAGCATTTATTGTCAATGGCATCCAACATCACATTCCCACGCTGAATACAGCACAGGTCTTCCAAATCAGAGCATGCTTCCCTAAAATATCAGAACCCAAAGATACACCTTGGGTCTGGATCGTAGGCTGTAATACTTAAAAGAGAATATAATGTACATGTCCCAGACGGAAAAGTAGTAATTGGTGGAAGAAACGAGAATAGAAACAGAGAGACAGAAAATTTGAAGTTCCCCTGGGTGATCCTGGGACACGAGACTGGCATAGGTCACGAGTAACATTTAAAAACATTTGGCACCTTAATCTGCTTGGGTATTTTCATAAATCTCAGCAGACATTTTAAATTGCTGTAGCGTTTTTGTAAATCTGATTGCAAGTCGTCTTTGAAAACAAGGCTCAAAACCCCAAGTGAGTCAGTCTTTTATAAAATTTAACCCTATAAGGAGAGTCATTAGCATGTGGTTGAGTGGCTGCAGTGGGTGCAGTTGTAGCCTTTGAGCCTAGCTAGAGCTATCCAGGACATTTCCCTGCCCAGAGCTGGGGTTGCCTGAACTGCCTACATGAAAATTAAAGACTACAGTCCCCTGTCTGTGCTGGGGTGCAGCACTGGTTACCAGTCTCAAGCTACGTGTTCCATATAGAAACCCATCATCACAATGCTGCAGTGCCACAGTCAAATTATAAATATTTGAATGTCTTCCTGGAGACTGGTTGAGGTCACCCTGAGCTCAGCAGGTGCTGCTGAAGATGATCTAGATTTCCTCCAGAAGGAAATGAAGCTGTGTCACATCACACAGGAGCATTACTTATGTTTAGCATTTGGGATAAAACTTAATGTTCTACAATTACAGTGTCGGATGGCTGGCAGCAATTTTGTCAGACAAATACCACGTGTCTTTCCCAGAAGGATTCAATCTTTAATATTGTTTTGATGCTGGAGGCTTTTCCAATTTCTGTTTATTAGAAATGACTTATCTATGTAGGAAGTGCTGCCTTTAACCCAATCCAGCTGGTGCCACTTACAGCACTGTGGAAAAATCATGGCTGCAGCTTTTTGCTTCTGTGGAGTTGCTGTATGACCGAAGCAAACGGCCACCTTGCAGAAATTAAGCCTTTGAAGGGCTAAACCTGTGTTAGCTCTTCAGCTGCTTTGTGCGCTTTGAGGCTATTTCCGAACAGTTTCACTTTTACACCCTGAAAACACGGAACTCTGTTGCCGAGGCTGCAGGGAAATGTTGAAAGCCAAGCTGTGTGCGTGGAAGGAAAAGCAAAAGAGGAGGTGGGAGACGCTAGGGCTGCGCTGGCCCAGAGCCAAGCTGAGGAGGGGGACGTCCACCGAGCTTCACTCCTCTTTTTGCTGCCTTTACATCATTACCTTTTTTAAACCTGAATCACCAGCGGCAGTGGATGTTCTTGCCATGAAGTTAAACTGGTGATGAAATGCAGTATTTTGGGGGGGCGCGATCTTTCTCGTCCGCAGCACATGTACAAAGCCAGGTGCCCTGAGTCCAGGCAGGCTCTATTACTTGGAAAAGATTTCCACGTACACAGCAGGAGGACAGTTTTAATCAGCGTCCTGGCACCCAGCTTTCCTGTGGAGCAGCGAATGGGGAGCGGCTGTTTGCTCCTGCTTCACCTATTCGAGCCACCACTTTTTCTTCAATGGGATCTTGGTGAATCCGTGACATTTCTCTGTCTTGGGGGAATCTTGCCTGTCCTTCTGGGCCAAAAGCAAGTGTGAGGTGACTGGATTCATTGCTATTTCATAAGGGTATAAATAATACACAAGGTGTAACACACGAGTGGCAAATCTGGCTGTGCTGAACATTCATGTGAATGCAGTGAGGCACTTGATCCTTCTTCTAAGGGCTTTTACGGAGCAGCTCAGGCATTTTTCTGATGCGTTTCACAGGGCAGAGGAGACAAGTGAACAAGCATGTTGTGAGATCGCAAGTCACCCTCCTGAAATACCGTAACAAGCATTTAGTTATTGTTCTCTGGAGGAATGGCTGTAGTAACTGAAAAAAATCAAGAACAATAGAGAACTGAGACCAGTTTTGGAAGAAAAGGGTCACAATAATTCACAATTCTGAAATAACCCATATTAGTTGGTGTCCACCTCTCTGGGCTCCGTTTTTCCCATTTACCTGCTGGTCTAGCAGCTTTGCTGGGGGCTGTGATGAGCTGCTTGGGAAGCACCGACCAGCCTCACACCCGTTGCAGATTCAGGCCATAGTTTCCTAAGTGGCTACCAAAAAATCCAGAGGGAAATTTTCAAAAGTCTTGTAGCCCCTTAGAAGAGTACATATTTTCATGTGTTTGAGCCTTCTGGAGGCAGAAGACCCATCGGTCTTCAGCTGGGTTGAGGACCTGAAGTCCTGGCTGCAGCCGGAGGGATGCTTGGAGAGGTGGCCCTGCCTTGCGGTGTCTCTCGTGGGTGCCCAGAGCTATCAAGATGCAGTTGTCCTGTGAGGGATGTGTGCGGGATGTCCATCCACATGTCGACGCACCAGCGTCAGTCTGTCCTGACTGTCCTGACTGTCCAATGGAGCCTGCTCAGCCTCAGCTCAGGGAAGCTTTCACATGCTGCGGTCACACCTCCTGATGGCACTGCAGACATACTTTTAGAAATCCCAAACAATTCCCTCCTTAAACCCATATTTCAAGCTCTTATTTAATATTGCCCCATTTTCAGAGGTTTTAAGAAAGGTGGCAGTGCTTTATTGATATTGGTTTGTTGTTTTGAGGCAGGCGAAGTGATGGTATTTTATTTTGATTTCAACAGCACACCCATTAGGATTTCAAAAGGTGGTAATATCTCCTGGAAACAGAAGAGGGCGGCTGCTTTTTGAGAAATGCAGAGTGCATTGACTGGTTTTGAGAATGAAATAGCAGTCACTCAGATCTAGACGAAAGGGCTTTTTTTTTTTTTTCCCGATGAATGAATAAAAATAGCACAGCATTCCAGGGCCCGTGCTACTGTAATTAGTGTATGAAATAGCTGGACCCCCATCACCTTCCACAGAGTCCCTGGGCTTCGTCTGGCAAAATTAGATTCCTTGCAATTTTATTGCAATGTAATTAAAAAGTAACCAAGGGAATACAGAACTCGGTCTTCAGAGATGTTCAGCATCAGACAGAATAAAAAGCATTCGGCAGCTCACTGAATTAATAGCCAGTTTCTTTGTTTACTGCCCAAACTGAAGAAAATAATTGGTGTGAATTGTCACATTGTATGTATGGAAAAATATGGAAGAATCAGGTTTAGTAAAATGTTATTCAACTCTCCAAATGTATATATTTTTTAATTAAAAGATGTTTTCAATTTTTATTTAACAACAAATACACAAATTCCAAAGCAAAACATCTTTCTGGAGTGAAATGTTTCTTTAAATCCAAAATAAAGCATTTTGTGATTTCTTAATTTTTGAATCTTCAATTTCCAATGAAAACAATTACACAATTTTGACAGGAGTTTACCATGAGGTTAAATCCATCTGATTCTTTATTTCCTGGCAAACATTTAACTGAAAACCCTGCAGCTGCTCTGGTGAGCAGCCCTGAGCCCTGATTTTAGCCACGGAGCTGCCGCACTCGGGCAGCAGCACCAGCCTCCCTCCTTGTCTAAGCCTGTATACCTATTTTTTAATGTATGCAGCCTGCATATAGGCAGGGTAGCCTTGTAGCACAAGGTAGCCAGTTTTTGCACAAGAAATTTCCCATATCTGGTTTGCCACACGATGCCTGTTCCCCATCCAAAACTAGCAACCCCTCATCCCCAGGTCCCGGCGGCTGGGGCTGCGCTGGGGGCATGGCTGGGTCCGGAGCCAGGAACCTGGGTATATTTTTAAAGCCGAAATAATCATACTGGTTCACATGGAAACATGTATGCTGTATAAGGTGCTTAGTGAGAAGATGAGTAAATCCCCATTCCCCGTGGGATTAAACGGCACCTGGAGGGATGGTGGGAGGAGGTGCCTGGGTGGTGCTGCCGCTGGTAGCAGAGCAAAGGGACAAGCACGAGAGATGGTGCAATTACCTGCTGAAGTCAAAGGAAGGCTAAATATCTGCGTGGGACTTACACCTCCCGGTGCTTTTGGCGGTCCAGTTGGTAGGTAATTTGGAAAACTCAACGGTGACTCCTTCCAGCACCTTCCCAGTATCGCTGTGCCTTTCTGGCTCTGAACACAAATGGGAATTTTTGTATTTGGCTTCAGTGAGGAGCATGTGAAAAGCAATTGTCTTTTTTTTTTTTTTTTAGATAGCTCTGAGGCAGGAACAATTAGAGACCCTCTGCAATGAAACAGTACTGACTGAAAGGGTAAACGAAAAAGACTACTCTTCTGATGCAGGAAATAATGAGGGCTGCCCTAAACTTTTAATCAGGACCTCAACTTTTATTTGCAGCTCCTGACAAGGATAGCATCCCTTAATAATGCTTCTGACAGTTCCAAACTCCTGAAATTAATATGAGAGCAACGAGAATTTAATGGAAGCACTAATTACAGATGCTGGAATTATTCTGCTGCAATTCAAACCCTCTGATGTGGAGAAACTCTTAGCACGGATGGGCTGTCATCTAATTTCTATGAAGTTTTGCTGTGAAAGGTGACCCTGGCTTTATGCACCTTCCTTCTGCAAGACGTGGGCATCCTTCCCTCCCATTGACTTCCACACCTTGCAAAGAATTAGGATGCAAGCAATTAATTCCTCTTGCTCTGGAGACTGTACTACTCATACCCCTCATGCGTGCCGTTCCCTCTACTTCCCCTCTCATGATTAGTCATAATGTCCTGGGCTGGTGGGCTTGCATCCAGGCTTTTTCCAAAAATGCTGACTGATTATGCAGGCGGATTAAACCCAGATGGCTGTAGCAGTTTGTACCTGGGTTGCCACCTCTGCAGCAGAAAGAGCCGAACCGCAAATGAAACAGCTTCTGCTTCACCGTGCTTTCTAGTCTAATTTATTAGGACAAACTGGTACCAACCAAAATGGTACAGCAAAGGGCTACAAAGATGATTAGGAGTCTGGAGCATCTTTCTTATGAGGATCGGCTGAGGGACTTGGGTCTTTTTAGTCTGGAGAAAAGAAGACTGAGCGGGGATCTTATCAATACTTAAAAATACTTCAAGGGAGGGTGCCAGATAGATGGGAACGGTCTGTTTTCAGTGGTGCCCAATGATAGAACAAGAGGCAACGGGCACAAACTTGAACGTAGGAAGTTCCATCTAAACATGAGGAGGGACTTCTTTACTTTGAGGGTGGCAGAGCACTGGAACAGGCTGCCGAGAGAGGTGGTGGAGTCTCCCACTCTGGAGACAATCAAAACCCACCTGGACGCCGTCCTGTGCAACCTGCTGTAGGTGACCCTGCTCTGGCAGCGGGGTTGGACTAGGTGATCTCCAGAGGTTCCTTCCAACCCTGACCATTCCATGATTCTGTGTAATTCAGTGCTGCTTCACATGGTTATTCAGGTATCGGTGGTGCAAGGAACGGAGGTGGAGCCCAGGGAGCCTCTAGGAGATGTGAGAGAAGAGTGATTCATGAGGAGAAGCCACCTCAGTCTTTAATCCTCCTGAGTGAGCATCCCAAAAATCACAGACCTTTGGAAAAGAGATATAACATTATCAGTGGACCCACTCAGACTGCCCTCTGTGCATATCCTGAAAATGCTCTGTCTGTTTAGAGCTCAGAAGATAAAGAATTGAGTTTGAAGGCTTTAAAGCGAGAGACCTTCAATTCCAGACTAATAGTTAGAGATCAGAGGAAGCCACAGGCCTTGGGGCTGGATATGGATCTTCCCCAGAACGTGAACAACTTCTGATCTGTGCGACTTTTTTTCCTGTCTCTCTTACAGCCAGCTGTGAAACCTGAACCTCGATATTAGTTCCAACTGTTGAATGGCATTAGATGATTCATCTCTTCTATTAATACAAAAAGTAATACCGTTTTCTGCTTTGCACGTAATGCCTTTTGAGAAATAGATGAAGACATAAGGGACATCGAAGAATTATTTAATCTAAGCTTTTTTTCTTCAGTCCTGTATTTTGTCGCTATATTGAATGATTACACTCCGGTTCCTGCCCTTCCCCAGTTACTCTGGAGACGGTGCACAAAGGCAGGAGCCATCTCGTCCTGCTTCAGTGCCCCTCTCGTAAGGGAGGGGTGTGCATCTTTTATCAAAAAGTAATAAATGTCCCTTTGTATAATGGAGGGAAGAAAAGGAGGGGAAAAACAACAAGCTGGTTTCACTATGCTCTGTTAATAAGCCAAAGCCACTATCATAAAAATGCCAGCACAAACACTGAAAATCGAAGTATAGTCTCAATGATTCAGCTGAAAAAAAACTCATTCGTCCAAAGAGGTGGCTTGGAGATTTTCCACCCTAGCTGGTCAGTGTTCACAGAGTCATGTGCATAAATACAAATGCTCTGGAGAAACATTGCAATGAATCAATATGCTGTGTGACAATAAAGATGGAGAAGTCTTTATTGTTGTGGTAACACTTCGCATGTGACGTGGATTTTGCAGCTGAAAGCCAATGGCCAATTTTATGGATTTTTGAGCTCTTATTACATTGTGAGGACCTTGATAGAGTGGAATTTGAACACCCTTCTCCTCCTCCCTTTCCCCTCTGCTATTAAGAAAGGGAGCAATAGATCAAAGACGAATTGACAGAAGTAAAAATGAGAGTCATGAGAAATCTTACAGCATTAAATTTTGGGGAAGGATATTTGTAAACCCAATACTTAGTTCCAAATATCACTGTAAAATAATGTTCCCTCTACAGTTCCCTGAAATCATGGGCCACATACCGACTGTGAATGCTCTCAGGCACACTTAAAGAGAAAAAACTTCCCATGCCATCAGAAAAACGTGCCACAGACCCCTGCGTTGAACTTATCCAGAGCAGGGAAGGGTGGTGATGCCCCCCCCAGATCAGTGAGCTGCTCTGCGTGTTATGTCCTCGTCAACATGACAGCTGCCTCCAGCCCCAAATTACAAACCTACTTTCCAAGAGAGAGATACTGCTCTTCCACCTCTCATCACCCCGCTCCTCTGATGAAACCAGGAGCTCTGCCAAGCCAGTGGGGCTGGCTAGTGCTTGGGTTGAACTGTCCCAAAATCACGTCTCTATGTCTGTACCTGGGTTCTGTGAATAAACACATATTCATACTTGTTTCTCTTGGCTTGCTCCCCTCTTTCTTCTTTTTTCCTACACCTGACAGTAGTTTCATGTCCTGTGTTGAGTCCAAGTTCACTGGCTGTGACCTTCTTTTATGTTATATTTGCAGAGCACCTGCCATGGTGGTCCCCGTCTCTGAAGGAGATGGGAGGAAAAAGGGATCCTGTGCTTTCACTTCATGGAAGATCAGTCTTCTCCTTTTTATTTTGCTGGGTGTTGGGGCATTGGGTAGTACTATCAGAGAAGGGCTGATCCCAGCTCTCACTGAAAGCAAAGAATTTTTCACTGAATTTTTTACTAAAAGTAAAGAATTTTGGGTGCTGCGAGTGGGGGGAGAATGACGTTTTACATAAGCATCTCAAAAATTCCAGTTACCCATATGACTTAGTGGTAGGTGGTCTCCTAACAAACCCATGTATGTGGTTTACTGGGATTTGTAAATGCTATTATAACAACGGTAAATTATACGGAAAGAAATGAGCTAACTTCCTGGGACTGTGAACAGAAAGTCCTTTCTCCTTTAGCGAAGTTCTCGCTGCTGTTAAAGGTTTACCAAGAGAAAGCCGCACTTTTCTCAGCACATTATTATTGTGATTATTTCCCCAGCACTGACAGCACCCTCAGTACTTTCTCATTATTTAGTAGATGTGCAAGAGCCTGGTCTGTCTCCCATTAAAGTCAATAACTATCTTCCTTAATTAGTGTTCAAATTACAATCAATCTCTTAACATTACTATCAATTAGGTGCGGCGCGGCCACGCTCTGTTGTTCCATTGAATTCTTTGAGGTGAGCCGGGTCCGCAGAGGCCAGGCAGGATCCTGAACAGGAGCGAGACCCCAGGGGTGTGGGTTGCCTCCACTGACGATCACAGGGTCTCCAAAATGCTGCCAGAGGAGGAGGAGGTGGCTCTACTGAAACCACGGCCCCAGCACAGCTGGTTTAATTGCCCTATTCCAGTCAAACGAATAACTTGAAAGTGTCAGAAATTTAATTGTATCCACAGAAAAGGGAACCTTTCCTCCTTTTTCCTCTGTACTGGATCGCCGAGGGCTGTGGTGACCTTGGCACGCAGTGAACTTTCACCAAGAGCTGGGCTGGGGCCCAGAAATTAAGACGTGCAGGTTTCTAAGGCCAATTACAGCACATGGGAGTGAATGATAACTGGCTCAGATGCTGCAGCTTGGAAAGCCGGTGCGTAATAGCACAGGGTTTACTCTGCTGTGAGCGCAGTACATCAAGGAATTGATGTAGATGTTGAGGAGGTACAAAGGGAGTTGCGATGATTGATGTGTCATCACGACTCCTCCAAAGTACCCGACAAGTGGGACGCGGGACAGTGCAATGCAGGTACTGGGGACTGCAGCGTGTGTTTGCTGTGCAAGATTATTTATTCAGATTGGGATCAGAAGTATTTGCAGTACTTCAGTCAAAAAAAAAAAGAAAAAAAGAATAAAGGAAAGAAAGAATGTGCTTTGATGAAGTTAAAGCACAGAACAAACCTGGTTCCCTGCTGACTGTACCAAGGTTTGCTGAAATTTAGCTTATCAGCACATGGTGATATTTGCTAGCAAACAGACTAAATGATCTAAACCAAAGCACACGGGGCTGTTATAAACCTCCTATGCCTTAGAACAGAAAATTGCCCAGCACTGGCAGTTTTCTCATGACATCCCTCCCCAATCTAATAGAGATTATCCTCTGGAAATGTCTGTTTTCATCTATGAAATCTCAGGCTGCCACCTATTTTTCTCTAACCCCAAAGCCTATGTTACATTTGCACTAGTTAAACTCCTGCCATCTTTTTTAGACTATTGTTTTTCACAACCACATGGTACATTTGAACTAGTTCTGTATATGGGAAACCAAGGCAGACAGAAACCTGTGCTTTGCCCTGGGTCCCATAGATTAATGTGGGAACCAGGACTATTTCTACTTGGATCCCAGATCTTTTTACTTTGCCCCCTCTCTCCCTTTCCCTTATCTGAGTCAATGGAAGACCCTTCTGGCAAGGACAGCAATTGTCTATGTGGAAAAGTTATGTTCTAATCTCTATTTTTTGTTTGTTTGGATGAAGTGAGCATCTGGAAGAACCAGCGCAGCTCCTGCCACGCTGCCAGAGGGTTTTCGAGGACTGCCAGCAGCTGGTCCATGGAGGTAAGACAGGCAACTCCGGACCAGAATGAAACTGTTAGCATTAATTTAAAGACAGAAGTATCTAGAGGAGATGGGGAGTGCCCGTGTTGCTTCTGGAGAAGACTTTCACTCTTACTTATTAACCTCTTTGCTGCACGTTGAAGGACAGCTGTCCCAGCCCTGTCCAGCATGAAAACATCAGTAAATATTGACAGAAGCAGGACTTTTCCTGTAGGAATGGAGGACATCAGCTGCCACAAAATACCAGCATGGCACCCAGGCATCGCTTCATCTGGACATTTAGCCAGGACTGCCTGTTGAAGCAGATGTGGATACGGGGTCAGGAAGGGGGAGCAGCCCCCCCATTTCCACCTCTCTGCCAACTGCTTTATTCATTTACATCTCGCAGCCGGGTTTAATTTATCTAGATGTGCCAGTTCAATGAAACTTCAGTTTCTTCTCTTAACTGCTGCGATAATCTCACCTCTGCTGCCTTTTGAAAACAGAAAGAGCCGTGCAGCTAGAACAGACCGTTTTGATGAGTATCTCATGCTTTTTCAGCTCTTTCTTTGCTTCACATTGTAGAAAACTTTAGAACTTCACCTCAGCACCTGAAATGCTGATTTCAATTTACATTAATTTCAGATACCGCAAAGTGATTCTCTAATAGGTGAGAACATTGTTAATGCCTCTTTTTTTGAGGTAAAGAATGAAGAAAAGGGTCTGAAAGAAATCCATATATTGTATATAATAACAATTTGCAGTGAAGCAAATACCCTTAATGTCCCAATGAAAGTTCTTGCAATAAAATATATACAGTTCCCTCTTTGGCTGTTAATTCTTATTTCACACTTTTTATCTGCTGAGCTTTTCAATTTTCTGAGCAAGATGCGAAAAGTGAAATCTTGGTGCTGGGTGCTCAGAAGCAGGAGCAGTCTCATTGAAGAGAAGAGAATTCCCTCCCTAACCTTGGGTAATTCGCCCACCTTTTGCAGGTAAGGTGTGGGAGAGAGGAAATCCTCACCCTGAATAGGGGTTTCCATTTACATCGCAAGGTCTGGTGGGGAGTCTCCAGAGGAGAACTTTAAAGAGTGGTCATTTAAAAGCCAAAATTGTGATACATATTCTGACAAAAAGGTCATAACTCTTTTTTTTTTTTAGTTTGGAAAACTGAAAAATGGTTTTGTTTAGCAGCAATGTACTTGTCCCCCTTGCAATGTGAATGAAGATTAATCCTCAGTCACACTGGGAAAGGCTTAGCTTTGAAATGACTGTTACAGTGATTTTGAATTAACATATCCAGCACACAGAGTGAATTCTTTTCCTCTGAGTGTGTCCACTCTGGGCACTTTTTACCACAATTTAATTGACTGCCAATTAATGTAAAGTAGTCACACATTCTTAAGGCTAGTGTAGACACTTTCTCACATTAATCTGTAAGTTGGCTGATAATTAATCTGATATAGCTATCCTCACCAACCCCAGAGACAGTTTTACCTATCAGATATGAGGTACTTGTTACTAAAAGAAATTATATCTTCATTTAAAACAGCTGAGAAGTAATGTTTAATTAATTACATGCTGTATATTGTAGACAACTGACTTTCATATAGACAGGGACTTGAGTGGTCTGAGTTACATATCTAGCTTTGCTGTCAGGTTTGCAAACCCTCTCAGGAAATCATTTGCTCCTTTGTGCTTCTCTTCTGACTTTCTCCCTAACACCAACAAAAGAGAATGAAAAATGCTATATCAAAGTTGAACTGGTTGTTTGAGGTTTTTTTTTAATACTGAGTTAGTAGTTTTTTTTTTTCTAGTCAAGGGAATCTCAGAAAATGAAGCAAAATATTTCTCTCCAGATATTTATTCAACTTGAAGTTACAAGTCATTTTCTTTAGCGGAGGGAGGAGAAAGTATTTTGAGAAGGGCCAGTCTTCTGCAAAGCACACTGCTGTTCTTGCCTGCATCTAGTTCATGTGTCATCATTCGAAACTGGATGAAGTGAATACACAGGTGGTTTTGCATTTACATGACATTTCCCCTTCACTCTGTACGCAGGCACACAATAATGTCAGGCTCACTACAAGCAAAGACCCTGTTCGGTACTTTCACTATTTCTTCCCTTGTCTTGGAGAGATATCCTACCGCCCACAGAAAAAGCATTATCTCACTGTACCATTGTTATGCATCTTCATACAGCACAGCCCTTTCCGAGGAGCCACGCTGTGTATGGCGGTGCGCACAGCAGCTTCATATGAACACCAGAAACACGCATTTCATGGCTTATCTCATTTCTGAGTCAGCACAGCCACCTGCTTACAGCTGCCTAACGATGAAAACCATCCACTCTGCTAGCTAATAACCATGGTTGAGCCAAGCTAGTCCTTGAAAGAGATAAAAAGGAGCTGGCAGAGCCTTCTGCTGGTATCCACCCCACCTCCCAAAGCGCCGGTGACTCATGCTTAGATCTTGAACAACAACAGCCGTGTTGCCCAGTGCTGTTGTGACAGATGCTGCGGAAACCATTGGGGCCTCTTGTCTTTGTCTAATCAAAGCAAAATATTTAAGCAAGAGAGACCAAGTGAATTATTCTGCTCCCAGGACCCTTGTTGAATTCATTGCCTCAGTACTTGCACCAACACTTTCAGTGACTGGGTCTGCTGGGCCCACAAAGCCCCAAACCCTAGTGAATGTGTCAAACTCGGGGTGTTGCAGGCATGCTCAACAAGGTCTGGTGACCACAGGCTGGACTGGGCTGGCCAATCTTCCTGATTCAGCCAGACCAAATATATATTGATCATACTAGGGGGGACGAGTACAACATCTGGAGATGGTGCTGCAATACAGCAAGAACAGTCACAGACATCCCCACTGCGCAATTAACCACGAAAAAAAGCTGTCACCCTCCACTTGTGAAGAGGAGCTTCAGCTTTGTGATTTCCCCTCACCCCCATCAAAGTCCCTTCAAGTCTGTAGATACCCCTGTGGCTTAAGGAGTAGAAACTTCTGCCAGGCTGATTGAAGAAAAGCCCCTACGCAAACATTGAAAGTGTCTTAAAGCCAGTAAGTGTCACAGCAAAATGAATTTAACTTTAAGGGAAAAATGGGTTTTGTTTTAAAAAAAGGTGGATACTTTCCATTGATTTTTTTTTCTTTAGTCAGGATTTTGCAGTGAATCTATAAAGCAACTTTCACCACAATGTTCTTGGAAATAAATGGACCACATATTATGCACATTCATTTAAACCCAGCAGATCTATTTAGAAAGAATAGGAGCTGATTGAGTTAGCTTTCCGTAATTGAAAAGGGGCTTGGCTGTACCAGTCTTTTTGCAAAGTAATTTATCTGCTTGAAAGTTGTATCATCAGCTGTAGTTAAACCACATTCTGCTTTCAAGATGCTTGTTTTGTATCTCCAGTCTAGGTTTTTCCTAAACCATCCTAAGCTTAACTTAGCTTAAGCTTGCACAAACTTTAGTGAATTAAGTAAGAATGAGGGATGAGCCCCACTGCTAGTCCAGTCTAACCACTGCCTCAAGCCCTAACCCATGGCAGCAGATGGTGGTGTAACCAGGGCAGCTCATGGGAAATGGTCCTTGGTAAACAAGTGACACCAACACAGAGCACAAGCTGTAGGGATTTCTGCTTTTTTAATCAGGATGTTTATTTAATATTCAGTTACGCTACTTGAACCAACGGTCTTCCACATCCTATTGCCCTTTTTGTGTAGTTTGTGTAGCTGTCCAGACAGGAGACAAAGAGGCACAGTAGCTTTTGGACTTGTAAAACAGCTCTCTCCTTTTCCTCATTTATTCTTACAGAGACTGCAGCACCCCCAAACNTGTAACCAGGGCAGCTCCTGGGAAATGGTCCTTGGTAAACAAGTAACACCAACACAGAGCACAAGCTGTAGGGATTTCTGCTTTTTTTAATCAGAATGTTTATTTAATATTCAGTTACGCTTCTTGAACCAACAGTCTTCCACATCCTATTGCCCTTTTTGTCTCCTGTCTGGACAGCTACACAAACTACACAAAGAGGCACAGTAGCTTTTGGACTTGTAAAACAGCTCTCGCCTTTTCCTCATTTATTCTTACAGAGACTGCAGCACCCCCAAACCTTTCACTACCAGTAGTCATCTCTGTGTCCTCACCGAGTATTTTTTCTCCACCACCACAGGTCCTGGATGTTAGCAAGCCTACTGCCCCCTTGTTTCCCTTTGATATCCTCCCTCTCAGAGGTTAATCCTGAGAAAAAACCTCCCAAAGGATCCTCTTTCCTTTCCGCCTGCTCAAATGAATCAGCAAGCGGTTCCCGTCAGCAGGGCTGGGAAGAGCAGGTCAGTGCTCAGGGCACATCCCCAAGCCCCTGTGCGATGGTAATGGAGGGAGCTGAGAGCTCAGCACCCCAGAGATGCTTTNACCGAGTATTTTTTCTCCACCACCACAGGTCCTGGGTGTTAGCAAGCCTACTGCCCTCTTGTTTCCCTTTGATATCCTCCCTCTCAGATAGAGGTTAATCCTGAGAAAAAAAACCTCCCAAAGGATCCTCTTTCCTTTCCGCCTGCTCAAATGAATCAGCAAGCGGTTCCCGTCAGCAGGGCTGGGAAGAGCAGGTCAGTGCTCAGGGCACATCCCCAAGCCCCTGTGCGATGGTAATGGAGGGAGCTGAGAGCTCAGCACCCCAGAGATGCTTTGATATCAGGAGAGCATCAGCTCTTCATTTTCACTCACATTATCTTGTGTTGGCTCTGAGGGATGTGGCATACTGCTCCCCTCCTGCATTAGTCAGACCCACCCCTTGGTGAGAGCAAAGCTTGTGAGGGCCCCAGGCTGCAACCCCCAAGGAAGATCAGGGTATCCCAAGAGAACAGCAGTTCGCAGGCACAGCTTGAACTACAGTCACACCAGCAAAGAGTTCCTCGGGGGTTGATGTCACCCACCCAAGCAAGGAGCTGCAATGTGCAAGCCCTCAAAAGCTTGAGCAGCAACATCATTTCACAAGTGAGGAATCAGGAAAAAGAAGCTGATATAAGCTCCTCAGCCCCAGTGAGTTACAGCAGTGCTTTAACTTTGAGTGAAGTTGATACCTATGTTGATGAAGCTGATACCATGACATCTATGGATCAGGACAAACAGAGCCAAACCAGCAGCTTTGTTGGTTGTCCCCATGCCTGCAGAGAGGGCTGCAATGCATGGGTGGAAGGTGTAGAAGAGCCATGCAGCCCACAGTAGCCACACTGGGTGCACAGGCTCTCCCCAGAGCTGCTGGATCCTGGCTGAGGTCTGGAAGAGATGCTGGTGACATGGGTATGCTGCCAGACCCTGACAGCATTTTTCCTGATTTGTAGTCTTGGGGGAGGAAAAGTATTCAGGAATCAATATTAGTGGATTTTAAATGGAGTCTTAAATTATCTCACCTTCAGTCATAGTGGATTTACTCCAGAATGATTCCTACAAAAAAATCCACTGGTTTTCAATGCAAAGAAATATGTGGTGAGTGCAGTGTTATATATCCCACTTCGAGAGCAGAAAAAACATACAAAACAGTAACAGTTCCCTCTCCCTCCCCAAATCTATGTAAAGACCTGCAGTTTTACCTCAGAGAGTTACTAGTGAAAATATAATGATGTAACATTATGGAATAAAACCCCCTGCATTACTGCTGCATGTGGCATAGATACAGTAATGATATCATACATCAACCATAGTGAGTTTATAAATGTATGAATAGAGAATGAAGTTTCTAAGTTTCTTCTTTGCTGTGGGACCAGGTGTCAATAGATTTAATCAATGTACACTTACATATTAGTTTAATGTAAGTGAATCTTTTTTATACTAGGAGAGAAACACCTGTGATAGAAAAACAGCAATATAAATACTTCATCATTTCAGCCACAGCTGCTCTGTGACTCTTGTGCTGAATTCTAAAAAAATAGTAAAACCCATAATCATCTCCCTCTTCTGCAGCTTGTAGCCAAAACATAATTATAATAAACCACTGAGCTTTGCAAAATGAAAGAGGTGAAATCATGACCCTTCACACCATCCCCAGGGTGGGAAGGGAACAGAGATGAGCTTGAGAATAGCAGTACCCACCCCCTGCTTGAGCTGAATACCCCAAAAAGAACAGTACCTGGACCACAGAGGAACAACATTATGCTCAAATAGAAGGTCTATGGTGAGACCACAAAACCCCATCCACTCACCAGGACCAGAAACAAGCATGCACAGAACCCAGGACAGAGCTTATATGCAGCAGCTGGGCCAATGGTCAGGAGTGTGTGGGTGGGATCCCAGGTGAGGATGATTAGGGTGGTTAAGGCTCATTGGTGCACTCAGGGTCCCACAATTTAAAAGTACCGGGGGCAGCAGCTCTTTATTTGGAGGGTTTTAGTCTTATCTGCAGTATGTGCTTTGTGTCCTGATTCCCAGGAGTGCTCCTCAGGTACATAACATGCTACGGTGAGCTTGGAGTCCTAAATGTAGATCATCTTGATACTGCTATACTATGACTGCAGTCAGAGAGGGGGTTGCTGGTGGAAAGAGTATTCTGATACTGCTTCAAAAAAGATATCAATTTCTTCAAAGGTTGTTGTAGCTATAGGTCATTGGTTTGACTCAATCAGGAATTGCTAAGGCCTTTAGGTAAGGAGGGCCCAGACAGCTTGGCTGGTGGTTGGGTGGTCCAGAGAGGCTCCTTAGGAAGTCACATCTACTTACTGACAAAGAAGGTTGTGGATGGGTCACAACCTGTCTGTCTGCTGCCTTTTGTTAGGTGTGTTTGGTTGTATCCATCTATTATGAGGAGGATATGGTCCTGCTAGAGTTGTGTGGGTGGACTGGCAGCTCTGGGTGCGTAGGGAGTAGCTCTTGTCTCTGGATGACACCAGAGGTGTAGATAAAGTTTAAAGAATGGGGAGCTGCAGGTGCATGGAGATGTTAATGGATGACCAGGTTGTCCCTGAGAAAGTGTCTGTGATACTGCCCCAGTGTTGGCCTCATTCTCTCCATTTGTACCTGGGTCTGGACGGTGTGAAAAGAGTCAGGTTTGCATTTCTAGAACTATGAGCTCTTTCCAAACCTGGCTGTGAACTGGGTCCTCTGATCAGCACTGGGAGACCATGGCATCAGCAAACGTGCTGTGGGTGAAGGCTGCATTGTCTGGGGGGCTGCAGGCAGCTTCTTGTGGCAAGTTGCTGGCCCCGTCCTAGCTTGGCCTTGGCCAGATGCTCAGCCCTTGGGCCTGCTCTCTTGCACTCTCTCCCCCTTTTGTGAGGCAAATGGCTCCCACCAGTGAATGTCAGAAACTTTTGGTTTTAAGCGCAGTTATACCCCAGTGCGTTTTTCCTTAAAGAAGCTTAAAAAGAGTAAAACTCCATACCCTGATGCACACATTTTATCTAGTAATTAAAGGCTCTTATCGCACCAAGCTCTGGTTTAAAAATAGTTCACAATTCCCCCTGGGCTACAGGGGAAAAAAGTAATTCTAAAGCAACATAGGATAGAAAAGCTTATGTGTTTCCTCTTGCTTCTGAAACCTGGGTGGAAACCCCTTTCCCAAGGAGGGCTGGTGGGAATTGGGAGAGTCAAAGTCAGTGGGAGAAAAAGAGACAATCACAGCGATGAAATACTCATCCCTTTTTAAAAAACAAAAAGGCTGAACTCATTTATCATCCCAACTGGATGGGTGTGGAAAGACACCACTATTGCCCAGAAATGTGGAAGGGTAGAAGGAACAGGGGATGAAGTTTTTCTCTGGCTTGAAGGAATTCCCTGGGAAGGGTGCAGGAAGGCTGGCAGTGCCACCAGGGCTTGTCCCTGTCCCTCTGGGTTTGGTGGTGATGTTTCTGGAGCTCTTTGCTACGTGGGCCACCAGCCTCCCTGGCTACCATTTTTAGCTCAAAAAAAAAGGAAAACTTGGTGTGCTGAATGAGGCAACAAGGGTGGCTTTTGCAACAAGGGAAACCTGCCTTCCACCTTACTGTCCACAGCCTGGGCATCCTCTGAGGGCTCTCTGAACAGCCTCTTGCCCAATGTCTGAAAAATATCAGTGTCTCTGTGGTGTGTCCATAATGCTCTGGTGAGAGGCCTGATCCAAGAAGATAACTGAAGAATAGAAATGGGCATTTATTTCTTTACTCTTCTATTAATTCAGCTTGACAATATAATAAGGGGAAGGTCACCCCATGTGCTGGTGGTGTCAGGGTGATGCATGGCTGGGGTGGACTGCAGCCAAGGAAGGAGCGTTCCTCCAGCCCTGGTGTGAAGCCCCCTCCTCCCCATCGCGCTGCAGGAGCCTGTGACACACGCCGCACACATCACCCAAATTACACGCACAGCTGTTCCAGCACCAATTAGTCATGTGATATTTGAAACATCAAATATTCTTTCCCTGCTTATCAACACTGTAATTATGGCCCGTCAGGGTTTTATGCTCTTCTTAAAATAAACACCCAAATGTTCACGTTAACCCTTCAGCTCTCTGCTGCTGTGGGCTTTCACAGCAGCTCGTGGGGTAAGTGGGGACCAGAGGGCTCCTGTTGTGGGGCAAAATGGAGGAGAAAGGCAGTGATGTGCACAGGGCATGTAGTACTGAGGCCAGGATTAGGACCTAAACTCTCAACTATCTACTCAAAAGGCTTTATAATATGTGACCTTTTTTGGTGTACATGTGATGTTATGAATGTACTGAAGATACCTTGGATATGGCAAAGTTTTGGAGCAACCGGGACAGAATTGCTTTTTTTTTTTGGTAATGCCTTTTNTGCATAATCGAAGTTTTACAGGAAAGAACCACATTTTAAAGGAGTTTGTTTTCATTTTGTTTAGTAAAAGCCAGTTTACTTCTGAGCCATCAGCCAAAGATGTTCTTGCATTCAGTTAACAAAAAGGGGATGAAAACCAAAACTTTTAAGTATCCTTTTGAGAAAAAGAAAATTTCTGCAGTTTCCCACAGGAAAACGGAGGTTTGTTTTGTTTTCTCAGCTGAGCTGAGCAGCCTGAGCCTGCGTTAGTGCTAGCTGATGTTGGGCATGCAGCACTGGGCACGCTGCAAATTCTTTTGCCTGGGCAGGGGCTGCGAAGGCTTTGCAGACTTTGTTTTGGTGGCCGGACAGGTCCTGTGCACTGAGCTCCACCACTTGCAGCTGGTGCTGCCCTCTTTGAGCTGTTACCCTGCTGTGACGGGAGCTGTGAAGGCAAGAAAGCCTTGGGGTGCTTTGGGGTCGCAGCGGGGAGAGGTCAAGCTCTGCTGAAGTATGTGCACTAGCTTACCGCTGCTGCAGGCTGAATTTTTCAGATACAAAGCATCCGGGTCATCTCTCCCAGGCCACCTCTGCTTTTTTGTGAGATGAGCTTGGCAGCCTGTGCTCAAGAAAGACCCCTGGCTATGCTGGGTCGGGAGCAAGGGACACTGGCACAGCCAGCCTTGGGAAACATGGCCTGCTGCCACCTCGGGGGGGGGGTGCTGGGGTCTCCGGCTGCTCTTTGGGCTTTGAATTTCCCAGCACTAAACTCACCCCAAAGAGCTGATTAAGTAAATGAGCAGAGAGGCTGCGGGAGAGGTCATGTACATGCATTGGCTCTGAGTGACAGACCCGGCTCTGTTCTCACCTTCTTGGTGACCTTACTCTCTCCTCTTTTCATGCCTCTGTTGGCTTTGCTATGCAGCATTTTGTTTGGAAACTTGAAACTATATGGTGCACTGCAGTTAATAGTAATGATGTGCAAGCTTGGGGTTTTTTTCATTATTCTCTATTGCTGCTTAATGACCTAAACATCTTGAACACTTTTGATAAGTTGGCTGAGGTGTATAGATTAAATTCCTGGAGTTTCTCCTGTGAAGGGCTCTTAGTGATGAGCAATGATGCAGCTAATCTGCAGCTCTCGGGGCCTGGGATGCGCTGCAGCAATGTGGGGGATTACAGCCCAGCTTGCGCAGAAGTCCTTCTTTATGGGTGCAGCTCCAGCATCTGCTTCAGCAGCAAATGTCAATGTAAAGCAGAGAAGAAAGGTGCTGAGACTGGCTTGGACCAACTCAACAGTGTCCCAGCCGGATCTTTATGGGTATCCCATAGGTTCTTCATTACCCAATTTTATCTCAGCCTTGTGGTTATTTATTTCTTGAAGGGCAGAGCTTGCTGCTGGTTTTCATCTTGAATGGCAGCACTAATCCATTGCAACGTTGCAGCTGTGTGGGGACAGTCACCCAACTTGTGCATTTTTTGAGAAAAAAAGCAGCAGTTTCATTATTCTAAGAATTATATTTTCAAACAACCCTTTTGCTGCTATCTATAACTTTGCTCTTGGACCAGCTATTCGGGGCCTGAATTTGCAAAATGGCTTTAGCGCAGCCTCTAAAAATGCTGGCTGTAACATGTCCCTGCTCTTCTGGGCTCTTCCAAAACACCTGAGTTTTGTATGTGTCTGGTATTTCAAAGGCAATTCAGTGAGGCAGAATGGGCCTGTAGCCGTCCAGTTGCCTCCATCTGCACCACAGCACGAGCTGCGCACGCAGCCTGTACTTCAAAATATTCACAAAAGTCATGTTCTCCAAAAAGACATGGACAAATTGTGACTCCAAGGACACAAGCTCAGCATCTGGCTTTGAAAATGTGCTTCTGTAAGAGAAATGCGTGTTACCCATTGACTGAAGACAGTGTGCCTCAGTTCCCCTCTCGCACAGGCCAGCTCAGCTCTGGCGTGCCCCAGGACAGGCTGCTCTGCCCCTCGCATCCTCACAGCACCTGGCTCCAGCCCTTGCCTGCTCCCTGGGACCCATGAGCAGTTGAAACAGCCCATCTCAGCTTCAGCTTTCAGACCCAAAACGTTACCCAGCCTTCGAGTGCTTTCCCTGCTGAGCTGTTATCGCTGCAGGCTTTGCTCCACGCCAAAACCAATTGCCCTTGAGAAAGCCGAGTGCGAGTCCTTCAGGTCTCCAAGTCTCCCGGGCCGAATACAGCAGGCATTTCCCTGGTCTCCACTGTGCGTTGGCTCTGTAATTCCCACGCCCCCAGAGGCTGCAACATTCCAAATTCTTCCCTTGAGCCCGACAGCAGAGTTGTGTGTGGTGGGGTGTTCAGAGCATGAAATACCTGCTCTGAGCGTAGTAGCTGGAGCCTGGAATTTATTGCTCTGTGCGACAGTCTGGTTTGTGGTTTGTCTCAACATGACAGTTCAGGGTAGCGCGAACACCACAGCTGGGTGATGTCTTGTTGTGATATCAAAATGACATTTGATTTGTTTATAATAGAAAATAAATGAAAGTGAGAAATGTGTTACTTTGAACTGCAAACAGAAAATCCTCATCTGAAGAGGTCAAATGCCCTTTTTTGTATCTTTTAAGATAAAATGTTATTGATACTGTCACAGTCCCCTTTGGAAATTTTGGGATAAGAAATACTATTATCCGTTAGAAAAATACTTTGCTGAAAAATCAGTTATCCTGCTTCTGTGCGTAATATCTCAGACACCTGTAGAAAGGCATGTTACTGGGGAAGCCCTTCAATGGTTGCATGTGAGGACACAGCTGCTCCCGACCTGCCCGAGCGGTCCAGGCCAAGGCGAAGGGTCCAATCCTGCACAAGCAGCCTGTGGCACCCGGAGGAGGCAGAGGCCAGCAGCTCTGGGTCTCTTGCTGCCACTCTCTGGCAGTGGCTGCTGTCACCTTGCTCATTCTTAGGATGCAACTTGACCTTTCTCCGGGCCTGAGACTTTATAACCCCGTGATCTCACACGGGGAAACCCCCACTGCCAAATCCCTGCTCAGAGCACTCAATTTGGACAGCAATTTTTTTCATAACCATGCAAGAGCCATGTAAATATCAATATACATAAGCTTGGCTTCATCTAGTATATACCACTCAACTTCTTCACACTTGGTAGCACTGTCCTTGCCAGTGCCCAGGGCAGAGGCGATGCACCAGCAGTAGCTCTGGGAGGCACTGGTGTGGCTCAGCTATGAGCTGAGTTGCCTGACCTCAGCTCCAGATCTTCTCGTTCACAAATTCCCAGTCCAGCCTGGCAGAGCTGGAGCTTATAGCTGCTGGCGTATGGTTAGACACCCAAGGAGAGCGAGGATGCTGTTATCGGTGCTTGTCCCGTACATGGCATAGGCAAACGCGTGGTGACTGCTGTTGGCAGGCATGCAATTAACCTTGCTAATCTGCAGCTCTTCAAGGAAGGAACTGTACTGGTCCTGCAGGGAATTCATTTTTTACTTCAGGTTGATTGAGATTCATGTACTTCAATATTTTAGCGTTCTCCTGCTGGAGCAGGAGGGATTTTTCCTCTGCCAGAGCAAGGCAGAATTGCTCTGTGGAAGCTGGTATCTCCCCGCAAATCTGATCTGGGCTGGGAGCTGTTGGAATGCTTAGTGCCACTTAAGGAAATACAGGGAAAGGAGGAGAAGGGGCCAAAAAGGGGTCAAGTACAGGGAAAAACATCAAGTGAACTAAAGTTGTAGAGAGAAAAATAGGGTTCAAATTGGGATGTTGTGGAATCCTGGAGGCTGGCTGTGTTGTGCTGTCAGCTGGTCCCACAGAACCCAGTGTAATGTGGGTCCTGCCAACTCATGGGGTAATTTAAAACTCAGAGATAAACTGAGTTGGAGAGTGTAAATCAAGGCTCAGCTGTACTCAGCACTGTAAAAATCAGTGCAGAAGATGGCTTCATGCCCAAAGAGCTCACAGCCTGCAGTGGGAGATCCCGGATGGACACCCCTGGGCATGGGGAGTAAACAGCTGATCCTGGTTAGCACGGGAGAGACAAAGTCACTCTAGGACAATTTTCTGTGTCGCTGACCTGTTCTATGAAAGGGAGCTCCTGGACTCCCATGGATTTGTGATGGTTTTAGTCTTTTCAGCCTCCTGTTTCCTTATCTTTGCTACAGCCCCCTGAAACATGAAGTAAGCAGCAGGACTTGTACTCCTGAGGCACCCCAAACCCGACTGCAATTACGCATAGAATGTGAGGCTCAGGTGCAGCCTGAAACCCACGGTCAGGAGGATGCATAGAAAAGTCTTGAACTGCTACACAGTCCCTGTCTTAGTACGCTGTTAGACTGTCTCATCTTCCATAGAACTCTGTAATATTGAGAAGGTAAATGTAATTTATTATTTTTTTTTAGTTCAAAAAGCTTAATGTTTTGCGACTTGTATATGCATATTTGCTTCTCAAGAAACAGGAGATGCCACACAGTGTGAATGTGTTATGCATGGAAACTGCATCGATTCTTTATATTTCGTATGCTGGAGATACCCTGGAGTCACTGCGCAGGAGCTCTGCCAGATTCAAACCAAATGGTTAAAAGAAAACCCCAAAACAAAGTAGAAACACTGAAAACAAGGACCAGTGAGAAAGACAGCTACACTGTCTCCACTGTCTGTGAAGCAGTAGTCACCAGGGGAAAAAAGTTTTCAAACAATTCAGGTAAGTCAATTAGTTTTGCTTCATTTCTTCCTGATTGTTGCTTTGCCTTATCATGTTTCACCACGTTTTTGCTAGAATATGGTGATGTGCACCACAGCTGCTGCTGGTTGACAGCTGATGGTAAATCCAGGTGGACATACATGGCTTATTGTGGGGATTTTCTGGGAAGAATCCTTTGTGGGGGGGAATGGGACTCTGTTTATCTGTGAGGCTGATGGCTAGTCTTTGACCAGTTTCAACTTTTTCAAGTGCACAAACCCCGTGGTCTTTGGCCTGGCGTATGGGTAAGGCCACGATGGACTGGAGGAATGTGGTCTCTGGTGGCTGTAAAGTCTCTGTGTCAATAGAGTTGTTTATTTTGGGGAATGGCCAGAGATAGGGGTTTGGGGGAAATTCTATTCACTGGTCTCATTCTCATTTATCTGCTTAGCCTCAAAACAAGTCAGGAGAGTTTTCTGGGGAGAGTCACCATATGCGGGCTGCTGGAGTGGGGCTAGTGGAGGCGACTGGCCCTTTGCCGGGGACCCCTTTGGCTGTGGGTGCAGTGGGTGGTGTGGTGACTCGCTGCTTGGCTGGCAGCAGCCATCCAGATCCAAGGGGTAAATTGGGGACTTCTGTCCTGCAGCACTTTCCTAGGGTTTTAACACTATGGAGTTGAAAACTAAAGGTAAACTGGCCCTGCTTCCCAGGCATCAGCAATGTCTGAAAACAATCAATCTGGAGCTGCCAAAATGTTTCCTTCAGGATGTTTTTGGCAGGGAGCTGACCTGCTTGGGCAGTGCCCCGCTCAGAGCAGAGCCCAGTGGTTGCATTGTGCCAGCCCGGCAGTTTCATGGATACTCAGCAGAGTTGAGCAGGAAAAGGATCTGCAGGATTTTGGGGAAAGGAAGGCTCTCCATCAGCCTCCCTTAACTTAATCCTCACCAACCTCACAGGCGTCACAGCAGTGTCCTCTGAAGGACATCAGACATGTCTTCCTCTTCCATCCTTGCTCTGCCTATACGGTACCTTGGCTGTGACCCTGTCCTGGGTACCAGACCCTCGTAGCTAACTTTGTATGATGCCCTGCCACAGAAAACCAACTTAATCTGAGTGGCAGCCAGTGTCCATCTCCGAGCTGGGTGGTTGCGTGGCTACCTCTGGATGGAGCTGCTTTGTGCCCTGGAGAAGCAGCCAAACAGTTCTGCTGGCGGAGCAGCACTTGGCAGTGGCGCAATAAAGAGTTGAGGGCACACATTGAATGACAAGGGTTAAAAAAAGATGTTGAAGAACAACTCATTAACTAAACATCATTTGTCTGGGGCAGGGCTAGGGGTCCTGTGGAAAATGGTGTATCACTATATAGTTAGAGCCTCTATCATAATGCACAGGTACCAGGGGTGCTGCATGGAGGCTATTCAGGCAGCTCTATTTCTGGCGTTTTGTAGCTTTTGAGTGCTTGATTTTGCAACCTGAATAATGTTCTTTTAAGTGTAGACTTTGGTTTGTTTTTTTTTTAGGATGTAATTATAATCTTGTTCTACATAATTTAACAGCATTGGGGCAGGAGATTTTTATTCAAGGCTGGAAGTAATTGTCGGGCTAGCTTGTTAAACGGCTAATGCAACATGAGGGAAGGACAGAGGTGCACGTTTCCAGTCACACAACAGAGAAGAGGACAAGCCCACCCACGGGTGTGCACGCACAGCCTCTGCAGTGGGCGGGATGGCTTGTGAGCTTGGGGCAATGGCCATGCTCTAGGCAGCTCCTGCAAACCACTGCATGTGGGGGTTAAAGATTGTCACCAAGATATCTGTGCACCACAGGTGCAGAAGAAATGAAGTGGCTGTTTGGGACTGTTAGTGCTGCTGCCTGATGGCATGTCCAGGGTGGACTGCCACCTCCTGTTTGGCTCTTGGTGTCAGGCGTGAGAGCTTTGAGGGTTATCTCAGGCGTGGGGTGGCAGGGTTTGGGGGCCGGGGATATGGTTCAGCTCAGCAGAAGGGTTAGTGGCCAATGACTACATGAGAGGGCCCTGGATGCTCCTTCCCACAGTCCCCTTTGGGGACCCTTGAGTCATTTGTGATGATGGCCACCACCAAAGTCAAAGGGCTGATGACACCAAAACCTCCTTGCCCAAGCATCTGAATTTGGGTTAGTGCTGACCCAGTTTACATGGCTCCAATGATGCGAACTGGACGGCATTTTGGCTTTGCTTTTCCTGCTTTCCTGCATGTGTTGACCAGCGAGGCCAGGTCCTCACCTGGAGAGAGGCCAGAAGAGGTGGGAGGGGACTCCAAAAGGCTATGAGGGAACAACACATTTCCTAGATCATTAATTTGCTATTTGTGGCCAGAACGTTATTGGCTCAAGATGAAGGACTGCCAGAGACAGCAGCAAAAACCTGGGACTGCGGATTTTTTCTCTTCTTAAGGTGACTGCTTAGCCGCACAGAGCTAATGGCAGGACACCGGAAAATCAGGAGCAGTGAGTGCCTCCCAAACTCCTGCACACAGACTGCGTCCACAGAGCTGTGGGGGCTCAGGAGCTGATCCCAGTGGACCAAGGTCAGATGTCCAGACTGGAAGTCCTCTTTCCTTAGAAATTTTTCTTTGTGTTTTGGTTTTGATACTGAATACTTAAAACTTTTAGCATCTGGTTCAGTGGGACTGATAAGCAGCTGCTCCTTGGGAAGCAGAGATGTACGAAGGGCCACATGCTGTGCCCATGAAATGAAATCCTGGGCATTGTTTCCAAACAGGACATGCCACCTGCACAAGAATTTTGTGGCCTCGGCCTTGCCTTTGGGTGTACCTCCAGGGACAGGTCTGTCGGCAGGAGCTAGACCCGGGATTGTGTGTCTGGTGTGTCCTGGCTAGTCGGACTGCAACACCCAGCGCTGTCCGTGCAGAGTGAGGCCCCTGAATGTCTCGTGCCCTGGGAAGCACCCGTGTGGAAGCAGATGATCCTCGTTTCTCCTGGGTAAAGAAGAACATCTTATTTACTCATGTTTGCTATTTGTCTTTTTCCCTGTGTGCTTTCCCACTCCTTCCTGGAGGCTGTTTAATAGAAACCCTTGGACTAACGGGACTTTCCCATGGCAGTTTACATGCTACGAAATAGCACACTCTGCGACAGATTTCCTGGCCTAAGTTTTGCTGTTGGGTGGGAGATGATGTCTAATACTTGGAGGCTGAGACCCAGCAACTCCTGTGTGCAGGGGAGGGAGCCAGCATGTGTTGGGGAGGAAAGAGTGGCCAGTGGTGGGAAATGCGCTGCTGCGGGTACTAACTTTCTTTCCCACCCGTCTTTAAGCATATGGCAAAGTGGCGCAAAGGAAGTGGCAACTAATTACACCAAGACTCCCTCCGTGTTGGGTTTTGCAGCCTTCTGCAGTTTTAGCAAGCTCCTGTTGTATTGTTCAGCTGTCTTGCTGTATTAATGGCTTTGAACTCTTGCTTGTAAGGGGAGTGATTAAGGTGTTGCTGCTTAGTCATCAGACTTTGCTTCCTACTTAATTTCTGATGAATATAATGGAGCTTATGTGCATGGTGATTAAAACCATAAGTGCCTTCCATGGAGAAGGGTTTCAAAGTGCTCTTCATTTTTGCCCACTTGATTTTTGGGTCTGGACCTGCCCGGCAGCCTCTGGCACAACAGGTCCTTTGCTTGTGATCTGCAGTTAAGTGTATGGGTGGCTGAGTATCAAAAAGTGCTTTTCTATTTGAATACAGAATAGTAACTGTAGTTATGCAAAAGAATAGCCAGGTTGGAGACTTTGAGAGAGATGATGATGAAACCCCCCACCTTCCTCATATACATTATCACATGATATATTAGAAAATCTACGCTAGGAGACTTTTTCTTACATACTTTAGCTTGAGTTGTGTGGGAAGCATTTTTTCAATTCCACAGCATTTTAGCTGTTTTTTTTCTTATCCTGCGTATGGGATGAAAAATGAGAATCTTCAAAATTTTCTGCAAACTGAAAAACCTGAAAAAAATAAAGCTGGGTCAATATAAAGAGCTCAGTGGGGTAGTGGCAAATCACCACATTCAGGTCCAAATTTTGTTTGTGTATTTTTTCCAAAGCAAATTAATCTAACTTTTGAGATGAAACAGTGTCTTTAAAAATGAAGCTAGTTTGGGGTGAACTGAATGGCAAAACCAGTATTTCAGCGGTTTTCTAGTATTTTTCCCAGAAATGTGTTAGAAATGGAGGACACTCCTGAAAAAAATAACCTTTTTTTTTTTTTTTTTTTTTNTGCAACCTGTAGCAGGGGCTGATCCTGCTGTGACGTACCAGAGGGGGTGAACGTATCTGCTCCCCTAAATCTGACCTGCCTGGCTTCTTCTGGAGACGCTTCTACTTCTCACCTGTTTTTCTTGAACTCCTGACATAAGCAAACCTTTTCTGTGTTTTGGATGAGAAAGCTGATTCCCCATGTCTGCTCATCTTTTTTGAGTCATTTGCTGCTCTTCTGCCTGGAAATGGCCATGCTTTAGTATTGCTGGACATATAGCGTATGTAGAGCTTTTTAGAATGAGTATCTCTTACACTCTGTATTACAATAAAATCACTAGGCAATGAAATACGCTAAATTCTCACCTGAATAAATGTAGTTCAGTTAAAAATATATACTCACCTACCACCTCCTTGTATGAAAATGGAGAACTATAAAAAGTAGACAGGCTTTTATGGAGGTTTCTGCTAATGTTAACACATTTTTTCAGTGTTTGGAGAAATTTGATTCATTTTTAAAATGCCTGGTGTGAATTCACCTGGCAGCATTTCCAGGTTTTTTTCAGATCATTTCTGAAGGACAAAAAAGTCCTTTGTGTGTAATGAGGTTTGTTTTATGCTCAGCAGCTGCAGGTCTGGGCTGAAAAATGGCTTGTTGGGGGACCAGCGCGTAGCCGGAGGCAACGTGGCTTTGCTGGGCAGCGTGTGAGGCATCCACCCCTCCTGGTTCACTGAGACTTCTCAAAGCATCTGAGAGGGCACAGCTTGGGACAGCCAGCTCATCATGGGCCAACACTGTGCTGGCTGTGCTCCTGGGGCTGAAAGGACACACCAAGTCCACCCCACCAGGTGTACCACCCACAGGGTCCTCCCTAATTTGCAACAGTTCAGACAGTTGAATCAAATAGCCTGACCACTCCATTTTGTGGGGAAAAAAAAAATAAAATTAAGCTATCTTGGTTTAAATTGCACAGAGTATGTGCACATGAACGGTTCCCTGGAGCAACAGCATCTTCTGCAGGGATGACTGCACTCAGGAGAGGAGCTGACACCCAGCAGCCGCTGCCCCACACAGGCAATGAGAACAGATAAATGCTCCTTTCCTCCTTCCCCGTGTCTCCCAATTTAGTAGTTTTTATCCTCTTTGAGGTAGGTGCTTTACTTTACTCATAGTACCAATCAGTGATGTTCTCTGAGACAATGATCACCGGAGTCCGGCCAGGGCTGCTGGTGGTCACGTCTGGGTGACTTACTCTGCACTTTGCTCATGGGTGAGAAAAATGGAAGGAAGGAAATGTGTCTGGATCAGCCTCAAAAATATAAAATGCTTAAAATGTTCGATGAACTGAGCAATTGCTGATAGTTTTGGCTCATGTCAGAGGAACAATTATATTTATTTTTAAAGCTTTTCTAATTAAAAAAAACCCCAAAACCTAAGGTCCGTCTGCCCCTGTCCCTCCCCCCCCCCCCCCCCCCCCCCCCNNNNCCCCCCCCCCCCCCCCCAAGCATTTAAAAGTCAACATAAGTTGAAACTGAAAAATTGAAACATTTTGTTTTCAAAACACTGGAACAAAATAATTTATGCTTGCCCCTGCTTTTCACTCTTTCCTGCACAACAAAAAGAGTTTGCCAAAGTTTGTGTACAGTTGTGAGATGTTTGGGTACACCACAAACTGTGCTGGTTTCTTTCTGAAAAATTGAGTGCGGGGAAGTGACGAGTGCTCAGTGGAGCAGAAAAGTGAGGTGTTTTTTTCCCCAAATCTTTGATAGATGAGTAATACAGCAGCTACTGGAGAGCTGATGCTACCATTCTCAGACTCTGAGTCTATGCAAAAAGTTGTATTGCTGCAGATACTGGTTCAATCCACTTGAATGGCTGCAGCTATGAATAAGGGCATGACTGTATGAGAAGGGAAATTAGCTGACCAATTTTTAAGATGCTGTTGCCCTGAAGTTGTTGTTTCCTCTAGAGGTTATACTCGTACACTTGTATTGCTGTAAGGTCATAGCTTTCGTAGTCAAACGGGCACAGGAGGCTGCTTGGACCAGGTTTACACCAGCCAGTTCTTTCTCAGCACCTTCTTCCATTGAATTCTTCTGTGACTGGTGATGAGGATGGAGATGAGGACGCGAAGCCAGCAGCGTCCCTGGCCTTGCCTTGGGACTTCATTCCCTTTCTGCCCCTCAGGTTTGAAATCAGTGCATTTGTGTCTTCTCAAGATGTGCAGGCTCTTATGTTTCCTGAGCCCTCTCTCCTTTCTGTGTTCACCTCAAACTCACACACCGGAGTTGGGTACGCTTGCACTCTGGGTACATTTTGTGAGATAAAGTGACGTCTCCTCAATTAGAAAAGCTAAACCAAAATAAGCTCTCTGTTGTCTTAGCTGGTGACATTTAGTAAGTCTGCTGCAAGGTGCCAGGTTTCAGAATATTGCAGCAGGGATGTTCACACTTCAGCTTCAGATTTAGATGTTCCGGAATAGAAATAAGATCTAACATAAATAATCTAATTAAGAAAATAACAACTATTAAAAGGCCATGTGAATTTGGCACCTGGAATACTTATGCATGCTTTAAATCCCCACAAGGGTGCCTCTCATAGCCTCATAATGCCTTTGAATGCTGTGCTGCTCTTTTCATATCGCACTCTTTCCATTCAGGGGGTTCGCAGCACTGGTTGTTCCGTGCTGTCCCAAATACCCAGCTGGGACATCAAGAGGTGATGTGTTTGTGCTGGGAAGAGTCAAAACGAGTCTCAGAAACACGATGGATTTGCCTGATCACTGAATTTCACTACCATGTATTTCTCATTTGTCTGAGCTGCCTACAGGAGCATCAGGGGATAAACGTGCTATTAAAATGGAAGTAGAGAACGCAATAGCACAGGGTAATATCCCCTCTGAAACACAACCTCTCCTCGAGGCAGCAGGAGTTGTCAAAATCCTGTTTGCAATGCTAACACTTCAGTGGGGGGTTAACTGTGCCAGTGATCAGACAGATAAATCCCTTTAAAATTATTGTTTTACCTCACTCCATCCAATTACTCAAGTTGTTTTGCTATCCCACAGATCTTTCTGTTAATGTCAACAAAATGATTATAGACTGTAACAACGTCAAGATGTTTCACCCACAGGAGCGTTGGTGAAATGTTTATGGCACAACAAGTTGAAAGCAGCATTTGATGTGTAAATGTCAGGAACAATCAGCTTTCCTGTCACCAGAACCAAAGCGCGCAAATACAGGTGCTGAAAATGTTGCACACACAACCAAGCAGCTACTTTATCATCATGTAAGTGACCAACATCAGTGTCAGTAATGATGTGGAAAAGCCACCAGAGCTTTTTGCTAGTGATGCCATGTCCCATTTCTTATTTGTGAATTGCAATCGGCAGCATGGTCCTTCCTTCAGCATCACTGGCTGAGCTGGTGGAGGGGAGTCGGATGAAGGACACCCATGAGGATGGCAACACCAGCCATGGATCAAACCTCTCTGCTGGAAGGGAAAGCAACTTTAAGAATGAAGATGCACCCTGGGAGCCACCTGGGCTGTCTAGAAATGGGTCAAGATGCCCCCTTGGCTCTGTGGCTCTGGGGGCCTCACCTAGATACCTCCCTTCTTGGCAAAACCTGCAGAATAAGGTTTTGTAACGATGATGAGCATCTGCACCCTGGAGGCCTCATATCGTGGGCACCAGGAGGGGAATCCTGGTGCCCCTGCACAGTGGTGCCCATGTGATGGAGGGGTGGGGTACTGCGGCAGTGGGGTTGGGGTCCCCCATCTCTGTCCCCCCCTCCATGCTGGCACCGGAGGTGTCACGCTTTCTGCTGGCAGACTGGTGTTGGAATAAAGGTTGCTGTCAGTCCACCAAAGACTTTGTGACTCCAGTCCCAGTGACACTGAAGGTGCCTGCATCCGCTGACGATAGTTTCTGTGAATCCCACGGATTGATCAAAACTACATTTTTGCAAATAAACCTTTATGAATGCCCTGTTGCATCAGCACTCCTTGTTTCTTGGTAACAGAAGCTACAAAGAAAAGTTTGATGAAAAAAGCCAGATCTGAAGGCAGAAGATATTGAAATCTGGAAGATTGAATTTAATATTTTTATTATATATTTTTGGAACCCTGATTATACCCCCACCCTCCAGGAATTTATTTACCGAAGGAAAATTATATGACTGATTACAAGATTGCAGGTTCATTTTCACTGCTGAGCACTCTTTTTTTTTTTTTTTTTACAGCTCACGTTACACTTGCATGACTTGTAAAGTTTTGTAACATCTTGAAATTTTTAATGCTACATTGCGGAAAGGTACTTATATATAGATGAACTAGGCAGAATACTTGCTTTGCAGTCTTTTTGAGGGGAAAAAAGTTGGTTTCTTGGTTTGAATAGGTCTGTAAATGGTTTCTTTGAGCTACTGGATAGCGAGTTCACAGGGTGCTCACAGGGGCTGCCTCACGTTTGTCCTTCAGGCTGAGGGCAAAGGAGAAACTGCAAGAGGTGTCTTTAAAACATAACATAAGAAGGAATGCTTTCTACAGGGGAATAAAGATAAATTATGCAGAAATCATGACTATAGTGTGCGTGGAATTATACTGGCAAGATCCCCATGGTAAATATTTGACAGATAGGACAACATCTTAGTCATAATCTCAGTTTTTCCAATAAATCATTGCACCTGGGCCTTTTAAATCATAATTCACGTCAGCCAGCACTGCATACGGAGTTAAGGTCAGGAGAGATTTCCAGATGTATTATGATGATTATCTAACAATTCAGTTAATAGAGCCGTAGAATTAGATGAGATTTTGTCAATTCCGATGTCACAGCAACAGAGACCTTTGACTGAAACAACATCATGAATATTGGATAAGATCCTGCAGTGCTGCTCCTCCATGTTATGATATTATCCAAGGATGAAGGCTATAAATACATGAGTTATACTGTTCATTTTCCAGTTGGTAAAAACAAAACAACCCTCCCCATAATCAAGTTCCAATACACAACTAGATATAATATAGCTTTTTCTTTTTATATATATCTGTATATATATCAAGTAAAAAAATCTAAAATAGTTGGAAGTAAAAAATGAAAAAATAGCTGATTGTGTTATTTTTTTCTTTACAGTGATATGGTAGCAAATACAAGACAAATGAGTAATAAACCTTTACATAAGGTGTTCTGGTCCCATCTCCGTCAATAGGGCTCGGACTAGAATAGAAAATGGAACAAGGTGATTTTTGTTTTTTGGCTACAGCTTCTGCGAGTGACAAAGATGAGGTTGATAAGACAGAAGGAAATTATAGCACTAAATAAAATAAAACTCCAAAGTGTTTTCCAAAAGACCTTAAACACCATAGGGTAAAATTTTCTTCTGAACTGGGGGAGCAAACACAAAGCATCACCAAGTCCTACTTCGGCTGAAAATACTGTATGCTTATCCTGGCCTCAAAATAAGTCCCTTTTGTACCATCTTACCATAAAAAACCCCTATCAATGCTTTTTTTCCCCCTGCAGCCAATAGTAAAAAAAGCGAAGCCACAAATCCATTGAATGGGCCGAGCCAGATGTGAGACCTCAGTGATGCGCAAGTGGTTGGCTGCCCTTTGCCCAGCAGTGAATTTTCCCCAGAATCCTTTACATTGAAAATGTCAATTGACTAAGCTTGGCAAATGGTCACACTGAGCCCTATATTGGCTGTAGAAAAGAAAGAAGTACTAGTCTCAGCATAAAACAAGATCATATAGACGGTCAACACAAAACGGTAATTTTTCAGTTGTCTGCATAATAATAACATCATGTTTGCATATAGAACAGCCTTTGCATTATTGCTCTACTTATAAGAATATAGTAAGGAACTTATAACAGACTTGCACATTACAAACTTAAGGTTCTTTGGTGAAGAATGAGAAAACAGTATTTTAGCTGTAATTAAATCTCAGAGAAGTCTTCATTTTTATCTGTTGATCCTTTGGATTCTCTCACAGAGGAGGGAAAGGTATTGAGTCAGCTTTACCATTGCGACGATGGCGACCCCGCCGATCATCATGCAGGTGGGCCAGAAGAGGGAGTGGAACAGCACGTTGGAGCTGTACAGTTTGGTTAATATCACGTTCTTCTGAACACCTTCAGGGTCATAGAAGCAGGAGAAGCGTTGATACTTTCTGAAGTTTTCCATTACGACATTCACCAGAGACATGGATTCCTCATAATTCTTGCCGCACTTGGGTATGTATGAACACTGGGAAGAAATTAGAGGGAGAAAAATGAATCTCCAAAACAGATACAATGTCTGTTTTCAGGTGGCAAGCAGGAAAATCTCAAGATGATTATGCCTTTCATAATATGAGTGGAATACTATTAAGCTAATAATAAATTTATCACAGACAAAACTCAATATTTTGCACATCTACAGAATTTCCCATTGGAGAACCTCCAAGCGCTGTACAAACATTAATGCTTTAATCTGCACAGCGGCCTCATGAGATAGGTGAATATATTATTATTGCTAATTTACACATGCAAAAACGGAACTGATGAAGTACCTCTTCATCTTAAGTGGCATGCATATGCTCGCAGTTAGATGGGTAATTGACTCTCTGTAAATACAAATCTGGTAGTTCAGATCTTGCTTGGATCAGATCAAAGTGATCATAGTGGGCACAGGAGTTCACCCACAGAGGAGAAGGCTGATGAGAGACCTTCATACAAATTTTCCCTTGGGGGTAATGCCTTGATTAAGGACAAATAGATAGCCTAGGAGAAAACGCAGTTTTCCTATGGACAACCCAGAAGACTTATCATTCAACCTCTAGCTGAAGGTCAGCCTGGCTACCAGGATGGCTCTTAGTCTTGCTTTTGCTCTTCACTCCAGCATAAATCCAACAGCTCATTCTGTTTGAAGATGCCGCTTGAATTTCAGTCTCAGCCACAAAGAAAAGAAGATTTGGGGGCGGCTTTTTCTAACTCAGTTTCAACCTCGCATTCCCAAAGAATACTAAAACCAAACTAATTAAAAACCTAGCTTATGGAGTCCATGCATTGAAGATATTCCATGGGACATGTAGGATGGTGGCCGTGGGCTGTGCTGACCATTCCCTGCAAAGGGCTAGTGTGGGCTGGTGAGGTGGTGGGCAGACACACAAGGATTGAGGCCAAATCTGGATTTTGACCTAAAGCAGAAATACCTGAATTTGTTGTGGCTGCTGCTGGCCTGGAAGAAGATTGATGGGAGCAGCCCAGGGCACCTTCCTCCCTCCTCTCATCTGGACATTCACACCCCTCCACACCTGAGGATTTTCTACACCTGCCCAGGATTTTGATGTAATCCCCTACCTAGGCAAGACCTGCTTGGGGAGGGATGGAAATCTGCTGCTTAACTTCTCATTAAACGTGCATGGGGGGACCCAGCAGGTCACTGCTCCCTCGCCGGTATGGGGTGATCACGGGTCCCACCGTGCTCCCTGCCTGCGCTGCCGAACCTGCTTGTCTGGGGTGAGCGCCTAAAGTAGTGCTAGATAATTTAATGAGAGAAAGTGAGTTTTGCAAAGGAAAAAAGATGTTTTGATTAAAATAATGTGACCCCGTGGCTTTTGATTATTATTGTTTTAATGTATGTACTTTATAAATGTCCCTCAGTTCTTTTTTATGACTATACTGTGACTTTTTTGCAACGTACTGTGACAAATCTCTAGTCCTAATAACGATCAAAGGATTAACCTCGTAACAGGATTTGATTGATTCATTGGCAAGTTTATTAGCACAGAATATGATTTGAAGCACGGCAGAAAGATTGCCTGGTCTTAGCAGACTGGAGCATTAAGGGTAGAGCATGGCAGCACTGCCATTATGAATATTTCATAGAGCTCTAGAAATTAGAGATGGAAAATATCAGAGCAGTAATATCTCATCCATCTTCCTGCTGGTGCAGGTCTGATCCCTCCAGGATATTCTCTTGCACTCTGCCCAGCTTTGTCTTAAATGTCCAAAGCCACAAGCCCTCTTCTGGTGCCTATGACTCTTTAATAGATCATAATCTAGTAAGTAGGGGAATTTCTCAGTGAAGCGTACCTCATTTTCTTTTACTAACTTCTGTGATTTCACTGTAGTAACAGCAGTATTTCCCGCTCAGATTTTTTTTTTTCATGCAAGTTTGGTGCCATATATTTTTGTTTCTTGAAGTCCCAGCTGTTACGATCCCAAGCAAGGAGATTAAATGGGGACTTGCCCACTCTTGCCGAGGTCCAGCCCTCCTCCCTTGACAGAGATCAGCAGGCACATAAAAGTCCAAATGATGACAGACTCCTTGCCTCAAAGTCTGTGGAAATGTCCCAAGAGCGTGGTGGGGAGAGGTCTGACTTCCTGCAAGTCCGAGTAAGGAGACCAGATGCTGAAGCAGAGCTGTTGCCTCCTATACCTGATAGCACAGAGCNTTTTCCAAACATTTTCAAAGGAGACCAGATGCTGAAGCAGAACTTCAGCTGTTGCCTCCTATACCTGATAGCACAGAGTCACCAGCTGTGTTGGGCTGGTTGGGCTGCTCGTGCCAAGAGGGTCTGGTAGCATGAAGCTGTGAAATGCAGTTGTGCAAGGGAGGTTTATTTACTTTGCCTCTCAGCCAGGCTCCTTGTGCTGAAACTGTCTCTCTCTCCAGGCTATAGTCTCCCATGTGCTCTTCAAGATGTGGGTGCCCTTTACTCCATGTGCTGTCTGCCTTGTCCCAGTTCTCCTGAGCTCCCGGAGCCATCTTGGCCTCAGCTTTGAGGTGATCCTCAGCACAAGGACTCTCAGTGTGCACTAAGGTGTCCCTGCCTTGGCTTCCCCAGCGAGATCCCAGGGATGGCACAGGGCTGGCTCTGCTGTGCTGCGTACGTCGTTGCCGAGCAAGTAGGTAGACACGTATAATGGGATGTTTTGAGTGTTTTCTTTGGCTTGATCTTCATTTAGTTTTCTCCAATGCCTGGTAGGGAATTTTATATCCACACTGTAGCTGTGAATGTAGACTACTACATCTATGCTATTCTATTACACCTCTGCATTGTCAAACACTTGGAAATCTGCAAATCTGACAGTAAACAATGTCTGGCTCTCTACCTCAAGTGAGGATTCTGTGATACAACGTGAGAAAACTGACTCTTGTGTTACTTGCTATCTGTTCACAAGAAGGACATACTAGATAGTTACAGGGAGAACCTGTTATTACATTTCCAGCTCAGCTTTTCTAATTTAAAGGACTGGATAGGTAGCCTGTAGGAACCACCTCTGGACATGTCCACTCCAATGCCCTGCTCAGTGCAGAGTTGCTCAGGGACTTATCTAGTCAAGTTATGAGTATCTCCAAGGGTGGAAAACACACAACACCTCTGGGAAAGCCAGGAATAGTTTCATTTAAGCCAACAAAGTTACACCAAAAGCCCTACTTTTGGAGAGGCCCCTAGTTCAGGCTGGGCAGTGAAATAGCCGACTCTCGTCGGTTGGGATGTATGTCTCTGTCACGCTGAGCTTGGAAACTGGGACTGAAAGCTTTGATAAGATGTGCTGTGACAATCTCTGTGAGAAAAAAGTGGTCCAGATGTCAATTTACACCTCTTTTGGAAAGTGCAACGGGTCTGAACCAAGGGCTGAAGGAGGAGCTTTGTGTCTGTGCTGGCCTGATATTGATTCCTGCAGACTGAATTCTCCAGCCCGAGTCCCAAAATGAGTCTGCTGGGAACCGCAGCTCAACATCGCTGCTCCCCACCCCCCGCACCAGACAAACTCCTCTCTGGGTTATAAATACCTGAACCTTCGGTGAGAAACCATGAGATTCCCCATCATTTCTGAGTCTCAGGCAGTTGTAGCTGGCATAACGGTGATTCTGGTGATTAAAGCCTGCTCGTTATCTCACTTACAGAGCATGGGTATAAATCAGCAGTAGCTCCAATGACACCAAAAGAATCAAAATGATATAGTGTGAGATCGAAACGGGGCCTCCAGAACCACTTTAACTACCGCAGCCCTTCCTCAGGGTGACAGCCGGTCTCCGTGGTGCGGGCGCGAGGGGACACTGGCCGATTTACCTCTCCCAGAGGCTGTTACAGCCTCTGACAGCTGAGAAAGGAAAGCGTAGCTGTGAAAGCATTTAAGCCACTATGCTTGTAGTATTGACAAGGGGCTGGGCTTGTCTTAAAGGCTAGAGATAAAGTATGCACAGTGAGAGCAGTGAAAAGCCATGAAAAATCTCGTGTGCTTTTCCGGGAAAGACTGGAGCAGCTCGACTGGTATCCATTTACTTCCCACTGATTCCCACTGGAGACTGGCGGCAGCACGCTATAGAGCTCAATATAAATTGACCTACCCCTTACCGCACCTTGTGGGCCGACAGCTAGGTTAGACAGCAAGTCTCCCAGATTAATCATTATTTGAAATCAAAGTGCGTTTTGCTCCATCCGCGCTAGCTGGCGGGGAGAGGAGGGAGACGGGCTCCAGATGCTGCTCTGCGTGCGCGTGGTGCTCAGCGAGGCAGAGAGGTTGGCGGGGGGATGCTGACCTTTTGAAGGTCGCTGGTGTGGGCCTCGGAGGGTGAGCATTGCGCTCTGCAACGTCCCCAGTAATGCTAGGGCTCGGTCAGTCAGGGACGGCTTTTTTTCCTGTTTGTTTCTTTGGCAAGGAGAAAGATAGGAAAGGCAGACCTGAGTAGGTGGATGGAGAGAGACAGCTAGCACCCAGCTGGAGCATCACAAAACCAGTCGTGCTCAGGGCTGCTCGTCTCCAGCTCGGGGAGAGGGAGAGCCCGTTCAGGGAGCTGAGATGGGTTGTGCTGGTCTGAGCTTGGAGTCTCTGCTGATCCCGGCCAGGCACAAGAAGCCAGGTATTTTATAGACATTGCAAACTTCCATTCAAAACTGCATTTGGATTCAGGTCACATAGCCAGCAGCATGTCAGGAAAACCTAGGGATCCTCCCGAGATCAGAGCTTAACCTGTAAAACAACCTTGGGCTGGAGAAGTATTAACTGTGCCTACATTAAATTAAGAGGAGGTGGCATCTGGGAGAATTTCAAAGTCCACTTCAGCAACCAAAAATCATCAATAACAGAATGTGGAGATTTATGCTGAATCTCTTGATTTATTTGAATCCAGTGGAGCACAGAGACCGATCTGATCTGTTTAAATCAAACTGCGGCATAAGCGTCACTGGATTTTGCTTCTGCCCCGGCAGAAAGTGGGATCTGTCCTGCCGCAGGCTTCACCGATGGAGAGTGCCTCTTTTCTGCAGCGCTGCCAAACCGGGGGGGAAGGTGGGGCACTCTTCTCCATGTCACACTTCAGATCCAGAGGACTTCGTCTCTCAGCCACAGGAGCTAATTATCCAGTAGAATAACCGGCCCGGTGCTACCACTCTCTGCTTTGACTAATTTTAATATCGCTTCATCTTAATATGCAGAAGTAATTTGGTCTACTGAACTGCTGCCATAAATAGAAACACTATAGGTTACGTTGTCAGCAGCCTGAACCAGGGCTCTGCTGTTCCGGGCTGCGGTTTGCCAAGCACCTGTAGTTTGGGGTTCAGTGACCTTGGATAACTAAGTAGTTAATGCAAATCTGGCACTTGCAAGTCTAATGACTTAGCTGCTTCCCGGCTCGCCGCAGCTTGCAGTCTTAGGTACCCAGGCGCTGAGGATGCAAAGGAGGGGAGGTGGGGAGAGGGACGTTTCTGAGTCCGATCCTGCCTCGCTACGCGGAGGGAGCAGACAGCCACCTGCGAAGAGGTGGTGGCTTGCCCGGGTGTGATGCACAGCACTGCGTCAGCCGCACAGCTGTGGCTGCGGGCCGGCGAGGAGATGCCTTCTGTGCATCCGCTGCGTTCATTATAGCCTCCAGACAGGGGCTGGCTCCATCCCACCTGGATGGAGTTATGTTGGGTTTTGTACTTGCTGAAGCAGAGAGAGGAATTCTTCTGCAGATTTGTCAAAAATAATTTTTTTGGTTCAAAGTCTGGAATCAGAGAAGTTGTGCAAGAAAGATGGGCTGACTCCTTAGCTTATACGTGTCCCAAAGCCAGGCCTTTAATTTTTATGTTGCTGCTTTTATCTTGACAGTCCCTGCAAACTTTCAGCATCTTTGCACCGTCGGCAGGGGTAAGTGCTGTGCCTTGACCCCAGCGGCACATTTGACCTCAGTGGAGATGCTCAGGGCACAGAGTTTGTCACCAGAGATCAAGATGGAGACACGTTTGCTGTTAGACACGGGCCTCTTGTCTCTCCCCACCGCCTTGCCTGCCCTCACCGTAATAAGGCCATTTCTATTCTCACCGCCGCAGATGCTCCATGCACATCGCTGGGGGTGTTCGCTATCATGCAGAGCCATACCCGGGTGGGAAGAGACTTGTCCACAGCTCCACAAGAATATCAGTGTGACAAATGCTCAGCGCTAGCCTGTGCCTGTAAAGCACTGCTTGCACGGGCGAAAGATGAGGGAGGCTCCAGCCCCTTGGGCCACCACCTTGTGCGGGAGGAGCTGCGCTCCCTGCACGGGATGGAGGTGGAAAACTGCCCCCTCCAGAGATGTGAGCTCAGTTTGTGCATTGATTTCTGCTTTCTCTGCTCTGTATTTACCAGGGAAGCAGGAGCTGGAAGCCTTACATTGCTTTCAAGTGAGGAATGGGTATAACAAGGTGAGCAGCCCTCCAGAAACCCATTTAGGAAGAAATTTTATTCCGTGCTCTTACCTCAGAATTAATTTTCATTGTTTCCTCGGTGTGGTAGAGCAGAAGCTTCTGGCCAGAAGAGGTGAGATTAACGTACACCTGGAGGCAGGGGTACTGAGAGATTTTCCAGCAGTCTGGACCGCAGCTAAATGAGCAGTTGAAGGTTTCTGTAATGGATGCATTGAGAAGCGAGCACTGAGCCTCTTCTGTCCAGACACTAAGTTGGAAAAAAAAGAGATGTTAGAGCATGGCAAGAATGGGCAATAAGCACTAAACGCAGCTCAGGCTTTGCATCAGGGGGCATCTTGCAGGAGATGGTACGTGTTGCAGGGCTTCGAGAGAAGGCTGGACTTTCTCGTGTTGCACATCGCAGATGGTGCGTTATTCTGTAGTACCCAAAGTTTGTGCTTTGAGCACAAAAATACCCAATTCACTTACGTCTGTGTATAAATGAAAAAGGAACTGGAATTTTTAGTCTGGAGAAGGTATATTTGAAACCAAAGGGAATCAGCAGAAATATCAAAGAAAACAGAGCAGCCTGCCCTGGGGAGAGCAAAATGTGTGTGGTGCTGCATGATGGGACACCCTGGACCAGGACTTGATGGTTAACCTCAAAGTCCACTTCAATTTAAAGCAAAGTCTGGGAGGGCGACTTTGAATTACCGTGGCACGTATATTCATATTCATGAAGACACAATAATACACAAATAATACCACACGCAGCTCCACCTGTGGAAAGGCTTTTTCTAGTGTCAGGCTGCTCAGTTTTCTGTAAGTTAAGTCAGCAGTTGTAATCATTCTGGAGCATTGCAGCTTATCTCTCCTCTCACCAGAGGCTAAAACTGGAATGATGGAGCCTGGACAAGCCCTGGTAATGCTCACTTGGGTTTCTTGCATGTATTTAAAAACCTAAGGCTGTATTTTCCTTAGGGACGAAAGCAGTGGGAAGGGCACCGTGAGGAATCTGTGAGAGGCCCTTCATGGGCTTGGGGAAAGGTTTCACCCCAGGGCTCAGCCCCTCAGCTCCCACCCGGCATGGCTGTCCTGACCCTCGCCATCAACGGGCTGAGGGTCTGCTTGTCCCTCGCCAAACCTACAAAAGCTTTACACGGTAAGTGATATCAAAGATTTCTGACTAATTCTCTTGGCATTCTACTTTGGCAGTAACTATCTTGTATATTCCGTTTTACATTTATATTAAATTACGTTATGGTTTCTGGGGGGAAATCAAGTGAAAGGATTTTTTTTTTCCCCTTCCCAGGCAGTATTTTGTTGGAGGGGTATTGCTGTCTGTAAAGGAGAATAACCCCTGAGGAGATCTGGCTGTGCGAAGAGAAGTGACAGCAAAGACTCCTGGGTTGTCTTCTTTGCTTCACTTTCACCTTTCTGACTACTGTTTTATTCATGCATGGGGGTAATAAAGTAACACCTACCTAAAACAGACTTGTGAAGATGGAATATTTAATACTTCGTAGGTGCTTTGATACCTTCTGGCAATTTTTCGTATGGTTTGTAATATAAATCATCTCTTTCCACATGAGCAATTTTGACCTTAGCAGCCTCTGCAACTGACCCTGGTGTTGCTGAAAGGTCTGGGAGAGCAATTTGGAAAAGCAAATGCTCTTGGATACTTAACAGGTCTTGATCTCTGTTTTCAAAATCTAAACTTTGTCTGGATTTAAAAAGGGACAAATACCTTTATGGCACAAATAAGATGCTGCAAAGCAGTACAGTTTATCCTCATGCATCGCTACTCTTTCCTTATTGTTGCAAGGTCAAGAAGGAACATTTTCCTGTAGGTGCACCAATATAATTGAGGATGTTCATACCAGTTAACTGTAGGCACTTACTACTACTGCCTAAAGAAGAAACCGGTGGTGGATAAGCCAAAACATGCCAGGTATTGGCCACTGCCTCAGGGTGTTTTGGGCATGACAGACTAATGTTTTGATCCCCAATTACACATTTTTCATTCTCTTAACTCCACTGATCAGGGCAGAAAAAGCATTGTTGACAGTCTTATTACAGTCTGGGCTGGATTTTAAATAGGGCTGGTGCTTGAGAACTGATTTCAAATGGTGCTAATGAATCACAAGCCAAACTTTCTGCTCCATGACAGAGAAAGAAGCCAGAGAAGGCCTCAGAAAAATTAAGTGCAGTGCAGTAATGATGAAAGATGATCTTTCACTTTCAGCAAATTACTATATTTCAGGAGGATTTCACTTGTTAAAACGAAAGTAATAACCTACATGGAAAACTACATGCTACAAAGCAGCTTGATTTCTTTCCCAAATTAATTCTCCATTCTTCATTTGAAAGTGCGTTGTTTCTTGAGGCTGCTAAATATTTTTGCTGTTTCCTCCTGAGTTTGAGCTTTGCAGCAACAGCCCCTGAGAAGCTTCCAGGGTTCGGCAGACTGCTGACCAGCTGATATGGATATAGCTGTGGCAAGCCTAAAGCTCATGGATCAAGAGTTCGTCAAACAGGGATCTAATTCTTCCTTCTCTTATGCTGGTATTACTCAACTCGCTTTCACTGTAGTTATGCCTAATTTATACTGGGGTATGGAAGTGGAGAATCAGGTCTGTGTTGAACAAAGGAAAAATTATAAAACTTTAATGAGACGTGTCAAAAGAATAAGCCACAAGAAGTCAGCTGGAGCAGAGAATGTGAGATCAGGGTAACCATCACGAAATTACCTTTGCATGTAAGACCGCAGCAAGGTGATTCCCAGGAGAAAGTACATCATGATAGAGCACACCATCATGGCCAGCCCGAGGAGTATGGCCCGGTCTTCTCCGGCTTTTAGAGCTGTGACTGTTTTCCTTTTGTCCAGTAGATCGTGATCCCTGATTTTTTGGTAAATATTTCTGAGGTTGAAAATAATACATTCTTATGTGAAGTTCACATTTAATCAATGAACCCTCTACAGATTGGGTAGTTCCACCTCCATACCCATCTCGTGAGAGAGAAAGGCTTAAGGGTCCTCAGGTGTCCTTTTTCATCGGATTCACTCTGACCTGGTGGGAACTTATTCATCTCCAAAACAAATTATAGCCATTTCTGAAAAGGTAAAAGCCTCTTATAGCAAATATAAAGATTAGACCCTTGTGCCAGCTCAGTAAATCCTTCTTTGGTACAGCTTCGTTGGCTCTGTTGAATTACACCATAGGTGAATTTGACCTGTCAATGCCAACTTAGGCCACTAGAAGATGTTGAGGTATATGAAGTGACTTTTCTTCAGTTGAATATGGTAACAGGTCTTATGTTACCATATGTAGAAAATCGCCTGAAGAAAGTTGTCTCTAAAATTATCTGAAAGGACCACATTCTTTTTTTGCTTCCCTACAGGCTAGTGGCTTTGGTAATTTTCCACCCTGAGTGTGACTCAAAGCTCATGAAACACTACAGGGATTTTGCAATTGATTTCTGTGGGTTTTTTGATTGGGAGCTTATTTACTTTATTTATAAAATAGCTTTCTGGAAGCCCAGTTACTCATTACAGTGAAACCCTCGCAGAAAATTATCCATCAAAGCTATTTGTTCTGGGATTAAAAAAAAGAAGATACAACAAACCATTCCCCCTTCAGCAGAGAGTCCTTTGCATTTTCTAACCATAAGTCCTTCTTTCATCTCCAAGCCTTTGATGATTCAATGGGTCATGAGGACACAATGGTGAAGAAGGAAATATTTGAGTACATTTCAAACACACTCAAACTTTGTGGGTTTAAAATGTACTTACAGACCTGAGGCTGGTCAAAATCTCCTGTGTTTTCTGTTACGGTTCTTTTGAATCATCCAGGCAGCACCCGAAGCATGTGAACCGCACACCTCTGAGCCCTGGCACCACCATAACATGGACATAGTAGTACACGTGGAAGAAGTTCCTCTTCTACTGTCTGCAAAATGGCAGGTGAGCAACATCAACATCACTTTGGGCTCTAGCAAACCCACCACTCATTTAAGCTGAAACCACCAAGTTTCACTCAACCTTGGAAAAAAGCACTGTGTGTCAGACCGACCATATAACTTACATTCACCAGCAGGGACAAAGAAATAGTGTTAAGACAGATGTAAAATCATACATAAACACAGTAGAAACAAGAAAATAGGTTTAATCATAAACTCCCTGAAACGGGAATTGAATTGTATTTAGATGATGAGTCATAGCCAGGAAAAACACATATGGTGTAGGGTTTTATAGCAAAAATTTTGCTTAGATGGTAGTGCAGTCAATAGTCTCCCATACCTAAGACCCCTTGAGGTTTCTTCATCCAACTGTAATTTACATCTTTAGATGTCTATGGTTTCTCTTCAAACCCATCCTTTAAATCTTATCAATGTTTTCCTAGTTGGAAATGAAATGGTAATTCATCCTGTCAAATTTTTCTCTGGTGTTGGGGAGAAAAAATACATTGTGAACTGGCAGATGCAATTGCCTTCAAAGAAGTAATGTAGAGTAATAATCTAATATTACTTTTCTATTATTATTTATCAAACTGTATTTAACTCTGAGAGCTGCTATTAGGATTTGCATTGCTCCCAAATGGAGGCAGGCAGGAAGGCAGAGATTGTCATGCAGTTCCAGCACATTAACCGATCACACAGCATAACTTATGTCAGTGCGTAGACATAAAGCAGAGACAGTGCAATCGCTCACTAATGTCACCAGAGCAGCCAGGACATAAAAGGGATACAAATGGACAATTTGAAAACAAATAGCTAATTGAGAACGGTTACAAATACTTCCCATGTGGCCCTGAGCCAAGAAACGTGCAATGAGAGGAAAAAAAGGATGGACTGAGGGGTATGTTGTAGAAATGATCTATCTGGCAGGTGACGGGCGAAGGGGACAGTGTGTGGTGACTGCCTGCCAGGCGGATCTCCTACACTCGCCTGCCATGGTAAATAAAGCTAAATAAAGCTCTGCCTCGGGGGTCATGCTCGGAGCAGTCGTTCAGTTGCTCTTTTGCAAATATTTGTTAGTGAAAGCCCTGAACAACAGGAAAGTGGTAACCCCCAGTGCACCTTACTGAGGGCTTTTTTCTGCTGAAACCCTGCCAGGAGTCAGTCTGGTAACACACGCCAAGGCGTGCGGTGGTGTGGCACGTGCCAGCGCGTGATGCACCGGTCCTGACGCAGCCCAGGAGACACGCTGAGTAACCGTCCCTCCTCCTCCTCCCCGCTCGTGCCTGCGCCAGGGAGGTGCCAATTTGTTCAGTATGATACTGGGAACATCTGCTATTACCAGACTTCACATTTTTGCCCCTGAGATCCCTGGTTTTGGGGGACATGATATGTTGTGCAGAATATTTTGCCACTAACAGAGCAGCCTTGGCACCTCCTTAGCAGCAGCAGTGGCCTGCACACGTGTGCGTGCTGCTCCGTGGGGGGGATTTTGTGTACGTGTGAACTTTTGGCACAGCCCAGGGACCTCTTTCTGCTCGGTGAGCTAGAAGAACACCGTGCTTAGCTGGCTGATTTTGGATCCCAGGGCTGCACAGCCTCAATTAGCTGACTGCTGTGGTGAGTTTAAGTACAGATCACGGCATCCCGGACACTACTCGTCTAGGTGACTCCGTCTAATGCTTATGATTACCTGTGATAACTCCCCAAATATGACAGCGAAGGGGGCTGTTTGTTATTAAAGAAGTGCCAGCTGCCAGAACATGGGGTCTCTGCCCTGTTTAAAGACATTTAATAGAAAGCAAGCCTCCAAGGACAAAAGGTCTTTGCTCTCCTGATCGTTTCCAAGCTGAAGTTCTCCCCTGCTAAATCTCTGTGTCCCTTTTGCCAAATTGCTCAGAGGATACGGGCTGGCTGCTCTACCCAGGCTCAGCTGCCAGAGAGGAAACCTCGGCCGTGACCATGCCTGCTGGGGACAGAGCAGAGATTTCCCTCTCTGTATCTCTCTGCACAGCAGCAGCGCGGGGATCCCTCTGCTATGTGGTCAGGTGCTCCTTACGCATTCTCCAGAGGAAGAAGGGAGGACCTATGTGATGAAATTAGGCAGCCCAGGTTATGTTAGTCAGCCCGAACACGAGACAGTCAAGGAGAATTACAGTGCCTGTTTAAGCTTACTGGCCTTAGTAAGATATTCTACTTCTTCCGTAGAGTTGCTAATATTTGCTGCAGCCAAGACCTTTATTTGCCATCATGAGGGACATGGCCTTTTAGCACTCGGTTATGTGAAGGACAACCACATGCATCCTATGTGCTCTGTGCTCTGCTGGTGTAAGACTGCGGCACAGCTCTGGGCATATGACGAATTTATTGGCAAGTGTATAGGAACTGTTTGGTATGCCAAGGGCTTGCTACTGGGCAAGCCCACGCAGAGAAGGAGAGGCTAAAGTAATGCTTCTTCCGACCCAGTACAACTGTTCTTGTTTCACTCCCAAATGGGTAGATCTAGGAGTGCTGCAAAGTGGGTCTAATTTTCTCCCTGGAAATCTAGAATAACCAGGCACCTGCCATTACTTTTTTTTTTTTTTTTCCTCTTAATCAACACAGATCGCCTACCCTCAAGTTCCTTCCCTTGCAAATGGACCATGGTGTGACACTGAGGGAGATGCTGCCTCCTCCAGCACTGCGCTGTCATGGGGCTTGTCAGGTGGGCATACCTGCCTGCCTGCCTGAATTATTCAGAGTGACTTTGAATTCACATTCACTTTGCTGATATCACAGTTATTATGCAGATGTCACTCAAATTACCTCATGTTGAGGTGTCTACTGATATCAGAAATCCTTGAATGCAAGGGTGAAAAAACCTTCTGTATTTTACCTGCAGAATTCCCAACGCTCAGGGATTTTTCTGCTCAGAAGCCAATTTCTTTACATTTTTCTTTACAGAATATATTTAGCTGCATCAGTTTTTGTTATTAGAGCTATGGCAACAGGAAATCTCTCTGGAGCTTTCACAAAAGTCTCAGTGATAGTTGTAGAAGGATTCCTATTGATATGAACAGGTTTTTTTCACTCAATTCTTTCCCTCTTTCCCACCAAACTGGACCAAACTGAACCAAACCAAACCAGTGCTTTGGTTTTCCAAGCTTACAATGTTGTGGAAAGCGTAATTAGCTGAGAAATAATTAGGGCTTGACAAGGTTTCCGAAGCATAAAAAGTGGCAGTTGGGGAACAGTGGATATCTAAACCAGCAATCAAATACATAAATTTGCTTGATTTGACTTTGCTTGATCCTGCAAAAAGAGATGCCCGAGAGATACCTTCCACCCAGGAGGAGGTGATTCCTCTGCAGAAAGTGAGCCATTCCTGCACAGGTTATTATTACGGTGCAATCCCTCAGAAGTCTGTGGTTGCAGCATGTGTTAGGTGACAAGTTTGCTGCTCCACATGACAATCTTCCTGTCTGAAGTTTAAAGAAGAAAAATTCCTAGGAAAGGGTCATTTAGGGCAAGTATTTTCTCTAAAATGCACTGCCTGTTTGATATAGGGATGCTGCTGGTGACCTTACATGTGTTAAAATCACTGCCAGACACTGGGGATGAGTTTCTCCCGCTAGCAACACTTGCTCTGTGTTCACACCTCTCTTCTGCAGTCCTGAGGCTGTGGTCAGCACTCTCCTATTTCCATTGTCTCTTCCCCTCTTTCCCTCCTGCATTTTATTAATCACTCACAGGGTATGAACAATTCCTTCTGCACGGCTTTACAAGACCACCTGGGAAATAGACCCACCCAAAGGCTTAAAACAGCTCTTGAAATTACCACGGCTGGTGTGTAAGTACAGAGATACTGCTCCCCACCTCCCTATTTCTGCAAGCAGAGCTCTGCCCAGGGTTTAAGCTGACCGGATGCCGGTGAGCCCTGTTTAGCGCAGCGCTCAGCCCAAGTTAATAAGTCCCACTGAAAGGCATGGTGTGAGTTGAAGGCCATGCTAATCAGGAGCACATGGCTTCCAGCCAGCCCAACGTGTGGGCAGATGTCTCCTCCAAGTGTCTAACCTTGGACCATCCTGTCCATGACAACGTCTTAATGCAGAAGAACATTAGCCTGGGGAAAATTCAATTAAAAAGGAGATGTGCAGAAGTACATGAGGCGGTTAGATAACCAACTCCAACTGAAAGTCCATGGAAACCTGCTGCCAAGCCGGCCTTTGTGGCTTCAAAATATCTGTTTGGGATTGGATTATCAAAAGAGCTGAACACCTATGCAACCTTTGCAGAAAAGTTCAGCAAATGGGCCAATTCTCCAAAGAAACTTGGCGTCCTGAGGCCAGCTCTGCTGCCTGAACTCATGAGTGCATTTTCTCAAGCAGATGCAAACAGTAATGTCTCATTAGAATAACTGAAGAGTGTGTTTTGCTAATTGGCACTGTAGCTACATTGACCTCTGTTTTTGTTTCACCGGAGACTGATTTTTTGTGATTACATTTAATGGTGACTTCAAGGGGAACTGAAGGAGAGGAGGCAAGGGAGGGAAGGGGGAAAGAAAAGTAAAGAAGGGGAAAGAAAAGAAAAGAAGGGGAAATGTGTCCAGTTGTGACAAGACAAGCTGTCCAGCAAATCTCAGTACAAAGGAGAGAGATTTTGGAAGGATGAGTCTGAGCATTACTGACAACTGTTCTTTCATCAGTGATATTTAACTTCTTTCATTCCCAACTGAGTGCTGCCTTTGTCTATGGACTTAAAACTTCTCCTTCCCTTTCTTTCTCTTCTGTGTAATTCCCTGCTCACCTGGGAGACCCAGCAATTCATTTATTCCTCTGTCCCCTTCAGCCTGTTCCTTCCAGCAACACCACTTAAGTGGGCTGTTGGGATACTTTCAAGCTGCTTGTCAACCTCCAGCTGCTGTATGTATTGTGCACACGCTCATCCTCACACACGCATGCATATGAACAGAAAACATCTCCGACAGCTGGATGCGTCATCCAGATGTGTAAAAGTTAGACAGGGCAATGATCTGGCTGGGGGAGAGGAGGTACTGTGTGCATGTTGTCTGGAGGGAGGTGCGGGAGCAGTGTGGGTGGAAGCAGGACATCTGCAAAAGGGATAAAGCCTTCACAGGCATTGGAGCTGAGGCTGCAAACCTGTGGCTGGGGTTAGTGTGCTTTTAAATGTGCGATGTGTGTGTGCTGACCTCAGAGATGGTCATGGTGTGCTGCTGGTGTCCTGGGAACACGAAAGACTTTGGCCATGGCTCTGGTATTGTCCCTCCACTCTGTTTTGGCTTGGGACATTAACCCTGGCACTCATCAGCTGGTTGTGTTGTCGGTGGAGCAGTAGCTGTGGGGGGTGAGAGGCAAGGGGGGGCACCCCTTGCATCCCTCCTCCCCCCTCAGTGCCAGCGCTGAAGAGAAGCTACAGGCCATACTCCTAAAGATTCAAACCTGTAAGAGACAATCAGCATAGATGCCATTTACCTTTTCTCATCATGTCTGTAAGATGTAGAGCTCCGGCCACTGGTCCAAATAAACATTTTAGAGGGTTGCCCAGTGTTGGCTTTGCTCGCTGCAGTGGGACGATGGAAGGACCTGGGGGAAGAGGGATAATTTTTGTCACTGCCCATCCAAGGCGGCAGACCAGATTATATCCAGTGTGCCAAATCCCCCGTGGCCGTGCCCAGTGCGCTCTGATGATGGACCATTTGTTAACCCAAGGTGAGACGTAAAATAATGGGGATGACTGATCAGTGGGTGGGAATGAAGGATAAATCTCATTAACCCCACTGGTAAAACGTGATCCTGGCTAATCAGGCTTAGCTATGCCCCACACTGCAAAGGATTTGCACCATGGACAAGAAATAATCAGTAGTTTAAGAAAAGGTAACAGCTACATCCAATGTTCTTATGTCAGTATTTTGGGGGTAGAAAGTGGCTATTGTTTAAGCACACACACGTTCATTACAGCTTATTGACTGTACAGCAGCTCTCAGTACGATAAGACTCTCAAGGAAAGTGTCTGAGTGAGGCACAACTATGAGACATAAATGTAGCACTCTGTGGAAATGTAACTGATGTGACAAAGACATTTTTTCCCACAGAGAAATTACTGTCCCGAGGCTACTTGGCCAGACCAGTTAGATTCCTGCCCAGGGGCTGCTTTGTTTCACAGCAGGGTACGAGACCTTCTGCCTTCTCTCAGGACCTCAGGGTCTTCTGAAGAGGGGAAAAGTCTGAGGGGTTTCATTTTAATGACTGAATTGGAACCCTGTAGTTCAATTAGATCTCACAGAATCAGAAATACAGAGTTGAAAGGATCTCAAGAAGTGTTGCTGCTCTCTTGCCCTGATTCAAGGCACGGTCACTATATCTATGTTATTCCTAGCAGGTTTTGGTTGCCCTAGATCAACTGAAGTTGAGTAACCATTTTTCCAAGTGGTAACTTCATCGCCAGTATAGGCTGTACTGGACCTGCCAGTGGGGCTACACCTCCCCTCATAGCTCCTAAACTGCTCCTGGTTTTAGTGAGGCTCAGTTAAAATCTCCATCTTGGAGAACTGGGCCCCTCTTGGCGAGGGCAGTATTTCACACTATTTCATGGCACAGCACTTTGTGCTTTTGCTGCATTCAGAGAAAGGCTTAAGAAAAAAATGAAATATTCCAGATACCGCATGCTTTAATGCTGAAGTTTTTCATACACTGGAGGCCGTTCTTTAGCTTATTGAAAAATAAACCTGGCTGTTGATGCTGTCGGCAGAGAAGGCACATGAATTCCTCAGTGCTCCTCGCCTGAAAAAGTCTGTAATGTCACTATCTACATAATCATGCAAAGGGCTAATCTCAATATTTGCATAGCGGTGAACCTGGGAGAATACTGAAATCCTGTAGAGGTGGCTGCAGGGGAAGACTGATGTGAACGGGAGCCAAAATCCATCCGTACGCAGACAGGCTGATGGGTGCCAAGGGACCGGGCTCTCCATCTGGAGTCAGCCCAGAGCCCCACCACGGGGTCCGTGACGCAGAGCCAGGCCAAACTCACACCCCGGTTTGGCAGCTGGCTGGGCAAACTGGCTAAACTGGCGACTCTGTCACCTTCTCTCTGCTGGGATCCTGTTGCTCCCTGTTGCTGCGATGCTCTGAGACGCTGGCTCAGAACTGGGGCTTGGAGGCAGGGACCTTCCTTGAAATTACAGGCAAAGCTTTTGTGCTGCATTCATGCACAGCGAATTGGGCCAGAAGGTGGGAGGCAGAAGGAGGGGAATCTCCCCCATCCCTTTCCCTGACTCTGTGGTCATCACTGCAGCTCTGGGAGCCAAAAAAGAGTATTTTCTTTCCTTACAACCACTGTAGTTACGTATTGGGGAATAAACAATGCGAAGAGGCATTTCCTCCCTGAAATAACTATAGTTTAGAAGGTGAAATAGCATCTACCAGGATCTAGTCAATCTACCCACTAAGAAGTGTTTTTATAATGATCATGGCTAGAAATTTGGGTTGCAGGAGCCTGGGTCTAATGCTCACTCTGCTAGGGAAGATAGCACCTACACTACCCCAGACAGCACAACAGCGACCGCCGAGCCTGCGCCGAACGAGTTGGTGTTTCTGCATCGAGCAATGCAGGATGGCTCCGAGCAGCTATCCAAGGGTCCGGAGGCCACGTTGGGTATTGGACTGAGACCTGTGCCAGGCTGAGCCCCTTAGTGCTGGAAAATAAAATGATGTATTTGCCACCGCACCCTTTAGGATGTCACACGTGGGCTGCACGACAGGAAAGCTGCCACAGCCTGAGCGGTCCCAGAGCCAGTAGGAGGTGGTGGTGAAAGCTATTAGAGTGTCTGTTCTTAATTAAGTAAAACTTGGGCACACATTAGAGGTGATCAGCAGCTTCTGCTGCCTGTCTGAATCAACAGGGACACCTGGGCAGGACTGCCTGGGCAGGGAGGCAGATTTGCAAGCTTCGCAGCAAATCACAGGAGAGTCACCTGGGTGAGAGCTGGGCGCGAGGGTGCTGCCCCACCAAGGGGATGCCAGAGAAGCAAAAGGGGTGTATTTCTTCCCCCCCCCAAAGTCAGAATGATTTCAGACTCCCTTACAGTGCCAGTGCCCTGGAGCGGTCCATATGTGGCAGCATTAATGCTGCCTGCTTCATTAGTTGGGCAATCCAAGCAAACCATCACTATTTAACACACAATTACACACCTAATTTTGTGTAAAACTGTTATACTGATGACATCACAGCAGAGGCCAGATGTAAGCCACCAAAGTCCATGGTTCCTTTAGGTGCGGCTTAGCTGTAAGGTAAGAGCCTTTTGCGGAACGATAACAACACGAACTCCCCAAGACCCTCCTTTGAAGGCCTTTGGAGGACTTGTAACTTGGAACGGTTACATCCTACAAAACAGTGTCTTGCTCCACCAGGTCAATTACCAAACTTCCATGCCTTTTTCTTCCCCTGAGTTAATCCCAAGGCAGGACTGTGAACCCCGTTCCTTCCCTGTCCCCTCTCTCTTTTCTGAGAAAGCAAGTAGCGCTACTCTTTTTTTGCCCATTGCCTCTCTGAGTCAGCTGCTGGCAACATATTTTTATCATGCAACAAGTAATCAGCCTGTGAAACTCATTACTGCAGGATGTCAGCCTGGCATTTAGAGTAAAAGTAGATTGTGCTATTGCTTGAACAGACGGAGCTCCTAAAGTCATGATGATACCTGTTAAAAAACAGTTTAGAAGAGGTGCTTCAAGCTGCTTTTTGACTATCAGGAGTCTAGGCGATATTCCTATAGGGCAGGTTACCAGCAAACTGCTGTACTTGATGTGACTTTTGCTGGAGTCAGGATGCTGGGTTGGACCCTGGGCTTTCTGCTTGACTTTGCCTGAACGTTGCTGTCTCCTTCATTATTTACCCAGTGCGGCATCAACACAGTTGTCTCTTGGCATGGTTGACCCACAGAGAGGCACGAAGGCCATGCTTTGGTTTTTACAAAACACGCCTCGTTCTTGGCGTTCAGGTCTGTTCTGAATAAATGCACAATGTTTAAGGGAGAGATGCCGAGTAAAAAGTGTACAATCTCCTATGAATACATGTAGACCTGTGCCCAGGGCATTTCACTGCTCTGCACTGGCTGAGGAGCAGCTGACACAGTGGGTCTCCCCAAGGCTGGCCCACGTCTCCCATCTTCCCCCATTCTCATCCTCCTCTTGAAGATTATCTTCTGAAGAACTTTATGGACCTTACTAGAAAATCTGACAAGGTTTCCACTTTTTCAGCCATTGCAAGATGAAGACTTGAGATAGTTCTTATAAGATTAGAACTACTCTGCCCCATCCTAAAAAGTGTCAACATGTCCACCCAACAGCAACCATCTGAGGGAGGACTGCAGCGTGAAGAAAACATACTGGGGCAGCATTTGCTGCAAATTGCTCCAAAAAGGATGTAATTCTGAGGGTGAATCTCAAAATCCTCAGCTGGTGCCTTGGTAACTATATAACATGCTCTGTTGTCCTCACTTTCACCCTGGACTAGCTGCTTTCCTTCCTCAGGCTTTGGTTTATGTCACGATTGATATGAAATGTCCCTTACCTCTAGGTCACCGGATATGTGAACAGCCAAAGAGGGATATTGAGGACCACATTTTTAGATGGAAAGCTGCTTTTTATATGTGTGTTTATTTGTAATTGCCGCTGTCTATGTTAATCATAGGGTTTCTGAGACCTTGGAGAACCATTTGTGGCACCAAACTAATGAGCTTTGCTCCCCTTATGGCATTTCATTTCCTGGGCAATGTGGCCACTGTAAAAGAGCATCACTTGCATTAATTCTGCCTCATAAAAGACATCCTGAGTCATCAAAACCCAACAAAAGCTAAACATTCACCTAAAGATACAATCACTGACCTCTTAAGCTTTGTCTGAATACACCCATGCTCATGCTGCCAAGTGCTCTGCTTCCTTCATCCCAGTATTTCCCAGCTGGATGATTCATTTGAATCCTGAGGCGGTTCCCTGTGAGACCTGAAGTTTTTCTGCTAGCCCACATGTTAACCTCTCTCCATGCCACAACACAGGGGTCAGTGCCCGTTCTTGGACAGACAGGGTGGCTGCTGTTGAGTGATGGGGGATATTTATCTCTCTCATGGCTGTAGAGCCTCTTTTTGGGGTGGTCCCACCCACCATCACCCACAGGAAAAGGAAGAGGCTGAAACCAGTCATCAAAGGCAGCCTGCAAGGGGATGGTGGTACACTTTGGGGTGAATTTAGTGAATACAGACAGTTAGACGCTATGCCCCAATAGGTCTTACCCACACCTATGTCTGATGACAGTATGTTTTCCTATGGCTTTGCTGAGCCAGAAAACAGAGAGAAGTGTCGTGTGATGAAGGGTGGAAGAATAAATAAAATGGCCGGGTGAATTCCTGATGTAAAGTGTAGCCTGACTGCCAGGTAGTCTGGCATTCAGGTGCCTTAGGGCGTGGAAGAGTTTCCCAGGCAGAGTGGTGGAGATAACTACTAAATTAAGATGCTCCTGTTTGATTCAGGAGATGATACAGGGGAGTTTTCTAGTCCTGGTATTGAAAGAATGTAAGAACTGGACCCAGGACTAAAAAACACTGCCTGAAATTTCTGACTCCCAGGTATGATCAATGGCTACAGGAAGGGGTAGATGGAAGCAGAGCTACGGCAGGGAGAGGGTGAAGAGAAATCCAACTGGGTGCCAAAAACTGAGCAGGCATCTGCCTGGGTTATCTGAGTGAGACCCGCTGTGGCTGTGGCTGTGGTGTGATACGAAAGGCCCAATACACGTGTACCAAGGGAGGTTTCTTTCACACACTAGCACTGAAGATGTAAACCAGAAACCAGGTGAACACCTAGCTGGTAATTCCCCTGTTCTGACAGAGGAACAGTGGTTCTTGTGTAGTCAAAATACCGTTTTTCTCTGCAGGTCTCCATCTGCGCACAGTATCTGCTTGCCCTAATTCCACTTGTCTGCGGCCGTAACAGAAGAACAGCAAGCATGGACCAAGAACAGCAATAAGCTAACTCATAAATGAAATGCATCTGCATTAGTAGAAGACAGTTACCACTTAGGGAACATTTAACGCTCTGGCAGCAGCAACACTAAATTGTGAAGCAGCAAAACCAATCTCAAATGGTGTATTTCTGCCTCGTGACCGGACTTTGCTATACCACAAGCTAATAGGCAAAGTGCAGGACAGAGTGACATAAATAACTGTTCTCGTTGGAGCATTTCAGGAGCTCTGGCTGTACTCACTGGCTAATCCAACTGGCAGATGACCTTGAATTTGGGGTTTCTCATTATGACAAGGGGAAAATGGGCAATGGGCAGCTGGTGTTAATGTACTGACAAGAGTTTAAGAAGACCAATAGCTAATGAGGCTTCATTAATGAATTCACCTCGATTTCTGGCCCTTCTCCTAAATATACCCAGAGCTCAGAGCTGAGCTCTTCATCTAGTTTTTGAGTTGAATGAGGGAGACACCTTGGATCCAGGGCAGTCTTGTTGGAGTCCTGCAGTGCAGGCATGTCTAAGACACTGCATGTCAAAAGGAGGAGGAGAACAGGGCTGCCAGTGATGACGGAAGCCATCACGTGGGGATGCAGTTTAGCTGTGTGTGGAAAACAGCAGCATTTGGTTTGTTTTCAAAGGCAAAATTTCTTTTAACTTCAAGTCATCCTTTATGATGACATCCTCTCCCCAGTATATGCAGGAGTAAGAAAGATATTCAGAAAGGCTGAAGTATCTATACCTCTTCGCTACATGACAACATGCAACATCCTCACACTTCAAAGTGGAATTTTCCAAAATAACCTCTAAATCTTCCAAGTTTCCAATTAATGATGGTTTTTTTTCTCCAGTGCTGGCTTTCTGTGTTTTGAAAAAAACTTTCAAGCCTTGCCATTTAATGATGCCTGTCACCCCCAGGCTTCCTCTTTCCCAAGAGCCACCTGCCTAGTACGAATCTAAGTAGCCCACACAGCACGGATATAGAATTTATAGTCTTCATTCTTCCTGATTTTTTAACTTTAACTTCTCCACTTTTTCTTTTTTTTTTCCCCAATGCCTCTTCCTATACTTTACTATAGCCACGATGACTTTGCTCACCCTGGCTGCACTGCGTTAGTCTTAATTATTCTGATTTAGCTGATTGAAACAGCAACTTTTTGAAGAAATTCCTGTGTCCCCAGGTCAGCTACAAAGGAGGGAGCTACTGTCTGTCATCGTAAGCAAGAGATTTCCAACTTCTCTTCTTCAGCGACCTTCTGACCACCGCGGAGCAGTCTGGCACTTCAGACTCAGCTTCCTCATCTGTACAAGGGATGCACTAGTCCCATCACTGTACCTGGCAGAGGACATTTTCAGGCCACTTTCAGGTAGCAGAGCATCTAGTAAAGGGTGGGCCCTTATTACCGTCCTCGTGTTTTGGTGCTGGTGAGTTTGCAATCCAAGCACGAGGCAATGCCCTCGTGTTTTGGTGCTGGTGAGTTTGCAATCCAAGCACGAGGCAATGCCTCTCTTGGCACGTTGCAGTCACCGAGGATCAACGTTTGTGAGGAACAGCTGAGGATAATTGTCCCCTTTGCCTGTCAGGACTCTGCAAACATTTTTAGCTTTCTGTGCGGAATTTGAATTTACGTAGCAAGTGACACATTGGACAAGCACTATATTCATCATCTCAGCTGCTCTCTGGCTTCAGAGAAGGGCACAATCTGCCTGTAAAATGGGCTGGCTTTGGGAGCGGGTGTCGCAGTGGCAAGCGCTGGGTCACCCCCCTGCAACATGCCCCTAGTCAGTTGAGCCAAGGGAGTTTTATGAGGAGGTCTTTTCTGCCAAAGACCAGGTAGGATTACACTGACGAGGTCAGGATCCTGGGGGTGAGAATGAAGGCAGTGGAAGTGCTGCACTACCTCACTTGACGCTCTCCTTTAAATCAGCACACGTATCTGTAATTGCAGAGGGATACATCACCTTGGGTGCTGCACTGCACTGCACCAGAGGAGCTATATGGCTCTGGACCAGGCTGGCTGGCTAAGAGCACATGGGTGGCACAGGGGTGGCAGTGAAGATGCTCTGTGTCTTGCGATCACGCCATGATAAACCCAGTGGGAAATGGAGAGAGGGTGAGAGAGAGGAGGCAAGGTGGAGGCTCAGTGCCGCATTGCTCCTCCACTCCCAGGGCTGGGAGGCGTTTCCAGCTCCGTGCTGAAGTCAGTCTCTTTGATGGTCATCAAGAGGGAATGACCTTTTCCCCAGTGGAGATTTTGTGGGTACCCATTTGACCAGATCTTAGAGAAGGCTCTTTTGGATACTAAAAAGACTATTTCTAAGAATAATTGATTGCACAGTGGGAGCTGCACACCTATGCTGAGGTGAAGTGGCTTCTGTCTCAGCTCTTGTTCCTGCACCACTGTCATCTCAAGGCACTGAGATTTACAGCCCAGACTGTGAAGCAACAGGGTGTTGGCACTGCTGTTTTACAGGTGATGAACAGAGGCACAGAGGCTGCCAAGACCTGGCCAAAGTCTTCCAGGAAGTCTGTGGTGGATGCAGTGGAGAAAATAGCCTAAAAGATGGTGGACAACCACTTTCCACCCAGTGAGGAGCGAGGAGAGTCAAGACACATACAGATTCCCATGTCAAAGAGAAAAGGCAGAGCCTTGCTTTGGGGAAGCACCAAGTCCCATCCATGGGGACATCCCCTCCAAATCCAGCTTTGTGCAACTGTGCCTCAGCTTTACACCCCTCCAGAGAAGACCTGATCTGAGAACTACATGGCTTTTAAATATCCCTGAAGAGAGTGTTTCATTTCAGGAAAGCAGTGCTAAAACCCTGCTGGTGTGTTTGCGGGTGGGGGCACAGGCAGGGGAAGGGTGATGTGCTGCTGGGGACAGGGAGGGCACCAGCAGCCCTTAGGGAAGCCACAAAGGAGAAGCAGATCACACCATTGATGCGGCTGGGGAGAGAGGTGAGGGCAGAGGAAGATAAACAGACGCAGAGCAGCACCCAGAGGAAAAGCACAAACAGACAGGGCAGATATGGCAGGAGTGTTTTTTTTCCCACCTAATTCCTTGAGCGGGTCAATCATCTTTTATCTCCTTTGAGTCAGTCCCCGTGCCATGGAGAGCACCAGCCGGAACAAAGCAAAGGCAGAGGCGAGCTAAAACTACTGCCCAGCGGGAAGTGAATGCTCTGGCACTATTTATTTTTGAGTCCACATTTGGATTAGCTGTAAAGAGCTGTGTGGATAAGCAAGCAGGCAATTACAGCTGGGACGTGCTGCTCGTGAATGGAAACAGCTCCAATCTGCTCAGGACATATTGAAATTCTAATTCAGTTAGATTCCTTTAGTTACAGTGCTCATCACAGACACTAAAAGAGATGGGATTAAAAAATAAATACAACTCTTATGTTATCTTTGGTCTGTCTTCTCTTCCGCCCTCCTCTCCCCTCCCCTATTTTAGCTGTCGTTTGACTTTATTTTCTGCGGTGAAATACAGCAGTCTGCATTTAGACCGCTTGTTAATTTTTACAAGGATCTAACAGACTGCAGCTGGCCAAACATGCGCGCCGCTAACAACGGGTGGGCAGTCAGCGTGAATACGAGACCACTGCTGAGGTTTCACGTGTCACATCTTACTAAAGGCCATTTACTCAGAGACGTCTGTTATTCCTGCAGGTGTGACACTGAGGCGCAGAGCAAGGAGGCAATTCGCACAAGCGCTGCGCTGGCTTCATCCCTGGTTCAGACCAGTGCTCAAGTCCACCAGCCCGCACTGCTGCCCCAGTAAGCAGGTTGGCTTCCTGCTTTGGGTATTGGTGTAAAGCTACTTCGCCATTGCAGGCAACTGCTTTTGCATCGGGTTTGTGCGGGTGAGTTAGGAAAAGATCTGATCCAAAACAGTGGCCGGGGAGTGCTGGATCGGCCCTGCCAGTGTGACCTGGAAATTCAAGCAAGTTATTTAACTACATACTCGTTGAGTTTTCCTGGCTGTCAAAGAGTGATGTTGTACTAAATCTGCTGGCATACGCAAGGAACAGTTAGTTGAGATCTAAATGTCTGAGATTGCCAGATTGGAGGAACGAAAGGAGCGCGACCTTGGGTCTCCAGCTGCCTGGCAGTTGTGCTTCACTCACGACTGGTCTCTTGGACCTGCTGGAGGACCTCTGAATGCAGCAGGATGTCTACAGACGGGTTGTGAATAGTACCGACCACATCGGCTTAGAAACCTGGTTATGACAGACACGGGGTAGAAATTACTTGTCTCCCTTGAAACTAAGAAAAGGACTTGATCGGGAAAGACAGATATAACACCTCCATAGCACTGATACTGAGGCACAGACCTGTGAAATGGGCTCATCTGTGGTAAAAGCAAACACCCAGCTTGGATCTCATAGAATCATAGAATCATTTAGGTTGGAAAAGACCTTTAAGATCATGAGCATCTTTCCTTTTTATCTTATTACAAAAGGGTAGGTTTTGCAGCATAAACACTCTGCGGTGGCTCCTCATCCTTTCAGGACACAGACTTCACCATCTGTAGCCCTCCTAGTTGAATATGATCAACTGTTGTGTCAAATTCACAACACAGAATTTTGTGCCCAAGTGGTGTAGAAAAGCACCTGAAATATTGTTTTCCTGCATAGATTTCATGTAATTTTCACAGAACTGAATATTTTAAGTGTTCTGATTTTTTAAAATGTAATTCTGTAGAGGCAGCTGCCTATTGGCTCGAGTTTAAGTTGTATGCAATATGACGACATCTCCATGGACGGTTGAACTCATGCACGTGCTCTCTGGAGCTCCCTGTTTGCTTTTGCTCACTGGTAAGGATCTCCAAGTCACATATTAGGGAAAGAAACCTACTGCCTGATTGAAAAAACAATGCAAAATCCTAATTCCAACAGGGAAGGTGCATGTCTCAGATAACAATTTCCAGCGTAAGAAGAAGGAAGCATTTCTAATGGATTCATTCATAGTTAGGACACAGATCAAATCCAGCCTGAGGAGCACGACTGGCAGAAAGTTAGAAATTAAGTGGGTTACATTAAGGAAGAATATGAGAAAAACAGGGAACACAGCATAAAAGATAATAGAGATGTACACACACAAGAGAGTAGGAATGGCTGTGTACTGCAGACAGGTAGTAATGCAATCTACAGAAGTAGTGGTATGAAGTGGATGGGAAATCTGGCGGAGTCAATGAGTCAAATGACTACAGAGACGAGGCTGATGAGCCAGGCTTAGTACAGTGCTGCACCAGCCTATTAGGTCAAAAATCAGTGCAAGCACTAAATCACCTGCTTTGTGGAAGAGTTCAGTGTACAATACACTGGAAGGTACAGATGCAGGTGTGGCCTTAGAAAACCAATAGCTTGAGAGCTCGTGAGTCTCTTTATAGATGTGTTCTTGTAATATACTTTTTAGCGTAAAACCAATTTTTCTTGAGAGTCAGGAAAAAAGATAATGGGAAAGAACAAAAGCAAAGTCTCTCTGAGAGAGAACTGTGTACATATGCCCTCTATGCAGTTTTGAACCAACAAAGAGAACAAAATCTCTGCAGTCCTCTGAGGCCAGTGGAGTGCTCTGAAAAGTGAAGAAGCCATGTCCATGAAACAAAAACCCAATGTATTTTGGTCTCATGACTGGTCTAGAAATGAAAACAATGGTAGCAGCAGGCACAGACATTTCCATTCCTCATATGGCAATAATCTATATTAATTACAGCAAGCGTCCAGCTTCGAACAATGTCACTGCAGTGCTATTACTGTTGAAGAGTATTGAGTTTCCAAGGAGGTGAATGTCTTTTTCTCTCCCTAATCATGATTACTTGGCTTAGTACTGGGGCTAAGCTTTCATTTAACCAAGATAAATGGGTATTTCCAAAACCAGCGAGTTAACACTATGCATCACATTATTACTCTCTTCTCAGATTTCTTGCCTCGTGTGCTATTTTACTTGGCTGCTAAACACAAACAGCAATGACAATAGGAAGGAGGAGCTGTGCAACATCCCATATGGATTAAAGATAAAAAAATAAATAAATATGGTTTTGACCCATTACTTCGTGTTATTCTGTGCTAGCATTTTCCCTCAATCAAGATAAAGTAACAACATTATTTTGTCCTATAATTTCCCTTTCTTGAAACATGAGTGCCCACACCACATTTCTGGAGACATCACCAGCTTGTCTGACTAATATTTTGTTGCTTTCTGTTTGGAATCCCTATTTATAAATTAAGCTTATGTGCCAATACTGTAGGTTAACATTCAGAAGAGCAGATGGGGAATTAGAGGCGGAACTTCTGTCAGTGGTAACGGGACTTCCATGCTTCATTTCCCCCAGGGCACAGTGAATGTTTTCCTTTTCAACAGTGTTGGACAAAACTGCCTTAAGGAACCGGTGGCAGCAAAACTGTGCGCTGGCAAAACACTGACATTTTCAGGATGCAGGAATAGATTTTCAGTTGCTGGGCCATTTGTGGGGAGGTATTTTGCAGTAGTTCCTGGAAGATACCCGTCTCAGTACAGAAGTTAAAGTGCAAAACAGCCAGCAAGAATTGCCTTTCTAGCAAAGTCAGTGAGAAGTCTGGCACCAAACAGCTTCTCCTACACAGGCGGGTTCACCTGACCACATCGCTGCCCAGCGGTCTGGCTTTTGATGACGAGGGCAGGCTGTAGATCCAGGAGAAGTCCTAATTCAGATCCCTAAACTCTGCAAATCCTGTTATTTCAGTCATCATCCCGCTCCTCACTCCTCTGCCCCAGTGCTGGGGGAAACTGCAAGGCTCTGCATGGGCATCTTAGTGCGGATGGGTGGCTTCCTACCTACCTCCCACAAGTCCTTACACAGTGGTGGTGTCCAGGATGTGCTGTGTGTCCACATGTATGGATATGTGAGGTCCACATGTGTTGTACTCTTCATCAGGGAAAAAGCTCTCACTTTTCTCGAGCAGCTCAGTGCACCATCCCTTTTCACACACTCAGGGGAAGCTAACTGGTGCTTTGGGGACCGGCACTTGCAATATGAAGGACTTCACAAAGCGGGAAGTGGTTCACCTGCTGTAGGCACAAAACTCCTCACCACCAAGGCATGACAGTCAGATGAACATCCCGTCTCTGTTTTGGGGAGGGTCCCGGGCTGGAGACCCCTGTGGCACCTCACTGGGATCAATCATCCCCGTACTCTGCCAGCTTTGCTGTGGGCAGCAGGGCTGTGATGCCGATGCCGGCCAGCTGCCACCCAGCAGTTGCTGAATGACAGAAACTATCAGGATCAAGACAAAATTCAGTGTCCTAACACACCAAATGTCACATGGGTGATTAAAAGCAGCTTCATTGAAGAGATGCTGGAGGCCTGCCCAGAGAGCAAGAGCTTGCCCTTACCCTTGAGTGCCACGCAGGTGGTATTTGTTCAGATAATTACCGCCAGACACAGGCTGCTCCATCTTACCTTCTCTGGTCTTTTTCTATAAGGTATCCATCATTTGGCCAGCCTCTACCCATCTTCTTCCCAACAAAAAAAGGCTTCTACTGAGCATTTGATTCTATCATTAACAAACCAAGGAAATAGACATTGAAAATCACATGTGGGTTATGTCTGTATTCTCTACTTTTTAGCCCAGCTTAACAATTGCCTGTTAATTTTCACCCTTTTTGATACTTTTATGAAAGCTCTTCCTACCTCTGTCTCTCCTAAGAGCCCCAGCTCTCCCGAGCCCCAGTAATCACGTGATTTACATTCAAATCAAAATGCAGAAAAGCTGTGTTTTCACATTGACCTTGAAATCTTGAAGGCCATTTCCACCTCCCACAGGATACAGCGGGTGTGTATCTCATTATAAAGGTGCTTTACAGCATAGCTTGTGACTGAGGGGGTTGTTAAGGTAAGTTTAACCAAAAATGTTTCTCATCTGTACATATTCCCAAGAACCTACCTTGAAACTAAAAGCTGGCATTTTAATTCCTCAGTTTATTTAGAACAATTTAAGCAAACAAACCTGTGGGAAAACTTGTTAAGGTACCAGCTAACACCAGGCAGGTGACTTGAACTGGCCCTGTAGTCACATTTATGTGCCTTTTGCTATAATGCAGTGTAGTAGGTAAATAAAAGCTGGTAGTCTTCCTCCTAATGTGTTCAGAGGGCTCTTCTCCATATTAATTTGATAGTAGTAATTCAATTACAGAAAATATTATCTGCTGTAATATGGACTGCATTTTTATTTCATAGGGTGTAGAAAGTAGCTTTCACTCCCACCTGCTCCTCTTCCTTACACTGGAAATGCTGTTGTCAATTCCCCAGCTCAGCGTTTTTCTTTTTTCTTTTTTCTTTTTAAAGCTGATGTACAAGCTTAATGAACTCTATCATTTCATTGCTCTTTGTACTTCAGAAGAGACTGGGTACTTGATTCTCTTCTTATTTACATCAGCGAGGTCAGGAGCCAAATGCAGAAGCAAGCGAAGGGGTAGGGCAACGCCACAGAACCTGTCAGCACCGGAGCAAAGGCAGTTCTTCAGTTTGCTGTGGTCTCTTGGGAAATCCTAACAGCTGGACTAATATTAGATGTAATTGAAGAAATACTCCCCTTAAACTAGCAGGAGGATCAGTATCTAAATATAATCCCTGCTGAAAGAATGCTCAAAAACTGAATTTTGACCTTCATGCCAGCCAGTAAGATTTTCAGTAGCTGTAAAGATTTAAAAAACGATGTGGAAGGTTTTGTCCAATAGTAGCTTTTTCGATGTTGTCATACTGTTTGTATTTATTTTTACCTTTTGCCACAATGGAAATTCAAGTCCAGTATTCAATCAAAGTCAAACATTTTATTGCCTTTCCACTCAAATGCTGGAGTCAGATGCTTAAAATGTGACACCAGCAGCACTGCGAATAGTGCATGTATAAGTATATGGAAAATCAATCTTTTGCACTATAGCCCAGAGAAATGCTTTTTCTTTTCTTCTTTATCCTGGTGGAGTCATTTGCTATCAGAACATGTTGCCATCAAAAGTGGTCTGGAGAATGTTGCTACCAGAGTATTTCAGTTGCCAGGGCGCTCCCCAGACAGACCAGTTTGCTGGTGCAAAATTCTGCACTCGCAGCGGGAGTCCTGCTATCAAAAGCGTTTGCCAACTGGGAATTGGCAATTTGCTTCCTCTCACTCGGGTGCAGAGAAAAGCAAAGTTTGTTTAGTCTGGAAGGTGGAAAGCTGGAGTGGAACAAGAATGACCATCACTCTGAGCCTTTCCAGCTTCCCTTTATGCCCCAGGAATTTTACTTTTCTTCTACCACCACCTCAAAAGCTCTCGCTTCCTTCACCGCTGCTGGAGCAACAGTGCTTTTGGAAGCCAGCTCCTCCTGGGGCTTTCTAGTCCCAGGCTTGGTCTGATGTTAAGGTGACCGCAGGGTGACAGAAGACACTCATCCAACCCATTGCTACCGTCAGTCCTACCACAAGACACCAACACTGGCCTTAAGACGGTGGGAGAAGAAGGACTGACTAGGAGACAGCACACCCAGTAAACACAAACCAGTTGACTGACCTGGAGCATCAGGCTGGCTCCAGGAGTGCCCTGGCCCCCTCTTTCTGCTCATCTCTGAAAGAGCATTGCCCCAAGTGTTAGCTTGGCAGTACTTGGAAGAGTACCAGCAATTGCAGTAGGTAGCTGACAGTATTTCCTAAGCATCCGCATTTTCACTTCTATGGAAAACATGGAGCTGATGTAGGAGTACTTAACTTGGGACCTGCAAGGCAATTGCAGTGAAAAGCAGCCCTGGAAGACCACCCGTGGATTTCAGCAGAGCAGATCTCCCATAGTTAAACTAAATGTCATCACAGTATACACAGCTGCTGATCTCAGGTTTGCTAATTTGTAAAACAATGTGAAGAAGATACTGCAGTTGTGAGCGGAGCAGCTGAATTATAGGTACTTAGGCAGCGCTGTAGGGATATGAATTCTGTTTATTACACAAACCTGCCTCTATAATTAATAGAAATAGTAACATCTCCTTGCTCAGTTTTCATTAATTCAGACTGATAGTTTTGGAAGATCAGAATGAATTAGGAAACATATTTTTGGAAGAACAGGAGAGAACCGGAGGACTTTTTTGGCTCTTCAGCATCAGTCCAGATCTCCTTCTTCAGCGTGCTAAGAACAAAATTGCTAGCGATGCTCTGTGTGTAACACACCATCTGTCAGCATAATTGCAGCTTTATTTTATTTTTCCCTGCTTCTGGGAGAAAAGATCCAAACTTCCCTAGCTGCCTGTCTGAACTGAACATTATGAAATGTATTTTAAAACCTTGAGGAAACAGCCACAGTCAGTCCATAACCCGCTTAAACCCCAGCAGGTCTCGAACACCAGTGCCTGCAACTCCCAATAAAAATGGGCTTCAGGGTTTACCTAACAAGCTGCAAATGAACCGAAGAGCTATGTCTCCTTTAGCAGGAGTTTTATGGGCTTTCCCCCCTCTCTTAGGAGGTGTAAACATATCAAGGTTTAAAATTGTGCTTTATTTATCTCAGTGGTGCAGTACGATATTGTTCCCAGAGAAGCACTGGTGATACTTTATCGTGGTAGAGAGGAGGACACCACACGAAGCAGAGCCGATGCATGCGCCAGCTTAACCTCGGCTGGTGACAACCAAAATATGGCACAGGCTTCTGTCTGGGTGTTATTTTATTATTTCGGATGCTTCAGGGACTGGAAGCAAGGGGTGTCCAGAAATGAGCATGAAAACCAGACAGCTACGTGAGGGGCTTTTCACCTCTGCTGGTGGAAAGTTTTGCCCCCCTAGCTGCGTCCCTCTCGGGGACAGGAATAGGTATGTCAGAGATGACTTATTTTCCCAATGATTCATTGAAAAAATATTAATCTTAATAGCTTTCTAACATGAAGTACGTACCGACCACTGAACCGCTTTGACTAAGGAAGGCCTTTTATTGATATGACTCCTTAGCCAAATGTAATGCAATTAAATGATTGGATTTCATTACGTATATTGACATGGTGTCAGTGACAATTTCCATTCTCCCTATTATTTCTATAAATAAAGTCATCTGCCATAATTAGAAAATATGAACGTGCTAAGACCTCCATTAATTCTTCCCTATATTAATCTAAGAGCTGGGCAGATGTTTATTAATACCTTGTTACACTGTGTTCATCAGCTGTTACCAAGAATAGAAAGGCTGAGACCTGATCTCGCACTGAAGGTTAAACAAGAGCAGATCTGGATAAATCTTGGCTTCTGGTCAACTTTTTGACAATATCTTGGTTTGGTTTTTTTTTTTATCAAAATGCTTTTTAAACCTTTAACCTCTCTCTTTCTTCGCCTCAGTGTGCTGTGGACCATGCATGAAACTCAGCGGCGTTCCCCTCCCTCCAGCATGGAGTTCAGCAGCCCTTTAGCCCTGATGTCCATTTTGATTTCAGTGGAGGTGAATTACACCGGCCTGCGATCTGCCCTCTGCTTCTCCCTCCTGGAAGGTATTTCAGGAGCAGCGGTGCTGGGTGAGAGCCCAGGTCCACCTCATGCAGTGCCAGGTCCACCCCATGCAGTGCCAGGTCCACCCCATGCAGTGCCAGGCAGCCGCTGATGGGTGCTTGGGTATGGGTATGAGGAACAGCATGTACAGGTGGACCTTCACCAAGCTGCGAAGAGTGCTGTGACCAGCCTGTGAGACCTCATGCACCCTCCCAGTATCCTGTGGTTGGCAGGTTTCAGAGCTGGTCTAACCTCTGTCCCAAGCCATCTCCCACTGTCACCTTCACTGGGTCTTCTGCCAAGAAGCTCCACAATTTAATCATATTCTCTGTCAAAGTACTTTTTTCCTTGTTTCTTTTAAATATTGTGCTTGATAACCTGAGGTCGCTTCCTGATCTTCTTCTCCTTTCCTATTTGTCTGGTGTTCTGCCTCTTCCCACTCTCTGTGCTTTCTGACCACCACCTGGACCTGTTCTCTCGGCACTTCGTGCCCGGGTTCGGTGCCCATCAGGGCGCTTCTGCCAACTTCAGCCGTGCTGCATTGACTGGTACCAGCAAAGCAACTGTCCTGTGACCTCTGCAGTCGCTGCAGATGCTTGGCTTGCTTTGTGTCTGTGTGGCTGTATCAAGGAGCTCGGAGGCTCAGGCTGGTGCCAAACTCCTGCTCGCTCACGTTCCCGGTGTGCTCAGGCTGCCTACGGGGAGAGGAGGCACTTGATTTCTGGGATGAGCCAACCGAAGTACAAACAATGCTGATTCACATCAGATGTTCGCAGAAACAGTGCATAAGATATATGTCTGTTTTACTGCATTGGGACTGCAATGGAGTCTATTTCCTTACTTTAGGAAAAGTTTAAATCTCGCTGGCAAAACCTGATGAACTTCTCCTGAAAGACTCAGCCTTCCAGGCCAATCCATTTTTTTTCAGCTGATAATTATTGTAATTTTGTTGCAAGCTCTTAATATTTTCAGGTACACTAAAGTGGATGAGATGAAATTGTACGTCTTGTGACCTTTTCTCCCCAGAACACTGGGCTGTTGCAGTTCCTCATTTAAAGCCAAGCAAAGCATGGCTGTTCACAACTGGGATCAACTTTGCAGGGTAAGATACAATGCACTGGAGTGGGTGAGGTGGCACTTGGTCTGAACCTGCCTTTATATTTTTGGCTGGGCCAGAGCTGAAATGAAACTAGAGCATGTTGTGAGTTGCCCAGGGCTGGAACTGGCCTTTCTTTACTGCTCTACCCAGCAATGAGCAGCTGGGGCTCCTGGACTCCATCAGGCTTCGAAGAAGAATTTAAATAACATTTTCAAGATAGGCTGCCCACACTACAGTGTAGGGTAGGCATGACCCAAAGCCTACCATATGGTCATCAGCCTAAATCCTGAACTGACGAACTAGCTGATATGCTCTTTAAAAGACTGGTGGTGGTGGCTGGCCCAGCCTCATGCCACGCCACGCCACGCCACACCAGCTTCAGAGGCAAACAGGGCAGCTGAAAAGTGGCTCAGCAAACCAACCAAACAAGGTTCATCTCAAAACTTCTCTTGACCTCAGAAAAGAACATGGGTGCAAAATTAGACTGCCCAGCCATAGAAAACACACGTATGCAGATACCTGTGCTGCTCCTTTACTCTCCCCTGGGCTGATTTCAATAACAGTGCTCAGACATTTTTTTATACAAAGTCATTTTAAATTCATATATAAAGAAAAAAATCCAATGTTACTTCCACCACTTTCTAGCCCTTTCCCATCTCCTTTGAGCTGGATGCTGCTTGCCTGTTCTCTTGTCTGCCATCTCCGGAATTATCCACTTACTTTTTGCACTCTCTTTCCCTTTCTTGGAATTGCCTTTGCAGAAATGCACGTAAACAGTTATTCTTCAGGTCAGTGTTTCAATTAGTTTTAAATTGTATATTTCTATTTCCTGGGTCTTTACTTATTTATTACTATTTATATTGAATCTTTTTTCTGAGTGTTTGCATTGATTCTGATAACTCTGTTGGGTGCTTATCTGTATAAATAGATCAATACCTTTTGGACTGCACTTTCTGAAGCAATAGACTGAGAGGTTTGCTTCAAACTTGAAAGCTTCTGTACTGAATTTATTAATACAGCAAACTATTACAAATGTATGATCCATAAAATTACTTCAATCCCATGCTAAAGTAAGTGGGTTTTGTACCTTTCCTTCCCAGCCAGTTGTATTTAAGCAGCTGTCAAATTTACACCTCTTTTTTCCATTACAGACTCCCTCAGTTCATCAGGGGACAGGACACTACTGACGTCATAATGACACTCTTTCCAGAGATGACAGGGTTGGCTTAATTGCTGGTCCCAACAGACAAGGGTGTGTGGATCATCCTGGGCTCCTCCAAGGGACTAATCTAAAAGGAGGATCTAATAGGAATCAATCTCCCGTCTCAAATGAGAGATGCTCCCTTCTCTTAAACTGCAGTAAAACAAACCCTCCTCTAATCTGATTGGAATTAACATCGGGCACAAACCAAGCCTTTAATTTCTATTTCTAGCCTGCTCATGGAAAGACCTCTTTGCACAGCCTTCCTCCAAGCCAACTTTGGGCTAAGTGAAAAAACACAGTTCCACAAAATCTCTGCATGAAGCCACCAGGAACGCAGCAAGATAATAGTGTAGCAAGATAAGGGGGGGATTAAGATTACTTCTGGGCTTTTTAAGAAATAAGAGGTGAAAAAGTTAATGGAACACTCAACTGGGAGACATTGCTGGGACCTGCAAAAAGTGATAGACTGAGATAGTGCAGCAGTTGTGTTGTATGAAATACCATTGCATCAGCCTTTTCCATGTATGTTGAAGCCTGCTGAATTCCACATGGATTATGGCATGGAGCCTTTAGGAGCTCTGGGTAATGAAGCTGATCATTTCCAGCGGATGCGTGCAATAAAGAAGTCGCTGAAGTACAATGAACTGGCCAGTAGTGAAATGAGAAATACAATGGCTGGCAACACGATGGCATAATCATTGCAAGATGGGTGATCTGCCTCTCGTGGACTATCCATGGATCCCACAGAGGATGAGCCTGGGAATCTTGTATGGAGTCTGCCTATTGATTACACCTCATTTAAGGTCTGATATTTGCCTTCCACTCATGATTTTTCTGGGCATATTTGGTTCTTTTTTAATGGAGGAAGCTTTAAACAAGATGCTCTGGCGCAAACACAGCAGTGCCTGCTGCACTTCGTGTTCAAGAGCAGCGCATATTGAGAATTTACTTGTATTGTTGTGGAAATTAGATGTTACTTTAATCGCCATGGCGAGTTTGAGTGGAATATTCTGTAGAGACAATAACAGCTACTGACAATCCAAATCCAGTGGACGCCTGATCCAGCTTGTATTGAAGCTGATGAAGTATTTCTATTGTACTTAATGGACATTGGCCTCAGCCTCAAAAGAGTGCACTTCAGATTGAACTTCTCTGCTTTTGGAGAGATCTTATTAGATTTGCAGAGTTGGTATTAGATTTGCTCAGTGGTATGAGAACATTACTATTCTGTTAAATTAGTTTTTCAGTTAATAATATATTCTTTTCTACAAGGATTTTTCTTTCTTAAGTCCTTTTTACCTCTTTGCTTTCAGCTGGTTAGGGAATTCATTCTCGCTTTCTGACTTGAATTACTACATACCGTTATCTTGCAGGGTTAAACAGCTCTCGTCCGCTTCTCAAATGAGTGCTCTGTATGCTAAACTTTATTTTTGTTTCTTGGGCAGGGTGTCCCTTTTTTACTGGTGGAAGTCAAACAAGAAGAGCCTCATGAATGACAAGGAAAGCTAAATCAAAATAGGTTCTTGACCCCAAACTCTTCCAGGGCAAGGCTCGGCACTAACTTCTGGGGAAGCCCTCCTCCTACCTAAGCCTTTCTTATCACAACATAGAGATATACTTTGTGAGCCCATTCTTAATGAAACAGATCTCTGAGATCCAAACTGTATTATATTATTTGTAATATTTACACCTGCAATACCAGCAGCGTGCTAAGTGCTTTGAAGAGATGTTGGAAGACAAAGTCCCTGCCTAAAGAGCTTAATATTCATATTTTATTCAAAATAAAAAATATCCGTACTTTGAGTCCGTAAGATACCGGATTAAAAAGGCTTTTCTCCTTAAATTAGCTCACAGAAATACAACCCCCTGAAGGGAGCGGAGGAGCCAGCTGTGGAGGGAAGGGAGCCAGCACTACCGAGTACAAAGCGACTTTCAGCTGCCGCATCCGGAGATGCACTTTCAGCCTCAGCCTGGGGTCCTTACGGACACTTTTATCCCTGGGAGCCCAGCTGGGATCAGAGAGGGTCAGTCTGCTGTGCCCCCCTGCATGGCATTCCCTGCACAGAAGTGTCACCTGGCCCCGCTCCATCGCAGACAGAGGAACCAGGGGAGGTGTGATGGGGGTGTTGCCTTCGGATCTGCCGGTTCAAATGTCATCCCTCTCTATCGGAGCAAAATCAGATCGCTCTTCCTTTTTTGTCAGAAGTCAAGAGTGTATTACATAGTTTCTCAGTTCTGATTGCACTACACGGATAGCACTATTCCCAAAGTTTTGTCACAGTACAATTATCTGCTATTTCTGTGTGCAGCACATAACAGTATCAACATTCTTTATAAAATTATATTAAATTATTTAAAAACAAAGAAAAACTAAATAATGGTATCTGCCAAATTTTTTCAGAAAAGTTTATGTTCCTGCATCACATATACTTGAAGTTTAGTGGAAGTAGGATACTTCTGCCATAATGGACAACAGGGAGGGTGCAATGGAGCACAGCGCTCAGGAAGGGAATAGTGAACGCGACTAATATGTTTTTGAGGAGAGGAATGCAGACCCACCATTACACGTTGACGGTTGAGAAGCAAAGCTGACAAGAGTTTTGAAGCCATAAATTCCAGCTTGTTGCAGAATTTTAATGTGTCTCCACATGAGTGAAATTTGGTTAGGTATTGTAAGCACAGTACTGGAAAATTAGGATTAGCAAATGAGTAAATTAAACTGAAAATTGGGCAAAGCGATTTGAAAGTAGATTTAAGTGCTTCAGTCATGACGGGCTTCGCCCTCCAAGGAATTTTTTTTTTAATAGTCCGTGAATTCTTATTGAATTGAAATTGTTTCCATTACAGACACTAGAGGTTTTGCAAGGAAACCTGATGGGGTTATAGAACAGTAACAGAACAACAACAGAAGAAATGTAAGTTCAAAGTGATACAGTTTTGACTTAAAATGTGAAATGCTCATCACAGATAATATTTCTGGGCTTTGTTCCTGGCCACAACACAATGACAAAAACACTCAACACAGACCTCACCGCTCCACTCCCAGTTCTTAAGAAAATGTCTGTTACACAGCCAAACCCCACGTCTGTCTTTGGAGGGTTAATTATTTCTGAAACCCGAGTGAGACACAAAGAAAACTGCACAGACAGACGCAGGACGCAAATAACTCTGGCTATTAGCTTCCCGGTGGGGAGATCACCCAGAGGCGGCAGGCAGAGGAGATGGGTCCGCGGAAGACCAGGGGGTACGCCAGCGTGCCACGAGCACCTGCACCGCAGCACCCTGCCAAACGCGCTAGGCTAAATCCACTTCCGAACAATGGCGCTTTGATTAACACAGGAGCCGGGATGCTGTGCAAACCAGCCTCGTGCTGACACCGAAATGAACCAGGCAGCTCAAATATAAGAAATGGAAAAAGCAATAAGCATTAGTAAAAGAAAACAGCAGGTTGTGTGTAGCCCTGATGGCTTTGTCAGTATATTGTCTTTCCCATGAAGATCTGACATTTTTTGTATTGGTTCTCAAGTAACTTTGCAAGAGTATTAGAGACAGGGGAACAGAGACGCAAAGCAGTCCTGTAACTTACCATAATTGTACTTACTGAGTCAAAATTACATCCAAGGATTCCCTTTCCAACTTGTGAGGTCAGATCATGATGATTTTATCAGCAAGGTCATTTTAGCACTCGTGCTTAATCCAAAATCTAGTCTGATATTTGTTTAGGAGATTTGAGTAATCTCTTTAAGAGAATTAACAAGTGCTGGGGTCCTAAGGAACAATCGTTTCTCAGCCCTGTCTGGAGCAGAAGGATTTGAGGTCAAAGCTAGGTGAAGGGTTTTTTAAGGCAGTCTGGAAACAAATGAAATTCTCTTTAGAGCCAGTTGAGTTATAGAGAATGGAGGTACAAAGCCTGCGAATGATTTTAGGCTGTTTTGGGGGTTCAGTTGTCTGGCTGCCCTAGAGGCAATCCGTGATGTACTGCACTATGCTGCAGTATTGGTAACGCGATATACAGACGGGCTTGCTCCGACAGGTTTCCCCTCTGAGCCATATACACCTGCAGTCAGTGGCCAAACAACACGTGAATGTTTTGCTGCCTTTTCCAACATCACCGTACGCTGCCTGTTGGCCCTTCACGATGCCGCGCTGGCCCTGGAGCTGTGTGATGGGAGCTAACTCCTAGTTAAGGGAGCGGATGGGAAAATTCAGTGAAACAGAGTCACTGATGCTCAAATGCCAAGCTGTTAAATCTTCAGGAAGTCTTAGTTCAGAAATCAGTCATCTTTTTTTACAAATAATTAGAAAGATAATCAGTGGATATGAAGTCAAATGTTCACTTGAGGCTCTTGGGTTAAATTTTGGGAAGGCTTTGAGGAATTGGCTTTGAATCCTTGCATCCAAAGCTATTCTGTGTGTTCCGATTGTTGGATGGATCTAAAATAAACCATTTCTATGTGTTCTTGTCCGAGAATATGTGGCTGACATCGCATAAGATTAGCCCTTCTCTTGCAGATTGGTCCAACAAAATAACAAAAATCCCACAAAAGCAGCGTTCCCGCAAGAGTCCTACCATGTCAGGCAGAACGGTCACTTAGCAGCTCATGGCATTGTTGTACTATTAACCCTTACACCCTTTTCCTTCCCAAAAGGCTGATGAACTCTTATCTAGATCCAGAAGCAAAGAACAACATTCTGGCCCGCGGGGGTGGATGCTCGTCTCGGGCACCCTGCTGTTTCACAGCTGGCAGCAACAGATAAATTTATTAGTCATCTGAGCCAAGGTTCACCAGATGGAATTGCATCCCACTTAGAGGTAACATTGCACTATTGCAGCCTCAAGAGTAGAAGTAGGTTTGTGTATTAACTTATTTCAGCTTCCAAGCTTTGGACTAAAAGAAAATTTGGAACATAACTGGAAATCCTGAGGCCAAACACCCCAAACTTAAGAGCAAACAACGCAGCAGCTGCAGCTGGAAGGGGTGCTACAAATCACCTAGCAAAGTTTTGCAGTGAAGTTTGCTACCCAAGCCATAAGAAGGTCATTACCTTTGCGGGGCTGATAAATTGCAAAAATGATTTTACTGTAAAAACAAGCAAACCTCCCATTAGACCAGTGAGAAGCAATCTCATTCTTCTACATTTGAGAGACATTAGCATAGGGGTCTATTAACGTTTCAATATTTGGAGAAATGGCAGCTTATACGAGCAAATGGAAGCACCTACAATAGCATATAGGCGATCTCTTCGGCAAGGCCTATAAAATCAAAGGTAAAAGAGATATGGAGGGCATTGGCTAAAGTAACACAATATTTGCACAAAAGACAGCAGGGAATATGATAAATATTAACAGAAATGTTGATAAATTCAACAGATCCTTGGCAGATCCTCTGTAGGTGTGTGGAGGACCCTTGCCTCCTGCTGTATTTGTTGAGATTACATCCACCATTAAACCATATACCAGAGTCCTCCTGGTCTGGTGGCTGCTGCAGAGCAGGGAGGTGAGCAGAGGTGGAAAGAAGACACTGTGAGACTGCCCAGCCTTGGGGCTCAGAGGGTGCTAAAAAGCCCGACTGTAACACTGGTCCTGACATGTCTCCTTTGAGGTGAATAATGAGGACCTACTACGAGGTAGCCTGCCCGAAGGAAACAGTCAGACGTAGATCAAAAAGCCCCTGAGAGCATGGTCCACAGAATCACAGTTTAAAGTCACTCAAAGGTATGGTGAGCCACCAAGCTGCCCCATTGGGGTGGGTGCTCTGGCGTGAGCTGCAGCGCTCCTGCAGATGGTCTGACGGGCCACCCGCGCTGAATGCAAACCCTCAAGGGTTAAGTAATCATCTTGGCACTTGCAAACTTCCGTAATAAGAAAGCTTTAAAAGAAAACAGCCATCTGCTTCAGGAAAGGCATCAAGCAACAATCTGCCTGCATTGCTTACCAAAGCAGCGAGATGGGGAATCAAACAAGCTGGGACCAGGCAGCCTAAACCACGACTGCTTTCAAGCTCTGCAGCAGGAACTCAGCCCTCCCCATGCTTTCACAGTGATTTACAATTACTAAACAAAACCCACCTGGCATCCTCACGAGGATCCTCTGAATGCCCCAACAGGAGGCTGGAGCACCGAAAATGCCCACGTGCCCAGTCCCTGGCTGGGGGTTCCAGTAGGCGCCGACCGGCAGCTCCCTCCGCTTGGATGAGCGCCGGCAATGCCTCGGACTTTTCTTATTCTGACACTTACAAAACTGCCTGAAAGCAAAATGGAGAAATAGGCAGTCCAGCTCCTCCTGCATGGGAAAATGAAACGAGCCCCCAGCAAGGGAACAGGGGAGGAAAGAGGCATGCGGTATTTCCAGCTTTCTCGGTGCTGTGTGGTAGCAGACATGAGAAATGACCCCTGTTGCTTAAGCCCTTAACCCTTAGATACTTTCTTTTATTAATGCCAGATGGAAAATCTTAAAGTCTGAAAATGTAGTGAAAATACATTACAGGAAGGCACACAGAGTTAAACAAGCCATTGAATGCTCATTTCTTCAGTTCAGTACATATTGACGTACCATTCACTTCGGCAGAAATGCCACCAGCTCCCTGGGATCCACTCCGGTGTTATTCCCGGGCTGAACAGGTATTGCCCAAAGTTAGGGACCCGTGAGGTTCCCAGAGAAAAACCTTGGGGTAAGAAATACCGGCTGCTACTGCCCAGACCTAAAGTTTGGCCTGAATTTCAAGAAGGAGCAGAATTGGGCCNTTCTGGTTTTATTCCTGGGCAATGCTGAACAGGTATTGTCCAAAGTAAGGGACCCGTGACGTTCCCAGAGAAAAACCTTGAGGTAAGATATACCGGCTGCCACTGCCCACACCTAAAGTTTGGCCTGAATTTCAAGAAGGAGCAGAATTGGGCCTGATTCAGACTCCTGGTCGCCATATCTTCATGTGATCAATCAGAAGAACTCCAGGCCACACTGCAGACCTACGAGACTCTGCAAGCTCAGCTAAGCTTCTGGATGATTATCCAGATGGAGCCTTAAGTACAAATATATAATGTCTGCCAGTGTTAATGGAAGCCTTGTAATGGGCCTCTCTGTAATACTCACAATTTATGATAGCCTAAAGCCACCTGGTCCTATATCAAACTCATCACTATTTGCAGAAACAAAATCAAAAGATAAAAAAACCTGAAACGAACATAAAGAAATGAAACAAGAGCTACTTCTTAAGCAGCTTCTCAGAGACAAGGTACAAGAGAGTATAGAGGGTCCACATAATTTACAGGTGGAGAGTATATCTAACTATCATATGGGTATCACATTCATATACCAGTGCCTTTCTGTATGTAAGCACACCTAACTGGTTTGGTAAAGGTTAATAACCATGCCTTTCTTCTTTTTCATCCACCATCTCTGCAAATTGAAGCCTACTGTTGCCACTAGTACAACGCACGACTCACATAAACATCTGTTTCTGGCGATAGTTTCAGAAACGACCAGGTGGTTTAGTAACTCAGGCGTTGGTTGTGTCATGTGAGGGGAACTAGAAAGCACTGATACTCAGAGTGTTGTGTCATCAAGACATTTTTGGCATGACATATCCTCATGTTATACCCTAACATTGCCAGAAGCTGCAACAGTGTGTGGAAAAAATAGTGGTTTTATTTTTCCTGCGTCTGTTTGAAGGGTTAGATATAACTGTTAATATACAGCATGCTACTACTAGCAAAAGTATTAATATAGGTCTGCTACTGCTAGTGGGTTTTATTATTAACTACTACCACTAATGTACATTTTCACATGTGAGTGGAAGTATGTGACAAAGGCATTCCTTAGCAAGTTTGTGCAGTTTACTCCCCGGCTGTGACTCACCGGTTACTCTGAGAAGCAAAGCCCAAGTGACCGGCCGTGGTGAGCACACAGGCATCGCGGAGGCAGTTACCTTAGCAACACAAGCCACACGAAAACATCCAAAACATCCTCTGCCTCCTGCTCACTGTCCCTTGAAGTTGTTGCTAAATAAGTGGATGCTAAACCTCTTACCTGAATTTCAGAGGTACAATCAACATATCACAAAGCAATGCCTTTTGCTTGCAAACTACTTAACTTGTCCTGCTGCCCTGACTGCAAGCTTAATAAGAAAAATAGCGTTTTTATTTTTTTTTTTTTTCTACTATGTTATCTCCAGACACTGCCTGGGCTCATAAACAAATAAAGGAAGCAGTTCCTAGGTCCTCAGCTGATACCAATCGTCATTAGGGACCTGTTAAAGTTAATGAAACTATGGCAATTGAGAGCAATCAGCCCGGGATGCGCTGAGTGTTTGTGGCTCCAGGTGCTTGTGATCAAGACTAGATTAAGAGCAGATAAATAGTTCACCCAGGAGCAGTGGTGCTTGGTTTGTTGGGAATAGTTCTGTAGAGTTCCTTACTGAGATGTTTTGAAGAAAGCAGCTTTTTGGAGGTGTTAGAGCAAAGAATTAGGAGCTGTTTGAAATGGGGGAAGATGTTTGCATGCAAGGGGAAAAACGCTATTTGTACATCCAAGGTATTGTGTCCACTAGTCTGAAGTATTTCCTTTTTATTTGTGCATTGTTTCTTAAAGTATCTTTAAGCCTTGTATTGTAGCCTTCTAGGGTAAATTATGTATGTTGTACTGCATCGAGGTGCTATTTTTTTTGTGTGTTTACTGTAATTTAAAGCTTAGTAAGACTGAATGCACGGCTCTTCTCCTTGTGTAGGCATGTGGTCGTGGAAGAGCTGTGCAGAAATGAGTATATTGATTTATGCCTGTCACTGTTTGACAAGAGCAGATGGGGGGCCTCAGAGTTTTAGTTTAGCTGATGGACTGTACTAAACACAGTCCGGCTCTGCTGCTATTACCTGTGAGTTAACTTTGATGCAGCCAAGTCCCTCTTGAAGTGTTGTAGAAGGTGAAACAGAGCCAGCTTTATAGGCAATAACAACAGAATGATTTAATGATTCAAATAATTTAGGCTAAAATGAGTCAATATTTGGAAAATTCCACTCTTAGTAATAAGACCTTGCCTGAGGGAGGCTGATCAGTGCTGTCTGTAAGGAGAGAGACTGTACCAGCTGGAAGAGTGGGTTAGTACCATGAGACAGAGCCCGAGTGCTCCTGTGGCCACCAAGAGGCAATGCTGTGGGTGCAGCTTGTGGGGGAATGTGAGGGTGCAGCCAGAAGAAGAGATATGGGCACCAAGCCAGCTGAAATTGGGAATGTGAGGTACAGGAAATAGCACTTTAGTTGCCATGTTTGTAGGGGACAGGTGCTGGTGGTAACCTGCTTGGTGGTGGGAGGGGACGCGGACCTGATTGTCAAGGCATGGGGTAAGCATGGCGTGGACACAGCTTTCAGTTAAAGGTGGAGGAAGAAAAGACAAGTTTGGAGAAGATGTAAAATGGTAGAGATCTGAGCTATTGGGGGGCTTGTACCTGGTAGCCCTTGATGGTGATCTTGTCCCCACCTGGGGCCCTGCAGAGGGCTGCCTGACCTGCTTTTGCAGGACTGCTAGCTCCTGCTGGCATCAGAAGCATGAGGCCCTGGCTGTGTTATGCTGACACTTGTCCTATAAAAGTGACAGCAATAATGAATGATAGCCCATATTTCTGTAATATCTTCTTCCTCAGGACACCTAACAACATACCGTTGACAACAATTCTGAGGGCTGGATTTCATCCAGTTTCTTGAAGAAGCAACAGTTTGGCCATGGTCCTGTGACAGGGAGCCCCAGTCTTTAATGCTTATGATCAGGGGTGAGGGACCTGCTTTCCCTTCCCCCTGCTGAGTACCTACCCCTAATAAACAGCCTTTCCTTACAGCATATGCTGTACATCCAGAGCTGTCTAGAGGGTCTTTAAGGATGTTTAACTGCTCAACCTGAGTACTTAGTTGGTCTCGGCTTGATGCTCAAACTCCAAAGCCACCTCTTCTAGATGAACAAGTGTGTGTCCTCTAATCAGCTTTATTGGATGGGAGCAGCTGTCTGTAGTACCAGACAGCAGATCTAATGACATATCGCTGGAGGAGTTCTGGGCTAGACTACAGCAATAACTTATTAAATATAACTCTGAGGGAGCCAATTTTGCTAGTTTTGCAGAGATTACAAACAATTGAGAAATAAATGAGTCTTCTTTCTCTCCTCAGTCCATTGCTCAGGACTTCTCTGGTTATTTGTGGGCTGGATCTGTTACTGACCATTGTATTCCTTGGCATGAACTGAAATTTCAGCCTCCAGGTTCATGGCCATTAACCATGGCGAAAATAAGTGACGCATTTGTCTCACATGATGAGTTTGCCTGTGGAAACTGCAGACTGTTTGACTTATGACTGTGGCTGGGTACTCATATCAGGTGCCTATGAAAATAGACAATCTGGAATGGCTGCTTGCTTGTGTGACATGATGGTCCCTCCTGCAGATGCTGGGCTAGGAGCAGTGCTCCAGAGCAGCTGTGGCTTTCTGGTGCCCTGATGGAATTTGCTGCATCTGGGTTGAGAGTGTGGTTGTAAGGATGAAAAGGGGACAGATTAAACTCACCCGATCCTTCATGGTGGGTTCTAGTAGAGCTTTTCTGCCCGAACTTTTTGCCTTGCTTTCTCTGACCCCTCTGATGTTAGTCACGCACTGGTCTTCTTGATTCAACAGCATAAAATGAAACAGTCATGATTTATGCCGCAGGAGTAAGGACGGGAGCTGATGTGTATGCAAAGGAGACTGATGCACTTGAGGCAGTGACTGCACCAAAGACTACTTTAAATCCTTGAGTGTGGGCCTGAGTGGAGTTTGAACAAGCTGTGTGCTTGTGCAATTAAGGCAAAGCTGTGCTGCTGCTTGAGCACTCAGAGCACTTGGCAGGGATACGGATAGGTCAGCTAACTGCTATGTGGTCATCTAGTTAATCCTCAAATGGAGGGAAATCTGCACCTGTGCTGTATGGAGGAGGCAGTGGGTTTCTGCCTTGGGCTGTGTAACTGCAGGGTAGGATCCTGAGGAGTGATTGCCACTTTAGCAGCACCTGTGCTCTTGTTTTGCTGGAGTTGTTGCTTATTTTCATGGATCAGGAGGCTGCAATCAATTCCAAAGATACCAAGGGTATGGTGTGAGCCCATGAGATCAGGAGTGGATGTGTACTTTGAAGAAAGCACTAAAGAAAAAACATTTTGAAAGAACTATCAATTTTATAATCACTGTAAAGGATTGACAAAACAAGGGACTGTTTTTTCTACTGGGTAAAATGGAAAACAAGGAATCAAAATTTCCAGATTCTGTTTTCAGCTTTCCATCAACTTGTGTTTGGAGGCAAACAAGCACCTTCCTTCCCTGCTTTTGCCTCCTGTAGGCAAGGCAGAGCTGAAACCGGGGACAGAGGTGTCCTGTGGCTTTAAGACTGTACAGTGATGGAAAGCTTTGGTGAATGCTCCTATGGAGATATAACATGATTAATCTGCAGGCATCTGAGAACGCTTACTACTTTGCTTTTGGTCCTGTATCTGTTATTTCACTTACGGGACTGTTAATTTCTCATAATGCACATCAGGCCATATCTTAATGATTAAAAAGGGTCTGTTTTATCTGTAACTAGTGAGAAATACAATTCTTTTAAGTAGTGTAACTTCTGTACCAGTCAGACAAGTGGTATTAAATGGCTTTAATAACTTGGCTGGAGGCTCATTTCGAGGTGGTAAAAGCACACCATCCCTCGGATCATGTCGCTGCAGTTCCAGAGCTGGTGCAGGGGCAATGCAGAGGGGCAGCAGCCCTGGAGGCCGTGAGATGGAGGGCAGAGCGGTGTGGAGGGGGTGAGGGATAAAGCAGTTTTTGCAGTGTCAGACGTAGCATCTTAGCCTGAGGACAGCTGGGGAGGGACAACAAGAACTGAGTGAGACGGGGTAAATCTAATAAGGGGGACAGAGTTGGGGGACACTGAAGGATGGACATGTGCAGAGAAGGAGGGGAGAGGGCTGGAGACAGAGTGAGGGGGAAGGAAAGGTCATTTCCTTCCACACCAAGACCTTGTGCTGACAGCAAATCCCATACAGGAGCAACCTTTGCCTCCTAACACTGACCTGCTAATAGCTGGGAGGCAGCCTGCAGTGCTGAGACCCGGCAGGGCTGCTGGCAGCAGCGGGATGCTTTCCATCACGCTCCCTCACCTCTGAAACTTCCAGTGCTTGTCAAAGCAACGCAGCTTAACTCAGAGCTAATTAACTGTGTATTAGCAGAAACAGACTTTGTTTTTTAAGCAGAATAAACCTAACTGTGAGTATGTGGGTAGGACATGGATGGGCTTAAGCTGTTTCTAGGTTTTCATTCATTCCTCCCTCGTATGAGATGTTTTGTCCCCCCACCAGCCTTTTACACATCATCAGTAGAGTTAAGAGTTAGAAGCAGAGTAAAAAATGGACAGTTTTCCAAGCTTGCCACGTCTCTAGTGTGCAGGGCTACTGTTCAAATAAACCCAGTACAGAAGCCAATTGCTGAGAAACAGTGGGATCTTTCAAAGCTCTAATTAAAGGCAATTTAAAATCTCTACTGATATTAGCAGGAGCGTAAAACTGCTGCTGGACATATACCAGTATAGGAAGACCAGCTTACCAACTGAGGGGTGCAGCTGACCTGTTTTAGAAATGGGCACGGCTCTGCTGAGCAAATTGGGAGTTAAATTGACTGACATCGTGTAGAAATGTGGCCTGTACACCTCCTGCACACCCCTGGCAGTGCAGCTGGGAAATTATATTTGAGTACTAAGTGGCAGGTATGTGCCTTTGCTGAAGGGTGAGTGTGATGCTAAGTGATGTCAACTTGATTTGGACCCAGCCCAGCAAAGAATACCAGTGCATGCTAGAAGCACAAGGGTTACAGGTGTCTGTGGGGCCGCAGCAGGAGCGCGGATTTTGTTTTCTGCTGAAGTAGAACCTCTACCTAAATGACAATTAAGTAATTTTCTAACTCCATACTTTCCATCTTGCTTCATTTTTGGTGAAACACCTATTGAAATCACACTGCCTGTTGTAAACAACCAAATATTCCAACCAGCAGCGTTTACCTCTATGTGGGCTCCTACAAGGGAGTCCCTGGCCACACGGGAGCCAGAGGGAGTTCTGCCACTGAGTTCAACTGGCACTAAAACTGCATTTCTACAGGTGCACTCTAATATCTCTGCTGTAGACCTCTAGTTAAATGCATGTTAAAGTCTAGGGTCAAGCCACCTGGCAGTAAATTAATGGTCCATAGTGTAGCTACTGCTGTGATCTCTCTCTTCCATTAAGAGAGAGGCAATGTTGCTGTAAGTGGCTTATATGCCCAGAATAATGGTGCTTGTGGCTGGCACCTGCATAGGGGAGGATGCTTGTTGCATTTAAAGAAGTTTATATGAGCCAAAAGGCATTGTTCAGCCCAAGAGGCACTGCAGAGCTGCAGTGTCCCAAAGGGAGAGTCTCAAGGGAGTGGGGACTTCTGGCGTGTCCCCGCATGCATCACTTCAGGGGGAATTCATGCAGACCCCTTCACTGACCGGGTTTTGCTGCCTCTGCCTGTCCTTCACTGGAGGGGTATTACAAATATCAATATTTGTGTTTTAGCCTCTGAACACTCATGCAAAATCCAGGAGACTCCTTTGCTACCACCGCCCCTCTGCTGGCACAACATAAAACATCTGGCTATCAATACGCTTATCTACCAAATGATCTGTAGATATCAAGGGGAGAAATTTTGGGTCCTTCTGGACACATGCAGTACTCCAGGCGGCTAGGTTGCCTCTGGGCTTTTGAGTAGCAGCCTGGAAGGCAAGGTTCAGCACTCGTGTGGGGGTCTCCCCCGCACCCTGCTGCTTGGCATGCGAAGTGGCACAGAGAGGGGGTGCATTCTCCAGCTTCTTTAAAAGAAAGAATAGAAAGAGAAATAAGAAACATTTACCAGCTTTGAAGGTGGGAAGGGTGCTGAGGCCGTCTGCTTTCCTTTCCCATTGCAGTGTTCCTTGTCTCTCGTGGGCCCCATGTTGCAAATCCTATGCTCCCATCTGAAGAGCACCGGCTGCGGGCTCCCTCCAGAGCCCGTTGATGCAATCTGGGTCATTTGGAGAAGGTTGTCAGGAAGGATCCTGCGCCTCCCTGCTGTGCCAGCACTAAGCTTTGCCTTTTGCAGGGCGTGCGAGGGGCTGGGCTGGTCCTGAGTTCTGCTCCCAAACCTCATTTGCTCAACCCACTGCAGCCTTGGGAATCCTGGGGTGTCCCCTGGGGTGACTGGCTGAGGTAAGGCAATGCTGGGGCACCGCATCAGGGACCCAAGGGAAATAAATACTCCCTGGGATCCATCTAAGCACTTTTTTGGGTGGGGGGAAGTCAATGGCTGAAGCCAGTGCAGAGTACCCCTGTGAGGTAGAGCCCACCTGCCCTGCCGAGGGGCTGCCGGTGAATAAAGGGGATTTCTATCAAGGCAACAAAGCCCTCCTGGGGAAAGACAGGATTTCTTCAAGTGGGACTGAGTGGATTACAACTGAGAGCTAATCTGTATGGCTGCTTCATAAGTTTCCCCAGTGCATGGACTCTGCGCTCAGCAACAGACACTGTATGTGCTGGGAATGACTGATTTCTCAGAAACCCCGTGTAAGAATATACGCATGCAGAAGTCTGGAACAAACTACATCAGTGTCTTTGTATTTTAGCTTTACCTGTAACAAAATCTCTCCCCATTCCAACACCAGTTTAGTACCGAGGGACCAGCTATGCTGTCAAGCACCATGGCTTGGTGGAAGCCATCCTCCACCTGGCAGTTCACTTTCCTTATGAATCCCAACCTCTTCCTTTGACCTTTTCCTAGGTATTTACACAGACAAACACTTGTGGCAACAAATATAACTCCAAAGTCAGTGTTTAGACCATTTTTAACCTCCTACTCGTTTGCTGCAGTCAAAATTCACAAGCAAAGGCGGAATGCAGGTACTCCTCCAGCCCAGGGGCTGCACCGCACCGGGGCTGTGCTGCTCTTAGTCCCTGTGTTCGGACCAGCTTTGCTGCATAGCGAAAGTCACATAGGCAATGAACCTCCAAGGCTTTCCAGACTAATGGTTCCTGCAAAGCAGTGGAAGTGAAGAGTTAAGTTCCTATCTGGACACTCTTCCTCTTCAGCTGCAGGTTTTTATCCAAATTATTTAGATGTTCCCTGCCTCAGTTTCTCCATTTGTCAGTCCCTAACCCGCCTGTTTGCTATGCTTGGGGTAAAAGCACTGTGTGAGATACGGCTCATGTTCTAGCAGCTGCTGCTTGTAAACATTTGGAAAAACAAACTCGGAATGCTTTCTGGGGAATGTGGATATCCCAAATCAGCCCAAGGCTGGACTAATGGCGCTGCTGTGGCATAGCACAGCGGTTCTGAGCTGGGGAGCGGGTGGAAGCGTGTGCTCTGCCTGTGGGAAGCTTGTGTGCAGTTACCGCTTCCTCAGCCCTTCTCTGTTTTAAGTGCAAACATACAAATGACTTCAACTTCACTCTAAAGTGAATAAAGATCTTAAATATGAAGTCAAACAAGACCCAATAGCCCCTTAAGCGCATGAAAGCTGGCAGCCTGTTTTCATTTGCTCCTGCTACACCTTCACTTTGCCTGGCACAGCTGGGAAGCGCAGCAAGTGAACGCTGTGCAAGCCCCTGTGTGTGAAGTTAGAGAGGGGACGGACAGTGAGTTACCTACCAGCTGTGAGCCAGGGCTTGCAATTCCCTGACAACATATTTTTTTTGGCAGTGCTGAAAGCAGCTTGTTATCAGCAAGTGTTTCTTGTGCCTCTTCCCTACCCCATAAGCTGTTTTCAGCCCCTATCACAGCATTCTGGAGTATTTTGCTTTCCAAACAAAAGGCCCACAGGGTATTCAAGTAAGTGTCCCTGCATAATAACATTACAATACGCATCACTAAAATACTACTGGAAGCCCCTAGCTCCAGCCCACAAACGCCACCAACACCCAATTCACTCCTCAGATGAGCAAGGGCAATTTATATTGTAAAACAGCACTTGAAACTGTTTGCCTATAAAATGTCTTTCCCTTGAATCCTCACTTAAAGCCTGGCTTGCACCAGCTTCTTGTCTGAGGTAACTGCGCTATGAAATCCTTTTCCAGGGTGCACTTAGCACCTGAATTTGCTCTAACACACACTTTAATCTTCACTCCCCGATACTTCACGGCAGCCTGTCTAAGCTCTTGGCACCGTCCCCATCCCGAACACCTCGGCGCATCCTGCAGCTTTCCCCGGTAAGGATCAGGTTTACCTTAGCAGCAGTGGAGCAGTAGTGCCCAAAATGGAGATTTCAATGGGATCTGACAGGGAGATTTTTCCTCTCATCTACATACTTTTGTAGTTTCCACCTTTGGGAAAACAGCCTATCTACCAGCAGGAAGTTTCCATGTATCTTGTCTCTTGATGTCTCCAAATATTTCTCATTGCTCTTGCAGTTCCAAGGCAGTTTTAATTACTTTGTGTTTTTAAATAGAGGCGAAGCACCAGTGTTCAGTAATTATTCAGAAATGAGCTGCCAGAAGGAAGCAGGTGTGAAGACCGTCTGAAAAAAGTCAGCCCGAGAAAGCTGAGCTTTCTCTCTCCAAACTTTATTTTGCGAAGCTCCTTGTTGTCTCCACCTTTATAAAAACTCCTCTTCTCCTCCGCTCTGCCTGTGCATCCCTGGCTGCCCGGGCTCCTCTGGGGCATGATGCCCATCCCCGCGAGGGCAGGATGCTCGGCGTGGGGTCGGCGCCTTTGCCGTCACTTGGCAAAATTCATTCCTCTCACCTGCTCCTTAGAGGAAAACTGCAGGAGTCTGGCAGGAAAGCAGGCTCGGGGTTGGGGCAATCCCACTATTATGCTGAGCCCGCGGATAGGCAGCACCTTGCCTAGCCGTGCAACCTTTACTTTCCAAAATGCCAGGGCTGTGTGGAAACAGGCGTGCAGCTCTTTCTCCAGTGCTTGCTCGACCCTGCGAATCCTTGCTTGTGCCGGTGTGAAATCAGGAGCTTCCCAGCCTTTCCCTCAGTCACCTCCATCGGACCACTTTGTCCTTGGGTGGTATTTGCTTTTCCGAGTCAAGAGTGTGCTGGGGAGACGCTCCCATTCATCTCAGGCTGCTCACTGATTTCCCACGCTGTGCGCTTGCTATTTGCTCCTATTGCAAAAATAAAAGCTGCTTTTGCTGGCGAGGTCCACAGTTGGTTGCGATAGGATCTTTTTTCCCCCCCTGTTTAAAATGTAAGGTCTCACAAATTAAGAAGCTACAGCCTGTCTAGATCTTATACCAGTCAGTCTCTGATTCATCAGAGAATCTCCTTGGTAACTAGCTTTTCCTCTCTGATGATTTGTTACAAAAAAGCTCTCCTAATTTAAAGATAAAATACAGCGAAAGCAGAAAGAGGAGCTACACCATATAGACACCTTACACAGGAACATATGCCTTGTGTGTGCGCAGCTATACTGGGTATTTTCTGATGTGTGTGGGATGCAGCCTCTCCCTGAAACAGCGTGGTATCGCCCCACGGCAGGGAAACGTGCTCTGGCTGCCCTGTCTCTTCTAGAAATCCTTTTTGCAGCTCCGGGGCTGCTAACCCCATCTGCAGGGTAAATAAGCCCACAGGAGAAGGTGTTGTTGGCGTCTAACGAGGGGTCACCAGTTCATGCTTTAATAAGCCAGAGTTCTGGCCTTGTGTGGGACTGATCGCCGGTTACAAAGATTCAGAGAGAGGGTGACTTTCTGCGGGAGGTGTTCCCAGCCTGTTTGGTGCTGCCTCGTAGCCCTCCTGCTCTGGTAATGAGCCCCCCCCTGCTGCCTG
>RSEF01000009.1:19933014-19943694 GCA_003993805.1 Himantopus leucocephalus
CATCTCTCCAGTCCCAGCACCGCTCTCCTGCCACCTAAGAGGGAGATACCTGGTTGAGAGGTCCAGCTCCCCTCTTCCTCCTCAGAAACACGCTGCGGATCCCCAGGGGANCCTCAGAAACACGCTGCGGATCCCCAGGGGAGCAAAAGCATTTTGGGAACCACTGGACTGACAGAGTGACGGGCACACAGAAGGACATTGTTACCTAACAGTCGCCCCAAAGCGTTATACACAATCACCAAATGAGGTCTAACACGTTTATACCATTTATTTATAAATTAAGAAGGCGTGTGCAGGAGGCTTAACTCAGATGTGAAATACTGACAAGAAGAGGACCCATCTCTTAGAGGTTAGCAGAGCTGTGCAGCTGGAGAGGTAAAGTAAAGCAGGTTTCGTAGCCAAAGGGTGCATCCAGTATTTGGTACTCAGACAGGAATCTCTAAAGGGTAGCGAATGTGTTACCAGCCTAACCATTCAGATACATAATTAAGTCAGAAATCATTAGGGCATATATGACAGCAGGACTCTACCTCTACCATGCTAAAAGTCAACGTTTCCACTATAAAACTTTTTTCATGCATGTAAAAATTAGCTGTCAGAATTATTTCCAGGTTCAAACACGTCTTATAAGCTCTTCACCTTCAAGCAAATTAAACTGAAGTGCCCAATCATTTTTAAATGGCATAAGTAGTAAGTTTTAGGGGGTTTGCAGTCTCTGATACAATTCTGAACATTCAGCCTTTAACTGGAATTTCAACAATAAAGGTTTTATTAGCAGCGGTATCTTCACCCTCCCTCCAATTCTGTGCTTACAATTTTCTCATTTTATACAATTATGGCTAAGTGTGCATTCAAAATTTAAGTAGCATAAGCTAAACATGCAGGCATTAATTTCAGGAAAACAAAGGTAGTGTTACTAGTGGTTATTGGCATTTTCATGGCTCAAAACAGCAGAATTCGAGTTCAAGACTCCAGAACACTGGCTGCTGTATATACAGCTAATAAAAGCCTTCTCCACCTCAAAGAGTTTCTAGCCGACATACCTGACAAACCAGAGTTTTAAAACCGTACTTTCATGGCCTTAGTTCTCTTGGTCCTTCCATGCACAGAAGTATTTATTTTAAAGGATTTCAAAAACCAAGTGCATATCAATGTTATAAGAAACCTGATTTCATCTTCCTGGGACGCATCTCAAAATTATGTATAGCCATAGCTAATTATTTTTGGTTTGGGTTTTGGTTTGNGTATTTATTTTAAAGGATTTCAAAAACCAAGTGCATATCAATGTTATAAGAAACCTGATTTCATCTTCCTGGGACCCGTCTCAAAATTATGTATAACCATAGCTAATTATTTTTGGTTTGGGTTTTGGTTTGTTTGGGTTTTTTTTAATAAAAAAATAAATCCCTGCATGTTACTCCCTATTGCTCAGGTATGCCAAGACACACTAGACATCTCACCTAACAAATAGAAAATATTGTAATGGTCACACTGTTAACCACAAATCATGAAATTTTAAATGAAAGACTCTGAACTTAGTTACACGATTGTAAATTCAGAACTCTGGGGAATTCAAGAAAATAAGTGCATTCTAGGCAACCTGGAACTGGAATCAAGAAGAAATGTTTAAATCTACTTTGAAAGAGGAGTAAGTTAAATTCATGGTATGTACTTATATAGGCAATCTCAAAGGTGGCTGCAAACTAGGAGGGCTACCTTTCAGTGACAAAACCGAGGGAAAATATTTCAGGAGCTTTTAAAAAGAATATTGTTTGCCTTAGTTCATTACATGGTTTTCTACTCCTCTCAGAATCACAGCTCCGTTTTCATGACCTTCAGTATATTGCTTAAATAATATTTATAATTCATTTTAATTCATCTTTATTATGGTTTTTAAATTCTTTCTACCTATAACTGGAACAATAGTAATTTAAAACCCAGCCATGGCTGAATCCATATTTAGTCGACTACTCCCTTCTGCTCAAATGTGATGATACAAGATGATGAGAAAAATTCTACGTTATATTCAGGGAAAAAGGAATTTAAAGTAAAATATGATTAATTCTTTAAAGAAAGGTCTGAACACCATGAACTCATACTTTTCTGATTCCCAGTGCATAGTAATGCTCACGTAACAATTCATGCCTATCTTTTGTTTAGTTGTGTTGGGCTTTTTTTTAAAACATAAATCAATTAAAGGTAACTAATCTGATGAAATCAAAACATTATCATAGAATAAACATTCTGAAAGGAATGCAAGTAGAATACCATCAAGGAGCCTTTCCTGTCTTCATCCAATCTTCATTTTCCCTAAATAATTAAGCCTCTAAAAATTCAAACTTTCAACTATACAGATAACTATTTTGTGGAGCTGTACTTTAACATGTCCATGTAGTCAAGGCCAGTAAGATATAATATTTCCAGTAGGTCTGGAATTCTTCTGGTAATCAGGGAAAAGCAACTGCAAACTTTATTACAATGCCTTCAAGATCAAATACGGACTCCTCCATGGAGCTTTCCTCCAGTACATACAATCAGAGCCATACGATTACCTGTAAGCAAATATTCACTTTAATTTTCCATATCGAGGAGAATACGGTCTCTCTCAAAGTTAGTGCTAGCTTTATGGGCTCAAATAATACTCTAAGTAAAAATCATTTGGTTTTACTATGGATTCTCAAATATTCCCAGGGCAGCTTAAATACTGTCTCAAAAATATGCTCACAGAGATAGATTATCTCCCTCTCAGCTATAATAATAATGAATAAATCTTGAACACTTTCTAATATTTCCGTGATTTGAAGCATTGGTGGGGCAAAGAAAAATAAGAGCTTCTCTGGCAAACTTTAATGGCAGTCACAATTGAAAGAGAAGCTAATATGTTGTTTGCAATACAAAAAAACAATAAGGATGTATCTTCTAGCCCGAGGTGAATATAGAAAACAACACTAATTTTCCACTACTATCAAGTCATCTATTTAAAGGACTACAGACGGACAGTGCTATGATATGTTTTTGTTGCTTCTGGAATAGCTGCCCTGTCATCCTCGCTAAGGTCACAATTTTTCTTTGACATTATCTTTTTCCTATTTTTGTGAAGCAGTATTAACACGCTGAACCATAGACTGGCATAAGAAATTAGGAAACTATTTGTGTACAACTACAGTAAGCCTTATGACAATTATTACCGTCCTTCTCTATATGAAATTATTTTCCCCTCATTCTAGAAAAAGTAACAACTTTTCCATCAGTATAATATATCTTGAATTACTGGTGGAGTATCACCTTCCTCATCCCAAAGTCACTCTTCATGAGTGGCTCAACAGCACATAACAAATACTTAAGACTCATCTTTAGATAAATCCGTCTGGTGTCTCTGCTGAACCGAGAGTCACAGCCTGCAACTGGAGTTTCACATACAATAAATAACAGGAATTAAATTGTCTTTATGCACCAAAAGATCCAGTATATAACCTAATCTTAAAGTTAATTGTTTGGGCAGACTGGATTATTTAGTAAATGCATTTCAAATGCAAACATCCTGAATTCTTTGGAGGATAAAATAGTTTCTGAGTAAGCACGTAAGAAATCCTATGCTAAAAGGTGCTCCAGAAACATCAGTTGCTCTTATCTGTGATGAAGCAAAGAGGAGCAGATCCCAAAGAGTCAGCTGTTTTGGAGAAATCAAACATAATTTGAGCGAAGACGGCTCAGATGAAGTCCCTCAAAAGTCAGAAGACCCTGGTGGCAACATGCCCTTTGCCAGGAGGAGCGTGCCCAGCTCAGCCGGGACCCCCTAGAAGGACTCAGGGATTTCCCGGAGACGGATCAGGAAAGGTAAGTGAGGAAAGGCAGCCAAGCAGCAAGATACTTAGATTGGCTACNCAAGACACTTAGATTGGCTATGTTCGATTCTACAGTCCTGCTCGAAAAAAATTGATGCTCCCCCCAAAATCAATGCGGGAAATGACCAGTTTTGAAGACGCCAGGGAGGCAGCGCGCCCAGCTGAGGCGGGGAGCAGCCTGCCGCAAACCGAACGCGTGAGCTCTGCTCTGGAGGAGAGCCCCAGGGCAGCAGGAGTCTGCAGTCCGGAGCCCCGAGGAGACCCTGCCCTCCAGCCCACCGCAGGGCTTCTCTGGTGGGCTCCCACAGCCTCCTGAGCGAGGCAGGGGCAGCGCTAGGCAGGAATGTCCCTGAAGAGCTTCTCACTTACCTGAGGCCCTAATTTGGTAAGGGATAATTTGATCTTTAATGTCAGTCTTAATTACGTTAACTAAGGGGAAGGCATTCAATCGTACCGCCAGCATTTAATCCGGGGTATGACTCATCCTGATCCAATTAACTGTTTCCCAAACAGCAAAACCTTTTTAACTTCAAGACAGGAGAAAATGAGAGAGAGGGAAGAGAGACCTAAACCTCTGCAAGCCATGCTCGTCCTCGGGGAGCCGCCGATCACGGCTCCTGCTGCAATCTGTGCTCAACTACTGCCACAGCAACGCTGACAAAACTGGAAAAAAAAAGCGTTAGATTAATCCCGCCAGGATGTGACGAAAGCATGTAAAACCAATTTCCAAATCCGTAAGACTAAAGTAGGATTTAATTTATTTAGCTTTGTATTTCTAAAATAATACCAAGTGATTCTTGTTTTAACAGAGTCTGTTAAAAAAAAAAAAAAAAAAAAGTNNAAAAAAAAAAAAAAAAAAAGTGTTCCCAGTGGAGAGCTGCAAATCCCAGATAAAGTCCGAGTGTTAAAGCAGTGCTGTAAACAGTTCCACGCGACTCCCAGCAGCCCCGCGACAGCGCCCGGCTCCGCCTCGGCTCCTGCAACCGCCAAAGCCCAAATCCTCTGTCATAGTTTGGTTTATTAATCAAAAGAAAATATTGATAACAACCCCCCTCGGGCATTCTGCTAAACCAGCTCAAAAATAAAGGAAAATAAGGGGTAACTCCAAAAATTTAGTTTAATGTGATGATACAAGATACAAGATGTGACGATACGTCCTCTATCAGATGAGCTTATCATCGCTTTTTCCTAAAGCCAGCTGATGAAGAATTGCAGAATCCGATCTCATCTGACCACGTCATAGCTGACACGAGGCAGAGGCCGTCAGCGCAGGCTGGAGCCCTTGAAGTGTATTTTAAGAACCGCTTTCTTCTCTGCCACGTGAAGGCAGAGGGACGGTGAGCAGAATAGGGCCACCCGACCTGAAGGCCACCAGGACGATCAACTGGAGGGCAATCTTTTCAATCTGCTTTTAAGATTTTGGTTGGTTTACTCGACCCGTAACGTAACAAGACTGGGCACATGCTGCATTAACACAGTCGCTTTCATTTAGAAGAGATTTTACAAGTGCTGCGAAACACATGTAGAAACCGCCTCTTGCGTTCCTCCAGCTGTCGTCATCTGCTCCGGGTACTCAGGGGTATGGACACCAAAACACAGAGGCTACACGCCAACTCTCAGTTCAGACATGCCAAATGTAATTTTAAAATGTGGTCAAAAATTCAAAGTTAACTTTCTTTCTTTTCCCTTTTTTTTTTTTTTTAATCCTATTTAAAGTAATTCCTACTCCTTTGAGGAATTCAAAAAAAGGAGATCCAAATTCTGGGTTTCTATCTGCAAGCAGGAAATTTTTTCATATTGTCCTGGCACTATGATTAGGAAAAAGAATGATCAGTGCTACCTTCTGAGGAACTCATTCCACGACCAAAGTACTATTGGTTTTCAAACTTACACTCCAAGATCTTTTCTGTACATGTAACAAATTTGACTGATCTCAGTATGCTTCAATAAAATCTTTGAAAAGACTAATGAAACACAGAGATTGGGGAAAAACGTTAGAAAGAAACCACTAAATCATCTTACCTCGCCTTTTCTATGCCACAGACACATGTTGCCTTGTGTTGAACACTATAACGACAGTTTGGCTGTCCAACAACATAACAAAGTCATAATGATTTTTTTTCCAATCATCACCTTATCTATGCTATATACTTTTGTTTTTAATTCAATGCTTGATCTTTCAGCCGTTGGTTCTTGTTGTATTTTTTTCCCCACACCAGACTATGAAGCCCAGGTATCTATTTTCACGTGGAAATATTTCTGCACTGTGATCGACTAACTTAAGTATTAGATAAAATAAAAGATTATTTCAATGTGAATGAGATAAGCCCCCCAACCTATATTTATTTCTCACCAAATCCTAAACAAGTCAGTTTTTTAGGAGTTGAGGCCCATCCTCCCGTGCAGAACTGTGTCCTTAATAACTCTCTGAGCATTTATAACACAGTCATCAGAGCATTTTGAGTTCTTACAGTTTCAAAGGAACTATGAATACAAGTACTTCTGGCCCGGGGATTACAACGGCCATCGGGTTTCAGCCATGACCACAGAGAGCAGTGGCACTGAGCAGTAGAATATATGACAGTTTTGAGAAGTGTTGTGGGAAGGACATAAGTTCAGCGACTACGCGGAATTAGATTTACGTATTCACATATGCCCAAACCTCCATATACAAATTAATAGACAGCTATACAAATATATATATTTCCGTCTATAGGAAACAGTCATTACAAAACTTATTTCAATTAAAAAAAAAAAGGAAGTTTTCCACAAGAACAAAAGGAATACCTGTATTAACTTCTAAAACACAATATCCTTTTGGCACATAGGCTGAATAATTTAGAAACAAAATTCCCCACAAGGTCTGTGCTAGGATTCTGAGGACTATGAAGACTTAACTCTTTTTTGTCACAGGGCTTAATTTTTTAAATAGTTTCTATAAATATTAGGAAAGAAAAACAAGCATGATAATAGAGAAGAGTACCATTTGTATGTGCACCGCAGCAGGTTCCATTTGCCTTGCACTAAGCATATAATGAATAATTCAGTTTCTTGCTTTGTTCCCTAAATAGTTGACAGGGAATGGAAACTTTATTCATGACCGTATGGCCTTTTTCTAAGCTTGTCTATTTATTTAATAATGCACATCACAGGGCCCATCACCTCGGTTGGCGTTTATGAAAAATAAAAGCATTCAATAACTATTCCTAACAAAGGGCCGTGAAACAAGCAACTTCCCAGAGCTACCACCTCTTGCTTGCAAATAGCACTCAGCCAGCTATTTAAATAATTAAATGGTCTCAATCTGCCCTGCATCAGCCTCTGCTCGTGTAGCCTTAGACAGGAAACAGATTCCGGAACCGCTGGGAACATGTTCCTGCCTCGGCCACAACCATAACTGTAAATATGTGAGCTCTCTGCTAAATCACAGCTGTCCTGCTGGAACCAAGAAAATAATTTCCATCAAAAGCATACTGACATTTTCATGGACTCCTTATCCATTTTTAACTATCAGTCCTTCTTGCCACTGTCTCCCTTCTTCATGTGTTGGAGAACTCCTGGCCTTCTCCAGTCTACAGGCTCCAGTTTGCCACTTGAACAGAAGCAAAACGTATTATTGCATAGAGCAAAACACAAGAATTGGATTGTTGAGTCAAGGCAAAACACTGCAAAACTTTGGTCATTTGGTCAACTCTGTATTATATAGGAGGATTAGTACATCAATCTTCAGCTGTACCCTAACTTCCAAAGGAAAGAAATCCCAAATTATTTCCTTTCTCTCGACCCAGATCTCAGCAAAAATACTACAACTCATACAAACTCCTCTCTGAAGAGCTTTCTGAAAATTTGCTGGAGAAGTCGATCTTTCAGGGGGTCCTAACCCCACAGCAACAGCGACCCTTTATCCTTAATCCTCACACAAGCCAGTTAATTAGCCTACTGGCTAATGAAGTTTGAGCACCCATTAAAAAAGGTAAAATGAACAAAACCTTCAAATGTTATCTGCTCGCTGAAAGTGAAAGACCTGAGGACTGCTGCATATACTGAGCTTTTATGATTCCGAGAGCAGCGGCACAAGGCAGTCTCTGTGAAACTACAGAAAAGAAAGAAAAACATCACAACAGCTGAAAAGATGGAAGATGTTAAATTTTCTCCATTCTGTTAAGTAACCAACTTTCACAAAAGATAAACAAAGACATTAAGTTGGTTGAGGACCAGAGATTGCTTTGGCAGGAAATGTCAACGCACACACACACAATTCCCCAACTAGGAATAAAAATCCTGAAGGTTCCAAGAAACAAGATTTCCAATTTTACTTCTAAGCCATTTGAACATTTCTTTTTGACAGTGACATTTCAATTCACTTTTCAATTTTTACATTTTACTGAAAGAAATAAATAATGGATAGAGGAAATTCCATCTAACTGGAATATTTCAACATTTTCACCCTTGAAAAGATACTCACAAAATAAGTATGAGCCAGTATTTTAACTTGGACAGGAACAAGTTCATCAGGAAATCATATGTATGTAAATTTGTGTCAATTACACGGGGCCAAGAGAAACATCAGCTTATATGAAAGGATGAGATTTCTCGCATGTTTAAAGATAACCCATTATTGAAACTGAGAAAAATCAGACATACATACAAGATCTCCTGCATTATTTAACTTCTTGGCCATAAAGAGTATTCTAGAGATTCAAAAAAGCCAACCAACTTGTTTAATTTTGAGAAGTCTAACACTGTACAAGTTCCAGTATTACTGGGAAAAGCCCCGACTTTTCAATACATTTCATATTTGTTTCAGTGTGGCAGTTACTACACTTCAGAAACTCATCAGCTTTCAAAGAGAATTGAACTGGGAATAGAAGCCCCTTAACGCAAGACTACTGCAGAAGACTATTATTACAATTGATTATTATTCAGACAATATCAATTTCATTATCCCTGATCGATTCCTAGCAATGCTCCTTAGTAGCCTTCAGTTATGAACGCTGCATGAACGGTAACCGAATACTGCACAACAAATTGCAGCCCTGCTGCTCTCAGTAAATTTGGTAACAGTCTGACTTATTAGCAGGCTTCCAGTAAATAGCTGTCATAGGTGCTGACTGTAGGGAACTGGATGTCAAAGCACCACCAAAGAGGGCTGAGAAAACTCTTTCCCCTCGAGGCTTTGTTAATTTGATTTATGTGTACAGGCAGGAAACTAATTGCTAATTGTTGCAGCGCATACCATGGAATTGCAGCACTCCACTCAAACGCCGTATCTCAAGAGTACCAATAGACTTCAGTTTTACACTCAGCCGATGAGAGATGCATCCTAAACAGGAATTTCTGAGTGTTTGGTGCTTAAGAAATTTTACAAGAAAACTCTTTGCAATGCCCCGTGCCACCATCTCCTCGGAGAAAGCAGCCACCCTCTAAGCACGCTGTATCGGCGAAGCTGCGAGCCAATACAGTTAACTCAGCAGGAGCAAACTCTTACAGTTGTTCAGGCAATTAGTACATAGTCGGTGTATCTAGTGCCGCTAATTAACTTGCTAAGGGGTTTTGCTCTGGGAGGTTTGTTTCTCAGTATCTTTGCAAGTACGTCCCTGGGACCACTAGCCAAAATTGCTGATTCTCCTTGTCTGCGCCGCAAGGACTGGACGGTGAAGGACAGCTTTGTCCAGTTTCTGCATCCTCTAGTATTTCCCCACTGGAAGCAACTGGCCTACAGTGAAACACGGTTGTCATCTCAACAGGCCGTGTGGTGGTTTTTTCCTTCAGATTCTTTCTGTTAGAAGAAATATNTCTGCATCCTCTAGTATTTCCCCACTGGAAGCAACTGGCCTACAATGAAACACGGTTGTCATCTCAACAGGCCGTGTGGTGGCTTTTTTCCTTCAGATTCTTTCTGTTAGAAGAAATATGGTATGGTTACATCTATAAAACTGATGGATGGCAACGTAAATAAGTCTTTTGCCTCTAAATACTGCCTTTTAGCCAGCATTAGTGTCAGAACCGCTCACAAATGTCTAGTCAAGTATTTCTCTTTTTCAGGTAAAGTCAAGTACAGGGCCCTACAACTCACCAAAAGTTTTTTAAAAGTTATGGATTTTTAAAATCCATAGATGTTTCACCATCTGTTCCAGTTTGCCATGCTGAAATAGAAACAATTCCCTGAAAACTTGAGCTTTCCAAGCAGCACCGAGGTATTATCAGTCCCTCCCTGATCCCTCTGTCACCCCAAGCAGGCAGGAGCGAGGTACGTTAGACCTTTAAAAAAGCAAATTACTCCCTCACCCATGCTGGCACAGCTCATTGCATCATCTATTAGGAAAAGCAGTACTTGTCACCATTCAGAATTGCTGCTCTAATTGGGACTAAATCGCCCCCCACTTTTCAGCAGTCATGGTAAAGAGGTAGATCGTTAACGGCCATGGAAATTGGTTCTCTCTCTNTGAGGCAATTTCAGCAAGGTAATCTTTAATTTCAAAATAAGTAAGATTATGCAATCCAAAAATAAGTGATACAGGAGAATTCATTTATACTCTATAGCCTATCAAAAACTAGTGTTATTTTTTCTTAGAAAATGCGAAGCGCTGCACCAACATGCAGATCTTGTGCAGGAAAGCTCTCCGACAGGAGAAGTTCAGGTGCCAGCTCCTGTTCCACCTAATGCAGAACAGGACTGTGACCCTCAGTCCCTCGCGTCCCCTGGAACCTCTCAGCAGTACTGAGCTGTCCCCCATGTTCCCCTCTCAGATCTCCACCCTGAGCCTGTGAATGTTGCTTTGAAACAGACACTGTCCCACAAAAAAAGGCAGATTTATGAAATAAATAAATAATT
>RSEF01000009.1:19950251-19988794 GCA_003993805.1 Himantopus leucocephalus
CATGGAAGTCTATAAATATAATAACCCCATATGATGCGTTTCTTGCATTCTTTTTTTGTTTATCTGCTACCAGCTACTGTTGGAAGCGGCATATTAGGCAGGGTGACGCTTTGATGTGATGTAGCTTTACCAAAAAAAAAAAAAAAGTCGTGTGAATTCATTGCGACTTTCAAAATTTGAAAACAACTGCTCAGCTGAAAAATTTATATTTCTTCTTAGTTCTTACCTAAAATTCCAGTAATTGCTTTATCAACAGTGAACTGGGGGAAAATAAAGAGTAAAAATTTACAGTCAAAATTTGGGAATAAGGGACTTAGATAAAATTCTAACTCTGCAAAACTGGAATTCAGATTTTTTATTTTTTTTTTAATAGGCCATGAAGTGTAGGCCATTTCCCATACTCATTTCAGTACAGACATTAAATCTTTAAAGAAAAAAAAACAAACCTAAACAAACCACACTTGAAGTTCTTCATATTTGAGGGAAAACATAGATTTTTGAGATTAAATCTGTAGTATCGTACTGCAGTTTTAGATTTCTTGGTGGGGGCTGGGGGGGGAGTTTAGCAGTTTAATAGGATTGTCTGGCAAGGAATTGTGTCGTACAGTTAAATTATTCCATCTTTTCATCGTTAGAGTTACCTATTGTAATTTTTCAGTATCCTTTGAGCGGTGTTTCGCAGTGTCCCAGTGTATCACCAGCGACGAGCAGCTGGCTTATTTGCAATACCTTGTGCTGTTCTTCAGCAAGCTGTGTCGGAAAAAATGCTGTTACAGCAGATGACATTCCATTAAGCTGCTGCAGCTCCATGTTCCCCACGGTTACCAATTTGAAAATGAAATTTCTGTATTTCGTGTGTGTGTGCACGCACGTGTGTTCATTTATCTTTTACAAACATCTGTTAAAGATCGGTCTTTTGAAGCTGCAAAAAGCCTGGCTTTATTACAGATGCAACTTTGTCTTATTTCAACTTATTTTCCTGGCTTTAGAACTTTGAACCTCCAACAAGGCCCGGTCTGTTGCTCTTGCTGGTCAGGACATTCAGCTGGTCAGGCAGTAAAATACGACTTAGACTTCTTGTTTACACAGGAAAATTAAGAATGTGTCTTCATAACCATTTTCTTGATCTTGTCCTCATATCAAAGTGGGAAAACTTTGCCTTATTCAAGTGACCTAGGGTATGCTTTCTGAGTTTTAAGTGCAGTTTTACCTGGTTTTTTTCAGTTCGGGAACCGAGCATATTTGAGGTGGAGAAAAATACTCATGAAACAAGTTTATGTCCTGTTCTGACGTACATTAGTGCAATATCTGATCTATATTAGAAAGTGAAGGCAAGTAACTTGTGGAAGTCTCTTTGAGAGCATCCGATAAAGGCACAGTATTATTCAGACTGTTATTGTTATATTTATTAATGTTGATTCTCACTTGAGACCAAATCTTAAGTCTCTAGTGGCTCCGCTTCAATAAATCATGCGGATTTACAGCAACAGAGATGTGCCCGTTAACTTTGTGGTTATTCCCATTGACCGAACCTGAGCAAGCACCTGAATAAAGTATCTTTTTAATGTGAGTAAGGGAATAAAAAATTTGGCTGACGTTATTAAAGGCAGTATTGTAAATGGAAATTGGCAATCGCGTCGCTATTGATTCCTACTGAGTATGCACCCGCTTGAAAAAGTGAGAAACGTAATCATCCCGAGGGCCTGTTTCTTTCCACTGCTTAAATCTTACTACTGTGAATCTCAGTGCCCTGGAAGTTTTAGGAAGCAAGTTAATTGGCAATTTGTAGAGAGGGACTATGAAGCGCACATGAAGTGTTGGGATTTTTCCAGGACAAACTGCCAAACGTTACACTTTTCCAAATTTGATAGGGTTTAGGAAATACTATTTTTACATTATACACTTATTATTCAACTAGTATGTAATAAAAATAATGAGTTAAGTTACCTCTGACTTTAAGTTCATGCAGTCAGCAGAATTATATCAAAGACAAGCGCAAGTCAGTGATTGCAAGAAAGCTGAAAAAAAAAAATCTTAGTGGTGATGTTCATAAGATTTATCAAAGTAGTCTAATGTGTGCTGATTTATTGTAATATAACATGTGCTCATAATTTGCAATTTGATTTTAACATGCTATAAAGACATTATGGAGTAAATAGTGAGTGTGCTCATTTCTTTAACTTAATCAGATATGTCGTCACAAAAGTTTCAAAGACATGCTTATTTAATTATGAAGTAGAAAGTAACTTTACTTCTATTACTATGGGAGCAATTTGCTTGTTGTGTCTTCTTCTTTTAATGCTAATTCCTTTTATTGAAACGGAATACTTCTTGTTGCAATGTGCCATAACCTTATTGGCCTGGGATAAGTTTCTTCAATTATTTATTCTATTAATGTTTCTGTCACCTGAGGGAAATGCAGATATTCTGTTAATGATTGTGTTAATCACACAACTTTCTGTATTTCTGCAGTGCCCAAGTTTATGTCATTACATTAGCAGGCACAGGAGATGAAATTGGAAACTTGTAATATATACAGATTGGATTAACTCATCTGCTTTGTGTAGACTGCTCGAAGACTTATTTTAGATAATTTGAAAAGATTAAATCTGCAAGACAGTTATTCTTCCTGACAGGATCTCTGAAGCCTTCAACATAATTCCAGTGTTCCTGTGAAGGTTTTGAACTTTGCACGCGAATAACCTTGCTGCTGCAATGGGGCCTGGGATACAATATATTTCTTTAAACAGAGAATTTTGTATGTTTTTTTAAATCCTTTGGATGTTGGAATAATTATTTCACCCATATAATGTGGTGATGGGCATTAGACACTTGAATATAGTATACCATTTTTGAGCCATTTCTAGGCTATAATAGGTGTTATAACTTCACTTTTTGCCTTTTTAAGGTTTTGATGTTATCTAGGCAGTAAACGTTCTTTTTTTAAAGGTCTGTTGAACCACAAGACTGTTTTGTTGGGGTGGAGAAGGCAGTCTTTGTGCTTGCTTTCTGTCATAAGCTTTCCTTGGTGGAGTTCTCCCTGGGGCTGGTGCAGACCCCGATGGAAGCAGTACCGGTAGCTTTCCTGCTTGCGGCGTCGCAGCTGGGTTCTGAACGTCACGGGGATGCCTGCGAAGCGCTGGGTGGGAGTCTCAAACACCTATCGCTTGCAGTAATGGTTTTATAAATGGCTATGCGTTATTCAGCCATTGCTTTTGATATATGCAAGACAGACAGGGTAATTTTTAAGGTTTATATTTGAAACCCTAAACCTTTAGGTTTTAAGGACCCTAAAGCATCTAAACGTAATTGACCTTTTTGTGAAAAGAAGCTTGTGAACAAGAGTTTCAGGCAGTGGCAGTATCTCTGTGCTTGGAAGTCAGTGCCTCTGTGATCCTTAGTCTTGTTCCTCAGTCCTGAGAGCTTCACAGACACACACACACATAAAACCAGTAAAAAAAGAAAATCCTCACAAAATTCAGCAAATATTCCATGAGTTTTTTGTACTGTATTTGGATAGTGCTTTTGATTTGAAGAATGGTGCTTTTTATTTCTGCCCTGCTTTGCTTACATAAAAGCTTACTTAAGTAGGGAATACTTGCATACTTAAGTAGGGAAAGCCTTCCCTACTTCGTTGTCCCTTCNTATTTGGATAGTGCTTTTTATTTGAAGAATGGTGCTTTTTATTTCTGCCCTGCTTTGCTTGCATAAAAGCTTACTTAAGTAGGGAATACTTGCATACTTAAGTAGGGAAAGCCTTCCCTACTTCGTTGTCCCTTCAGCGTGTCTGTCCTCTAAAGTTATCTTTAAAATCCTCTCTACGTCTCGAGTCTTTTGGCGATGGCTGGGGAGGAGGGTGGTCCTTCAGTGCTGTCACCATTTTCATCCTGTGGCCCATCTGGTCGCAGGTGTACAACAGTGATACAAACCCGGTGACACAAGCCCAGACCAACCCATCTGAAGTCTCAGTTGGCCCATCTTGTAGGTAACTGCCAAAATAATTTCCAGGCTCGTTTCGTATGCTTGCCAAGCTGTTGGCTCAGGTAATCTTTCAGTGCAGGTAGGAAATCTGAGGAAAACTCTCTGACAGCTAGCACAATATTTAGGGGAACAGTTCCGTTCTGTTTAGCAAATTTGCTTTACTTGATGAATTTAAGCCAAACATATAATTACAACTAATTTTCAGCATCATGCCTTCCCTGAGGTCCCTGAAATGTTACTTTAGATTTCATTCTCCATATTCAACGGTTGGTTAAATTGATGCTATATCAGAAACTTGCTCAGCACCAGAGAGATGAATTTTGAAAAAATTACTGTGATAATTTCTGCAGGATTCTTTCTGTTCTATTTGGATATGTTTCCTATAAATATTTTTTTTTTCTTATTTAATTTCCCAGAAAGCAGTTGCTTTTGTCTCACAATCGGTAAGAAATTATTTGCAAAAAAATAAGGTGGTNATGTTACAAATAGAATTATAGACTGGTGCATATTAAGGTACAAGTGTCTTGGTGGGAAATAAACTAAAACTGTCTTTGCTTGTGGTTTGTTTTTTTGTTTTTTTTTCCCCTAGAGATTTGTTACAGTTCCCTAGAGAAGATGATGTAGACATTGCAATGAAAATTCTGGTTCAGTGGACTTCCCAAGGCCTTGAAGATGTCCGGCTGGTAAATTACTCTGTTTTGCTTGACCTGCCGGGCTCTTCTTCAAACACAGTAACTCTGAAAAACAGCGGTGAATGCTTTTATCCTAGTGGACAACAGTGCAACAGAGAGACCAAAACGCTTCACAGCCGAGACCTCCTGTACTCGTATGCAGCTTACTCTGCCAAAGGAACTCTTGAGGTAATATAACCATTTGTCTCTGTCGTTTGTGGTGGAATAGAGTTAGAAGACATCCGCTTTCGTTGAACTTGGCTGGCAAAACACACGTGGTGAAATGCCCAGCCTTAAAATAAACATATTTAGGTAAAATACGATGTGGCCAATCTCAAGTCAAACTTAAAAATTAGCCAGACCTGAACGCTTCGTATATTTTTGGGGTTTGGGTTTTTTTTGTTTTTTTGTTTTTTAAGTATCTGAGTTCATGAATTGGCATCTTTTGCTTGGGTGTAAAAATACAAAAGCTGTGTCTAGAGCTACATTTTATCCTTGTTGATGTATAAGTGCTACTAGTTTGAGGGACGCCTGGAGGAAGGGTAAGATGAGTTTTTCTGCAGTGAGACCTGCAGGAGTGCTGGGTTAATACCTGGAGCTCCTGAATTATGGTCGTGGATCTCACATACTTTCTTCCATTGCAACTCAGTTGACACATCTGCTCTGTTTCCTCTTGAAAACCCCAATTTGTATTTTTATCTTACTGTAGCTTTTGTTAGCAAGTTTTGTCAACGAAAAGATCCTGCCTGTTGGGATTTGTTACTTGCCAAGTGAAATAAGATCTTGGATTATCTTGTTTTATCCTCTTTGCTGTCTTCACTGGCTGCCATCCTATATTTGCTTTCCAGATATATTGGGGGTGCACTAATCATTTCTGTTTGTTTTCCTAGCTGAGGTAGTCTAAATCTCAATATGTATTTCTGAAATATAAAATTTACAATTTCACTCCTAACTGTTTTCTTTCTCCTTTTTAAAATATTGTGGTTTAGTTCCAGTGATGTGAGGGTTTTTCCATCTTGGTTTCTTTATTCTTTAACAGTATAGGTTTCTTTTTATCACTTCGAACACTAATAGACTATACAGGAATAGGTTGCAAATGGCTTTGGGTTTGGAGGATACCTCTTCCAAAATACCTTTATACTTTGTGAATATCTTAATTTTTATAGCATATCAGTCACTGAATTTCTAACAGTAAAAGGCAACTGTTGCATTTTCCTTTTATTTGTGTTTGCCCATAATGTTATTGATAACATGTTATGCACTGTAAAAATCTTACAATGAGTCAAAATTGGGAAAGCTGCATGATGCTAAGTAACCCATTTTATGGACTATTAATACCATTTCAAATTTTGGGCTGTAGGAAATACAAGGGCTGGTAGGATGTTGGATCCTTAAGTTCCTCATCCTGAAGTCCAGAAGCTTCAACTTCTTTTCCTTAAAAGCATTGAAGCTTTTTAGTCCAAGGGATTTATTGCAGAGAGGAGAAGGAATGGAGTTCTTGTTCTCCTTTGGGAGACAGAGTTCTCTCCATCTCCTGTTTTTTGTGTACCTTACACGTCTGCTTTCCATATTGGGTCTCATGGTCGTTATCTCCACACTGCCTCTGTTCTGGGGCTCTATCAACCCAACAACTTCAGGTTAAAGTTTGTGGTTAAGAAGTGAAATGAAGTAGGCAAGGGTAGGTCCCAACCTGCATGATGTAGGCTTTAACTTTTCCATGGGCAAGTAAAAAGTACTAATGAATGGGTTTGACTTCTCACATTTATCAATTAGAAACACAATATGTAATATTATTTTCTCATTGTAACTTAATAAGAGTAACTGTAATGAGAGAAAAATGCAGTTGTGGCCTTTGAGATTTATTTCATGAAAATAAATGTGTTGCTGACAAATTCATCAGATTAAAGGAAATCAAATGTTCCGGGAGAAATTGTTGATGTTATTACCAGCAACACATACACCACTTTCAGTTACATTTCAGAGCACTTTTATCTATGACTGAATTCTGCAGAAATGAGGACCACACACAGTGTGTGTGTACTCACACGAGGGGTGTACCTTGGCTTTGGCAAAACTCGAAGCTTGTACTTGAGCCAAAGAATAACTCTGTGCACAATTTTACAGTCAGATCTGTGAGATAACTAGCACCCTCACCAAACTTCAGGCGGTTTCTTTTATTCTTCTAAAAGTCTACCCAAAGTGTCCTTATTAGATCTAGAGTTTTGCCTAAAAGGGAAATTTCCTTTTTTGTTTAGGCTATGGATAAATTGGTAGTGGTCTAACCTCTCCGACTTTCAATCCTGCACAGTAATCTCTACTATTTTAGACTAATGGAAGTAGAAAAACTTTAAATGAGAAGTAGCAGGTGGTGGCTGTTGCTGTGTTCAGCCATCAGAGGGTGACTTGATTGCTTGCAGTGGAACTAAAAGTCGCGTATTTTGAATATTTTGCAGTGGGTTGTGATTGCAAAATCATGAGGGTTTTTCTGTGAAAAGGTATTCTTGTAACAGCGACTCATAATCTGAATAATTTCTTTCAAATGTGACACATCCTTAGTAGAAAACTTCTATTGTGTGTCACATAATCAGGTTGAATTGCTAATATTGCTTCAATACTGCTGCTTCATTGTATCTCATTTGTATATTTGATTTACTAGAAGTTCAAGCAAATAAAACCATTAAGTTACTGCGGTCTGGCTACCAGCAGAGCTACAGCTCTACTTTCATGTTGACGAGGTTATTTCTAGAATAGCAAGACTCATTTTCTTTGACCACCTGTCATGTCCATTCATCATATGGCCATTGTGTATGAGCCGTCCAATTTGTGCTTTCTGGTAACAGTCTAAACAGCATTTGTGAGTAAAAATGTGGGCATTTGTGATCTGAAATCTACTTCAAAAAACCTACTTAGTGCCATCATGATGGATGGTGCGCTTTACTACTTCTCCGTAATTCATCGGGCCCTGAAAAGGTGACACTGTTTACCCATCACGGTGACAGGCAGAGCAGCCTACAGTTCTGGAGAGAGCTGTCTAGTTGGTTTTGAAATAGATATTGCAGCAGTTATGTAAATAATAGGTTGCAGACTAGGTCAGTCTAGGGAAAGAATGGCATATGTGAAATATATTTTTATTAAAACTTAAATATCGGCTACCTTTTATAGAGTTTAAACCTTTTGTCTGCTTGATGAAAACGGGAAAGCCACTCTGGCCGACAGAGCACATACATGAAGGGAAATTACATTGCATCAAATTTACTCTTTGAAGCAAAATACATTGTCAAAGAGTATCTAGCCAGTCTCCGAGTGAGCGTAGCGTGATGAATCTGAATGTGCTGCTCCCTGCCTTCGTGGCGCGGGGTGGTCCGAGAGCTGTGGCTGCCGGTGCTGTCACCGGCGGAGGGACCGTCAGCGAGAGCGGAGGAGAGGTGTGTGTGAAGCCCCAGAGATCCAGCGTCCTCCTCTGAGCACCGCATTGGTAAGTAGTGTCAGCGTAGGTGCGTGTTGTGGCCCATCTGTTAACACACGCGGCGGTGATCCCCAGTGTGCAGCCAAGTGTAAGTAAGGACACGTCTCGGCTGGAAGCGCGGCAGAAGGTCCGGTGGTGCTCGGCTCACCTGGGTGCCCACTGAGGGCAGCGCAGGAAGAAACAAGCGTTCAGTTTTGGTGTCTCAGTGTTCGTCTGCTCTGTTCGCTGTTCCTTTAGCAACTGTAAAGAGAAAATCTTAGGAGACGCAATGGTTGGTATGTTGGGACAGCGTTCAAGGACGGACTAATTAAAGCAAAACGAAGACTGTATTTACTTTGTATTCCCTGATTTTTTGCAGTTATGGTTGTGTGACCTGAAGTTTTCCTCACCTTCCTTTCACCTTAAATTTATTCACTCTTTGCTTTTTGGAAGGAACTTTTGGCAACCCTAAATCTGCTTTAATACTTTAAACAGAGATATTTAGTGTCCTCCGTTGTATGGCATTGCCTCATGCTGCAGTACGCTCCTCTGCAGGAATAATCGGCTGCTGAATGCACCACATTTGAGGTTGGTTCCTTTGCTGTTCCTCCAGCCTTCCCATTTTTCATTGTAGGCACTCTCAGCAAGCCCAGCAAAACATCACTTTTCTTCCCTGGATCTCATATGCTGAAAGGACTGTGTTGATTCAGGAGGATGAATTGAGGGGAGGGTGCAAGAACAGCACAAGTACTGGCGTGTTCTTGAAGTGGGTATGCATAGGCAGGCAGGGATTAGATGGGTTTGTGGACAGAAATGAATCATCCCCATCTCCAAGGCAGTTCTCCCAACACCTGACCCTTTGCACTTTGACCCCTCCTCTGTCCCTGTTCCCTGACTGCTTGGACTTCTCCGTTACGTCACCTCACTTGCATGCCGTCTTCCACATTCCCGGACTGATTCTACCCATTTCTCTGTTCGAAGTGTTTGCTGATTTTAGGCATTTGTACTCCCAGCTCAGCCAGTGATATCTTTGATTAGTTTTGGAAGGGCTGCCGGGAGCAGACAAGTGCAAATGCCGACTGTTTGCTTCTATCTACAACATGCAGAAGAGATTTTCTACATCTGTTGATGGCATATCAGCCTGCTCCGGTTCATTTGTTTTGGTGACATTTTCTCAGCTAAATGAGAACCCACCGCAGAGATTAATGCAACCTGAAGCAATACGAGATGTACAAACCCATCTGTTAAGCTCACTCGGTGATCTTCCCACCATTCTTCAACCTTGGCAAGATGGGAATAAGGGAAGCGGCACTCAGATTGCTGTCAGAGCTTCTTTCATGAGAAAGAGGGCTTGCTCACTTCTTATCCGATATCCCATTTTCTTACGGCTGTGCTGAGATGTCTCCGCTCCCCATCCATCCCCTTTTTTCCCAGGTCCTTCGCTCTGCAGGAAGATGGGAGTCTTCCTCTCCTCTACCGCCTGTCCTTCTAATCTGTCCCACTCCTTGCAGGCTCCCCACTTGCGTGCCCCGCGGCCCCGTCCCCTCTCTGCTGGGTCTTTACAGTGCTGCAGCAGTTTCCTTGCAGTACTTGCAGCTCTCTGTATTTCCAGCCCTGCACCAAAAGGTTACGAGTTCCTCTGGAGGGACGATGCATCAAGAAATCCTTGACCCAACAGCTTGCTTTCATTTGATTGGGTTTCATTGTGCTGGAAATGTGATTAGCGCACCCTTATTATCTTTTATCTTCCCTCTAGCTAATCAGCGGTAATTGCCTTAACAATATTTCTGAATTAAGATTGGTGTCAGCGGGTTGGTTTTAGAAAATTTTAAAATCTTCCCAGGTTATTTTTATCCCTAGGCAAAATTTCCAAATGAGCCTTCTGCAGCATGCTCACTTGCACATCTTGAATTGCAAAGGCAGAGAGTGCATATAATTCAGATTAAATAATCACAGCATCTCACCCTAAGTCTTTCAGTCATTTTTTGATGGCACATTGGTGCAAAATATCAAGCTAGAGGGAATCTTGGTACACGTGTGCATTTAATTCTTCTAGGCACGCCAATTTAGTTCATTATTATCTTTATTAACATTTTCTAAAATTTCTTCTCTGAAGAGACATGTACTAGCTAAAATGAATCCCTAGCAACTGAAATCGGTTTACAGATGGTTAGGGCTATAGGTTGAATAACACATACATGCAAATGAGAAGAATCATGCAATTTTTGTAACATTTAGACGTTTTAGAGGAGCTTTATTTATCTTTTATTTATAGAAGAGTTTCTCAGAAGCCTCTTCCACAAATAATCATAATTTAGACCACTGCTCTGCATACCAAGTAGGCACAGCAAATTTTCAAGACAATCTCACTAAGAATATGGATTTTAGAATAGACTTGACCTTTAAACAGAAAACAACATTCAACATTAACTACAGCATAGCTGCCACTCCATTATAATTACATATAGAAAGCTGTGAAATCCAATGTGAAGGTTATATAATTTGAAATTGCAGCCAAGGACTACAAAAACGATCATTGAAGAGATGTCCTGCAGAACATCCTGTCAGTTTTCTGGCACGTATCACGGACCCATTCATAAATAAATTTGTACAGTTCTTAAAAATAACAGTAGTTCATCATGCACAAAAGCCCGGTTTATATTGCTGCAGGATTTTTGTATCATTGAAGGGCAGAGTTTCAGAGAGGCAAATGGCTCACTGCTGCAACGCCTTTTGCTGTTTCAGAACTGCGAGTCAATACTCTGCTAATGTTTTACTAATAAAATATCAGTAATGACATTTCAGTAATCATGTCATTAATAATAAATGAGGCGGGTTTTTTAGATGCAAAAAAGCACAAAGGTGAGGCATCTTGATATCTACAGATATAACAGATCACTGAGCGCTTCCGTGCCATTGCACATAACCAGCTAAAGGCATTTTTCAGTAAAGCTTCGGTACAATATTTGAGAGGGAGCAGTGTTGAACCATAATTGCGTGGTAAAAACTCAAGGGTGCAAACACTGAGGGCTTGGGAAATGGATTTGGTGCTCTATTCAGGGTTTAGCGCACAAAGAATTCCGATTGAACTCAATGGAAATTACATCATTTTTAACCAGAGTTGAATTGTGTCTGTTAGTAGTCACTGTGAGAGAACACAAGTCGAAGTAACGTCTGTGAATGCATGGATCTCCGAGGAGTATTTTTCTCTTTAGTTATTTTACTGTATAACTTAGACCCAGCAAGTTGCAATGACCTGTGCAGTTCAGTAGATATCTGGGTTGACACCTACCCAGTTACTCTTCTTTTATGCCCGCTTTTTGTTAATGGTGTTTGGTGCAAACCTGAATAAAAAGGTTCTCCAAGTCAAGTGGAAAACTTTCTGCCAAATCACAAGGCACATTTTGCTTAGGTAGAGCTATCTTGTCGTCTCCCTGTAATTTCTTTTACATCTTCTTAGTAAATTTGAACCTACCGACAACATACATGTGGTTTTTTTCTATTTAAGTTTGCAAAGGCAGTATCCTCCTCAGAGGAGGAATTCCAAGCAAAAAGCTGCTTCTGCTGAGAGCTCTTTGGTTTGGGTTTTAGGAATCTTTTCCTTTTAAATGTCTTCAGCATTTTGAAGGCTTAAAACTTCCTTGAAGGGATCTTGCTTACGCTAAAAACAAAAGCAAACATTTCCTCCAACAGAGAGACTATAAAGCAAATATTATCAGCTTTTAAAAAATTGCTAGATGAGAAAAACAACATAAGAAACAACTACAACTGAAATAATGAGAACAATAACAAAACATTTTTGTATTTATATCATATTCAATCCTTGTCCCTAAAGCTACTTTTATATAACTTCATTGTTTAAAACAATGAAGTTTCATGAATAAAGAACTGTTTAAAATGCTACTGAGTTTTCTGATAGTTATGAGTGGCTGTAAAATACAATATTGATTAAACTATTGCTTGTTCTCATTTCTTCTTTTATTTTTGAGGAAGACAAACAAGTTCTAAAAACTTTTAAGGAACATTAGCAATATAAAAGCATCTGTAGTTGGAGGCAGATTACATCTTACCGTGCCTGTACATGCTGTACTTGGGACCGTGGCCGTCAGATTCTGACCCTGGCAGTCCCGGGCATCAGTCAGTTATATGTGAGAATATGGGTTAGAATCACTATAGTAAAATACATTAAAAAAAAAAAAAAAAAANACAAACAAAAACCACTTTTCTGACATACTGCACTTGATTATTTTTGAAAATAGAGAAAAAGTCTAAATAACAGTGCTGCATCTTGTGAATTAGAGGTGGCAGCTGAAAAGAATCAGGAGTGACTATTTTAATCTTCAACGCAGTGTAATAAATCTTATCATTTGAAGCCATGGGAGTTATCTGTATCTACCTGTATAACTTTTACAGTCAATATTCGACATTTTGTCAAAATCTTAAAAATTGATTTCTTCTAATGTAATAATATCAGCTTATTGAATGTTTTTCTACAGGATGCTTTTTTCCTTCTTGTTAAAATCTTTTTAGTATTTTGAAATGAAAGTAGCATTGAAAATCCAAAACAAGTCTGAAGATTTTCTGTCTGTGTTAGGAAGTGGTAATATGAAGTCAAAATATAGTCTTCTAAGATGACCACTTTGAAAGAGTGGAAATAAAAAAAAAAAGAAAAAAAAAAAGCATACATGACAGGTTTTAAATGTAATCTGAACTAGTTGAGGATAAAGCTGCCATTATATGAATAATTTGGTGAGGACAGATTTTTAACAGCTCTTCTGACTTCTTTGTTGAAGAATTTTGGTATAAAAGAGCAAAGGCTGAACCTCTCTAGAGACTGCTTTGAGGAATGCTATAAACCTGGACACAGAGCTTTAATAGTAAGAAAGACCAAAAAGTGACGAAGGCCTCTCTCAGAGAAAACCCTTTGAAGCAAATGTCTTTTGAAAGCCTTTCAGAGCCGGACGAAAGAGTATGCAGCTGTGATACAGCTAGCTGAAAAAATACCTAAGAACTGAATTCTTAAAAATGAAAAAAAAAGAATACAATAAACAATGTAATAGCAATAATGAGAAAAAGACCCAGTTACTAACCATAGGTAAGTCTGAATTTGGCGTCCGGGTGCAGTTGGCAGACGTGCATTGGTTGGGTATGTGAACTGTCAAAATGCCAAAGCCTGTTCTCCGGCTGGACCAAAATGTCCGGAGAAAAACCTTTCGTTCACAATTTCACTTTTAAGCTGGTTGGAAATACAGCACTTCTGACTGTGCCCACCAGTACAGTCCCATGAGAGAAGTGTCAGCTTATAAATAATAAAAAAAATCAGTGCAAACTAAACAAAGCTGAAAATTCATTGGTCTTCCCTTTTTCCAGACTTCGGCATTCCTAGTTTTTTCTCTCTGATACGCTGTCTCTTCTGCTACATACAAATAAATCTCACTTCTAACACCTTATGTAATGAATATTAGTCACTGTGTTTATCTCATTCATTAAAAGGGCCTTAATGTGAATTAATCGTGAGATATATAAGTTCTCATAATTATGTCTGATGTTCCTGTGCTCTGCAGTTCACAGAGAAGGTGACTAATCAGTCACCCGCTTGTGACAGGCCCAAGAGTAGGTGTGTGTGAGAAAGAAGATGCTTCATGGAATTTATCTTCCTTCCACTGAATTATGTTACCGTGTAGAGTTACTCTTGTCTCCTGTAAGATTCACTGCTTCGTGCTGGTGTCTTTGAGGGGCCGACAGAGGTGAATAAGGGTGGAAGAGGTCTGGCAATGGCTTCAGCTACCGGAGAGCAAAGCTGCTTAAATATGCAAGAGAGCTCCTGCTGCCCTGTCATCCAGGAGAGATGTTCCTCCTACTGCAGGTCAATGCTTGCCAGGCACGATATGTACTTGGGGAGTATTTTAGAGGATGAAGTAGTATAAAAAGCTAGAAATTACATTACCGGCAAAAGAATCACTATATCATTCTTCTAACCAAAATTTTTATTCTGAATTTTTTTTTCATGTCTTTGTCCATGTTGTCCTTTTACCTATAAAACTCTTACATCTTAAGGCTAAAAGAAAATATTACAATCACGTAATGACACCAACAAAAAAATCTAGAATGAGAAATTGTATCAGCATGGACAGTCTTAGGCTCAGGATCCGACGGGTAAGACCGACTCTTTCAGTTCAGATCTTTCCCTGATGACCTTATTGCTGTTGTCTTAATGCCTGTAGAGTTGCTCTGCCTGAGATAAACTTTCCTAATTTTTCGATTTTCTCTGCAGACGATGGAAATAATTTTTTCACACGGTATGGTGTTTGTAAAATGGGTACCAAAAATGTGAAGACAAATGAAGAAATACGGAGGGAACCGTTTCGGTAGATAATACAACTAGTGAATATTTTTAATGATGGCTGTTGTGCGTTCTTTGTCTCGTCTGTTGAATTTAGTCTCTTGTGTTTGTTGAAATTCAGGAAAGGGACCGCTTGAAGATGGACCGTTAAGGAAATTTGTGGTTGAATCAGAATTTAGGAAGGCGCATGCTGACATCCCTGTTTCTAGTTTCTTTTTGTTGGTTGTTCGGCGCCCTGGGGAGGAGGGATCATAACGAGGGAAGAGAAAGAATTGAGTGCAGATTTCTATAGTAACTGATAGTTCTGTAATAACGTTCCTAACTGCTCGTGTTGAAAACTGTACCATAAGGTACTATTGCTGCAATAATACTGAGCACTTCTCTACTGCTGCAAAGGAGGCTGACCTGGATTCCAGCCTGTGTGGAAGATGAAGGAAGCTCTGTTCAGGTCCAGTTCCAGAGCTCTGGCGGGGCTGCAGTGATGGGGAAGCTTTTACATTACCAGTGAAATCAGTTGTATGATGTCAGAGGTCAGATTACTCCTTCCTCCCCATCAAGTTGTCCAGTCTGTCCAGATTCTGGTATCCTTTCAGACTTTCCCATACATTTTAGATAACGTCAACATTTTCCTATCTTTCCTTTTCAGATACAGTTTAATGGGATGCCAGTGTACAAGGTGAATGTTTTACTGGGCCCTTTTGTAAAAAGAAGCAGTTTCTGTCCATTGCATGGGGTTTCTTCTCTCTCCAGGATTTTCCATTCCTGCTGAGAGCACAGGAACCAAGTTCACAAATTCTCCGTGGTGTTCCTGCCAACGCTTAGCAGAGGTGAATGATCACAATTTAAAATTTGTGTGTGAAATTTAGCACAATTCAGGAAAACCTTCACCCTAACCTTTGGAAGGACTTAGGACAAAGGTGAGCTACTAACACTATAGCAAGGATAGCAGGCAGGAGCCTATCCTGAATGTCCGTTCAATCCTTGCTGTTATTCATAAAAATAAAACATTTTGAAAATGAAGGTTAGCTATTTCTGAAAGAAAAGATAAATGGTGCTGCCATATAGAAACTTTTAGATGACTAAGCAGTGCAGAATACGGTATCACAATTAATGACCAAATGGCAATTCCAAAATATTGAATGCATTTTTAAACACAAAATTTGAAAGCCTGGAACAACAAAGAACTGGGATTTCTTCCTGGTACAATTTCACCTGAGCCACACGCTACGTGTCTCTTGTAAGGTCTTCCCATAATGTTAGGAGAGTGAAAAATGAAAATATCTACTTGTTTAATCACGTAGAGCTATGCTGTTCTCACATACAGCCTTCTTTGTATTTGTCTTGGTCAGTCATTTGGGCCACTCAGATTCAGTATTGCTCAAGTATATTTCCTATTTTCATTAGTGTCCTTTTCTTTCATCTGAATCTATTTGTAATTTAAGAATGTATTTTTCCCCAATCCTTTTTCTGAAGAGGTAATTTAGAGACCTGTGCACCTGTGTAACAACTTAAAACAACAAAATTCACATCAGGTAGGGAAGATGTCGTTTTCCTTTTCACAACTGCATGTTTGCTTCTCCAGGTTTGATAAAACACTGTTTTACCACTCAGATTTGTGTTTACGGCACGACGTGGTTGGGCATCTCTCTGATTATGTTCAAGTGCATGATGTTTGGCCGAGCAAGGACTCTAAGTACTCTGTGAAAGAGCCTTTATTATACACTGGAAAATAGAGTTCTCACTGACATTTCTGAAAGTTCAAGTGTCCTCTTGATGCAGGGGATTGACCTCCTCGCGTGCATACGTGTGATGATCTGCATCTTTGAGGTAGATGTCTACTTTATCTCTCTGTATCTATGTGCTTGCAGTAACAATGACTTACGTTTTATACGTTTGCATAGCAAGTGTGCATAGAAATACAGCCAGCCTGTGTATTTCAGTACACTGTGCATGCCGTAGCATGAGAGTTGACTGCGAAACAGGCTTCCCATCCTGTTTAGGATTGCACTGTTTCAAAATGTGTTCAAAATTGTGGCAAAAATTGGAAACCTGAAAATCGTAAGGCTATTTTCTAGATACTTCTGGCTTAACGCAGCCAGACTAACTCTAAAAATGAAACAATTAACAAAGTTGAAATGCTGCTTTCTAGGAAATTAAGATATCAAATGTATTATAGTTATAAAATGAAGTATTTCGATTTTACTTTAAAAGAATCAAAAGCACTTCCACGTGACGTTTCCCTGCAGCTGACACACCTTCTGTCTTTGATAGACAGTGTTTGCATTCACAGGACGTTGTTCTTAGGACCCATTGTTTCAGACAGGAGATGACTTTCCGTCTCTGGATGTGTAGCTGCGGACTCATGTTTCGCTGTTTTTCGCGTTGAGCCGACAAATAGATGTTGCCATTTGGTAGCCCCTCCTGCCCAGCTGAGATGGATCCTTCCTTACGGTCGCCGGCAGTTTCTGCTGCAGCCTGCGGAACCTATTTGTATATAAAGCAGTTCTAGGCACCTGCTCGAAAGACTTGGTGGTTGTAGCTAGAAAATGCCTGGGTTTTATTCGATATATGATAAAAAGGCTGTTGAAGGAGGACAGCCTGCAGCCTCTGGATGGTTTGCTTTCATTCTTCATGTTTGAGAGTAGCCAATAAAACCTCTGCGTCGCTGCAGTCCGGCCGTGAGAATTTGTTGAGTTCTGACATGATGGGACTGGATTCTGCCATAAAGCCATTTCACTCAAAATTTTAAAGCCGGGTTTAAATCACACCATTCTAATTTACTATGTACATATGTAGCTTCTGATTTATTTTTAAGATGTCACATTACAGCTGAACAGTTCTGTTTGTTTTGTTTAGTTTATCCTTAGTCTGTGTAATTTGTAAATGTATATTTGCATGAATAATTACCCCTGAATAAGCTGAACAAAGTAGGCTGGCAAATACAGATTACTCTGTCTGCTTAGGAAAGTGCGATCAATGTGACTTTATGCTTTAGAGACTAATGCTACGAAATATCTTTGCAGTTAACTCTTAGAAAGAGGAGGATATAAATAACATTAAAACCATAAAGAATCATTAGAATTTAAAATTTTGCCACTGGTGAGCTTTGTGAGATGACAAATAATCAGCATCACTTAATGAAAGTTTAAAATAATATCATTTCTGATAGCACTTTTGGCCTCAAATGATACCGTGTCCTTTAGTGTTTTATCACCAAAGCAATATCCTTAGAGACTTTAAAATAAATATCAATTTAATATGACTGAAAATAAGAATGTTTTCTTTCAGAATACCTGAAAAAATTAGATTTGCATTTAAATCTCATTAGAAAAGATGAAAAAACTAGGTTTGTTGATTGGGTATCGCACAGGATATCATGAAGTAAGAAATTATACTCAAGTATTAGTTTTGCCTTCTGCTTAATGGGAAACTGGAAGAATGTAATTGGGGACAGAGGGTGGGGGGCAAGTATTAATGAATTAAAAGAGGGAAAAATAAAGTTGAAAATCGATGTGAAGGGAGGAGTCAACAGGATGAGCGTTATCAACAGGGAACTGAGCGATGTCAGCCGAGATTTATCTGGGGCTCTGTAACCATAAAACACAGAAGAGGTTCTTTTCTGTAGGCGATAAAAAGGCTTCAATCTTAATTCAGTCTCCCTGGGAGTTAGTAGAGGAAAAAAAAAAACCAACCTGCTATAAGCTGTAAAAAGCAAGCAAGCAAACAAGATAAACCTCAGCCTCTTTCTAAAAAGGGTACTGGAAGAGCAAAAGCAACCTGTAGGAGAAGCTTCAGCAGAGCCCTGCCTGGAATGGAGCGGTGATAGCTGGGAGGGGGGCAAGGGCGGGAGAGAGCGCCTGTAAGATGGGTCTGTGACTGAATTCGGTCTGCAAGGCCAAACTCCATCAGAATCGGGTAAAGCGACATCCATCTTTCTTCCTGTTTTGGTACAAATTGCAGTTTTAGCTGCCATTGTAATGCAGGGTGCAATTTTAAGTAATAAAAACTAGACACAAAGAATCCTTTCTGACTGTAAGCTGACACTGTGAGTCACGTTGAATTATTCTGGAATTTTATTGTATGAGTAGGAATATCGAAGTGAAAAAAGAAAACCTCTGTAGAGTAAGGTGCTGCCAACCACGAAGAAAAAATGTCATGAACCTGTTAGAAGAGGAGTGCTTGTAAGTAAAAACCACTAGTTATTTAATGACCAGCTAGTTTTTTAATGACCCCCTGCACGCGTATCTTGCTATGTGGAGCAACATGGAAGTTCTGTGATTTAAATCTGCCCAGACATTGTTGGTCGGGCGCATCTCTTAGTATTGTAACGGAGCAAAATCAGCTTCAGTTAATCCAGATCTGTAATGGTTTGCTTTTTTGGGCTCAGACAGCATGTTCAAATGCATATTACACAAATCATCTCTTTTTGGCTGGCCTCAGACAGTTGCTTTGAAATACATGAGGTTATTATTTTTCAAGGCATAAGATTATTTTTCTTGTTCCAGTTTCTAATAAGACTTAAAAAGAAGCTCAAGGGTAGGGAATCCTGTGCTACTAGAAATAGAATCTGGCTAAGTAGTGTCCAAATTTGGCCGAGAAGGTAGGGGAATTTACTTGCAAATATATAGTGTAGTCATTCACAGGATATCATTTCTGTGCAATTACCCCAAATTTATCCACACAATTTCTCAGACATGTTGGGAATGGCCAAGTATCATAGGACACACAAAACAGTGTAAGTAATATTTGCTACCGGGAGCCGGCATGCTTGGATTTTGAGGCCCTATCCCACATTATTCATGAAAAAAATTGGGTGGAAAGCCCACCAGGGGATTTCAAAGATGGTGTTATTTTCAAATTATTGTAAACAATGGAGTATGCAGTTTGCATGAAAACTGGGCTCTAAAGAAAGGAATATTTGTTTTATAGCAAAAGCAGCTCTAAAAGAAATTATTCTTTCATGGGAAGAAACCCCCAAGAAGTCTCCTCTTAAAAATTCCTCTCAAATTTTTTCCTGATTTATTTCTGTCTTGTGTCTGACTTGTCTTTATTTTACTAAATGTTGAATTATACCCTTGGTCATGCTTTCTCGGGTCTTTCCCTCTTCTGATAATGCTGAGCCTAGCAACAGAAAACAAAAATAAAACTCACTGCACTTGCACTTGGCTTCAGTGAGTCCGAACCACAAAGGAACAGACTGACTGATCCTGCTCATACCGAGCGCCGTTGCTGTAGAAGCAATCAATAGTTAGGCACGTTACTTTCTTAGTTGAACCTTCAGCACTTTAGTCGAACTACAGACAGTCATCAGATGCATGCCACTAAACCCGCAAACACAGGAGGTCTCTCTCTGTCCCTCTTTTTGCCTGGAACCAAGGGAAGGACAAAGTTGGAAAGATAAATTTGAATATTACTATTTCTGTAGAAATACAGTAAGTACATAAAAGATAGCCGTGGGGGTTTGTTTTGTCTCTGGCGTGCTCAATAAGACAGCGGAGGAGGCTTGGGTGGTGGCAGTCACAGGGAGGCAGCTGTGGCTCCCTGATTATCGGAGGGATGCTTTTGGCTGAAATGGGAGCGGCAGCTCCTGTTAGAAAGCGTAGCAGGGTTTACACCAACAAATGATTTGGCATACTCGGGCACAGCTCCATTATCTGCCCTTTTCTTTCTTCCTTTTCTCTAATTTTAGAGAAGAGCTAGTTTTATGTTTGCAGCTTTCCTCGCGTTTGTCGATGTCCAGCTTTGATCTACGGCCAGCTTGAGTTTACTTTTATGCTCTGCTGAATGCTGCCTTCAGCCTCAATTTCAGAGCTGTGCAAATAAATTATAGTGAAGTGTTTAATTAAAGTTAGCCTCATGTCCTGATTGCAGACTGCCGTCTTCTCACATACAATTTGCAAATATATTTTGGAGGTTTTTTTCTTGAGGCAGGATGACTAGTTGAAGGTTATTTACTTGTGATTGATCATGCGTTGGATGTTTCTGTTCCCTTTATTGTGTGAACAACCTGAAAATAGGAGCTGAATGTTGAAGGATAAATAAAGGATAAATAAAAATTCAAATTCATTGATTTGAATGAAAGAAGGGGATGTAGTAAGCCTGAACAGTCACAGAACTGAGAGGTTGATACTTCTAGAATTACATATGTGCTTTCTGGGGAAATTGTCTTGATTCTGAGGAGTAAGCAATCCTAAACATATTGTATGCATAGCATTTAATATTTAGGTTTTTTTCAATGCTTGGACTTTCTTTAGGTCGTCCATTTCTGCCACTGTTTTGGTGGGTAGGTCAGAACTCTCAGGAATATGAGCTTGATTATGCTAGTGAATATTTTCATAGCTGCAGCGTCTACGGTCCTGACCTCCCAAATAGTTTGTGTAGAAGCTGTTCATTAATACGAGTCAACAGGTTGGAGTTTGATAAAATACATTCATAATTTGAGATTACTGAACTGCGCCACTAACAACAGGTCACGTTAAGAAGAGAATATTTTTCACCACAGCCATTCTATATGCTAGTTTTGGTTTTGGCATAACTTTACACTTTTCAGGTAAGATTTATTTGAGATTGCAGAGTACTGACTTTAATGTATTGTCTTAAGAAATAATAGTAAAACTATTGGCTTTGGTATGATGCTTTTCTACCCTGAGATTCCCAACCTTGATAGCTAGGGCAGATGAATTTAAGAGCTACCTTCTTATCTGCGCTGTCTTCAACTGCGTTTTGGTGGTTATGAGAAACATCCCTTCCTGGCTGTGCTTGGCTTATAGGGTTTTTTTCTGTGGGTTTTTCTCTTAATCTTTTTCTTGTCTTGTGTGTCACTGGCAAACCAGGCACAATCGACCTCTTTGCCAGTGTATTGGATACAGATGTATAATGCTGTTATTAAATTCCTTTCCTCATACACACCGGCTAAAGGGTAACAATGTGATATGAAAAACATATTTCCATTAATATTTTTGACCTATTTAATGTTTGTTTTTTTTTTTTTAAATTGCCTCAACATTCACAAAGAAAGGAAAGTTCTAAAATAGTATCCGGTATCTTCAAGACCCCAGCTGCCACCTGCTTCATACAGTTATTCATACCTTTCTTTCCCACGACCTGTCTTAGGCTTTTTCATCCACGACTGGATGAAGTACGCTGTTTTATTCTCTTTCATTTTGGAGATAAGTAGAAGAAATTGGGAAAAGATCCTTGACTGTCTTGATTGTGGCATTTTCAGAGTCCTTGTTTATTCTGATTTGGGGAGATTTTATCATAGTTTTTAAGATAGAATGTTTACAACTCATTGAGCATCATCTTGGGACTTAGAAACTAATAATAAGTCTAACATAAAATGATTACTTTTTCTAAAAATGTTTGTTTTATTACCTACCCCTACTTCATTTCATGCATGGGGGAATACTACTGAACTCCATGTCGCACATTGCAGTTTGTTCCTAAGTAGTCATATCTTTCAAACAGCATAGCATGAAACAATTCAAAGAGTAAGTACCTAATTCAAATGGATAAAACAACTCATTCTTTAGCAGTTTCCCAGTTTGGGGGTAAGGGGATTTACCCTTGCATATCTAAACCCAGTACACCAGTGCTCTTTTTCAGCATCTGATAAAAGGATGAGTTCTCTTTTGGTATTGAACAGAATTATCCCACCAAAGGAAAGTAGTTTATCAAATATGGGTAGTTGGGGGTGGGGTATTTTGCTTTTTTAAAATCTGGAATGTGTAAAATGAGGATTATATCATGTAAGCATTTCTGAAAAAGAAAAAAAATTAATCTTTATTCATATTTGGAAGTGTTAGGAAAGTTGTGACTAAAACAGGACTTCATGCAACGTAAATGGACTGTTAATTTCTCAGTGGATTATTGAGAGGGTGACACTCTTTGCATTCAATAGGATTCTTTAAGGTTATTTTAAAGGTGTATTTTTTCAATATTTTATTTTATCATAGAAGTAAATGGTGCAATTGGTTGAGCCCCAGTGTATTAAATAAAACAGAACTGACTAAGCTAGCGGTGCTGTACAGCATTTGATGAGATGTTGTTGTTAAGTAGTGCAAAATATTTTGCTTTTTGTTACAAATTTTACTGACGTATTCAAATGTAGAAGACGGGAAGGAGTGGGAATAATTTTTAAAACTATGTTTATAATTTAATGTTTACCTATTAGTTTCTGGACTGTACTGCTAAAATGTTATGACTTTGTTCTAAATTATTCCAGTGGGTTATTGACTTTGTTTGGGAGGGGAGGAGCCATGTGTAGTTTCAGTCAAGAGAAGATTTTTTTCTGTTCTTTTGTCATTTTAGCTAAAGTTAGATCTGAGATTAGCTGTGCAAACCTCCAGCTGCTAGGCTATACGTGATGTTACCAGGACGTGATAACTTACTTCAGTAGACATGTGCAATATTTTTACCCACAGTTCCCAAAAAGGTAAAATTAAGGGTCAAAGATTTGTGGTGGGAAGAGAACCACTTCGAAGTCGCAGTGAAATAGAAGTATGCGATTACTCCTAAAGTTGGACAGTAACAAGAGGCTTAGGTCATACTTATTTTCAGGCAAGTGCAAAAGACAGACTTCTAATATATTGAGCTTTGACATATCCTTCATGTGGAAGATGTGTAATGAAAGCACATGTAACTCTTTGTTCTATTGTACCCAGCTGCTTTTTCATTATGTAATGACTTCGTACGTGTACTCTCAATGTGTGAATGTATTTAATAGCTTTGGCATTGGGACTTACTTTTAACATTTGGAGCAAAGAACGTGGTTTGCAGAGTGTTTGGGGCAGCAGGGAGTCAAGTTCTGGTTCTCACATAATTAAAAAATGAGCTGTGCCTTTGTAGGGCCTTTCATTCAGCTCATTGTTGAGCTGGTATGTTGCCTGGGAAAGACCGGCGAGTAGCTCTCGAAGATGCAGTTTGCATCCATAAATTAACTGAGAACATCCAAGGGCAGTTGCTAAATGCATTAATAATTGTGCAAACATGTAGTTTTGTTGTTGACAGAGCGGCGGATAGCACCCTGGAGGAGCAGCTAGCAAAAACGATGTGAAGGGAAGCAGCACATGAATGTAGATGGGCAGGGATCTCACTTTCACACAGGCATACTGTAGGAGCAAATGGTTTGATACTTCATTATGTTCCATCTTTGTGTATTGATTATGCCTCAGGAAAATTCGGTGTAGTTTCTCTCATACAAATGATGAAAGCTCTGATTTTTGGTTTGCTTGAAAGGCATTGGGTCCAAAGGAATTAAATTAGAGGTCTCCCCAGAAATCAGCTTCGATATAACCTCTCAAGCCATAAGACTTTTGAGACTCTAATAATTATTGCACTAAAATGTATCTATTGACCTGTCTGTAGGTACAAATTAAAATAAAGCTGAGATTTACAGAATGAGGTAAAATTTGTGTGAAGGTCGAGGAAGTACGCTGGTTAATACCCTTTGCTCGTTTGAGGTGAACTCTATCACCACGGGCATCAGAGCAGGTAAAATGTAAAATAGCTTCCGTTGGTATAAAAACGTCTTCACTTGATTTTTATCATACTTTTCACATACGATGATCACATAGGAAAAAATTCATATTGGATTTCAGCTTGTACTCATCATTTGCATTTTCTTAGGAAATAATTTTCAACTTCTTTAAATATTAAAACCCCCACATATTTCAGAAGAAACTGTATGAAGTGCAAGATTTTCTGTTCCTACATTTCAGCATTTGGTGTTAAATCTGATGTTTGCCTGTTCCAGAAGTGTTTTATAATTTTGGCTGACCTTTCTGAACATTTGGTTTAGACAGAGCACGGGTGACATGTTACAGACTTAGAAACTTGTTAACTTGAAAATTTAAAAGAATACATTTAAGAGGACAGGAGCTTTGGAAATAATTTTGTATGATTTCAACTTAAATGTTGAGGTGCAAACTCAGACAAAATATTCTGATACAGCTGTATAAGGATAAATACTTTCCTAAAATACCCATGTTCAGGAATCTAGTAAAATTTCACACATCCTACATATCCAGAACAACTGTTGCTGGCATTTAAACAGTTTGTGTAGAGGTGCCCAAAATCAGAACGTTTGCCTTTGGCAATGACTCCATACTTGAGTTACCAAAACTGAACTGAAAGAGAAACTTTTACTGCTTCTCTTATTTTAATTTTTAAACACTCATGTAATATTCTTGTGTCTTCTTATATTTGTGTTTTATGTGAACACTGTGTAGGGATTTAGAGGTTCCCGAATGTCCTTGGTGGTGTCCTGAGAGCTTCATAACATTCTAAAATAGTGATGTACACGACTGATTATCCTCATACTTGGTCTTCAACAGGATTTATTGCTATGAATGTGTGAGAAAAATGCCCTTGGTCATTCTTAAATTATATATAGATAATATACTTTATATATAGATATATAAAGTCCTTGAAAACACATCTTGAAGTGTTTTTCCATTACTGCCAATGCTTGACATTTAATAATAACTTAGTCATTTACTACATATTCTTGCAGTGTCCTAACTGAAGAGCTGAAGATTTTCATGCTCTAAACGGTTTTAATTTAGTTGGAAATAACTTAAAAATATGTATTAAGAGAAAAGTGTACGCGTCAGAGCAGTGTAGTCTCTTAGCACTATGGTTATCCAAGTATAATGCTCGGATAACCGATGGATTATAAGAAAATGCTTCAATAGTTAAGGTAAGGCTGCTCAGGAATCATATGAGACCACGTAACAAAACTGTACATCATGTATTATCTGTATATTTTCATAAGTGACCAGTATAATCATTCACTCATTTTCTGAAATGCTTTACAAGGCTCTGATTCCTTTTAAGAAAAGTGAGTTAGTATGCCGTACATGGTTTTAAAAATATTCCTGTAGCTAACGAGGGCAAATTCTCATCAGAACCAGCACCACTTCTTATAACCACTGGCAAAAAACCATTGGGTTTTTATCACGGCTGATGAATTGTGAATGAAAACTGCAAAGATATAAATCTAATCTGTCAGACTGAATTCTCAAGCTCTTTGTTATTACAGGTATTCCTGATTAGGAATGGAGGAAAGGTAATTGCAGAACTCTGCTCAGGTGCGTGTACTGATGCAGACGTCTTTGTTTCTGCGGAAGGAGTGCCCTCAGTGATGCACGGTGATAGGTATAGCCTGAACTTTGTCTTCTCTTTGCAGGCAGAACTTGTTGATGTACAGTATGGGACTGTGGAAGACTTGATCCGGATTCAAGCCATTACAAACGTGACCAAAAAAATTGCACTTTTGAAGCTAGGACAATCACCTTTGCTCTATAAGGTTAGTCAAATGCTTATTGCACTTCACTTGAATTATTTATTGGGTTTTTTTCAGTTTCAAAATACCGAAACAAGGACTGTCCCGTTCTATCCCAATAAGTCAGGCTTTACTGGCATTCAGATTCTTCCTTAATACTAGTCACTTTGATCTGTGGTGCTGTTTATGTGTTACAGTTATTTATTTTGCTGCATATCTTACCGTGCCCCAGTAGTATGCCATATTTTCTCTGTGTGTACTAGAAGCCTTTTGGCAAATAAAGAAATCCCTAAAAGAAATAATAAAGCATGACGGGGGGCGGGGGGGGGGAAGGCAACTGAGAGCAGGAATAATCGGATCCGTGTCTGCTAAAAATGTACATATAACACCGCACTGAAATCTTTTGTTTCTACATAATTGTCTGCAGTAGTTGGCTGCTGGCTGTAGTTAGAGCGTGCTGTGAGAGGAGGCAGAGCACAGTATGTGCTCACCTGGCCTCGGGCTTCTGCGCATCTTCCCAGTCCCACTGGTCTGCGTCTAAAGCTCAGCACTTTGGACCTTGCTGTCGATGCGCTGCTGCCAGCACCGAGGTTGCGAGGTAGTAACCGATCATGTATGCCATAGGAGGATTAACACTATTGTTTATGGATTTTTTTAAGAAATGACATCATAACTTGATTTCGTCATGACATAACGTAGCCTCGCTCTGTGGAGAATTTGCCTTTGTCGCCTTGGTTCTTTCTGCCATCCTCACCACCTCAGAGGGGAGAAAGGGACTGAGAGTTGGAAAAGAGCATTAACTTCTTGTGGTGCTTTCTGCTGTGTAAAATGTGTGAGCAGACTACCCTGAGAAACACAGATAGGCATTTATTCCCCCTGCCTTTAATGATCAGTCACTCCTGCAAAATTGCTAGGATTTACTGGTCTATGGATGGGTTACCGCCAGCTCAGAACAAGAACCATGTTTTTCTTCCACTCCCTCCTTCCTTCTTTGGTTGCAGTTATGGGTGGGGAGGGATGTACGTGGGTACGTGTGTGTCCGTTCTTTCTCCTCCAACTCCAGCACTGGCAGAGAGTGCAGAGATGGAGCTCACCAATCCACTTGGTACATTAGACGTAATAGACTCAACGTATGAACCACATTTACACTCTAAATGTCAAGTAGCTGCCTTCTATTGCAAGTATTTTATAAACAAAAATGCTATTTTGCCTTTCAGAAAATACACTAGCCCAATAAATATTTAAACAATTCATTCCCAATTCACAAAAGCAATTACAAAAGAACAGTAACTCCAGATCTTATAATTAAGAGAATCAGGATCTGCTCTGTCAGCCATAGAAAGCACAATCGGGACCATAACACAGGTTCAGAAAATAACCACTTAATATTTTTTTTTTCTGTGGGAATAATATTTGTCTCAATAAAAATGCCATTTTCAACTGAGTAGCTTTAGCTGTTTATTTGAATTATTTAGATGCAATCTAATTACACCCATGAAAGGTCAGTTATCATTGTTGGAACTTGGCTGTTGTGCATCATTTCCACCGATAGATCTTAGACTGCATTTCACCGCTGTCAAAAACAATGAAATAGCAATTGGGGCTCATAAAGTAGGAATTTGATAAAGATGCAAAGTTTGCCGTAATAGCACTGTCTAAAGTGTCTACGAGATGGACTTTTTACCAGTTTAATTTGTGTTCTTGTAAGCACTTACTACATCTAAATTAGCAAGTAGTGCAGCCTGAAGGAGTAGGGAAAAACCATCATTACTGAGAACAGGGCTCATCTCAGGAACTTTTATATTGGGTTGGCTGTAGTCTGGTCCCAAGAAGTAAATGCTAATTGGCGGCTGAGGTGTATTAGCCACACTTCTGGTGCTCAGCTGCTATTCCAAAAAAATCCATTTTGCACATTAAGAGTCTGTTCCAGAATATGAGCCAAAGTGTGGTATGATCAGATCAACTTCGAATGCGTGCTCGGGGTCTGAGCTAAAAATACAACTCCCCAAACCTACTTTTTGTGTTCTCCTCGTGCAGGTAGGAAGCTTGCCCTTTATTTGTTAGTTCTTCTTTTTGAGCTTGTAAACTGTCTTTTTTTAGAATATGAATTGCGTCTCTTTGGCTGTGAAATAATTGTAAGCTATTAAAAGTATGAGAAAATATGTAGGAAGGTATCAGAAATAGATTCTTCTTTCATAAAGAATATTTGAAGTGAAAGAAAGATTGCCTTAAACAGCAAGTCCTGCTGGTTTAAATGGGCCCAGTATCTCACTACTGAATCCACTTTTTATATCTTTGTTCCCCCTAATGTTTATGTTTCTGTACTTACTGAGTCTCACATTTCTGTTGCAGCAGATACTTCCCTCTGCCTATATTTTCCTTATCTCTGTCTTCCACGTGCTTGGTTTTACATCACATTAAAACAGAACACTAGCTCATAACAGAGCTGTCCCTAAATATATACACACACATATATATACACACACTGGTGTTCTTTCTAATTTCTGTATTTAACTTGTATTTTTCACATTTTAATGTTCTTTAATTTCTCATTATTATTACTTTATATTATACAAATATCTCGGTCTGGATTTGGGTCCAAAGCAGGACATAGATCCTGCACTGACGTTTCATCTTCATAACAGAGTTTCTAATCATGTCTCTGTTTTTCAGCTTTGCATTTTCTCCCCGCGTGGGTATGCTTTTTGGCTCTCTCACTTTTACTGCCATCATCAACTGCTGGTTTTCATGTGGTTTTCTTTTTTTCCCCTTTTGTGTTTTTTAATTTGCCTCTTTTTTTTTTTTTTTTTTTNCAACTGGGCTTTCTCGCCATATTGAGTCCATTGGAAAAAGCCTGAAAGAAATAATAAACTGCTGCTGACAGAAAACTCACCGTGAAAACTGAACAACATTTCTTTAGTCTTTACATCACATTAATGGAAAGAAGTACGTGCTCGTAGAAAACAACTTGATGTACAAGGGGATAATTTATAGAAATAAGCCCAAGTGATGGAAATTTGACTATTTGGAAAAATAATTGTAATACTGACAATATTTTTGCTTTAGAGGTTTAGTTTGGTATTTTATGGAGATTGGGTAGAGTACAAAATTTTGGGGAGGATCAAGATTGAAAATAAATTGGAGCTTCTATTTTCAGTCTTTCAGACTGGGCCCATCTCTCATATCTTGAGACACACTGAAAACAACAGACAGGGTTCAGAGCTTGGATTAACTTGGAATTGGAAAACACAGGGAATTTGGAGCATGCAGAAGAGCCTGAAGTTAATGTGCTGTTAGAATATGCAGTCAAATCCTTAATGTGGTTAATTCTGATTAAATTTTGTAAGGTTCATAAATTTAAGCTGCTTTGTGAGACCAAGATTTGTAGAAACCTGACCTTAAATTATTTTTGTAATTGAGTATGATTTTCAGATTTTCTTGGGAGTATTGTATTTCTGTTCCACTGAAACAGAACGTAGCGTGTGATCAGGGCAAGAGGGGCAGCAGCTATGGCAGTGGGCACGTTTCCTAGAGTACTGGCAGAGCCACACAGGCACATCTTGATCCATCCCTGAAGCTGGACCTTTCCAAATAAAGAATATGTTAATACAGCCATGTGATAAGTTACTCATATAAAAAGAAAGAACATGGACCCTACCTTTATAGCACGGTAAAGTATCAAAAAGAGCATTGACTCTGGGGGAGAAAAAAAACAAGTAGAGCTTACATTGCTGTGATAAAAAGAGCTAAAAAAGGGATATGTATTAACGTATATATAAATCGGAGTGGAGATTTAGAAAGGGTTTTTACCATTGATATGGCACTATTAAGATCAGCAAGGGAGCAAGAATCCGTAGCTTATTATAAAATTAATATTAAAAGTGGGAGAAAAGAATGGTAGAAATGCTTCGAGGGCTGCAGCAAGTTAAAGCATGGCAAAGGCAGGGTAATTTTCAAATGCAGCTGAAAGGTTTAGAAATTTAATACTCCCAGCACCTGGAGTGACAATTTTCTATCCCAAGACAACTAAGCCAGTGGACTGAGGAGTGAAGCATACGGGGAGTACACATAGGATGCTTTAACTTGGCATAGCCACGGTGCTAGTAATCTCTGTCTCTTTACCCAGAATAATTCACAGTCCTGAATAACTGACTGAAGGAAAAATTTTAAACTACTATGGCTACTCCTGAAGGGACCTTGTGGCTAGTTTGAGAGAATTCTAAGAGCTGGATTGTTTCTGAATAAAGAGAGGACTGGATTAAGGAAGAAGAAAAACTGTCTTGAGGAAAAAGCTGAAATAAGACAAATGTAGAACAGAAGTTAAGCAGAACTTCTGGAATTAATGACCAAAAAAAAGGTAGAACATTTGCTTTCTCATGCCTTCAGATTGATAGTGACTGCCTTCTGGTGTTCTGGCTACAAGGAAAATTTGTGTTTTGGTGGAACTCAGGTTATTGGGATCACTGGTGCATTTCAGTAGCCAGGAGCTCACACCAGACTCACTAATGTCCTTGAATCAGGAGGATACATAAATGTTGGGAAAGGTGATGAAATTTATTACTAGTGATTAAGGAAATCACTTCTGTGATGTAGAAGACCTTCTTGAGAAAGAGCAACTTGAGTTGTCTGCTGGGTTTGTAGACAAGTAACGTATTCCAGTAGTATAAAATGTGTGGTGACAAAAAGATTGATGAAAGTGCCTCACTAGCACCCAGCTCCTCTGCCCTAAAACTCGTTTGAGTATATGTCACCACTGTGAGCACATAAAAGAAGCCAGAGGAGGCTTTTTTCCAGGGAGAACCATACAGTAGTTTCAATATCCAGCCTCTGGAAACACCATCAGAGATTCATTTTTTGAAAAATGTTGTGAGTCTTGATCATGATTTAGTCTTTTGGGGTTGGGATTCAAGACAAAGCCATAATTTCTGTCCTAAATTAACTTTTAATAGAGTAACAAAAGCCCTGAAGGCCAAACCACTTCATCTTTTAAATGTTCACATATTAACATTTTTTCCACATCCATTAAATGAAGATGTTGTTCTAATGTGTAAATATCTAAATTTATTTTAATAATTTACTGTCTTCATAAATATTCATAAAATTGCTTTTTAACTGTCATAAAGTTTAGAAATGTGGATGCTTGCATGTTTATGCAGAGGTTATTGGCAGGCACTTACGGATAAGGATTTACTAAATGGAAAATATTAAAGATTCCCAGAATAAAGGCAATTTGCAAAAAGGCTTCTATTTAATAACTGTGTTAGTTTTAAATAAGTTTGCTTTGAAAAAATACATTTCGCTTTTCTGCTGCCTACGTTGTTTATTTCTTTCCCTTTGGTACTCTTTATGGCTAGCACATATAATTGTGAAGATTACATTTTAAATCTCCAGTAACTAGGACTCTGTCTCTCTCTTTCCCTCCCTTCCTCCCTGCCTGTATATACACATTATATGTATGTGTATATGAATTTATATATGCAGTGTGCTATTTAAATATATATATATAAAAACTATATTGAACAAAATGGTTTTTTAGGGAAATGCAACCCCTTATATATGTTTCATTAAGGACACTGTGTTTGGGGTTTTTTTTTGTAGGATGGAATTTTTGCCAAGGCGTCTAAAGTCTTTATATACCCATTTCCCATGTGAGTGCTATGGAATTTTTAATGGTATTATATCCCCTCCCAAAGCCCTTCTCGAAAATTTGAGCCATAGGTGTAGGCAGTATGAATAAAAGTTACAGAAGCGTATAAAACTTGACCTGGAGACCTGGATCTGAAGGGATGACCTCGTAACATCTCCTTGAATAGTATCATGTTTCTCAGGTTTCCTCTAATTTATCATTCTTTTAAAATCTTGAGTCCCAAAAGCCTGAGAGTTTCTCTTGAATAATCCAAGTTGAGTTCAGATTGATCAATATGCAAACTCTGCATCAACAAATCTGATTGTTATTTAGCCAAATTATATTGCTACAAAATATGCTAGTTCTTACTTTGTCTTCAAGGAACTACTAGTTGCTTTGTGGTCCTTTTTCCTTAGCCTTTGTCTCCCCTGAGTTCATAGGAGGCTCCCTTTCAAATTCTTTCTCTGCTTCCTTTGTAAAAAAATTCTGTACCGAGGCCTTCAAAAAAACCTACTGGACAACAGTCTATACCAAAAAGCTCTTTATGTAATTGAGGTTTCACGCTGCCATCAGTCCTGTGTTTTGAATGATCCTTTTGGTCACCTATTTCCCTCTTCCTGATTTCATGATTCTTGGAATGATACACAAGCTATTTTGCTCTTCAGTGATCACTGAGAAAATTTACGTTTGTTTTGAAGACAGGGCATGGGTCTTCCTTCACCTGAAAGCGTATCAAATTTAAGAGGCTGGTAGACATAGTCCTCACTTACACCTGCTGCTTTGACTCATAACAATGCTTTCTTGTCCCTTTGAACAGAAGGAAGAAGCCCTAATAGCTAATTAGAGAAGCCTGGAGACACCCTGCCTCGATATCATAGATCTTTTCTGTGTTAGGGTGACTAAGAAATCTACCCCCGGCCCATTGAGTACACGTACCTGAGTTAGAACAAGAAGTCTCTCTGCACAGATGCTTCACTTAATGCTTCGTCCTGAAGTCGTATTTTAAATTTTTATTGGTACACTTAGTTTAAAACATAGCTTAAAAAAAAAATGGAAGTACCAATTGTGATACCTTTTTTCCGCTCTGTGTGAGGTACTATGGGAAAGAGAATTGAGAAATGATACTGACTTCAGAAATCTATAACTGATAATTAAAAAAAGAAAAGTCAAAAGAGCGGTTTTGTATTGCTGATTGGGACCAGATCATGCTGAGCTCTATTGTTCAGTTCCTAGAAAGCTATTACTACCCAGAATAATTTAAACTGAGCGTGTCAGTTTACCTGGTACTTAATCCGGCATTTGAAGGATGACGTACTGTGTGACCTGTACCACCTACAAGTGAAACAATGCCACTTATAAATTCAATCCGTATCTGTCCAGATGAATATGAAATAGTTGAACAAAATTTGCTCTCTCATCCCTTTAGTCAAGTGCACTGCAGCAAATAAAAGTAGAGTGAGAATTTCTTCTTTATCCAGTATAAATGGGGGAAAGCAATTCGCTCTTGCAAGCAGTAAAAAGGCTATGCAAGGGGTGGGGTAGGAGAAAAGCAATTGATGTCTGGAAGGAAGCATAATTGTAGCACAACTTGTCAATATTCTCAGGTAATTAACATTTTGGTTGCATCAGTAAAAGGACTTTCGGTTATTACTCATTTCTTTCTCGATTACAAAACCCTGGATTTCTTTAAATGGAAGGAGAAATGTGCTATTAGCAGAGTAAACGAGGGGACATGTAAGTTAATGAGCAAAAGTAGATATCGATTGTTCTGCATTTCTGATGGCACAGAATTTTCCCTGAATGTTTTGAGAAGTCCTTGCTGTTTTGCAGACATGCTTGTGTTGCCAGTTGTAGTTCCTATTCTCTCCTCCTCTGCTGGATTGATACAGAAGCTCCTGAAGTCCCCCTGCTGAACCAAACGCCAATTTCTTAGCTGTTTGACTGGGTACACGGTCCTGTTATCTTCAGTAACGCTGAACACTTAATTTTCTCTTGGGAGAATAATTCTAAATATTCATATACTCAATTGGGTGTTTAATTGCACATTCACTACATGTATTAAATGCATCCTTTGAAAAATTATTCTGGCTCCCATTATGAATCCCTGTTTCCCGAGGGAGAGGGCTGACCATTTTATAGTGGGTCTCTTCCTTTTAGTACAACAGGTTTAAATTGAGTGAGACCTTAAGTGGCTTCCATTCAAAAATGGAGTATGGCTGACTCATAAAAATTTCATTCTGGGGTCTCCTGAAGCTCTTGTCAGATTTTAGAGGTGTGAAGCCCAAGCCTAATTTCCTATTTTATCAAGCCCTTAAAAAGCGAGTAGTAAATGCAATCATCCAATTTACTGTCTGAGTGCTATGTCCTGATAAATGGTGCAAATTCAAGTGAAATGGCTTTGCTGTGAGGCAATTGTTCTGGAGCGGAGCAGAGCAAAGAAATCCGTTGCCTCAGTTTGTACCTCAGAGCCCGAAATCCGTACAGCTGATCAGCTTCTCCTGCGCAGGGCAATAGGAAAGACTTACGCACTTTGTCTTTCCGTCATAAAATCTCAACCTTTTGAATTTGCTCTTTCAGCAGATGCACTAGCCATCCTTCTGCAAGCGGTACTGGCACTTTTTCCCCTGCTTATGCAGGGAATTAAAGGCATTTTTTGTTACCCAAGCTGCTAATTGAGCTGGCCCTTCAGGTTAGTTGAGCTTGGACTTCACAAAAGAGCCATTGACAGACAAATTATCTGGGCCTTTTTTTTCATTTTGGGTTTCCAGCACATACTGTTTGATTTCGACAACAGCTGAGAAGGTGAAAAAGAAAGTGGAAGGTATGGGAGCTTTGAGTAGAGATGAGGGGTCTCATCTGCTAGAACAGATCTCTCTGCCTTCTGGCTCTTCGAAGGTGTCAGCCTCTGGACTAGGAGAAGCAATACAACCCATACCTGTACTGTATGTGCTGGTTATTTTATATTTTCTGGAATAATGACCAGAGGAAAAGGTCGTCTTTCTTCAGGCAACAAGCGTTTTATAAAAACTCCCCTCATTCTATCGTGGGTTTGAATTTTATGGCATCTTCTGTAGCAGTTACTGCTTTATTATTTTATTAAAAAGAATTTATGACTACTCTCTGGCCTTTTCATGCTCTTAGGTCTTTTTTTTTTCTTGTTTCACAGTAATTAATTCTTAACAATCCGTTTATTTACGTCTGTGAACTGATCTGATAGGTATCAAAAGTCATTATTGTTGAACAAAGTATTTATGTAAAACTTTATTTAAGAGACTACAGAAGGAAATAGTTCTATTCCTAGAATCAACATTTTATTTGATAAACCAGGATGTCACAGGTTACTCAGCTGAAGAATGATTTTTGTGCCTTCTGGCTCTTTTTTTTTTTTTTTTTTTTTTTTTTTTTTTTTTTCTTTTTTTTTTTTTTTTTTTTTTTTTTTTNAAATGCAGCTAAGTTAACACAGTTCAGAAAAAAAGATTCAGTAACCCAGTGGGTTCTCTGAATAGAAATAGCTTTGAAGCTGGTCCTACAGTTTAGGAATTGCAGCCAGATCCAGACCTTGGTTTGATTTGCATTTGTTCTGCATGACTTTAGAGACTCATCTGTGGGAACTGGTTCACAGAATCAGCACTTGTGATTTATGTATGAAAATCTGAATTCTGCCCTTTCAAATACACCTGTCGTTTGCATTGTATCAGAACTTTGAGTAGAGACGTGGCCCTGCTGAATGCTGATGGCCAACCTTTTCACTGGTATCCGTGGAACTTGGTTTTTATACTTAACATTCTATAGCCTATGGAAGTGTTTTATTATTTTCCCTAGGGTTATTTGATGCACTCTTTCCAGATCTTCTGTAGCTGGATTTTGTGGGACGTAGCTGTATAAAATATATAACTGCTTGTCCTGAGGATTTTGGGAGGTCGTCTCTTTTTTTTTTTTTTTTTTTTTGGGGGGGGGGGTGGTGGTGGTGGTTGGATTTTAGTGTTATGTTTTTTCATTTTCTCTCTCTTTATATAATGCTGAAGAAACTGTGGAACACCAAAGTCAAAATTTCACTCGTAGCCATTTAGGCCTCTTGATATGCGTGCATGAATTTGAAAAGAAAAACATCAAGTTCATCATTACAAACATCTTTGGCACCCTCTTTGAAAGTACAGCAATAGCCACTTGGAATATTTCATTTCGATTGCCAAAATGTTAAACTAACCTCCTGTGCAGAAGGCAATTCTTCCACAATGAACATATTTTCACTTATATTGGAATGCACAATCTTTTCCTGTTAACTCAGGCATTTTCATTTTGTCTTTAGGTCTGAATGAGTAATTCACAGAGAGCAAAAGGCACAACGAAGTTAAGCTTACCTTTTCTGTTTTCCCTAGATCTAGCTCTAAGTAAATGGCAACTTGCTTCAATTTATATGTTATCCTACTATATTCTTATTTTTTTAAGTGGGTTTGTGTTTTGTGTTTGGGGTTTTTTTTTTGTGGGTTTTTTTGTTGTTTTTTTTTTGTGGGGGGTGTTCTAGTGTAGAATTTATTCTAAGCAATTTTCTGAAAGCAATTAATTTTTCCATAAGTGAAGTTGGATTTGTGATCACTCATGGTGACTTTTTTTTAAAATTAATTAAAAAGCATCGGGTTTGATGCTTTTTTGATACAAATGGTCAATCAAAGACGTTGCATACAAAAAGATTCCTGAGCTTCCTGTTGTTTGTTGGGAGAGAAAACAAAAGTCACCTAATCACCGTCACTGGAACCTTAAGTTAAAATTGGTGGGGGCTACTTTCTTAAATTGGCTTAGGATGCCATAAAATAACTAGTAACGTTTTTCATTAATGGTTCCAAATTTCACATCACTTTTACACTTGAAATTTCTCTTAAAATCAGATTCTTCATCAGCTTAAAAAAAAACCAAACAACCAAACAAACCAAAAACCCCACGTTGTTTCTGGTGATAGCCTTGTAATTGTAAAGACTCATAGTACGTGCAGTGGCTGAGATTTGTCGGCACAGCACACAGTTATGTCTAGATACAGGTAATATTTTAGATAGAGGACAGAGTATTTGCATTTTGTGAAGGTTGGAGGAGTACCTGCACTGACAGTGCAACCTGTTATTTATGTTTTTCCACTGTAAGTTATTATACAGACATCATAAGAACTCTTACCACGCAGCTTCAGAAGTGACCTTGAGGTGACCTAGAGACACCACCCTTTCAATAAGAAGGAAGCGTATTTTTCACTTCTAAGTCAATCTTGGCTTTCCCTAGAGTGGGAACTGACTATATTGCCTTTTATATCAGTATTCATTTCTAAGTGATGGTTTTATGATATAAAATGTCCATTGGGGAACTCACCTGACAACTCATTTCAGTCAGGCATCCTACTGTGATCTCAGAGGAAAACTGATAACATTTAATCTACTTAACCACCTGACCATGTATCATTCCTCTTTATCATATTATAGAGTATAAGAGAAAAAGGCAAGTCTGAATCTGCTAGTTCAGGTGATTCTTGGATAATAGGTTTAAGAAATCTTTATGACAGATTAGAAATTAATTAGTCCTGTGCATCTGACTGCTGTAGACATTGCTGTCCCTCACTAACCACATGTTAATTCCAGGTTCCGTTAGCAATGCGTAAATGTGCGATACGTTGGATCTGCTGTCTCCAATATCAGACAAATGTTGAGGCTTACGCAGGCTTTATGGGCTCCTGCTGTGCCTGGCAATGCAAGTTGTCTCTGCTGGAAGGTGCTGTACAGGAACCATAAAAATGAGAGAAAGGGAAGACACTTGGAATGCATTAGGAGAATTCTGACCTAGCCTCCTTTTTCTGCGTGAGAATTGCATGTAGCAGCAACTTCATTCAAAACAGTATATACATCTTTCTTGTTTTGAAAAGTCTAAGAAATAGTGTATCGTATTTACATAGTGCTTTGCACTTGGCATTAAGGGGAAGGTGGCTTTAAAAGGTGGCTTTTGCCCTAGCCAACAAAATGGGCTTGAACGGTGATACAGAGTTTGATTAAAAGTACAAAATTTTCACTACAGAGTATTTAATTTACATTTTGTTCCTTTTCAGTATAATACAATTCATCAGAAATCAGCTAATTACAAGAGGTTGTGATCTTAGCATTTAAAAATATGCATGTGAGGCTATCATACCCAGAAATTTATTTTGTGTGCAACACTGTATATACAATATAATTTGTTTGCAAGTGCCTGTAGTGTTTTGTTTTCATCTGCACATTTTTGCATGTACTTTTTTCTGGAAAGCTTGTACAGTTTGCAAGTGTAAAGTGGGTCTCACAAATATACTTTGTACATTTGAATCAGATTTTTATTAAAATGGTAATTTATTGATTAGTATTGTTTCCAAGTAGACCTGACCCGGATGAATTTTGATGTGAGTGCCGTACAGATTCATTGAACGTTGCAAGGACTATTGTTCCCACTCGAAGTGCTTTATTTTCTTTGAAAATGAAATCGTTTCAAGGCATACAGATTCAGAAAATAAGCATTGCTTCTGACCTACTAAAAGAGCAGAATTATTCAATGCTAGGTGATAGCAGCGGTAACAGGGGAAGAGTAGCTTAAATGTCCTATTTCTCCCTTTTTCTGGTTAGTAAACAAGCAGAATAAAACTTAGAGTGCATTATTTAATTTTGGGGAAACCTATGTTTTAATGCCAAAATTAGTTTGATGGTTAATATGACAGTTTGTTTCTCAAGAGATAAACTTGATACAGTGAGGTTTCTAGCATTCTTCTTTTGCTCCAGAAGAATATAGAAAGACAGCCTTATCTTTACATACATTAAACCTCCCTTTATTTAATATAAAGAACATATTTAAGTGTGTTTGTTATGGTGTGAGAAACACGTAACAATTTATTGTTGTTTAGACAATCATTCTATCACCTGAAGACCCGTCCCCACCCGGGAAAGGGAATTGGGAAAAACAAGGAAACCTGGGAGTTGAAATATAAACAGATTTAATAGAGTAAGATTAGATAACTAAATTAATAGCACTAAAGAATTAATATTGATACCAATACCAAAACAGAATATTGCAAAGATTATACTCAGCCCATCCTATCAGTAGGAAGCTGTGCACTCCAGGCAGGGGACAGCAAATGTGGGACACTGTGAGCACTGCGGCTTCAGGAGGAAGGGAAGGGCTCAGGGGTCTGGCAC
>RSEF01000009.1:19988894-20025669 GCA_003993805.1 Himantopus leucocephalus
TTTTTTTTTTTTTTTTTAACTGATGGTGAATGAATGACTTCATAGTGCTTTGTGACTGCCAAACTAATACAACTGCCATCCCTGTTCTCATAAAGTACTTCAACCTTGGACCTCCTTCACATAAGCTCTTTCTACTATTTCATTTTGGTGAAATGGGCTATTTAGTAGGTCACAGGAGGAGCCAAAGCTCTGTTTTACTCATGTGCTGAGTGAAAAGCAATGAAAAAGAAAGGATCTGGGAAGAAACAAAAGCTGGAAATGTTGACTTTTTCAGCTGATGTATCTTTTGTGTAGATTTCCGGCAGTTCTTCTGTACCCGAGTTATACATAAAGTGGTACTTCGCTTTATTACATATTCTGCTATAGACCCTGGTGTTCAATAGGAAAGATATGCTCATGATATGTTTTGTGTTCATGAATAAGGTCTTGTGGAAAAAAATTCTAGTGGCTGAAATGTCAAGTCATGAAACAAAATGGAAAAGAGCCAAATTTTTAATTTTGGGGTTTCTAGGGGAGCTTAGGAGTGGAAATTAGTGCTGATAATTTATAAAGAACTTGTATTGCTAAGATGTTTAATAACTTCTTTAATATTTATAGTTTTTGAAATAACTTTATACACTAGGGCACATTCTTTATGATCATTTCTTTTATCATTCCTGGTGTGTGACTGTTTTTCTAATAGGGAAGATAAATAAGTTCATTCCTAGTATTGATTTACTTAAAGGCATGCTAACCAAGTAGTTAAACACTGCTCTTTTCCATAAAGGAAAGTAAAATATTCATCAACCAATTAATAATATGCAGTTTTCCTAGTTGATATATAGATATGCCTGAGGCTTACATACAGCATACTCTATATCATTATATGTTCCACTTAGAAACATAAAATTAAACCAAATGTAAATTTAAAAATACATAACAACGTTACACAACATCTAAAAAGACTGTTATATTATGTTCAAGGCTTTATTTTAAAGGCATGAAACCTGGATACAATGTAATAGCCCAGAAAAGAGTTGAGCAGAGAACATGTTTTGTACTTTAAAAAAAAAATAGACTAGCTTTTCATAGAATCTTCCAAGATAATAATTGCCAGAATAATAAAATAAGTGACAAGGAATTTTTTTTTTGCACGGATCTAATGAAGGCAGTTGTATTTTAACAATCTAACAGACATCCTGAGTAGCAATTACTTGAGGCAGCAAATGGACCTTAATTAAAAATCTATGTCCAATTGTTATGTGGGTTGTGAGAACATCTGCTAATACCTTGATAGATACAATATAACATCTACACTCAGGAAGCTAGTAAAGTCATAATCCTACTGTTGTCTTGGAGATGGTAGGATGACTTGGGCTGTTTGCATTTCAACATTACTAACTTTCAGTGTTGGTACTGGAAAATATATACTCAAGGTACCCCAAGGATATCCCGAATACGGGCTGCATCTAAGTGGAGAAAAGATTGTTGAGAGAATCAAAGATTACGAGTTTACATTGTATATGATGTACAATATGTGGGGGTTTTGCAAGTAGGTATTTCCCTTTCTCTCTGCTTATATACTTCCTTAGTCTTGCTGATTGTTTAACTGGTAATTTTAGAAGCAGCATCATTTTTTTCTACATTGTTGTCTGCATTTTTTGGTTGTACTTTTGCTTTGGTTGGTGGTCTGGGGCCATTAAATGTCCAAAGCCTACCTTGTTCGGAGAATTGTTTGTGGAAACCATTCATAAATGTAGGTGATTATGTGGAATTAATGCAGAGGTTGAGTGAATAATATTAATGATGCCCAGAATCCCCAGGAGCAGTTGTAACAAACAGCTAAGGTAAATCAAATGCACAAAAGAGGCCACGTTCCTGGCTTTTAGGTGCATGCAACACACAGATCTCTGCTGTTTACTATGTCTAACAGTGTAGTACATCTTGTATTAATTCCTCAGTCTTCCAACCCACCTGCCACTTCCCATAGCAGATATAGCATAAGAATTTGAGGATCCCTTTCCTGAGGCTAAGTTACAAGTTGCTGTCCTCTCCTATACTCTTGGTAGAAGACTTATACCACTACTTAGTCATAGGGGTTTCCCTTATGGGCAGAGGACAGTGGCTGTGGTAATCTGAATGACTTCAGAAGGCTGATGCTCACAAGGGAAATGGAGACGTAGCGTTCCCTCCCTGTCAGAAGGGCTGCTTCTCCCTTCACCTGAAAAAACATACCCATGTTACTGATTTGTACTGCATATAACTAAGAAATAAAGAGTACTCAACTCCATAGCTTGAAAGTGGGAAAACAAGCCTGATGTGTACTCACTGATGTTTGATTGCTGGCAGCGCTTAGGTAATAGACTTCAGCATTTTTTATTTTCATTTTTTTCTAACGCAGTGTCATTCTAGTCTTGAGTTTTTGTTGTGAGTATGGCCTTGAATTTAACAAAAACCTTGACTTATAAATGTCAGAGTGTGAGGATAACTCAGTTACTTAATCAGAGTACACCAAAACAGAGATTTAGGCAAGTGCCTGGTTTGTGACTTCAGTTGAATGTATCTGTGACCAATGAATAAATAACTTCAGGAAAACAAAATTATAATTTATGTGTTCTTAATCTTTAAATTTTCCTGTGATGCTGTCAGGTTACTAGTTTTTAACGTGACTGTTCTGTGATGCAGATACCAATCCACTGGCAATGCATTACAGTCCCAGTCTATACCAGTTCTTCCCAGCTCGCCACTGGGAAAAATGCCAACATGAGCATATGTCCCCCGTTGCCACCCACAGTGGCTTCACTAACTCTCTGTAGGTCAGTCTCAGTTTGAATAGCTGGCAGTATATTTTGAGGGCAAAACACGGAAATTGTGATGGAGATTTTTCTCAAAGTATCTGTTCCTTAAAGAATGGAGAATTCTACAAAATGAAAAATGCAAGTGCATCTGGGGTGGGAGGTAAAGGTTAAGTGGACAGACAGCAATAATTTTAAATTGACATATTATATATTTAATAGCTCTTACTGTACTGACAGGTAAAATCCCTTTAATACACCTATTTGCACTTTATTTGTGGTACTATTTACTGAGTGTAAATTATTACCACTCGTGAATGTAAGCACTGCTCTTCTGGATGACACTTCAGGGTTCAATTTGTAACTAAAGAGCTAAAAATAGGAGCTGCTGCCGCATCCGATGGGAGTTCAGCTCCTGTCCTCTGTATTGACGCAGGGCGGGAGCCTGCTCATCTGTTCGTTATGAGGCTTAGGGTACTGCAGTCTAACCTCTCCCTGTTTAACAGCGGTGAGTTAATGTGTCGTTACTGCTATCGTTAGCAGAAAACAAGGAGAGAAAAAAACACCACAGGCTAAATATCTTTTCCTGAAGCAAGAATAATGGCGGCCCTGGTCTGAGGGAAGGCCCTGTGGGCACCGGCCCAGGCCCAGAGGAGCAGGCGCTCGTGGGTTTGGGTGCACCAATCAGGAAACACCCTGCCCCCAGCACGAGCAGGATTGGCCGAGCCTGGCCACACGCGCTGCCCCAGGTAATCTGCCTGGCAACCCAGAAGCTTCCAGAAGGGGAGGTGGCGCGGGTGAGCCTGTGAGGGGCGCTGGGGCGTGTGCGGGTGGGAACCGTCGCTGGCTGTGGGCTGCCTCCGGGCAAACCCGCAGGGCAAGGGCGGCTCATTCGGTGCAAAGGAAACCGTATTTGCCGTAGCGAGGTGCCACAGCGCTCTGCGGAGCTGGAAGTGGCATTGGGAGGGTCGTGGTTTCTGAATGTGTTCGGTTTTTTCCGTGTGGAAACCCAGTATGGTGAAGCGCAAAGGAAGCAGTGGCCTTCCGCACGTCCTGCCCTGAGCGCGAGCCACTGGGAGGTTCAGCAGTACCGCTGCAAGAGATGTGAAGTGAAGCCAGGTACAGTAGTATGCAACCGAGCTGATAGTAAAAGTTGGTCTGCCGTAAGCAGTTTTGTGGTCGGGGTGTCTCCGGGCTGGGAGCTTGCTGCTGGGCTCAAGAGAGGTGAGGAGAAATGGACTGCAGGGATCTGAGACCTCCCTGAAGCCGGGACTAGGTGCCCTAAATGGTTGCGGGGAACAGTGTGGCTGCCGGAGCGGTGAAATTGCAGCCTCCTCACCAGAGAAAACCTCCTGTGGTTTTTGTGCCCTGAGGTGATGTAAAGCTGACACCACGGCTTTCTGTACGAGACCTGCCCAGTGCTGGGAACACAATTTGTAAATTGCACCTGCTGACATTACCTCGTCTTTCTAGTGTAGGAAAACAAATACATAATGGAAAAAAAAAAAAAAAGTAAGGGGAAATTGACAGATTTGACTCAGACCTGTGACTGTATTGGCTGTTTGGTGGATTTTGGATTAAAAGTTTGGTAGAATGCGTAAAGTATAACGAAGGGTCTAATCAGTTTATTCCTGATGATTTACCAAGATTATAATTATATCTTTGTGTAATTGTTTTTTGTATGGCGGATCTTCAGCACTATTCTCTCTATAATGGAGTCTAAACATAGACTGAAATAACCATAAACGTAATCAGAAACAACTGTTTCAGTATGAACAATGAAATGCTATTGGCTTTTTGGACCTTGCTCATCTGGACATTCATCCAGTCTGTCTGTTTCTTCTTTTTAATGTTTACTGAATATTTAATGATACACAGTGCTCCTCTACATGCTTATTTAAAAGTGAGTGGTATTTCCTGAAGATGTAGGACTGCAATAGCAATATGAAAGGCTTTGTATTATATACTCATCAAATAATGAAGCATTTTTTTTCTGGACTGTAAGCAATTCAATTATTTTGTTTCTGAAATAAATTAAGTAAAGCTTATTGAGTCCAATCAGCCCTTGTTTCTAGGGAATTGTAGTTCAATTTCATTTTTAATTAGATTGAACGTTGTGAATTTCTTAGCAGTGGTAAGCAAGATCTGGCAATAAAATATGCACTCAATTTGTATTAAAAGTTCCTAAAATCTAGTGCAGAGAACTGGCAGTATATCTGGCTTATGTTTAATTGTCCAAGTACCCTATTGTGAAAAATTCCATTTTTAAAAACTGCTGATGTGTAACAAATTACTTTTCTTTGATAAAACTATATAGAAGATGAGCAGACAGCAAGCAGGAAAAATATGGGACAAAACATCCAGTTCTTATAAGCTTAATACCACATTCAGGACCATGACATTATAAATTTTGCTGTGCAAGGATTACAGGATTAAACCAAACTGCTTTTTGGTTTAGAGATGGTGGGCGGAAAAAGTCTCAAGAGGTTTTTTCCTCAACTACTACAGCTGTCCAGAGGCTAGCACCTAGATTTCCAGTCAAACTAGTAGACAACAGGCTGAATTGTGATTCAGCATTATACATGACTGCTTGGAAACTCTTGATCCAGTTTGAGTTCTGCCAATTTATGGTAGCTCTGATTTATTCAGCACTTTATTCCTTTTGTTGGTGTGAGTTTCTCTCAGCTTTGTGCTATATAAGCTGCTGTGTACTGTAATTTCCTGTGCTGACTGCCTGGATTGCATTTGCTTTCCTTTCTCTTTTGTGACTATATGCCACCTTATCCATGTTCAGACAACACTGCTGGCCTTCTTTACAAAATGCAGGTACTCTAGACAAGGTGCCCATTCTGTGGCTTTTTAATATAGCATAGCTCATAGGAAATTTAAACGTGGCTCTGTCACAGACGGCATCCCTAGCTATGGGGAATGATTTCCAGCAGGGATTCAGGCCAACATCACTAGAACACTAGAACATGTGAGACATGTGAGAACATGTTGTTGTGTTTGGGGGTTTTTGGTTGGTTGTTTGCCTCAGAGAATGAAAAGTGTCAGCTATACATATGTCAATGGGTAACTGGTATATGAGAGATGTCTGTGGGAAGGCTGGGTATGTACGTTTCATTGCATGACAGCTTAGTTCCTCCTCCTGCTGCAAGAGCACTTCTAGTGGGGCTGAAGGGTTCCAAGGACTCCTCATGGCCACATGTAGCACAAAAACTAGTATGGAGATTTAATATTGCTCCAAACTGATGGGCTGGGAGCATGGAAGCCTATCTTACTTCCTCTCCAGTAGTTTCTTTTTAAGATAGTCACAATGAGGAAAAACAACTTACCTTATTCTTTTACTTGTAAAAGCTGATGTTTGTGAACCTTCACAAATCAGTTTCCTTGTGTTTAGCTCTAATTTAAAAGTCTACAGCCCTTGAATAGCACTTACGTGACAGAAGAATGCGGTTAAAAATACAACTGATGGTAAATTTATATACGAAGTAGCTCTTACTCCTCACTGCCGTACAGCCCCATCACTCAGATGCAGATTTTTTATGATTCACTTTCTAAGGTTTCTTCCCCTTCCCTCCTGCTTTTCCTCCCACATTCTATAGGGCATCCAGGAAATACAAATGGGAAATCTCTCCTTAGAAATCATTTTTAGATATAAAAAGGATAAAATTCTGAAAATTGAAAATTGTGAATGAAAATTTCAATTTGGAAAGTGATTAATAAAAATGTCTTGAAAAAATCTTAGGTATGTCAGACCCTTTCCACAAATAAATGCACTTTGTGTTATCATTTCTTTGATAGTTAAGTGCAACAATGTTTTAAGGTCTTGCTATGATATAAAGCCAGTATTTGATTTTGCGTTGTTCAGGTATGTGGCACTGCAAGACAGAAATAGTTTGTTCAATTCCAATGCAATATGTTTTCCGCCTTCTAAAACTTTTATGGGAATAGCCCGTCATTTATGAGATCACCATTGGCTGCATTTCTAGCTTTTTGAAGTTTTATGCAGCTTAATCTTTATCCCAGTCCTTTTTGTTCAATATAGCAATAGTGTCATTCCTTAGACAAGGATAGTGTTTGAGCTGAATAGGAAAGATGTATTTCTTTTCATCATCACCATGTAGTTAAACTGGCTATGTCCTCCATCTCTTCGGCTATCTTAACACAGCACTTTGAGGATTGTTCAGCAAAAGCCAAAACCTCTTCAGATAGTGTTTAGCCACAAAATTCTTCTTTTGAAAACTGTCCCTAGATCTCTGTCATGGGAAATGTAGAAGCATGATCAAACACTAAGTGCAGTATTAAAAAATTAAGCTGAAGCCAAAACGGACCTTTGCCACCTTACTTGTTTAGAAATGTGTAATTTGAAAGAATTGCATAAAAATGTAGATATGTGTATCGAGGTGGGGTTTTTCTGCCTTGAGTTTTGTTTGTGGTACTACTGTATCTTCCAAGTAGACTGTATTATAGTAGGTAATTGAGAGGACAGTGGCATCTAATTAAATCTGCAGTGTGCAAAGTCTTATTTTTCTACTCAAGCAATCTGTTTCAGAAATAAAAAGATGTTTTGTCAGTGAGGTCTTCCAACAGTTTAAATGGCACTTTCCCCTTGCTTGGTAATTTTACGTACTGCCAATTAGTAAAATGAGATGGGAGTTCCTTTCAGAGCGTCATGATTTTAATTGGAACTTCAGTAGAAAAGAGTAATTAATAACTTGCAGCCTGTCCAGCTAGTAAAGCTGTGTCTCAGAATAATGAACCATGTCTTCTGCACATTGCACTACGAATTAAAAAATGCAGTAGTTAAGAACTGGTTAGTGTTATTTGTCTAATTAATGCTGATCATTGCACTGAAGTGTGATGACAATAGGAGATACAGCTTTTACAATTTTTATGAATATGTATGATTTTTAAACAGAAAGTCATAGGTAAGAGGTACATGTATGTATTTTTTTTTATATTTGAGATATTTTCTTTCTTCCTCTGAAATATTAGTGTATATATTGCTTGCTTTACTAAATATTTTTTCTTCTTTAAAATGTTTTGTTTGTTGCAATGATCCATATGTATTACGACTGAATATAAAATTCTGCATGCATTTTTGTGTGGATTACCTAGAAGGGGCAGAGAAAAGGGGATGACAATTATATACAGGCAAATACATATAAGCGGCAATATCCATCAAGTTTTTATTTTATGAATGCATTATGTCCAGATTTTACTGTGTTAGCACCTGAGTGGAACTGTAATAAACAGTACAATTGTGAATCTGGCTTTAGGAAGAGGAAGACTGAAGTTACATGGAAGAGGTCATATGCTAGAATAATTACATGATCCAGTATGAATTTTGCTGTACTGTCAGTAGCTGACACTTAAAGGCTTTTATTGTCTAATGAACTGTGATGTGATTTACAATAATGCAGACATGTAAAATATCATTTTTGTATTTTTGCAAAATTGGTGATAAGAGTTAAGAAAGAATAGAAATGCTAGTTTAATTTTACCACTTAAAGCTTTAGTGCTTTACCAAAAGGTGTCCCTGTCCAGAGCCTCTCAGTTCCTTTTTAATTATTGTGACTTTCAGTTGTGACTGAAATGTCAAGGTTTTCATATAAATAAATTCACAGAGGTTGGGTATATAATCTTCATGGTACTGACATCAATCAGAAGCTCCTAGTGTATGGCATAATTTGATTCTGATTAACACAGGAGCCTCTTTCTGGCATGTTGTGGTGATACAGTAGAAAGGCCTTCAAAAATGTGTGAGTAGGTTCAATGAACAGCCTAGTACTATCTATTAATGTAAGTATCTATGTACAGGAGTGAGCATACAGCCAGGATTTGCACTTTCAATAATGCGAAATACACGCACGTGAATGTCTTCTGAAGATGAGAACTACATTTTGAGGCACTTTCAGCTTAAGACAGCATGGTGTGCTAAAGGTCTTTTTGAAATATAGACTTTTAAATTATACTAGCATAGTATTGAAAATATGTGATAACTAGGTAAAAGAGAAATCTTAAATACCATTGTGCAGATCATTTATATTGTTTTATTTACTGATATATCTTAACATTTGTGTAATGATTGAAAGCCTGAAGGCTTATGTAATATAGTTGAAAGCAGAATTAGATCTAATAAGAGAATGTCACTGGATTTGTATTGAACCTCATATTGAGAATAAAATGTAGCAGACGGGAATCTATAGGAAAATGAAGACATCTGGTTCATTTTTTTTCCAGCACTAGAGTTTGATTTATCACATGCTGAAAAATTCTCGTTGATGTATATACTAACGGTGAAATGCATTTGAAAGTTGCTGTGTTTTAAAGTAACTTTTCCAGGCACAGTGTTAGTGCTACTTGTTTTGAGTAAGAACAGAACCTTCCATGATGACAGCCACTTATTATATAGAATTGTAAGCCAAGACATCCTATACTTAACTGCATTATCCTGCATAATGTATCATTCAATAAATTAACAGGTTGTTCCATGGGTTAATGAACAGTTTTTTCAGAGCTTCGTTTCTCAAGATTAGATTTTGTGGTGTCTACTTTGTGGTCCAAGTTTCTATATTCTTTTCCATCTGTCACTCTCTCTCTTGTGATTTCTTATATGGTTTCTTCCCCCTTCCATTAAGGGGTAAGCTCTCCAGATTTTATTAATGTTTTCTCAGTGTTGTGTATTAGCAGGATCTGCCTCTTGTTTACTCAATGTCCCATTTTCATTAAACTTGCAGGAATATACTGAGATATTTCCTCCTGTGAAATAAGTCTTCTGTGCCAACTAATCAGTGGTTCAATCCTTACTGTGGATCAAGACACATAAATGGATGAGCATAGAAAGCAGACTAAAGAAGTCTTACAGAGGCAATACTTATCAGTAATGGGGCTGGCATTATACCTTATAAAGCATAGCCATTACTACTTGAGGGGAGAGAGAAGGCAAGACAAACCACCATGCTGATACTGTAGCTGTCTGCACATATAACACCATGATTGATTGCAGCGAGGTTTCACAAAGATGCAGAACTGTCTAGACAGTTCTAGACATCCCCCCAATGAAGCATTCATTCAGGCGCACACGAGCCTCAGGTGAGATAAACACATTTAAGTCTGCTTTGAGAAGCAGTGGCCTCTGCTTCTTGTTGCTTCCTTTTTTCCAGTGGAGTCGTGCTCAACTTCCTTATTTTTGACCTAATACCTATCTGCCAGTAAGTTTGTTGCCAAAGCCAAACAGTAAAGCTTGGCTCAAATGTAGAGTACAGACCTGGTCTCTATTACCTGTGTGCCAATACAAAAGATGACTGTTCCCTCTGCAACATTCAGAGATGGTGCAGTTAAAATGGAGAAGTATCTTTGAGTTTTTCAGTTAGAGCAAAACCACGTTCTTTAGACTATTGCAATCTGCCTGTATAAGGAATTGGTCTTGTTTACCCTTCCAGATCAGTTATCTTGCTCTCTTGTCCAGAAACTTGAATGTGTTATTAGGGTACTCTCTTAATGTATCTGAAGCTATTGATGTTATAGTTATTGCACTTTACATTCAGGAATCACCTTATGATATAAGAACCTCCCTGAGTAAAATAAAGGCTTCCAAAATCACTAGTCACTATTTAAAATCAAGATGTGTCTTTTCACTGCTTCAGCTACATCATCTCTAAAAGGCAACTTAATGGTGCCTTATGGTGTGTAGAGTTCACAAGGCTAATCTGTCCCCAGTTACATGACAGAGCCTTTGATAAAGCAACAAGTGTTTCATATTAGATTAAACTGAGTCCAGAATGTTTTATGGGGTGATTTAATATACTGGATTGAAAGAGTTACTGTTTTTTTTAAGTGACTCTAAAAACTGAGGATTTAAGCAGCCGTAAACAGCAAAAGGGTTAACAGTGGGCACCAGCATCTGTTTTCCTGTGAAGGGTTCTGCTGTTCCCATTTTATTCTGGGACCTTTGTGGCTTTGAGAGAGGGAGGAGGCGGCATACACCCAAAACTATAAGGAGCAGATTCTGCTGTTGATTGGCTTTACAATCTAAGATAATATGTTTATTTGAAGAGGTGTGTGCCAGTTTACTTGAAGGACTTTATCTACAGTCTTTAGCCATGTAAAAAAGTATTCAGTACCTTCCTCAGATTCTTTGTGCTAGGGCACTTTATGGCTGTTAAGGTGTTGACTTATTTAAGATTAAAATGGAAGCAACAATGCTCATTTATTGTTGGCATAGTTGTGATGTCACCATTGGAAAGCTAAAAAGCAGCAATTATAGCTGAAATCTGAAAGCTGTTTTATAATTTCACATGTACAACACAACTTCTTACTAGAGATTGTAGCCATGGCAGCAGTGGTTGCTGCACTTCGTGAATAACTGTGTAGTTACCTTCTCTCAGTGAAAGAGAGGAATTTAATAGTGATTTTTGTAAGTACAAAGTTTTTAAAACTCTCTTAAAAAAAAAAAAAAAAGACCACGTGTGTTTCCTGTCTCCTATGCTATTAAATAAGACTAGAGATGAATAAAAAGATACTGGATATGGATGCAGGAAAAGAAAAGACAATTGTTATTTTAAATGCTGGCTGTTACATCATTTAGTTATGATGCATCCTGCTTCTCCTGTAGTGTCCCTACCCTTTTATTGTGCAATCAAATCCTGGCTGAATATCTGAATAAGAACATGAATTGGAAACAGAACATTACAATAATAAACCTACCATTTATTCCTGCATTACATTTAAGGTCTGTAATACATCTTTAACCTTTAAAATTTTTAAACATCTGTGCTAGTCACTTATGTTCTCACTCTGAACACTCATATTCATCTGAATAGAGTTCTCTCAGAGAATATCCCTTTTCATCTAGGGATTGCTTGTTTGAATAAGATATGTAGAATTACACAGGTGATTCACAGGTTCACTTGCATCTGTTTATCTGAATTCAGACTAGTGTCAAAAAATTTGCGAATCACAGTATTAGATATGTTTACTTAAAGAAATGGCAAATAGTTGGCTGCAATTTTTATACATGTTTTTCCATTTTTAACTTTCAGGAAAAGCAGAACTAAATAAATGCTTTTGAGGCTTAAACTGATTGCCATATATTCATGTAATTTACTACTTGTAAAGCCACAAGGAACTACGCATAAACATTCCTTAAAACCAGCAGCTAGGAGATAAATTGAAAATATATGTATATACACAGAGAAAAATGAAGGCTCTAAAAGACAGAAGGAGAAGGACAGTGGAACTGAGAAATGGAGATATAGTAGTAATAAGTTCTTGCATTCCTACAGAATCAGAGTTGTGTAGTCCAGAAACATCTTATACTTGCAGTCATTCCTCAGACCATTTGCAGCCATTTGGAAAGTCATCAGTAAAGCATAGTGAATAGTAAGATAATCCTTAAATATCAGAATTACTTCTGTCTGAAAAATTAATATAGTTTTGTGTCATTGTTGTAGTCTTCAGTCAATTCCAAATATGCAGAGCATTACACAGGAAGGTCATCTCATTTCATGGGAATATGTACCACATTACAATTTGCTTTCATCTGATTCAGAATAAAACCCCCTTATTTTTCAGTTCTCTATGAAAGGGAAAACCTGAGGTCTTCCAGTCAAAATGGATCTGTAGGCTGCTGCCTAATCTATAAATCTATAGATTTTTAGAAAGGCCAATTACAATTACCAACTCAAGCTGTGATGTTCATTAGGGTCTGAAAGTAGCTTTTGACATGAATTGGGAAACATGACTTTAAATTAGTTTTTTGGCATTTTGATTTTATCTTTTCAAAGAATAGCTGCTCTATTTATATTACAAGCAGTTTGGAACTGCACCTGTCTGTATTCTGTTTGTACACAGCATAGTATGGTGACAGCCTGATGACAAAGCTTCTATCTCAACAGTAATTAGAATAAATAATGTGTTCTGATATCGTTTTTGTTAATAGTCACCTATCTTGTTTTGCTCCCTCAGCTTTCTCTGTTAGAAGATGCAGGGTTTGGCGGTGTTCTTCTTTACGTTGATCCTTGTGACTTACCAAAGACTACAGATCTTGCTGATAAAGCTTTTATGGTTTCCTTGAACAGCGGAGGAGATCCATCCACACCTGGTTATGCCAGTATTGGTAAGTACTGTTCAAGGCATGTTCAGTTAATGGATATTTTAATTTTCTGTAGATTCCAAGTATGGGAGTTAAACACTAAACCAAATCCTGCCTGAGATAGAAACCCGGAGTAAGGGAACACTGTGTAACGCAGTATGGCTTGAAGGATGGAATCCAATCTCAAAAGTGCTTTACTCTAAACTCTTGGCACAAAGTCTGCATTCTAAATAATTTATTTTGTTGTTTTTTGTATTTGTGTATTCATACACTGAACCATTATTCCTGTCTGCTTATTCTTATCCCATGAGGAAAAAAAAAAAGCTGTGAAGTACTAATCCAGTGGTTTCTGAGCAGGTTCCATGGGATCTGTCCCCACTGAAAGAAGGATTTTTCCCTTTGTTCTATCTTCCACTTTTGTGGTATTGGTAATGGAAACTTCTGGTCAATAGGTGCAAGTGCAATGTAATCAGAAATTTATATTTGAAAAGATTTAAGAAAAAATAATGTTTATAGTATCTCTGCACAATTACCACTTGAACAGGATGTGTTCATTTAGCTTTGTCTCAGTTCTACCTGGATAGACTTGGTTATCAATTATGCTTCTCTAAATACATGTATTTCAAAGTATGGGAGATAAAGAATTGATTTTAAGGAATTGCATAGTCTTTTAAAAGTTTAAGGGTTTGTTGTTTTTTTAAAGCTATGATAACAATAAATAGGAGCAGCAGCATATTTGACTTGTGTGCACTACTTAAATCTCCATTCTGGCAGTTCAGTGGATGTGTGTTCTGCTTCTCTGCTGCCTTTTCAACTTCACAACCTTTTTTACTATCTAACTATTTGGAAATGTATTAAGCAGCAGTCTACGAGTTTGTGACAAGGCTTCATCAGGAATATTTGGTCCGGTTACTAGCTCAGACATCTAAAGTCTGACTTGAATTGGCACTAAATCAACTGAGACAACGCTGAGATACTTCATGACTAGAATGGCAGAAAATAGAAATATTTGCCTGGTTGTCAAAGAAGGGTGTTAGCTATTCACAGCATGAATGCCTTGACAGCTCAGTGGGAAAGAAATTGCACATTTTCTCAGTGTCTCAGTGTACCTGACCCAGTGTTCTTAAAAGTGCCCTGGGAGCTACAGAGGTAAATATAACACTCTTCAAGCTTTATTCTTGCTCATTTCATGGAGCTATTTGAAAAACAGTTTGTTGCTTATCTGTCTGGCTGACTCCTTAATGTTTTAGTTACCCTACATGAAAAGTAAAGCTAATTAAAACAGATACAGCAACATGAAGATGCCACTTCAGTGCATTATGCATTGGTTTTCTGTCAGTAAATGATCTCATCAGCAGTGTGCATTCCAATGTCCAGTTTGAGAAAAATAAGCTTAATTATATGGAAAATGGTGATACCCTTATGAGTACATTGGTGGTTTCTACTTGAACCCTTAGTGTGGCTTGTCTGTGGTTTAAAATCTCTGAGCAATATTCATAAGCAGGAACAGGCTATAACGTTCCTAAAATCATTTCATTTTGGTCATTGAATGCGATGATGAGCTGGAAGGAGCTCAAAGGAACACTTGAGGAAACTCTTTTTTGTAGTTCTGTCACTGGAAGGTAGATCAGATGGAAGTAATTTCTGTGTTTCTGATGATGATTTTCTTCTCTGGAGACTATGAATCCATTTGGTTAGAGGTACCTTATACCTGGGACAAATACAAATACAAATACGAGTGCAGACTTTTGCCTGAGGGATGCGCGTGCATATATTGTAGTTAAACCAACTACACATAGAATAAAAATGCCAGATACCCAGGGTTTCCCCTGTCACTTTGATTCACAGAGTATAACGTGCACTACAAGAGATTTTATTGGAAGCTCCTGCTTGCCCAGTTATTGGCATATCTTTGATACCATCTGCACTTCACACATTGCCAAAAGAACTGTTACAATCTCAGGGACTGCTCAACCACCATTCTCCCTTTTACTAGGAAATTCCTAGTAAGATGAGTGATCCAAAGTTAATCTCAAACTAGGTGAATAAAAGGTAGGAAACTTGGATTTTCATGCTGCTGCCTATGTTTCTCACATTCTTTTAGTCTGAGAACAAATTTCTCTGTCGTGTCAGAGTATTGGACTGCTTCAGGTTTTTTTTCCTAGAAAAAAAACTATTCAGGAAATTGTAACATTTACAGATCTATTCTCAAAGTTGACAACATTTTAAAGTGGGGTTTATATAGTAGTTCAGAGAGAACTTTGGAGTTCTCATGAGGTTTTATCTCAAATCTTCTGTTTCATGAAGATTAAATGCTGTGCTTCTGCATATGTATTATTTTAGAATGTACAGAAATAGCTTGAGGATGGGTTTGAGATGCCTACTGTCTATGAGTGGAATGATTTTTTTGGTCTCTGTTTAATAAAGGGAAAAAAAGCAAGTGGAAAGGGAAGTCAACAGCACTTATGTAAAAGTTTCTGCAGCTTTATTTGATAATTTAATTCTTCTGTTCTTAAGACTATCCCAATCTTATGTCGTATCAGTCCTGAAACAATCATATGAGCCTTTGTGAGCATCAGTTCTGTCTACCTGATTCTGATTGCTGAAAACTAGTATCCTCCATTTTTAGAAATCTTTCTTCTATCTTCCTGCTTTTGAAATGAAACAGATCCAGTGAGTGGGACTCAAGGAATTAAACATATGGGATTAAGAAGCTTGAGAGGGAGATAAGAGACTTATGTGACAAAAATTATACTGACAGTAAAGTTTAGAATAGCATAAAACTTGAGTGACTTCCCCCATCTACTTGTTTTTTACATTTTGACTTTTTGAATGCTGTGCTTCCTTTCACCTACCTTTATATGGCAGAGACACATTAGATGTCTCCATTGCTATACTTCAGGCCATTTTAAATCAAATTTGTTTCCACACAGGAAATGGTTCAGTAAACAAAAATATGGATAGAACCTATTTGTCAGTCCTAGTATGTAAATAGAAAAGTGGCATTGTGATAAGCGTTTAAGAACCCTGTCCCTGAGATAAGGTACCTCATAATAGAATCCCTATCTGTGCAGTGATGGAATAAAAATTATTTCATGAAGAATTCAGACAGCATCATAGAAAATACCGTGAGCTTAAAAATGCTGAAATATAACAGCTGTAATATATAATCTTATGCTATCAGCTGAAGTTTCAAGTGTAATGTTGTTTTACAGAATAGTTGCGCAGAGGTTATAACAGTAAGACAAAGTGGTATATTTGGAAGTAGTTCATGATTCAGGTCATTGTTAACAGATAGTCATGTAGCCATGATACAGGGATTTGGGTGAAAAAGTCAGTAACACAGGCAAAATGCACAGTGTCCCTAGAATTGTGAATAGTGAACATTATTCAAGCAGAGGGATTCACAATTCCTAAAACATTCCTAATAAGATTTTATTTCAGAGGAGGGGACAATGAAGACGAGGAATAGGTGAGGTGTTGATCCACTGCAGGCCACAGTTGAGCATATCAGCGAAGTTGGTGGTGCTTCTGAAAACATATGTAAGAAAGGACAGGAATGCTGGACAGGCAGGGGAGTGAAACTGAGCCTGGAAAAAGGCAGGGTGAAGGTGCTGGTTTAGTGTTTTTGCTTTTCTTTCTCACTATCCAAATTTGCTTTTACTGGCAATAGTTGACACTGTTTTGCCCATGACGGTAACTGATAAGTGATCTCCCTGTCTTTATCTTGACCAATGAGCTTTTCCATCTTATTTTCTCCCCCTATCCTGTTGAGCAGGGGGAGTGAGAGCATGGCAGGGTAGGTGTCTGGAAGCTGGTCAGGGTTAACCCACCACACTGTGCTTTCCATGTTTTGCTAAATTACAGCAAAAGTTAAAGAATACCAAATATGCATCATAAAAAGCCCATGGCATGTATCTCTTCAGTCACGTGTCAATCTTTAATTGAGCTTAGCCAATTCTTCTGCAATGAACACAGGGAACTACTGCTACTACTTGGAATATGGGTAAGTAAGTACATGCTGTGACGGAAATGTATACCTACTTTATTTTTAGTCAGCCCTGTGATTCTGTATGTTTTGTGCTTCCTGCTTCATACCTGAATTTGTCCTTACTGTCCTTTACTTCATGATATTTTACTCCTCTGAAGCAACCAGCTGAGCAGAAGTTAACTAGAAAATAGAACATTGTGTAACAGTTTTAACATGCATATGCAACATATGTTCTATAATGTTTTGTTATAAATCATCATGACTTTTTACAAGATGTCCTCAGCCCTGGTTTGTCTGTTCGTTTAAAGAACAAAACACAGTTAAAGGATAGTTTCTTTGTGCTTGCCTTTGCACATGTGGAAATGATCCTGGGAATGATTTTATTTTATTTTATTTTATTTCAAAATTTCTGTTTACTTTCTGCTAATAACATCAGATAAATGAAATACAAAGATAACTTGGTGTGAAATGACTGTCTACATTCAGGCTTCTGGGGTTTTTTGTTTTGTTCTATTCTCCTTATGGGGAGAATGAAAAGTTTACAGTGCCATATTTTAATTTAGAGGGGTGTGTATATATGTTTACATATAGTCTTATCATTTTATTTTTTACTTACGACATAATTTTGGTGATTGCCATAAAGAAACCCCCACACTTTATCATTACCAGCTACACTGCTTTATCTTATGTACTGTGTTACTTTCTGTATGAATAAAAAGTCTGTGCTAACGCAACAGAGAGGTAAATATTGAGAAAATACTGGCTTTTTAATAGTGAGCACCGTAAGTAATAATTTCAGCAGATTTTCAATAATACCTCTAGCACTAAGGGTTCAAAAGGTATCTGAATCCATGATCTGCCTCTTCAGAATTCGCAGGATACAGAAAACAACTACATTTGTATTTAAGTACCAAATTTACATGCTCTGAGTTTTCGTGTTTGTGTTTTTTAGTTTTTCCTCTTGTCTGGCTTTCCATTAGTGTTGCGTATATTTAAAACTGAGAAAATCAGTTCAACATCAAGGTATCACGGGTTTAAGTGTGTGGACCTCTGTATTGTATATCAGATATCATTTTATCTTCTATTCAGCTGCCTATAATTTTATCTTGGGGGGAGGAACCAAATTTGAATTGAAAATGAAGTCATTTTATCAGTTAGAAGAGGAGGGGAGAAATTACTGCCAATGGTACTGCAATAGCTTGCTAGCAATGTTTGTACCATTTCACTCTTGTGAATGCCATACTGAACCACATGGTCAAAGCTTTTCTCAATTTCAAACAGAAAATTATAGAAAAAAAGGTGAATTTAAGAGAATAGTGGAATGTACAGGTGGTAAACACCGAATTATTTGAAAAACAACAAATCAGCTCTTCCCATGCTGCAGAATTATTAGTTCAGTAGAAAACATACTGCCTAAATACTTCCTGACACCTCAGGAGTTGGAGAGGAATCCTCAGTATTTTTGACATTTCAGACAGTTTCAAACTACTAAACATCCTTGACTCCCTACAGAACATGTTCCAGTGAAGCCACTTTATCTCTCATCCAGAAAAAATAGCATTTTAAATGGTGTCCAGATCAAATTTTTGAAGCTACTCAACTCACAAGTGAGTTTAGCATATTTAAATATTTTGTGCAATCATGGTTGAAAATAGTCCTACCATAGTTTTACTGACATATTTCAGCTCAATGTAATTTGCGTGAGGGAGCTGATTTATTATGTGCTTATGAAACAGCAAACATCACTATATGACTGTAAGTCTAGCTGGTGTATTGGAATCTGCTACTACAAAAGCATGGTTGCCTGCAGAATCTAGTTGAAATCAATTGTCTTTGCATGTGCTGAGAATCCAGGATGGGCAGCTGCTTTTGCAGCATCAGGGAGTGTTGTGAGCACTCCCTTGCACTCCCATATACAGCTCCTGGTTGTACACGGGAATGGTGTTAAGAAGGCAATGAGACCCAAGACAGGATATTGAGGAAATATTTTACTATGTTTATGTGTATGGATGAGTGTATGAGGAAAGGAATTGCTTTTGTTTGCAAAGGTAGAGGGAAAATGGTTGTGCATTTGCTCATGTAGCAATATATAATGATCCATTTTAAGAACCAGCTAAGCTCAGAACTGACTGTCAACTAGAGGCCAATTTTATGGACCACTTGCTCTGTTGCCAGTCATTTGCTACTTAACGTCCTTCTCTGCGCGTTACTGTGGTTTCTTCTAATCCTGTATCTTTCACAGCCTTTTCCAATGGCTTCATTGCATTTCAGGCGGGAGTTGTTTTCTTTCAGAACCCAATTAAGCTAATGTTACTTGAGATTTTTTTTCGTCCAGCAATGTCTAGGTGATAAGCAAGAAAGTTTAGCAGTATTTGTACATGAAATCTGAGTTTATAGCAAAAACATGCATAGAAATAGCAACCCAATACAGTCACTTTCAGGTTTTCACTTTTTGCAGCCTGTAAACACCTTTCTTTGTTCACTGCAATTGAATCACTTGCTTAGACCGGTGTCAAGTTGGTCATGAAATTTCCCCACTGGAAGCAAGCAACAGTGATATTGCGGCTGTTTGTTTTACTCGAGCGTACTGCTAAGGTGCCACCTCAGAGTAAAAGGCAGACATTTCTGGTAGGTGGTACTAGTTATTAATGCTGCTGTAATTGCCAGAAATACAGCTGTCTCAAAGTACAAATTCTGGTCAAATTGAACCAATAATTTTGGCGATATAGAAGCTAAAGGGAAAAATGTCAGAACTGGAATGATTGTAAAGCAGTTTAGATACCCCTTATAGGAAGACAGAGCAGATTAGTGGCTATATATGTATAAATAAAGCAATTGTATTTGCTAATGAAACTTCATTAACTTTCCCATATATTTGTGCATGTATGTAATACAATGGTATTTTATCCTCCTAACACTCCTGTTTACAAGTTGGGATACTATAACGTAACCCTTACATATTGCAGAGTTAACACCTGCAAGTGCACCTGCATAGTATCAAGAGCACAATAAAGTCAGCTGGCTGATTGTTTAAGCAATTAAAGATGTAATTAGTTTTATAATTGAATTTTTTTTAGTGCAGTTTGAATACTGCAAGCCAGAATAAACCAAACCATCTTTAATTCAACTTGATCTCTGTTCCAGCCCACTGCTTGCCATATTCAGCAGCTGCATAAAAAAGATAATAGTACTTCTTCCTACTTTCAGACAGGTAGAAAATCCCCCAGAAGAAAACCTAATCATCTTAAAAGGGAGATGTGGAAAATACTTTTTTGTGACGTAAATGCGTAATATCATGTTACACTGCTCTGCAGAACACTAAAAGACATAAGTAATTCATCACGGTTTGGGTTTGGCCAATTTCCCAATAAACTTCCTGTCCTTCATATTTTTGGAAATGATTTCCAAGATGATTTGCTCCATCACCTTCCCAGGAAATGTATGGCTGATCCCGTTTTGAAGGTGATAGGAGTGGTATTTGCTTTTGTCACGTCTGCATGAACCTCTTCCCATCACCATGAACTTTCTAAGATTTTTATAGCCTCACAATGACATCCGTGAACTCCCTTGTCACTCAGGGTTCCCAGCCTATGAGGGCTTGCCCTGAAGGGAGAGTTTACATCTTCCTCTAACTACTGCTTTCTTAAGCTGTTTGTTCCCTCTGTCATGCCTCTCAGTATTACAAGCTGCGGTTGTTACTGTAGTTTGGATGCTGAAGGATAGTGGTAGATGAGGTTTCTTAGGTATGGCAGAACATAGCCCTACAAAATACATTTGGAGCAGAGTAGTGATGCATCGTGTACAGCGGTGTTCCATGGATAAGAGGAGCTTCCTCTGCCTGGTTAATCTCCACTGGATGGTCTTTAGGTGTGATGTTATGAACCACTGTAGACATGTTGCGGAAGTACACTTAATATGGCTGTAGACATAGTGACTATGGGACATTAAATTCATGTACTGTTTCTGGTACAAAGTTGCAAAACTCCTTTATGTAAGAGACTGCATCAGTTTTGATGCAAAGCTCTTCTTTCCTCTACTAAAACAATTTAAAATGCTCTGATGTTTGTTCTGTGAAAGCACGGAGCTTCATTTTGGGAAAGGGATAGTACTGGAAAAAGTGTTTGAGGGTGGAGATGGCGAAGAACCAGCTGTGCGATACAAGAGCATTTCATAGGTGTGGGAGAATTTCTGTAACAAGAAGGCAGTCACAGCTTACAAGGCTTCTTTCCTCAGTGCTTTTAGAGTAGTCTTGTATGCAGTGTTGCCAGTCAATATTTGCTGTGTGATGGGTACAATGCCAGAATGAGAAACAGTCAGGTTGTTGCCAGATGCTTTTGTTATCTGACATGTTTTTCATGTGCAAAACTAGGCTATGAGAATGATTTGAATAAACCTTTGAAACTTTGATAACTGTTTCAATTTCAATTAGGACAAGTATATGCACAAAATGTGTGTAACTTCCAATACCTCTTATATGCTAATTTTCCATAGCTGACAGGTGGGTCTATTGAGTTAGTGAAAAAAAAGAGTGAAGCCTCTTGGGTTATTTAAAACCTCGTTGAAGTCATAGATCTTTTAGAATAGTGATATAATGATTTGCATATTTATTTAAAATGTTGTTCTATAGGGACCACCCTTTACAAAATACGTAATGAACACATGCTTGTGCTGCCTACTTGGGAGGTAAATTTTTTTCTCATAGCAGATGTCAGCTAAAGCTGACACGTGGTGACAATCTACTCCTTTCTGGTATAATGCTCATAACAAGGAGACTAATTTTAGAACAGCTGGCCTACTCATGTTTTAAAATGCCTAGGTTATTTTTTTCTTGATTTCCAAGCATCAGCAGTCTTTCAACCAGTCTACGGTGCGGTTTCTGCCAAGCTTAGTTTAATCCAGGACTGCAAGGGATTTTCGGCAATATTTTGCATACTCAGAGAACTGAACCGCACATTGCCAAACCCTCAACAGTTAAAACTTGGGCAGCAGTAATTTTTGCATAGTATGAAATCCATTTTGCTTTTCGTAGTAGTAAATGAAATGTAAAGCTGAGGTAAAACTAAGAATTCATTCCCTTGACAATTAACTCTGCTCCCTCCCAAAATCACTGTATTAGATGTGACTTTGAGTTTTGCTGGTAAAAAGCAAAATATGTCTCTAGGCAGTAGTATTATGTGCTACTAATCCATTGAAAAAATAGATACATCACCTGGCACGGACTATCTTGAGGAATGTTTTAAAAGTTCCCTAGAAAGAGAGAATACAGGCTTTGTGAAGATAGTATGACTCGAATATTTCTTGAGTTAAAATTAGGTGACTTGGGTGTAAGGAGAGTTGTATAAAGGTTATATAGATAATTTTGTTAAAGTGTTAAAGTATTTTTTTTTTTTAAAAGGGGGGGGGGGGAATTAAGTAATACCAAAAATATAGGTATCAAATGACTACTACTATGTTTGGTTAGTTTTACTTTGTACTCATACTAGGTTTCTAAGCCTGAGGTCCTTCAATGCTCTTATTTTTTTAATATTAGTGTTCTCTTTTTTTAAGTGAAAGCGTTACCTTGTAAGCTTCAGGATACTGGAGGAAACCTAGAAGTGCAGCTTGACTGCTGCCTAATAAAAAAGATAATCCCAAAACAGAATGCAAATGAGGAAGACATCCATGGATTTTAAGTAGGTTTCATAACTGTTAGGCATTACTCATGCTTTTAAAATAATTTTTGTTTGTTTGTACAACATACCAAAGCACAGAAAAGAAGCATTCTTAAACCACATAGGCATGAGCAGTAGTCCTAAGCTGGTCAACAATGTTTTCTAGAAGTTACAGCTTCAGTTTTATTTTTTGAGTTTCTGACAATTTCATCTTGTCAGACAAAACACATCTGTGTTTCTAGAGTCTGGATTTATCCTCTGACTTATACAATGGACCTGTAATTCTGAACTAGGAAGCCCTGATTTAGGAATCAGTGCTTCAAGATGGGATTTAATTACATCTCTCATTCACTTTGTAAGATGAAAAGTTGAATTCCAAATCCTATAATAGATTTACAAATCCTAAAGCATATGTAGAAATACTGCAAGAGATTTACAAATCGTAACATAAATCTTAATAATTTTTAGCTATACAAATCTATACTCATTTCTAAGTTAAAATCTCTGTGATCCTAGCAGAGATCATTCTTGAATTTTAATGTCTGTTGTGTTTTGGGTCAGGTTCTTTATGATTTGTTTCTACAAGACTTATGTTTATTAAAATACTTTTCTTTTTTTCTCAGTTTCTCTTTCAACTTCATAGAATTAAAAAAAAAATTAAAAAGTATTATCCTCTGGACAGAGAGAGGAGTTGCCATTCCTAGAAGCTGTTATAAAAACTGTTCCCTGGTAGTTTTATTGTAGCACAAATGGGCAACTGAAACTTGCATAAAACTACTGTGGATTAGTAAGATGTATAGTATATACATATACATACTATGAGTATGTACATATACTCATAGTATATACACCTCACTGTGGATCAGTTTTTGAAAAGACATTTTAATGTCTCACCTTAAGATGGAAAAAATCCTAGCTTTAATTTTTTAATTGCCTTTTTTTTTTTGATTTATTGTATTTTCAATATATGAGTACTGTGAATACTATAGTTACTCTTTGGATGGCCATACCCTGGAACAGGTTGCCCAGAGAGATTGTTGCCCAGAGAAGATATTCAAAATGTAGCTGGTCATGGTCCTCAGCAACTTGATCTAACTGATGCTTCTTTGAGCTGGGAGGTTGGACTGCGTGATCTCCAGAGGTCCTTTCCAGCCTGAACCATTCTATGATTCTGTGAGCAGGTAGCAAATTTTTGAATAAATTCTGACAGCCATTTTTTTGTTGACACTGATATTAAGAAAAAATAATAATGTAAGTGATCTATGACAGGATGGCCTAAAAGAACCCAGGAACTGTGATACAAAGCCTGAAAGCCCCACGGTATACCTTATAAGAGCTGGCTGGCTGTAACAGCTTTGGAAAACATGTCTGTATGATAGGAAGGGAAAAAAAAATACTGGAATACTGGGCTAAATATAAGAAATCAGGCCTGAACAGGTTCTGCATAGTCTTTTACTTTTCCTTGTTTAAATTCTGACCCAAAACATTAATCAACAAAATGAGACGTGGAAATAAAATGTGATTTTGGCAGAAGTGTAATTTTCTTTTCCACTTTAGAACATTCTTTGAATCAACTATTATGAATTATTTTATTATTTGGATCGACTGTTATTATTGACTATGTCATACATTTCATTTCTTGGTCTTCATTCTTGATCACTAGTTTAGAGGACTTCAGTCTTTCTGAGGATAGAGAACAAGATGCTGTGTGTGTTGGTAGTATGCAGCCATTTAAATTGGTCTTGATCTGGTATTAAAATAGGGAAAGCTTCTGTGACACTTATTGTAATTGACAGACAAAGGAAGAAGTGACTGATTCAACATGTCCATCTAATGCATTTTCAACACAATGGTAAGTATTCGTTCATGACCCAATGTAAAGAATAAAAAATACCAGTAATTGTCTGAACTGGAAGAATCAGTGAATGTTTTCTGAGAGCTGTAAGTTTAAAGAGAGAATTAGATGGATGAAACATGGGTACTTATATTACTATAGCCTGTAGATTGCAGACACTAAAGATGATTTCTCAAATAGTACTGGGTGCAGTACAGTGAGGAAGATGACAGGATGAAATATATTTTAGAATTTTTATTAAGGAATTTCTGACATGTGAGAAATGCATTAGTTATATGACATACTCTGTAACACTTAATCATATTAGTTTTTTCTCTGACTGCAAAGAATCGTCTTGGTAGTTCATAGGCAGATTTTGAGGGTGCTAAAGGAATTATACTATCTGAATATGACATATATCCAGTGGTTCTGAGAAATGGTGACAAAGAGAAAAGGATAAAAGAAACCTCAAGGTCCAATAGTGTTTTGTGTTAGCTGCTGCAACATCACAGTTGTCTTCCTGATTCTTTTGTGGAGCAGGATTCATGAAAAGCTATGTAGAGATTTTCTGGAAGGTAAATTTCAGTGACCATCGTACTATTCTAGTAGGTCCCACAGTTACTGCATGGTGTTCAAAGCTGATTTTTCAACATGGAAGCAAGTTGCCACTCCTGGAAGAAACGTTTGCATTGTTAATTTTGTTGCTCAAGACTTTGGGCACAGGAAAGCTATTCTGAGCCTCAGAAATTTCTGCTTTCCCCTATATTGCTCTAGCTAAAACAAATTCTTGTGGATAAAGTAGTTGTCTGACAGTCAGATTCATCAGTTGGGTTTTCTGAAATATGGGGTTGCTTGTGTAGCATTATGTATCACTTCTACTATCTGTATTTCAAAATCTGTACTTATGGATAACAGTGGAAGCAGGGATGGGTATCCTGGGCCAACTTTGCATGTTTCTTATGACCTCAATGTGGACATGCCCTGTGGTATTTAGTTTTCATGTGGTTTATCCCCTTGGCTGTGCATTGCTTTACCTGCCTTGTCATCCTGGGCAATCATTCCTTATTCTGTCCTGGTTTACAGATCCTTTAAAGACTTGCTTCCTTCATTCTACACAGAAGAAATAAAATAAAACATGAAAAGCAGATCTCTTGTGGCTTTCCTCTACTGTTTCATACATAGTTTATCTTCCAAGATAAAAACAAGGAGCAAATGCTATTTTTACTACCATGGCACATACGTTTTTTTCAAGTATATATTTTAACAGTCCTAAAATGACAAATCCATAAATGTAACCTGCTACTTAAAATGCTATTTTTACTGTGCTTCATTGCGTATATTGAAATTTATCCCTTAAGACTCGTTGTATGTACAGTTTAAATTAAATGTTGATTAAAGCTTAAACTTAACTGTAGTTTTCAGCAGGTTTCTTAGTGTGTCCAAGACAGTTCTCACAAAGACAATATTCCTTGCACTGCTCTATTTCAAGTTGAAATAATAAAATAAAATTCTAATGGGAAAATTGTAATTTGACGAAGTTGCTTAAAGCAGTCCTGAAAAATTTGCAGATACTCACTGAAACTCTTAGTATACAGTATTACTGATAAAATAGCTCATATTCCATCTTGTAGGCTTTCATCCATATCGTCATACCTATGATACTCTAAAAAGGTTATGTTTTTCTTTCCAGGGAAAACAGCTGAATTATCATAAGGGAGGCTGTTTTGTTGAAGTCAAAATCTGAAGTCGTGTATTTTGTCCCATTAAAGGAAGTCCCTTTCAAAGCTTTCTGCTATGCCCTTGCATGGTTTATAAATAATTTATAATTAATTAAATAATAATATTTATGATTGCATAGTCTTATCAACACATTTTTGTTGATGGTGGATATTGACATGCTTTTAACTCCCACATTCACCTAATCTCTTGAAAGGTATTATAAGTGTCTAAGATAATATGTAAGAAAGTATTGTCAGTGCCCAAGATATGCATCTTCTTAATTCTGCTGTGGCCAATTTTGGATTATACAATTGGATTGTCCTTACCTCACGTACAGAAGGTACTTTTAGTAGGTTGAAAATGCATATAACCATTTTATGGGGATACCTAATAATTCTATGTATTCAAAATGAAATATATAATCTTATATAGCGAGTGGAGAAAAACAATTGAAAACTTTCAGTTATGCAAATTTCAAGATAAAAATCTGACTTAATTATAATGCACTTTTCTGCAGTACGCAATGCTACGATCTTTACCGTGTAGGAAGTAGTTAATGAGTAATATTATTTTCCATTAATTTATGGATATAATATTGTCTCCCAAAATTAACTGAAAACAAAGATATACTGCCAGACTTCTGCACATATTTAAATATTTGAAATATTCCTTTTCCAATTACAGTGGTCTTAAAAAAGAAAATAGTGTATTATTTCCCTTTCAACTCTATGGTGATAAATGGACTTCTTGGATGTTTCTTTGGTTGAGCCCACAAGGAATAAATATGGATCTTCATAAATAGATGTTCAAGTGTCTTCACAAGAAAGGTGCTGCTCTGACTCAGTTTTTCTTCTGGGAAGCATACTTTCTTTTTCTCATGTTCTCAAACTGTGCCTTGGGCATCTTTTTATTGACTGTGACACAGCTGAACAAGAGGTGTAGAAATCCTAGCCTGCTGTACACTTCAGTGGTGTAGCATCAGGCCCATTCTTCACAGCTGCAAGGATTAAGTACTTGCTTTGTTTTGCACTGATTGCTGAATGTATTCTTACTCTAGGAATAGGGCAGCACCTCTCTCTCTTTAGTTCTTCGTAGTTTATATACTCTGAGAAGCTTAAAAATACTTTATCTTACCAGTTTTGACCGTTCCCTCTGGCAGTCATTGTTTATGAAGAAAATTTTGCTTTGAAAATTAAAAATGCCATTNTTTTTTTTTCTTTTTGAGTACAAAATAGTAGTCTCTATTGTACACTGTGCAGATTACTCAACAACATTTGATACGGTATCAATACGTCAACACCATTACATGTGTTGTTTGAAATGAATGGGTAATCAGACAAACTTCAAGTTATGCAGGTTAAGAAACATCTAGGCAACAATAGATATTCTCTCTTCATTGTCAAAGTACTTTATCTTTTAATTACCTAAAATAGGTTCAGTTCTATCTGGTTGCCTGTATTGTATTGGTTGAGATAAATGTTATAGCGTGTCAGTGGCGTGTGTTTTTCCATATATTTGTACCAACACAGCATTGACAACCCAGAGTTCTTTTGTTCCACGCCGTAAGATGTTCATTACTACTTCACTTGAAAGATGAGAGAATTGACTCCTCCAAATCTCTACACATTCTGTCCTGGAAGCTAGATCAAGAGTATGTCAATTTTATACACTGAATTTTCTTACCTTCTGTTAAACATTGTTTAAGGGAAAAATTTCCGCTTTAGAAGGGGTGACATGTTTACCGGAAGTCCTTTTAATTTGTCTGATACATTAAATTCCTTAGGGTTCTCACTGGAAAACTTTTGCATTTTATAATAGCCCAAATACATGCTGAAGAGTGAAGTCTTATGTTCCAAATAGACATGAAACTATATGCTCCTTCTTCCAAATTATGTCTGGAAAAAAAGCTGTTACGTGCATACAGTATTTACAAAGATTCTATCATTGTATTTGAAAAATGAATAGGACTTTTAATTTCTTAGACAACAAAGATTAATCTATAGAGTAAATATTTCAATAAGCACTTGTCATTCCTTTTTATACTATAAAAATAATGGAGATGTTCCTAGGACTGGAGATACAGTCTAAAGTTCTGGCCATTTTAAAGTTTTTAGGAGTTTTCAGTTGACTTTAGGGTCAAAATTCAGTCAGAATTTTCCACCTCTGAGTTACTGCAAGGTCGAGTTAATAGAGATAAAAAATGTCACATCTGTGTAGCTGGTGCAACAGCATTTCAGAAAATGTTTTGAAGTTGGGTGTTTGGGAATTAATTCAATTTGCCAATGCATGTCCACACATCCTTCTCTGCTGTCATTACCTCTACTTATATTTTTCTCTATTATCATACAGAGCCTGTCTTCCCCTTGGATTAGATACTATTTCCTATTTTCATACTAACTGGTAAGATTTAGTAAAATCCCACTGAAATACAGAGGGAACTCATTCTTTCCCCTTTGAAAAAGTTGTTGATAAATATTGCTGTTGCAATATATCTGATTTTATTTTTTAGTCTAATACTCAAACATTTTTTTGTGTATAGTCGACTCTTATTTGTGATGCACGCGCATTTCACCGCTAGTAGTATAAAATATCTCAGACATTTATCCACTCCTTGGTGGGATCTGCAATATTACTTCAAGAAGGGACAGTAATCTATAAGAGCTGGCTAAACTCCTTTGGTCTTGTTAATAGCAGAACTGCTGTCTAAATACGTCTCTGTTCAAGCAGGCAAAATTCAGCTGAATTGTTCCCTTCCTTATACTGCTTGCTTGTTTGTGTTTAAAACTTTTTCCAGTAAGCATTTTGAAGACGTTAGCAAAGAAAGGCTCATTTTAGTCTGTCATGACGAATGGCATTTTGCTATTTATTGTCCAGTAGTTGTTATTTATTTGTAGACTAAGCCCTGCAGTTATCGAAAGAGAATCTTCTGTTGTCAATAGGAGTAGCCTCTGTAGAACTAGCAAGTTTTCCCTGCTATACCTGCTACTTTAATCTACATTTACTTTTATACTCTGTGAATATTATTTGTTTTGAAGAGACAGTTAATGCTATTCTAGAGGTTAAGTATTTTCCAAATACGTATATTTTGCATGAAAATATATTTTTATATAATTTAATGTTTTTCTAATGCAAGAGCAGTAATTCTTTTGCTGATCTCTGTGTACCTTGTGTTTTACACTTCAAATATCTGTCAATTGCCCTTTTGAGGTACACGTAACCAGGAATACCATTGCCAGCTTAGGGTTATATTATAGCTGGAAGTAGTGCTATGCTGGTGCAAGATAAACTGAATCCCTTGCTTTAGGAAGGTGTGGCTGTAGAGATTAACATTGTTGGGTCATCTTGGAATATATTTGAACACCTGACCTTTCCATGTTCCCATTTAGCTGTTGCAGCTGTTTGTTATCTGTAAACTATTCTTTCAGTAACCCCGCATATTTATGAAAAATGTATTATAGCTCTTGACCAGAAAAGGAGCAGTGAGGATATTAGTATGTAATAATTTTGGTATCTGAGTAATATTATTTCATTTCTCTTAGGATCAAAAAAATAGTTTCAATATCAGCAGCATTTGGTATTTTAATTAATAATTAAGAGCATTAATTAATAAGTGCATAATATCTGCTTCAGTTTCTTCTGGGTGTTTCAACTTTAGAATACATTGTCCTGAACTTTAAGAAGAACTTTAAGAAACACTGAACGTGAAATTAAGTACGTAACTAAATTCTATTTTATCCAAGTCCTGTATGTTTCAGTAACATTACATCAGAAAAAAACAGAAAGAACACAGGAAATTTGTTGTAATTCATCCTAATAATGACCACACATAATGTAGGAGGTGGCATTTTAGTATTGCAGATTATCACTTGATCACATGAAATCCTTCTTAAAGAGACACATATACTTAATGTAGATAATACCAATATGCCTCTATATGCACAGTATTGCAAAATAATTAACAAATCCAGCTTTACTCAGTTAACCTGCCATTTGAAAACAACCTGAGAAGAAGTTGGGCTTTGGAAGTACCAAAAGTACTTATCATTGTATTATAGTTCTCTGGAGTTAATTATTTTCAAAGAGTAGTGACGTTCGTATCAGAGTCATTACCTACGTACTAAGCACCACATATAGATATTTAGCTTAAGGTTTGGAAATAAGATTAATGATTCAGCATAATTTTCAGAAATTCATTTTTAAGTCCTTATTTCATTGAAGGTTAAAATGCTTTTTGAAAATGAACATTCCCCAAAATATTTTAGGCTAAACTCTATACTTCCAGTTGCATTTTCAGAATCTTGACCTGAGAATGTTAATATGAGTATTTGTTCAGTCAGACATAAGCAGTTGTAAATTGACTGCAGTAAAAATTTGGTAGTTTATACTAGTAAATTATCTCATCCTATGGCTGCAAACATACATTCAGATTATATAGCTGTTGTAACACAACATTGTACAGTATTACAGATTAACTCTCTTAATGCATAACGGAATGTTTATGTTTGAGGTCAGATACTCAGTAATAGTTATCTTTTAAATTTATGTGCCACTGAGTCCTCCCGAAGTAAGCAAGCTACTATGGATTATTGAGAGACTTTGGGTTGAAACTCTGAGGGCTTCACATCCTCCCACTATGAAAGGGAAGAACAGGGCAAGAAATCTTACTAAGTGACATGTAAAAAACTTCAGATACTACAGGGAGGTTACATAATATATATGGTATCTGTTTTTTATTTATTTATTTAAAGAAAAGTTCCTTCTGAATTGAAAACATTGCAAAGAGGAAGATGACTATTACACAATTTAAGGTAGGTCTGGGTGATTTGTCTTTGAAGTGAAATGAATTGAAAACCCACACCACTGTTGAAATCTTAAATTCTGTTCCTACAGATGTTTACGATTGTAAAGGTTTGACAACAATTTCTACCCTCTTTACTTGAATAAATTGCTTTTAAGGGAGCTTCTAGATCAGACTTTCAGCTGAAAAAAGACATAAATATATAGAAAAGTCTCCATTGTCAGTATATTTTCTATTAGCCAGTCTGTCAAATAACTAAGCTTGACTCAGCTCTGGATTTTACTTATGGACTAATTCATATGAATGTAGAGTGTGAAAACCCATTTCTGCTACTACAGGTTCTAGCTACACATCCAAGGAATAGGGGACTCCCCACAGTGCATTTCTAATCCTTATTTACTAAATGTGATAGCTTACCTGGCGTACCTGATTTCTTTATCTGAGTGTCCTAAGTATAGTTACAGACACCTTCCAGAACTTATTTTACAAATGAATATAGGTGAGCTGCATACTAATTCTTAGCATTAGATTCTAAATGCAGAATTCTACTGAAATCTGAGCTCCCTGGTTGCTGGAGTATTATTGTTGAAAACATTACCAGAAGTCATTTGGCATTCCCTTTCCACTTTGTAATAGCTTTGTAATATAGCCATGGCAGAGCACACGTGAATTGGGTTAGGTGCCAATTTTCAGCTTCCAGCTTTGCCTTTTGTTGACATTGATCCATAGATATCTTTTTGATGTTCTTTTTAAAGTACATTTTACTTAAAATGGTCATTGTGATTAAATATATTGGTCTGGCCTTGTTACAGATCATTCTGCAGATAAATAATTTACCTAATGAGGTTGGATTTCTGGGGGGATTTTTGGCATTGGGAGTTTTTTTGGCTTTTGGGTTTTTTTCCCCCATTTTTTCTTTTCAAGAACAAGGTTAAGATTGCTGTAGAGTATGTAAGAACTCCGCCCCCCCCCTTTTTTTTTTGCCAGGAATGTTGTCAGGTACTACAAACTCCCATGCTGTGGTTTTAGATTAAGATTTGGTGTTACTATGCATATATGTGACCATTAGTGAAGAGTCATTTTTGTTTCGTGTATGTAAATCTCCTTCTTGACCACTTTCCAGAGAAGTAATCCTTGGCCAATCTGATTTCCCCTGCATTTTAAATTATATTGGCATCAGCATTTCTATTCTCTTTTGATCATGCTCAGTGTATAGTTTAATGCATATCATGTGGTTCAGTGACCACTGGACTTACTGTGTGCCTTGTGTTCGTTTGGTTACTTGAGAAGTTAAGAGTGTGCTGTTTCATTTTACAAGCTAGAAGCGTTGGATTGATGGGTACCAGAAATCCTGTTTTGTTCTGGATATGTCTATTTAAAATTTCAAAAGATTTTGAGAACCCTTGTGGTGAAAAATATTTTACTGTGCGTAAACACTTAAATGTACAGGATTTTTTTAATATAGCTTGTTAACATTTTGTTCTGTTTTCCTTTGGAAGACTTCAAAGTTATTGACAGTAATAATAGTGTATAATTAGCAATAGTATGTAATGAACAATGAAATAAATATTATACTCCTTTTAGTCAGAAACCTGCCTGTTTCTTACAGTTTTTAATAATATCACTTACACTAATGAACCTGAGCAGAGTGGTAAATAGGTATCTATTGCTTTTTGTTGAATTGGGGATTTGCAAGGTTGCTTAATAAATTCGGTCTCTTCTGTATTTTCAGGAAAATTGAAAAGTTTGCAGTTACATTTTTTCTTTTATCACTTTATGTTCTTTAAGTCACTGTCATAATTATGGGTAGGTCAAGTAAATGAGTGGTATGCCAGTGCAAATTGGTATAGCTTTACTCTTAGCACACATAGATCATTGTTGGTAGCTGTCAGAAATTTTATTGTAATCATATTGCTTTAGAGTTTGACTGAACTTATGATTTGTATACTGAGTTATCAATGATTATTAAGTCGAGGTAATTAGAGTCATTTTATCCACCTGTGGTTTGACAAGAAACTTCTCAGAATTTGTTTAATGTCAAGTACTTGTCCCAGAAGAAACATCTTTACTTTTCACAAAACCAAAGTGTGACTTAACTCTTTAACATAATATTGTGTGTTATCCTTAATTTTTTTTTTAAAGTAAAATCTGTGTTTTTAAGGAGATGCCAGAGCAGTTTGAAGGCTAATGCCACAATAACTTATCCATACTGTAATTGTAGTTTAATTTCCTCTTGCCATTTCAAGATACATGTGCACTGTTTATCAGATAATATTTCTGTGAAATTTTAGGGCAGAAAAATCCAATTGTAATTGCAAGACTGACTTCATACATAATCCAAGCCACATAATTGTACCATCAAGCTCATAAGTAATTTTAGTATATATGTTGGAAATGCTCTAATTCAGGTAATTGGCCATTGTTGAAAGTGTCAAGTTATCTGACCATAATAAAATTAGTTTCTCCTGTAGGGAAAATACAGGTTTCTGGCAGCTTGTGCAAAAGGTACCATGTGTATCTCTGTGTTTATGGTTAAGAAATGGTTTAAGGAGGATTCAGTATAGACATTATCCTTTTCACGCAGGATTTCTTTCACATCAGTCATGTCTTTCAGGAGCTGCCCTGAGTATAGAGTTGAATAAGAGCGTGTAACAGGCACAGTTTCCTTTCCTTCATTGGCCTGATGGAGTCCCTTTGGAAATTTTTCATGTAAACCACAGACTTCTGGGTACTGAGATACCTAATGCAAATTCCACACACACTGAATGTGGCCAGTACTTGTCTAAAAAAAACCATTTTTTTCCAAAACCTGTGAGAAACAGTGCAATGATGATTTTAAGAAGCTTTTGATCTAACTATCAACCCTGGACATGAGAAATATATGCTTAGGAAAACACATTTTTAGTTACAGCTTGAAAAATACAGTTACATAGAGAGTACAAAGAGCACATCAATATGAAGGACTTCAAGTCAGGTGAAGGATAGAAAAAAACCACAGCAGTAATTAAGTTTACATTTGTGGTTGCTTGCAGAGGTTTGTGTTGTGTTGACTAAAACTTTCTACGAACAGAAGAAAATTGTTTCATTTTAAAATTAAGTAGCCAGAATATAGGGAACCAACACTAAAGACCACACTTCCAACCAATGGTAGAAAAATACACCATTTTTCATTAGATTTTAAATATATTTTTTTCTGGCTTCTTTTCTTGGGGACTTAAGCTAGAGGTTAACAAACAAAATTTGAAATATTTACTTACTTACAGTAGGAGACAGAAAATTATTGAACAGATTTTAAAGGAAGTATAATTATCCTAATTAATCTAAGGCAATACCTTATTCTGCTCAATAAGCTCTGATGGGAAAATTATTATTTAAACAAGTCTGACTACATAACTCAAAATCTAATTTTGTGATTAAGTTATATAGGTTTATAGATACTTGAAGTTTCATCAATACATGTCCTGTACTATCTAATTATATGTACAAGAGAATCCTGTAAGGAAGATAAATAATAGCCTGTAGCAGATTCATATTAATATATTAAATAATTTGGGTGATTGATTGTTTCAGGTTTCCTTTTTCTGTGTTTCTTCTTAGCCCTTTAACGCTTCCCAAGAGTCAGTGCCACATTTTCAGCTGCCACACATAAGTAAGATTGAATTTTTGTGAGAACTGAATCAAGTAAGGGGTCACATTTTTTAAAAAGGACTTATTTCCTTCATTTCTGTGTTTTCTATCAAAACAGTGCATGCAGAATGCATAGTCTTTTATATATACATCTGCTTAATTAAAACGCATTTAGCATCTTCTCAGCAGCTAGCTTTGTGACTATGTGCTCAGCACTGATGACTGAGATGACTGTGACTGTCAAGAAGTTAATGGAACATCTTTCAGATGGCCTCTCTGCTTAGTCCTGAGCTACATTTTCAGTTCATTTTTAGAAGTTAACGGGACTTAGAATTGCTTAATCAGATTAAAACAAAATTGACTAAAATTTAATTTTAGTTAAAACAGCTGTAGCAAAAGTAATAGTCTTTGCTTTTTCTTGGAGTAAATTTTTGCTTGTCTCACAGCATTTAATATTTTTTTCCACACAATTGTTGTATGGATGTTTGTGCAAAAGCCACACATGAAGTAAAAGTACAATAGAAAAGATCAGTTCTGTCTACAGACTAAAGAAATATTTTTGACCTCTGATTTGTTATTACTTAAATATTAGACTTGTTTACTGCAGTTGAACTGCACGCAGTAAAATGACATTATGAATTGGTAACCCGAAATCATATTAAGGAACACTTGAATTTTGGCCTTGTAATGAACAGTGATGGACAACTAAACTGTTCAGTTGGTTCTGTCTCACTGACTTAAGTGCTGTCATACAGCATACCATGTTTGAGAATGAAATGTTGTCTTCAGAGAGTACATGGGAAAATAATATTTGATCTTTGAGTGGCTATAAATATGTTTTTTTTCTGAGCAGAAAACAGATACTTTGAGGACAAATTGCAACTTTCTTACAATACAATTGGCAGGAAATAGTTTATTATAAAACTGCAAATGCTAGTTTGCACACTTGCATGAAATACAGTACCTGTGACAATAAAGAATGATGTTACGTATTGTAGAGGCAATCATGTAATACTTCAAATGTCACTTTAATGGAACAGTGCCAATGTGGTATCTATGTATTTCTACCAGTACTGAGAAGGAGATGAAATAACATGGAGGTAATGATTGCTTGTTACACCTTACTTTTATGAAAGTAACTCCTTTAACCCATGTCGTTATAATAGTCCATGTGTTCTTTTTATTTGTATTTCTTCATTTCTTTCAATGAACCATATTTGTGTATATTTGTGCTTTTGCCTGTCAATATGGTGGAGTCAAGCGCATCTATTATCTACTATAAAGTTGTGGAGATAGCTTTGTGCAACTTCAGGCAAAAAATACATTGACCTGAACTATGACAGTACAGTAGTACAATTAGAATAGAGGCAACATTGAGTGTTAGATTATCAAACATATTTTGAAATAAGTGTTGAATGAACTTTACAATAATGATTAAGTGATGTAGGAGAGTAAGTCTGTGTCTTTCCCATTGAAAAAATCCTGGGTGAGGCTTGTGTTAGTACAACAGCACATCAGAGCTTGTTAACTCCACTTATAGGTAAGATTTATTTGCCCAGACTTTGATCTCCAGAAACATGACTATGCTGCGTTTAGTTCTGGAGCAGTCACTGTGAATGGCAGCTGGAGGGTTTTCTATTCATGTGACATGGGGTTTGGGGGGGTGCACAGGCCTGGATTTGTAGGCCATAATAAAGTCTGTTTTTAGAATAATAGAATGGTTTAGGTTGGAGGGGACCTTGAAGACCATCTAGTTCCAAACCCCTGCCATGGGCAGGGACACCTCCCACTAGACCAGGTTGCTCAAAGCCCCATCCAACCTGGCCTTGAACACTTCCAGGGATGGGGCAGCCACAGCTTCTCTGGGCAACCTGTTCCAGTTCCTCACCACCCTCATAGTGAAATTTTTTTTCCTAATATCTAATCTAAATCTCCCCTCTTCCAGTTTGAAGCCGTTACCCCTTATCCTATCACTACATGCCCTTGTAAAATGTCCTTCCCCAGCCTTCTTGTAGGCACCCTTCAGATGCTGGAAGGCCGCTATAAGGTCTCCCTGGAGTCTTCTCCAGACTGAGCAACCCCAACTCTCTCAGCCTGTCCTTACAGCAGAGGTGCTCCACCACTCCCTCTGATCATCTTTGTGGCCCTCCTCTGGACCTGCTCTGACAGGTCCCTGTCTGTCTTATGCTGGGGGCTCCAGAGCTGGGTGCAGTACTCCAGGGGCGATCTCACCAGACTGGAGTAGAGGGGCAGCATCACCTCCCTTGACCTGCTGGCCACAC
>RSEF01000009.1:20025769-20053517 GCA_003993805.1 Himantopus leucocephalus
TGGCCCTCCTCTGGACTCGCTCCAGCAGGTCCATGTCCTTCTTGGGCAGACACTTGATTCAGCTTTGTCCCTGATAGCTTAAGGGTTAATAGTCCAGAGTTACACCATTATCAGTGTATCCCTGTCTCTACATATTCCATTTGCTGTGTATGGAGTTAGGGCCTGCTGTTACTGATTAACAAGCATTCCAAATCACTACTTAGTTGCTTGATCTCAAACTCAGAAGAGGCAGCGCCCCCATTTGAGGCTTCAGGGTTGCTGTTCTGTATTCAGCTCAGCACACCAGATCGTTGTGCTGCCTTTCAGAGGGATGTCAATAACCTGGAGGAATGAGCTGCCAGAAATCTCATTAAGTTCAGCAAAGGGAAAGACAACTTCCTGCTTGGGGGACGAATAAGCCCATGCACCAGTAACAGTTAGGGAATGACTGGCTGGAACACAGCTTGGGAGAAAAGAACTTGCAGGTCCTGGTACACAACAAGTCGAACATAAGCCAGCAATGTGCCCTGGCAGCAAAGGTGGCCAACAGCATCCTGGGCTGCATTAAAAATAGCGTTGTCAGTGGGTAAAGGGAGGTGATTCTTCTCCTCCACTCAGCACTGGTGAAATGACACCTGGACTGCTGGGTCCGATTCTGGGCTCCCCCATACAGAAAAGATGTGGGCATTGTGGAGCGGGTAGAGCAAAGGGCCATGAAGATGACTAAGGGGTTGGAGCATTTGACATATGAGGAGAGGCTAAGAGATGTGGGATTGTTTATTCTTGAGCAGAGAAGACTTGCAGGGATCTTATCAATGTGTGTAAATACTTGAAGGGAGTGTGGAAGAAGGTGGAGCCAGTTTCTTTTCCAGTGGTATTCAGGGAATGGAGGAGGGGCTGCAAGTACAAACTGCAATACAGGGGATTCCTCTTAAGCATAAAGAAAGCTATTTTATGGTCGGGTGGTCAAGCACTGGAAGAGGTTGCCCAGAGAGGTTTTGGCATATGCTTGGAGATGCTCAAAACCCAACTGGACAATGTCCTGGGCAACCTGCTGTAGTTGACTCTGTTTTGAGCTGGCAGCTTGTCCTTCAATGGTCTCCACATGTCCCTTCCAAGCTCAACTATTCTGTAGTTCTGACATTGTCTAGACTGCTCTGTTTGTTTAGGGGCTATGAGCAGCCTTTGTATAATATCTGGACAATGCCCTCTGTTTACGTTTCAGTCTTCTCTGGTAATTTTATATGAGACTATTATCTTTTCCAATGGGGATTACTTTCATAAGTTTTGCAGATGATAGCATATTTGCAGTTCAGAGATCCAATATGGAAACTTGCTAATTCCTCTGAGGAGAAACTTAACAGATGGCAGCCCAAAGAGAAAGTAAGGGATTGTTTTGTGGTTTGTTTTTTGCTTTGGTTTGGGGTTGGTTTTTTTTTTTTATGAGTGAAATGCTAATATCTACAGTTATGAAGGAAGATCTTCGGAAATGTTTTGCTGATGAGAAGACAAATGTGGCAAGGGGGAGCTACAGAGCTATGCAGAATGAGAAGAGAAAGCAGTCTAGGCCATCCTGATTTGACATTCATTAACCTAGTATACAGACAAAAAGGAGGAAAAAAGCCCCCAAAACAATTGTGTACGTAAATATCAGAATGAAACATGCATTGCATCGTTACTTTAAATCAGAGTATTCATACAGAATAAAAGTAAATATCTGATACACCAGTCCAGAAGTGTTCCAAAATATCAACTGAACAGTTATCATTAATCATCATTGAGGTCTGAGTCAATGTAAATCAGCACATGTAAATCAGCATTTTTTACATATGAACAGACAGTGAAGACATACTGTTGGTTTGCTACAACCCTTATGGGAAGGAACCAAAAATATATGCAGAAGTCTTATTCAATGTATGTGTTATGATTCAGTATTTAAAATAGCCCTTCGGCTGACAAGGGGATTCTTGTTTCTTTTGATTCCAATTATCTAGTTGTGTGTATGTAAGCATTTGTCCATTAGGATCTGAACTGTAATTAATGTCTCATTTCTGATCAGTCATTATTCAACTATTGCATGATTATGATAGATTTACCAGTTAGTTATTTTATAAACCAGACACTAACACAGTAACAACTTTTTTTTCTGTGTGAGTATTGTATTATCAGGCTTTGATTTTTCAAATTTAAGGTGAGGTGGTGTTCCCTTACAAATCAAAATACAAGCTTTTTTTGAAAAAAAGAACCCTAGAGAAAATGGTGTCCTGGTTTGACCACGACAAATGGAAATTATTAAAAAAAAAAAAAAAAATTGTAAGTAGCTTTTGAATTGATGTGCATATTTAAGTGTCATTCTGTGCCAAGGAACAGTCACTTTGTCTCCTAGAGGACAACAGTATCCTCTGGAATTGTGGTTTGACAATACAAGGCTTTGTGAGGAATTGGAGGAATTTCTGCCACCCCATCTACCTCCTTGTCCCAGCTTACCCCCTAGTCTGCTGATTTATCTGTGAAGAGCACTGCTGTGATGTGGGCTGGGGAACTGATCTAGCTTTAAAGAATTTCAAGAAAGTTTGCTGATCTGGTTCATAATGTGGCCACTGAAACAATTGTCCTGGCACAATTAGTGGCACTGTACTGTGGGAATAAGAAAAAGTAACAAGCTGTGGGAAAAGGGGGAGACTTCAAACCCTTGGAAGACCCCATATGTCATCAAACTGAAGCCAAAATGTGACTTTCTGTGATTTCAAACAAATATGAAAGAATAAATCAGAGATCTACATTATTGTAAGAAAAGCATAGTGTACCACAGATAACGTATGCAATTTTATTTCATGTTTTTCACCAAATATATACAGACAGCACGTGATTCTGAGTCATTGCAGTGTTCACTACAAGCTATAAACAAAATAATTGGTATCCTAAACCTGTCACTTTCAGTGTTTTCTTAGAGATTTTCTATTTCCATTCCATTCCTTGTAGAGTGTTATAGGGCTTTTATTATTTTTAATATCAATAAATCTCATTATTGTGCCTGAACAGGACTCCATGCTTGTTCATAACCAGAACAATGATGGCATGTGTAACCTGATGTATATTCTGGCTGCTGCAAACATATTTCACCCAAAGCAAGACAGTTATTTTGCTATTTGTAGTCTTGATCATCACTGAAGGGAAGGAAATCTGTATCAGTGTCTCATTTTTGTTTGTTGTTTGTTTCGTCTATAGTGGCCATTACCAGTGTAGAAAACCAAGGTTTATTTCATGAGGGAACAAGCTATAAGACCAACCCATTAACTCTTGAATGTGCCAGAAGTTGCTTATTTCTTGAAGTGGTTAACGGGAAACATAATTCATACAGGAGGTGCTTTGTGCCTTACCTGCTAGTGTGACTGTTGAGCGGGATACCTATGCCTGGTGGCTACCTGGATCCTCTTTGCAGGAGGAAGAGAAATCTTTGGTTCTGCTGGGCAAACATAAAGTAAGCTGACCAATACCAGTTATTCCCTATTCTCATCCTTGCATCTTCTTCAAAAAGCATGGGAGAGATAATAACCAGCCAATTATTAAAACTAGACATAAACTAGAGAAAAGCTGCTTGCCCACTCAGAATACAAGAGCTGCTGCATTATCATCATTACTGTTTTTCTCAATGTGGGCTGCTACCAGAAAGGAAAAGGAAACCAGTATCAGAAACTACGTAAGGTCTGCCTAGAATGTGGCGCTGCAGATTGGAAAAAGGAGTTATAAAATCTGAGTATTAAAACTGTCTTTTTTAAAAGAAATGTCATTTCCTTACTTTCACGGTAAAGAGCGTTATGGAAGCAAATTTAAAGAACTTATGTTCAAGACTAAATGTTTGTCTATGAACTATATTATAAAATAGAAAGCATGAAATAGGTTTTGTGTCACTTACATGTACCTTACTCTTATATAATTTGATGTTTTCAAAATTCTTGCTTTCAAAAAATATTTAAGTCCAAACTTGCAGAAGCAGAATGTGGGATCCAGTGACGTTTTTTGTGTCCATTTCAACAAAGCAGGCCAAATTAATCCGTAGCACAACCACAGTCAAGGGAGTAAACTTGAACTAGGGCTGTACTTGACCCAGGGTATGCAGGCAGATGGGATGGACCCACATAGCTCTCAGACACAGACCAAAGTATGTCTTTTCAATAAAGGTGGTGACAAATTCTGTAATGTGTTTGGCACTTGAATTCAAAATGGTCTATAGTATTTCAGTTTTAAAAGACACCTCTGTCAAGCTTAGTACATCAGTTTGATTTGTGTTCCCTCATGCACACACACGTACATACATGCTTCCCTCTAGATTCCAGTTCAAGAATATCGTATAGTTAATAGTCTGGGAAATGTATTTTCTGGGAGCAACAAATAGGTACATTTCAAACATAGACTTGCATAGGGTTCATGAAGTAGTTTTACTCTCATAGAAAGATTAAAAAAAAGTCCAAGTATATGTCTGATACTTAATATTTTGGATTTTGCAGTAATTCTGAACATCAGAGCAATCACTTCAAGCAGTTTTGCTGAATTCCATTTGATTAATACGTCTACATATTTTAGGAAAATACAAAATATCAGTTAACAAATGTGCTGTAGAATTATTTGTCACATTATGTTTGAATCTCTAATTTGGTGCAAAGATTTAAAGTTTAAGTAAGAATTGTGGTATTTATTTTTGCAGTCCTTAATGATACTTATTATCCAATTTAAGTTTCAGATAACATGGTTGCAGCACTTTGTGGTCAATTTTTTATGTGGCTGATGTTTTTGAGTGTTTCCAATGTTTTTAGCACTGATGATTTCCCCACACACACCCTTATGGTGTGAAGTACCTGTGTTCTTAAATGTAATGAAGCTAGAAGATGCTAAGCAGATGTTTTGGTATCAACAATGCCTTAAATAGGATCCAAAATTAAATACTAAAGTTTTGAGGATGCTAGTTTGAATTCTGAATGCATGCAAAGAATAAACTGTGCAGAAACTGAAATTTCTGATTATTAGATTTTTTTGAATAAGCTTACTTTTAAAGTATTGAGGGCTATTTATTTTTTGTCTTGTAACTTCTGTCAACCCTTTTGAATATCCGCCATCACTATCAAAAGGATGGATAGTAGCTTGTATGTCAGATGGCCCAAACTGCTCAGTGGAGAGTTTCTTTCAGTTCAGTAGAACTGAGAATTACCTTGTCCTTTCTCCCCTGTTACATTCCATTGTTACTAGAACATAAGAATATGTTTTAGCTATTTGTAATATGTGGAAGAATTGCTCTTTCCTTTTTATCACTTGGTGTTTACACAACTGTAGGATATGTAAAAAGGAAAAGTTTTACTTCCATGTCAATTGGTGTAGAAGTGGTATGTAATTTTGCTCTATTTTGGCCGCTTCTCTGTCATTTTATTGATTAGCCACTATAACAAGCTATGTGGAAAGGGGGATTCAAAATGGTGAGAGTATTGTGAAGAGTTTTTTGGTTTGTTTGGTTTTTTTTTTATTCTTGACATTTTATTAAATATTTTTAGAAGGGAACGGGGATTAATGAGATGTTTTTGCATCTGTGTGTCAAAGCAGTTTTGATTTTACAAAATAAATGTGTTGCTATGTTCTATTTATCTTAAAAAAAAGACTGACAGTATTTTTAAAGTACATTAAGTAGGCGTTAAGACGAGTGATTTGCACTAAGACAGGGGAGTGACTTTTTTTTCTCTTTCATATTGGTTAAGCACATTTCATTGAGAGGGAGGGAAAAAGATGACAGCAGGTTCTAGAGGTATATTTTCTTCTCATATCAGCTATGGAATTTCTAGTTTTATTTTTAAGGACAACAGAAATCTGTTTAAAGAGACAGTCTTGGGTAATATATACGCAGATTTCATCTACTCCATGGATAAAATGTTATGTAAGCAAATACAGTGAATATATTTTGTAAAGCAAAACAGTATCTCTATAGTCTTATGCACTTTTGTATGTATCGAATGTATGGTCTTGTTAACTCTTGGGAGTTTGTCAAAGGTGGTGTGATATCTTTTGTTTTTCTTCTCAACTCTTTTCGTTAACTCTTGATGCCATAAGAATGTGGAATTTTTTTAAAAGTGTTTTTAAAGAAGTCTCTTTATCCATCCCCAATGGGAAGAAAAAATTGAAAAGGTTTTTTCCAGATACTTCTGGAGTACTGTCAGTAACTTATTTTACTTCTAGGTGATCCTCACTGCCTTTAAGTTCTGTATTTCCTGTAAATGTACATATATCTTCTATAGGCACAGCTGTCTTTCTCATCCATGTCTCAAATCAGTACATAGTTCTAAGCATCCCTTGTCCATTTGTGAATCATGCATCCTGAAATGCAAGCTGCCACAATGCTGTTGTAATTGGCAGAACAGTTCATCATCTCATGCTTCATTGCCTGTAAAGCTGCTTTGAAAACCCTGAGTTGGGGCTGCTGTTAAAATCCCTGGTTGCAGAATTTCAAAGTTCTTTTTTGACAAAAGAGAAACAAATGCTTTTCTCTTCCTCCATATTACTACCAGTGGCTAGTGAAGCAAAATACTTCAAAACTGACATATGTTCCACACTGTAATTCTGGTGGATAATTCATAGAGAACTGAATAAAGACATAGCAGGAAACTGCTTGCTGCCACTTCTACTCCATCGGCACCTGCTCCAGGTTCTGCTCTTCTCTTGAGTAACATTTGTCTATACCATTTTTTTTGTCATATCCTTGCTGATATTTTTAGCTTATACCTCTCAAGATACTCTCTAAGTCTGAAGTTATGGTCTTCTCCTTCCCATTAATACTATTGATTCTGACTCTCATTTTCAGCACCATTTTCTTTGCTTTAGTGAGATGGAGGAAGAGCTCCTCGTTTAACTTCATATGCAGAAAAACACTGAGCAGATGTGGGGATTTCCCAGAATTTCCTGTTCATAAGTGCTTGGAGAACAGCATCAGTTTTTTCTGGATCTGCATTCTCACTGTATTCATTTATGGCAAGTAGTGACAGTCAGAATCAGTTTATTTTTCTTCCCAAGTTCAAAGAGAACATTTAGGAAGGGAAAAAGTATGTCAGTGACTTTGTGAGGTGTAGCAGATGGGTACATTTTATATCAGAGGTTAGACGGGATTGATATTCTAAGAATCTTCTTGAACCAAATCCTGCAATTTCATGAGTGTGACTCTACTCATACTAATAGTGCTGTTGAAAAGTATATAGGAAATCAGTAAGATTTGTCTTAGGAAAAGGTGTTATTTTGCGGAACTATCCATTGAAAGAGCAATGTGCAAAACCAGCAGCAACAAAAAACCCCTCCAATCTCGATGTGTAATCCACCAATGTGACAGTGCAAGCCTTGTCTAGCAGTATTAATTGATAGTGTGAAGGCTTAATTGAAGGCTGCTTTTCTGAGTAGGAAGAGTCATGTCTGTCTTGAAAATGCTGCTCATGGACAGTGTTGTAAGCAGCTGTAGCTGAAAATGTAACAACATAGCTGCTGCATAGTAGAATTATCCTGATTAACGGTAATGATGTGGTTTTAGTACCTACAGCCACCAATCAGCTGGTGGAGTCTCCGTGCAGTGAGTCCCTTTCAGTCTGGGCATGTGGTTAGATGTAAGTCAGGAAAACCACAGATAAACTGCTTTTGCTGGGAACTATAAAGAAACCATTGTGACTAGCTTCCTGAGAACCAGTGGAGGCCTAACAGCTGTTGAATGTATCAGCAAAGTTGGGGGGGAAGCTGTATACAGGTTCAAAGCGCAAATAATATAAATGTCTATGATGTGTCACTTTATACGTCTTTGTTTTTCTCATGGTTAATACAAGACTGGGTGTTGACAAAGAGCAGTGCAGAAGATACGCTGGGAATGCGTAAATGGAAGAATGCCTCTTTCACAGAAATGCATGAACTAACTGTTCACTTCAGGCAATTGAACGACAGAACAATCTTATTTGACCAAATGCACTTTATTCTGTCTTATGTGCTCTAATTTACTCTCATTGTGTGCTGTGAAGTCCTGGTTGGAGTGTCTGTTCTCAGCATAAATCTGTTTGTCAAATTTCTATTAAGCTTAAGGTGAAAAATTAATGAGCCATTCTCTTCAGATATTTCAAAACTAATACTGCTCTATTATTAATGCAGCAGAAAGTCCAAGATGTGGGTATGTACAATTATGGTTCAGTGTTCAGTCAGACTCTACATTTTCCATATTTTGGTGGGAACGTCGTTAAAACAGTGTTTCAGGTCATAGAAGGAATTATTTTAATGAATTTTATCAGTAAACGTTTTACACAGTTTTATTTATTAACTTTTTGTTTTATCAGATGCTGGCAGAGGCTGACATTAATAAACAGATAACGATGAAATACGATATTCTGTCCAATCTTTCTCTGAATCTGAAATTTAAATAAAAATGAACAGAAATTTGATTCTTGTAGCGCAAACTTTTTAGAGAAAAATAAATAAAAGCTTAACTGCATAATACTGAAGAAGCTGTGGGTAAAGCAATATTCTTTTGACTGGAGAAGTATGAGATTGTGACCAACTCTCTTCTGTTTCATGTGCTCTGATTTTTCAGTCTTGAAAAAAGTCATTGAAATGATGCTAAAATTGTACTTTAACCCAGAATGGAGTGGCATGTGATACACAAGTATTTCTGTTAAATTCTCCCAGTAAAAACTTTTCAGAAATTTCAGAATATGTTGCCAATACCAGTAAGTTAAGTGATAGAACACTGTAAAACACTAGGTTACAAGTGTGTATCCCAGACTGAGTGGTGTAGAAACTGATGCTCAAGGTTTGTGCTTGCATTCAAGAAGAAAACACAAAACACAGTCACTGCAGAAGTAGAAATGTAGTCCTCGCTTTCTGTGCAAAAACTTTCTAAAGATTGCCTCTTTTTGTGCTCCTAAAATCAACTTAGTAATTGATTAATATATTTTTCTTTTTGCATTCCAGTATGTTCTCTAGAATCTTTCTTAAATTAATAGTGATTTTAGTCCTGGCACAGTTAGATTATTAGACTTGCATAGAGAATTCTGTTTCTTGGAAGATTTTCATGCTATAAAACTGAATTTCATTACAAGCAAAATCTCAAATTTAAATAATTTTCTAAGCATTTGTTGTGCTCACAGATCCTGAAAGCACTGTGTGCTCCAAGGAGTTTGGCATCCAGCCGGGAAAGAGCAAGCAAGAATCGCAAAGTTCTTTCAGTACATTGGTTTCTTTCTGAAGTTGCACTACACTGTTTTGCAATTGATACATCACCAAGCCCATGAGTATTTAAAAACGGAATGATTGTGCTTTAGCTAGTAGCCCTGGATATCACCAGATTTTTCATTGTGCACTGTGTTTTACTGGGGAGATTGGTCTTCAGTCTTTCGCTGTTGAATCCTGATCACGATGCAGATAGCTTTCCTCAGTCTCCTAAACAAGGTACTCTCAATGCAATGAATAACTGGCTGACAGAAGGAAAGGAACTCTTTACTTTTTTTTTTTCTTAAAGTATTTTTTAATATTAATTCCAATACTGTTTTGTTTTTGGGTTTTTTTTTTGACTATTTCAGGAAGTTCAGTTACTAGAGAATCGTATAGAAATCAGGCCTGGAAAAGATGTCAAGAGGTCATCTAATCTAGCACCTTTCCTCAGGGAGAGGATCAACCATATCTACATCATTCCTGACAGATGTTTGTTTAATCTTTTCTTTAAAAATATTTCAGTTGTAGAGATTTTACCACCTGCCTAGGCAAGTCTTTATGAATTCCTCCTATTAGAAAGTTTTTCTTCCAGATAACTTAAATCTCCCTTTCTACATTTTAAATCTTTTTTTTCTTTTTTTAATCCCATACTTCAAACTCCATCTTATATTGTGAAATGATTCATTTTTAAACTTGGGAGGTTTTCTCATGTGAGTTGTTCTCGAAAGTGTATCTTTCACAGTGTATTCGTGTGCGAAGATCCAGTTGTGGGTAAATGGAGAAAGAAGAGATGCTTTTCATCTGCATTGTTTGAGCTTCATTGCTTCTGTAATACAGTCTGCAGATTGGCGAACAACAGACAGAAAATAATGTCTCAGTTACACATCTCTGATGGACATTTTAGGATTCTTTTTGATTCCAGAAACAGACTCTCAAAGCTTGAGCAAACAGATTTTTCCATCAATTTACAGAAGTAACAACTTTGAGGGATTTTTTGACCCCACCCAACTTCAGTAAGACAAAACGTTTTCTAAATTACGTGGTTTTGAACCAGTTTCATCTTTCCAGTTAAAAATTTGTCTGCTTCTTTCAAAGTGAACACTGATAACATTTCCACTGCGTATTAAAGCTGAACAAGACGAATTTTTTTCCATAATTAAACGTTATAGCTTTGGTTGATTTTTGCATTATGATTAAAGGCATACTGTAAGAAGTCTCAGGAGCTTCTAGCACAAAAATTTAAAAAAGGAGGATGCTTCTGGATTTTTTTATGTTGTGGTTGAGTGACAACGCTCCTGTTAATTTTATCAAAATTTATCAGAATATGTGCTGCTGATTTCTGATGGCTTCTTCGCTTTGTGGTTGTAGTAACACAGAATGTAAAGAATGCCTTCTGATTTTGAAGAACTCCATGTCAACAGAAAATGTGGTATTTGTTTCATAGAGGTCTCGGAGAGAGGCCTTGTATTCTGGATCTCTAGTTGGAAGTTTGGAAATGATTCAGTACGGGCAGGTGTATTGGAAGGCTTTTAGGGTTTTGCAGGTTGTTGTAGAGCTGTTTTCTGCCCTGTGCTATGAACCTCCTCTCCTTTTCTGTGGTGAGCTTTTCCTCTGCAAGAATATTCTTTCTTTCCATGGGAGGAGATGATGCCTTTATTAGGCCAGCTGAAATAGTTGAGAAAAACAGATGAGCATCTTATCCTGAAGTGCTTCAGAGCATTTCCATGTGCAGAGTTTGCCTTTTTTTTTCCACTTCTGTCAGTTGGTCTCCCAAAATATCTCATCTCATCAGAAACCTTCCCATGCTTAAATGTTGGACAGTCACGCATATGGAAACTCAGTTTTTTTCAGTTAAAGGGAAATTTTAAAATATGCATGAATCTGCTGATACTGTGAGGTTTGTGCTGTGGCTTCTTAAGGCCTTAAAGCTGTAAATGAAGTGTTCTGATGCTTTCTGTTCTGTGCCTTCTTCTACTTGACATATCTGTCTCTTTAGTAGGCTCTTATTTTAGACCTCCTTCAGCTAAGCCTTCGGCCTTCCATGACAGAAACACCCCTGCATTTGTAAGATAAATTATAGTCACATAAGCTACATTGAACCCCCTTTGAGTCAATGAGATAATCATATTGTATGCTTTAAAAGAGGAAGGTGTATAAAATTTTCATGATTTTTGGTATATGCAAGGAAGCACATCTCATCAAGTTGCCAGTATATCACCAATGTGCAGCCTCTGCGGTGTGTTTATTGTCAAAGTTCTCACAAAAGCTTGTTTGTGTGATAGCTCACCCCTTAAACAGTTTTAGTGCTAAGTAGCACAACTTCTGTAGAACTTTAACATTATGGCATCCCTAGCAAAATGAACAGCCTTATGAGTGGTAGCATTGTTCAGTGCAGAGAGATACTTACACGTGATTTCATGCTGTTTAAATGTCCGCTCTTCCCTGTAAGGCTGTGTTCAATTCTTCCTTGAATTTGAAAGTTATTGCTGATCAGTAATTCTATTTTTCACTGATTCCTTTAACTACATACCAATCTGATTTGTTGTGTTAAGTCACATATAATGTAATATCTGCTTGGAATCTTTGACAGTTTCTTTCTAGTGGAACTGTTCCCCAAATACTTTAATATGTACATGTAATTTTTTGGTATGTGTTCATGAAGGGATGTTTTTTTTTCCAGTAAGGTAAGTACGAAGTAATGACTGCTTATCTAAATCAGTTACTTTAAGCTGTATTGTATATATTTGCTTATTTTGTTTTGTTGATGCAGAAAATTAATCTTCTAATTTTACTAAATTGCTTTTCTCTTTCTGTCATTTAAGATGGAAGCTACAGACAAAATCGACTGAACCTCACAACATTGTTAGTGCAACCAATTTCTGCAGTGCTTGCCAAAAAACTTGTTTCCTTACCTGAGGACACTGTCCAAAAAGATAGATGCATACACCTCCAAATGCCAGCTACAGGTAATGCTTTTTAAATCTTTTCCTTTAACAATTAAATGTTCTTCAAGGACTCCAAATCCATTCTCTATAACTGTATATAACTAAGAGGTTTAACTGACTATAAGTGTGATTTGCTTAGCAGCTTTCTAGAAACTATGAACAATCTAAAAATTATGCTCCCGAAATCTGACAGATTGAAGTTTTGCTTAAAAAAAAAAAAGTCTCATAGTATAAGGCATTAAGCTCTAATTCTTAATGTTGACTTAAAACCCCCTCTTGTCTAGATACCATCACTAGAGAGATTTTGTTAGTGCTTCAGTATGGTTTGTTAGGCCTTGTTGTACTACTAAGAATATGATTTTAACATTAAGGCACCAGTAGCGGTATTAAAGTTATTCTGTCTTTTTTCTGCGTCTGGCATAATAATACTATAATTCGAAGCAGTGATATGTCTTTCTGTGTTCCTTAACTTGTACCTGCTATAGAATAAACAATGTATTGTTGTCTGAACCTTCGGGCACCTTTTCCTCTACGTTTCACCAGGAGAACAGTCATCATGATAAGAACAAAATACCTTGAGTAGAGCTAGATATAATGAAAGAATGCATTCAGAGTATCTCTTCAGAGATAATACTGTTAGAAAAATTGTACAGATTACAAGTTGAACAAACTTATTCCTGATGTGGGGAAAAAAGTGAGAACACTGTCTTCTAGCAAAGGTGCTGCCCAGTGTTTCAATGAAGGAAGGAACACCTTCCAGATAATGTTCTAGATGAGATGCAGATTTAAACTTTAATTCTGTCTTGATTTTTGTTTTGTACTAGTCTATCTTTCACCAGAAAAAAAAATGCGGAAAGAATGGTATATTTTGTTATAATGCCTGTTTAAATGAATGGATTTGAAGCATTGGTCTTGGAAGGGGGAGGTAAATTAAGTTAACCACTGTATCCTGTGCTAAATACAGTGATGACAACAGTAAAAGCGAATTTTAAGGGCAACCGTTGTCTATCATATATGTGCTGTATCATTTGTTTATTGCTCTTGGAAAGTTATTGTGGAATAGGAATACAATACAACAAGTCATAAAAAAGGTTGATTAATTTTATGACTTGTGTTAGCATTTGTAGATATACATACTAAAAAGAAAGGCAGAAAGACCTCATGCTTCATGGCTTAAGCTGTTGTGGTTAGGCAGGACCATTGCTCTTCAATTCATCTTTAAAACATCCACCATTGATGATCTTACCCACAACCAGTAGACAAAAACTATATAAAAAGGAAAAGGTCATTTTGGAAGGAACAAGTGCTTAAGCATTCCAGGTAGGATGCGTGAAGCTTGGTAGTATTGCAGGAATTTTCAACAGCTGAAGCACCTAAAGGAAAGCATGAATTTGGGCTGGCAAATGACACTCATTTTAGAAAGATAACAGGTTGCACTGTGTCTGTTTATCAAAAAGCTTTGTGTGGAGGCTGCAGGACAAAATCACCTAAAGGGTAGCTTATCCTACTTTTTCTGTAACAGGTGTGGCATGTCTGTTTTATTTCCCTGAGAAGGCAGGAAAATTTCTGGAAAGAAAGAATATTCCAAGCTAGCAGTCTAGTAAGAGCCAATCCATGTCCAGCTTAGACTAGGTGAAAACAACAGCTTGCGTTTGACTTCATGTAAAGCTTCTGAACCACAGTAAACCGTGTGGGATTTTTTTAAAAAAATCTTAATTTATCGAGCAAGTAGGGTCTATAATAAGAAGCCTTGCATAATTCTATAATGCATTATGATATATTTTGCCTTGAAATAATGGTGAAACTGTAGACGTGCCGGAGCATATGGTGTGCTGAAGTGTTCAGTAGCAGCCTTAATGGAAGAGATAAAAGACTAGTCTCATGATGAGAAATCTTGTATAACTATTTAATAATAATAATAGCTAAAGCAAAAATGCTGAACGGAGCAATGCATATGAGAACAGTGAAGGCTGAAATTGCAGTCTTCCTGTTGATTTGAAGACGCTTAAGAGAGAGATTTCACTTCTGACGTAGAACTCATCACTTATCTGTCAAAAGAGGTGAATGAGCAATTCAGATGATTGGTTGGCTTAAAATTTGTTAGAATAAAATGATCATCATTCTCTCATCAGTATGTTTCAAAAAGCTGAACAGCAGATTCATCAGTAATGATTAAACATTTATATATAGTTTTCTCACATTGCCTCTTTTTTCCCTTAGCCTTGCAGTTTTCAAGAGACATAATGTGACAGAGGGAATGGGAGGATATGGAGAGAAACATCTGAGATATACCAGATGCTTAGAACCTACAAAGCAAATAGTGAGAATTGAAGTTAGTTATTAGTTTTGTGATAGTTGAAGTTAGCAATTAGATTTGCTTTTTGTTTAGTATTGTGCGTTGTTGTTAATCCTCATTAATATGAAATTCTGTGCTCCCATGAACTTTTTCCAAAAAATGGGCAATTAGGAGAAATTTAAGAGTGAAGTTTTATAGAGAAGCTGTACACTTCTGAAGCTTTCCTTTTTTACATAATATTACTAGGATATTTGCTAGAACATCGTGAAGATTGCTGTAAAACTAAAGCACTCCTATAAACATAAATGAAGAAAGACATGCTGTGTTGCAGTAAACTTTCTTTGTTGTTTGTTATCTGCCAGTTGGTAGATTTCAGTCAGGTGCAAATCATCCCTTTTCAATGAATCTGTTGAGTATTTAAAATAATTCTACCTAGTGGAATTTAATTTACAAAGTGTTTTTCATCACTAATGATCATATACTTTGGTGTTAAATGGAAGTCTGGTAGCCTGGAAGTCTCATAGTTAAAAACACTGGAGATACATGTCTGATTTTTCTCTTTGGCTTTAAGTGTGAATTTTCATACTCATATATTCGCATCTGAGAAGACAGTAGATGAGAAAGATCTAGGATTTCACTAGTGATCAGTCTCCATCTGTCTGTGGCAGAAGGGCAGACCTGAGGATTTCACAGATCAACTTGCATAGTTAAATAGCTTTCATTGTCAAATGGTACATAAGGAAAAAGGTTCCATATTTTTTGGAGGATGAATGGAACCCCAAGGAATTTGAGTTGCCAGACTTGTAAATAAGGAGATCAAAGGGATATTGTCTGAAAGGTTCTCAACTGAGATCCTGTCTAGAACTTAGGAAAATTGAATAACATGGTATATGAGGAAATGGGTTCACATGGCTAAGTAGCTGTTTAAAATTATAAGAAACAATAAGTAAAATAAGAATTGTTTTTTACAGTGAAGAGACAGAGATAGTTGCCAACGGAGACGTATTTGTGCTGGGAAGTCTTCAAGTTATTCATAAATGGCTATTAATTCAGGTCCCTTTCCCTCCTTCCTCTTCAGCCACAGGATATTGTGCATGCTAAAAATTTACGAGTCAAAAATTTACGAGTCTAAAAATTCACTGAAGGAAAAAAACAATCATAAGAGTTTAAACACAGACACCCCACTTCAGCCCCCACTCCCCTCCAGCTAAGTAACTTCGGAGTCACTGGAGGGCACAATAATGTCTTAGGAAAGAATCACTATGCACTCATCCTATTCTTGCGGTCTTCTCCACATATATGTTGTTGGTTGCTCTTGGAGATAAGGTCTAAATGGTCTGACCTAGTATGCCTGAGCAGTTTAACTCAAATTACAGGAAGTATAATGCAAGCGTTCATGTATTGATCTTACTTAAAGGCTTCCAAGTTTCTTTAGCCTACTAATGTTTAAATCCAGTCCTATTTCTGTCTTCATCTGGATCAACCAAGATCACTGAGGGTGTATTATTTCAGGAAATATCAGTAGACTTAACATACACAGAAGAAGATACCATTTCTTTTGAGCTCTTAATGCCTTTTGCTGTAAAGTAGGTGTAGTTATTTATATTTTTAACGTATAAAATAATAAAACCAAAGCACGTATAGTTTGAGTAACTTCAATGATATGAAATACTCTGTGAAAAATAGAGCCAGGTATACAAAGACTCCCGGCATTCTGCTGTAGCCAGTAAAATGACTCAGATCAAAATGCTTTTTAGGCAGAATTATTTGATCTTTTGTAACCCTTTTTAGCCTACAGAATACAGTCATTCATCAATACTGAATCATCTTAACAACTGTAATGCAAAACTTCATTGTAGGCTGCAAACAAATCCACATCCTCCAGTAAAAAAGTTGAGAGTGGAACAGATAACCAGAAGTGATTATTACTGAAAAGGTTTGTAGCATAATATAAAGAAGAATTTTTGTAAGACCTTGAACATCTATTTTATACAGTTCCACATGCCAAGTGGTCATTATACTGAGTTTTATAGTCAACTCTGATCCTGTGAAATTTGAATCATTAATTATATGAAAGGAGTAATTGGAAGAGTCTTTTAGTTTCCATATTATATGACCATCGTCCAAGACAAATAACGTTCTCTGCCAAGTGCTGCTATAGTGCAAATCAAACCTGTCTTTTTTTCAGTCGGAGGAAGGGCACAAAAAGATAAAGGATATATATATCCTCCTATTAGGCTGCAGCCTGGTAATGTTGTTATATGTTTCTCATTTGTAGCTTGCTACCTGTCAGAGAAAATAATGAGTACCATATTTAATAAACTCTGACTGTGCCATCATACACTATGATATTAATTAGAAAACAATCCCATAATTTCTGGGTATTTTCACTAGACTAAACATAAATCCAAGCAAACAAATAGAGAAAGATGCCAGCATGTTGTGTAGCAGTGCATGTTACTGTATCTACCAAATATGAATTCATTGTACATAACAGTAGAAATATAATATGTTCTGCAGATATTGCTTAGGCATTTCAAAGAAGTACATGTGAAATAGGAAAGTCAGATGTAATAAAGACATATTGTATATTAAAACTTACAAACATTTATACTAATACTCTTGGATTTTCTTTTTGTGATTATTTAAATTCTGTTCTCTTTTTAAATAGCATTCATGAAAAGAATTAAGCATAAACAGCATTAAGCATTTTTATGTATATGTTCTCTCTACTCTTACCTGAAGCCCAAAGAGTTTTTCTATCAGAATTGTAACTGATCGAGATATGTTTTCAGATTTCTGCTCTGTGCCATTATTTTTCTGTGTGATGCTTTGGGTTTGATTGCTGTAAAGCAGGTAAAGAATCTCTCAAAACAGTGTGAGATTATGAAATTTAACTATACAATATGACATTCTCTAAATTCATATCTTTGATACTTAATGTGACACATTTATTCTGTATTGTATTAAGCCATCCCAGTTGAGAACCTCCTTAAAGGACTTTATTCTAGACATCACTTATTTTCAAAAGCCTTTAATCTGAATAGATTTATTGTTGGATTCCATATTGTAGGTGAAAAAATATGATCAAATAGCAAGAGTTTTTGTTAAGCTCTTCAGACTTGACTTGAGGACTCGGGATCTATGAATAACCATTTAAAAAGGAGAATATATATTTTTAGTGGGCAACATAATTGGTTAATGAGATAAAAATCTAGTAGGGAAAAAAATAGGGAAACTAGATTTCAAAAAGACTGAATCTAGATGGTGCGTTGCTTATATAAAAAAACAGTAAAGGCTTTTTGTTACAGGGACATCTGTCTAGGAGTTTTGACATACTCCTGCACAAATAAGTTTATAATTCAACAGTACTGTACATTGTCATAGATTCAGTATTGATTTTTGTGTATGCAATTTGATAGTGTTGCACGAGATTTTTTTTCAGAGGAATTATATAAATTATTAAGTATATTGTATTTTATAAATTTATTTGCTTTTGTAAGTGTGTAAGTTATGTTGCATACAGTATTTTTGGTGTGTAAGTTACGTTGTTAGATAAATGATTATGATGTTTACATTTCTTCATTCTGTTTGAACTTAATTGAAAACTGATTTAAAATATGGAGTAGATACGGTTTTGCATTCAAATTGGCATGATGAAATACTGAGAACTAACAAAAATATATTTTTCATAGTCCAGTAGGATTTAAAAATCACATTAACTAGACAGTCTAATATGGTAGTAGCAGTTTGGAATTTTACTCGGGTATTCTAGAAAATGTCTAATGAAAACGAAGCATTTGTTTGGAATGACAGCAAAATCTGCTGTTCCATATGTTTTAATGTATACTTATCACATTGATGTATTTAACAGGGTATTCCAAATATTAGTGCCAGTCCATATTATTCCGTACAGTATCACCAATAGAATATAAGAAATCTATGACATATTTGATTATTTGTTATATGTAAATAGCTTATGGTGTTCCTACATCGATTGCAGTTAGTTATTACTGTATCATCATGTGCTGTGATATTTGATATTACTTTAAAGCCTCAGGTCTTGGGGCAAATAACTTTATGAAAACTCTAGCTTTCATTATTAAAAAAAATGATTAGCCTTCAGGAGTGTCTGAAAAGCTTGATAGTGTGTGCTGAAAGGGTAAGCAGTTGAGTTGTTAGAGCCTAAGACAAGACATTTGAACGATGGGAACAAGAAATCTGTTGAAAGTAATTTTATCCTAACTACCTGCACTGAATTAGTGCCCCCTAAGTAACATGGCCATGGATTTTTGGTGATGTTTTAAAGCTTTACTTTAATTGTGATTTCAAACTGATGTGTTTTTATTCAGGTGTGGTTTATGTTGATTTCAGCAGGAATTATATTCATGTTAAAAACGGTTACTTGAAGTGATTCAATGTACCTTGTTTCTGCAATCTTCTCAAATAACTTCTGGTTTTATGATCCAAGAACTATGTTATGGAAATACATGAATTCAGTTAGTACTTGATTCTTCTATACTGGAGTTAAAAGTGCATGTACGGAAAGTTCTCTGTATAGGTAGCAAAAATTTTGTCAAATGAGTCCATTTTTAAACCTGAGTCCCTAATGATGCTTTTTAAAATCCAGTACTCAAAGGAATGCTCAGAAAACTGTCTGATCATAGGTGTTTAGTATGATCAGGATTCAAGAATTAAACCAACGTATTTGAAGATCGGGCTCAAACTTATACTCCTCTATGTTGGTATGAGCTTGGGATAAGGTAAAAAGCAAAAAAAAAAAGAAATAAATCGTTTTTCAGGCTACAAGTAGTAGTTTTTGCACATCTTAAGTTCTAAACGCAAAAAAAGAAATAAATCATTTTTCAGGCTACAAGTAGTAGGTTTTGCACATCTTAAGTTCTAAAATTGTCAATCAAATGAGTAGGAAATAACCATGCATTTCTAAAAATATGGATGTAATTGTGAAAGGAGAAGGTAGCCATTTGGTATGAGACAATTTACAGTTTTCAAGTCAATAAATAAATAAATAATATTGACAATAAATACCTTTCTGTTCTTCTATTTCAGAAGAAGCTTTTGGCTTACATAAACTCAAAGTGTATCCCAAATAATGTTAAGCTAAAGTCTCCTCATAGTTTTCCAGAGAATACAGAAAAAAGTTGTCAAGATCTTTAAAATATAATATTAGTAAGAGAGTTTTGTTGTCAGAACTGTTTAAAGGGTATTAAATTTCACTTCTACTGTATACTCCAAAGAGTATTTTCAGCCTTTTCATCTGGCATACTAAGCCTTTAAACCCAAGTCACTTTAAGCTGACTGCTGTGTTACATGACTGTTAACTCAAATACCCGATTCCAGAATATGTGTATTTCCAGAAGTTAATTTTCTGTTTCTTTATTGTCTGTTGAAGAATGGTAGCTGATGTTGATTAAGGAAAAAGTTAAGTCAGTTGTCTTCAAAAGGATTTATCTTCTTTTTGTCTGAAATGGGGCCTAAAGAAACATGTATCTAAAGTGTTGTAGGGTTAGAAAAGGGAAGGAAATCAGTTTTGGCTTGAAAATCTTTTTTAAGCAGAGTAGATTGGCTCTAGAATGGTTATAGCTGAGAAACTGCAGCAAGAAGTAACTTGCATAGAATAGATTAAATTTAAACTGCTTAATCAACATGGATGCCGTGAGCTGTTTTCACATTGTTTTAAAAGACAAAAAAAAAAAAAAAGAGAACATAATTGACATTACGGTGCTGGGAATCCTTTGCTGTCATATTTTTTTAGTAAAATATTTCTTAAAAATTCTCGAATAATATCTGCAGATTTATAGAACAAACACAATTCATCATCATGTCGTGTTAATAAACCTTACAGTAACTTACATCAGAAGGGCAAACCTAATTACGACTCAAAGCCCAACATATGCACAACAGATCAAAATATTAAGTTGCTGTGACTGATTATTGCAAAATAATGTGGTGTGTTTTATTTTTAATTAACTGTGCTTGACTTGCATTTTCTTTACCATTGTGTTCTAGCAAAAACAGAATTGTCACATAGAGGACACATCTATTGATGACAGAGGAGGTTTTTTCTGAGTAAGAAGTAGAATAAATCACTCGTACATTTTTTTAAAAGCAAAGAAAGATCCTAGGAGTTGGGTTGTTTTTTTTCAAATATCAATGAAGACTAGTGAATGGAAGTATATTGGATTTTAAGAGAATTTTAAAGTAAATTTACTAGACGAAGTACCAGCAAATGAACCTTGAAGAACAGTATCATAGAGATGTATTGTTTTTATTTTACGTGTCACAGTAAACTCCCCACTTGCTTATTCCACACGTCTCAGGAAACAAAGCCAGGAAACAAACTGTTAGAAATACACCTGTGGGAGGATAATAGCCTGGGAGATAGAGAGCAAAATGATCCGTGGAATATTTTACTTTAGTCTGTGACAGTTGGGATATGGACATTGAAGGAATCCGGGCTCAAAGATGCCTTTAAATACAGGTCTGCCGTGGGGGTGGTGCAGTACTCTGGATGTAAGAGAACCTCCCTGAAGGTCTAGGATGACACAGTGGTTTTTGTAAGACAATTGCTAGCATTTAAACTAGAGCAGTTTAAGACATTTTCACTTTTCTCAGATAGAAGTTATGACCTTTCAGATGAGATGAATGTTAATATAGTCTATTATCATGCAAATAAAACATTTTAAAGGTATCAGCAGCGCCCTATTGTTAGTTGTTTTGTTTCCATTGCCACGAACTGGAGGAGTTAGAATGGTTACTATGTCCCACCTCAGGGACAGAGGGAATGACAGTAATTCTCAGCAAAGGATAGTTAATTTTTTTAAGCTCGTTTAGATCAGACGTTTACTTTTATCTGGTTTTATCCTATGCTACAGTCTCAACTGGCATAGCAATACTAGCAAGTCCCTTATATATTGGCAGGTGGTGGAATTTTTTTGCCTTTCTGTTTCCACCATTTCCTCAGTTGATACCAGTTTAGCCAACAAAAGCTGTCTTCTGCTGGCATAAGTTCACAAGTATGTCACCAAAGGCTATGCTGGCAAAGTGATCAGTAATGCAGAGCTCTAACTTTTCCCATCCGATTTAGTGTAGGGCATTTTCTGTAGAAGAATAGTGTAATATAAACCAGGGGTAATTTTGTGAATGTTATTGAAAGGTTGACCTGGGTGAAGGATTAGGTAAGAAAAACCTATAAAGATGAAGACAAATTTCCTTATTGTTGAATTATGTACATCCTACTCTTTGTAATTTTTTTTTTTTCTTTAGTGTTCTGGCAGCATTTATTGGGTGAATTGAATGATATTTTAACTCATGGAGTAGAGATCTCTTTTGAGATTCCAGCTTTGAACCCCACTGCTAAAATGGGACTGAGAAGATAATGTAATATTTCATATTTTAATCTCTGGTTCGTCTTCAAGTATATTTATTTTTTTCTTTGTTTTTACTTTTTTTGTTATGTGTGTGGGATGTGGGATTTATATCTGCGGCCTGTACATTCCTTGGCTGGATAAACAAGTTTAAAATTTTCCTCTCCCCCTCCCCTTTTTATCTTTTAACAGGCAAAAAAATAATTAGTCTGAATATTCAATCAGTCACAACTTACAAGAAAATTTCTAATGTTATTGGATATTTAAAAGGAACTGTATTTCCTGGTAAGTAGCGCTTTATCATTTGTATCGATTATTTTTCATGATGGCTGCGGGTCATAGCTGGGATCAGGATTCCATTTTGCCAGATCATGCACTAATACAGAGGAAGGAAAGCGCCTTTGTTGTAGTCATTTTGTGATTTGATTTATGACAAAACAGAAGATAAGGGTTAAACAGAGAATGAGCTCAAGAGAATACTATAGTTACAATAAGCATATTTTTGCACAACAAGCAGGAATTACACGTAGACCACAGGGACTATTAGTATTTTATACCAAGTAACTATGTTGATGGCTTTAATTTTAGGGTGTACTGTATTACATGATTTGAATTAATATGCAAGCTGTCTGTACAACTTCAGAAAAGGTTTTGATTTTTTTTTCTAATGTTAGCAGAATTTTGAGATAAATACAAGTCTGTGCTTCAAGTCCAGAATTCCCTAAGTAATTCAAGTGTTTCACTGAAACCAAGGTGTAAGGCAGCATGATCTCTGGCTTAGTTAAGAATCTAATATCAAATGTAATTATAGTATACAAAAATCTGTGACTAAGTTCTTAATCACACTTGCTGCAGCCTTATTTTGTATTACAGTCATGCCTTTAAGCTAGTTTTATACAAGTCTATGAATAATAATTGCTGTTCTGTATGTTTAAGAATTAATAAGATTCTAAGTGCAACTGTGACATAAACCACAAACCCCCTTCCTCCTTTGGTGCTGTATGTAGACAATATGATAATAAGGACATCATAGGAATTAAGATCATTTTAAGCTTATTTTGTCTGCAAGTGACTTTGCCTAAAAGTTGAAGGGTTTCTGCAACATGAATGAACACTGTTGCTGGTTACTTACATAGTGCAAAGTCCAATTCCTAACGTACAGATAGCAGCATCACCAAAACATCATCACATTTGCCTTGATTAATACTCTTTTATTAGGTTCAGAAGAAAGATTGCAAATTTATCCACGGTCCCTCAGGAGGTGGGCTAGTCATTTCCCATTTTTGTGATGGAATGAAGGAGGTGGAGAAAACTTAAGTTTATTCCTGTTAGTGAAATACTGACTCAGTTCTGTGTGTGCTGGATGCTGTACTTTTCACCAGAACAATTTTTTTTTCAAACAACATGGAAAACAATTAGCACAGTGAATTTAATTTCAATAAAGGATTTAATTTCCTTCAAGCATTTGAAGTTACTAGTCTACTATTGCTAATGTTTTGCAAATAGCTGTCATAGAATTTGAAAGATAGAAACTGCCATGTTTAGACATACTGTCTACTGAATTGTGAAACAGTAGCAAGGTAAATAATAAAAAGCATGCATCAGTTTCTGTTTAATAAATTCTTTATCTTCTCTATACCTGAATCTTTCATCTTACTGTTGCATTCTTAATAAGAAGCTACTTTTTAAAGTATGTCAGTATATGCCTAACTTTAAGAATTTAAGGGTATATAATCAAGTGAAGTTGGTAGCACTACCCAGATGCCAACAGTTTGTCCTGTAAATGTCTTGCTGAAAAAGGGCCATAGCAACGTACTTCTCGTGTAGGCACTAGTTAAGCATGTAATGCACCACAGATAACATTTTGTACAGAAACAGTGTTAAACCTTCATTTATTTCACTGTTCTTCCTGGTTGATACTATAGCCGTGACCTCTCAACTGATTTGAATACTTGATGTTTTCACGGCATTGATTCTCTGGTATTTTGATGGGGTTTTCCTAGTTTCAGACACCTGAAATATTCACCTTTATGTTCCCAGAAATGCAGAAAGAAAGTAAAATTTACCTTTAGTGCTTAATGAAAGACTGCAGAACATCAGCAAGGGTGAAAAGGCCTCCTAATACACACGCAAACACATCTATGTAATGGTGATCTTGTTTGACATTTGATCTGAGGAATAACAATGAGCATCTGAAATACAACCAAGATATTAAAAGATTTAGGAGCAGAGTAAATATGATATTTGGTTGCCTTTTAAAACCTGAAAAATGTAACACTGATTTTATAGCTCTATTGTACGTGGTTGAAAATGGGATGTATAACAAGAGAAGACAGTATAAAGTCACTCTTTTCTAAAACACTCTTCTTGTCCAGCCCATCACTACCCTGAACACTATCCCATCTTATCACTTTCAAAAGTATCTGATGGGGTTTTTTTCTCTATCTCTAGTCCTTTCTTTCTCTTTTTTCTTACTGTGTGATCTCATTCTCTACATGCTTCAGCAAATGATTATGAGAAAGGACAGCTGCTGCCTCTGTAAACATGACCATCCTTTCTCCTATGCTTCTCCTGTAGTCATTTGCTTCAGGGTATTGCCTCTATTTAAGAGGGAGAGATGTGCAAAGGTGAAGAATTTCAAAGGAGGCACTAGCTGTTATGTTTTACCCCTGTTCATTTAGCTGGCATCTCCTACAGTAAGTTGCTGCTTGTAGCTTTCTTCTCCATCAAAATGTCCTCAGCTATTTTATGTAAGGTCTCTTTCCACTGCCCTTCACGTATGCTGTTCACAAACTGAACAGAGATTATAATATGGGGCAAGCACGGACCCTGTGTTAGTGATACTTCCTGTAGCGACCTAGAAGCCTGTCAGGCCATTCATTTGTATTCCCAATTCCTAACATTAATCAGTTGAAGATCCTATGATTTTTCACTGTCAGTGCAACCTATAATTAAACATGTCATGATGCAACACACAAGTTGCAAAATTATGTGATTTAGATTCTATTTTGTTACATTAAATTATTATGCACACTTAAATTTACATTTTGCATACCTGCTTTTAGAAATTAATTTTCATTTACATACCTACACACACACCCTAAGCAGTTGATTGAAATATTGTTTTACAGGTGCATACAGGTGTTTTACAGATCCCCTATTTGTAAACCTTTTTTGATTCCTGATAAAACAACATTGCCATGTATTTTGTTGAACAAAACTGGTAAAAGTCAAGTTTGATAGAGGATGGTTTTATAATCAAGGTATGTTGGTGTTCAGTTAAATTTTTTTCTAGGCAGCAGTCATTGCAAAAATTACTGAGTAGATATTTAATTTTATAAGCAATATAAACCATGGGCATTTTACCACCTACGTGTTGCTACATTCCGGTGCACTGACAACAGTGAAGAGTGAATCCCCTTGGATAAAGAAACAATACTGTCAGAAAACTAAAACTTTTTGCACTTTTTGGAACCCAAGTGACACTCAGAGATTGTTGCGGAACTGGCATCACTTGATAACAATTCTTCTGTTCTCTATTGGTATCCTGAAATATGGAAAGAACACCTTTAAAAGTCAAGATCTGGACCAGAAAGAGACATTACTAAATATCAAAACACAACCAGTAAGCAGTCCTTCAAAGAGGCTTCAGCTGTGAATTCATCTCACACAGAAGGTCTAATAGTTTAATAAGTCATGAAGCATAATTCTGCTTTGACTTCTTGACATGTGTCAGTCACACTAGTTCTTCATGTTGTTTCATACCACTTCACCCTTTTGGAATAAAATAAGGCTCTTTATACTTGTGAGTTAGTATTTAGGCTATATATTATGCCTCAAGAGATGAAGATTTCATTTTTCTTTGAAAAAAATGTGGGTTTTTTTCTGGATAACCATAGGCATGTTCTTTATTTCAGGTTGAAACTTCTTGCTTTTCATTTTATAAGATACTTTCTTCCGCTATCATCAAAGTTGCTAGGGCTGACTTACCGTTTCTGTATCATTCATTATCTCTATTCCTCTGTCATGTCTCCTCTCTAAACCTGCAATCCAGGTCTTTTCAATGTCTCCTTACATGGAAGTCTAAGTCCTGATATATAACCGTTCTGGTTACCAGCTTCTCAACTGCTGTTTCTGCAATGTCTTTTTTGAGATAGGGTGGTGAGCACTGAACACAGTCTTCCAGGTGAGGGAGTACTAATACTTTGTGTATTTTCTCTATGTTTCTCATTGTACTACCACACCTTTTGTTTTCTTTTTTGGACACTAATATGTATTGAAGATAGAGTTTCCTGGTTATTCATTTGTGTTTTTTCATAACACTCTAATGTGAGCATGGAACTTTATTAGATTACCTGTACGACGAAGTTCTGGCTGTAAAAATGGTGTATATTAGATTTATAAGAAGGGAGAGTAATAAGCAAACAATGAAGGCAAGGGCACAGGGCTTAAATTAGGGATTAAATTAGGAAATTATGTACACATTTATTTACTAGTTTATTTCTAAGTAGTATTCCCAGTTTTATGTATTTATATTGTATGATTGTCTTGCACATGATCGTTTAAATTTTTGTTGACAGCATCGTGTTGTATTAATGACATTACAGACCACTAATACAGTTCATTTTTTAGGTTTTTTAAAATTCTTTTAATACTACTATCCAGAAGAAATAAGATTCTCGTGTCTGTCTTTTTTTTTCACATTTCAGACAGATACATCATCATTGGTAGTCATCACAACAGTTTGAATACTTATGGTGGACAAGAATGGGCCAGTAGCACTGCTATCATCACGGCATTTATACAAGCCTTGATGTTGAAGGTTAAGAGAGGGTGGAGACCTGACCGGACCATTGTTTTCTGCTCATGGGGAGGAACATCATTTGGGAACATTGGTTCATACGAATGGGCAGAGGTAAAGTCATTTTAGAAGGACTTATTGCAATAATGATTACTTTTGTTGAATGTGTGAAGACAGTATGACGTTACAACATGGAAATTACGGTTCATTAACTGGTTTGTGACATCTGTCTGTGTACATTCATGTATTCCATAGCAAATGCAGTGAAAACCTCTGTAGAGGCATTTCCTGTGGAACAGAGCATGTGTGATAATAAGATGGCAAGTTGTTCCCATAGCTGTGAAGGTTGCATATACAGCACCTTTGTAAGCCGATTCCCCTCCCTAATTCAGCAGAGGACTGTAAAAGAGGGCATTGCCAGAGTTCAGGGGAGGGGGGGGAAACATCAAAAAAGACCTAGGCCCAGGAGTAGCTTAGAGAGCTTTTTCTCCTTCTTGGGGGTTCAACAGTTACTAATTTTTAATGGAGAGGCTTAGTGTGAGGAGAATTGAATCAAGAGCACACTGAATGAAGAGAACTGTACCACGGTTTACATTAATTACATAAACATTTGAGTGTCTCCATAGCTAGTGCTGATTCACGTTTCACATATCTGTGCTGAGGAGTTAGATACAATCTGACACAGACAGTTCCTTGGGCTCTTACTTTCAACAGAATAGAAATCAGCTTATTGAAAGAAGATACCTCATCAGAGCATTCTTGATCATGTATGATTACAGTAGACTTCAGCTGATAAATTAAAGGAATAGATAGCAGAGAGGTTCATGGCTGCTGAATTAAAACAGTAGATAAAATGAAGAGTTAATTGTTTTTTATCATGCATGAAGAGCGGCTGGCTCTCATTGAAGTTTCATACTTCCAACATGATTATTCTTCAAAAAGAAGATGGGGTGAAAAAATCAAATTGAAAAGATCCAGTCTGGGAGCAAAATTTGTTTAGTTCCACTTCAAGTCAGCTTTACATCAGATGTAATTGTGTTACACCCCTTCTGTTCAATATAAAGAGCCACTTCATGCAAAGAGTAACTCATTACTGAGAAGGCAAAGGGGATCTTTTTTAAAAAGA
>RSEF01000009.1:20053617-20116305 GCA_003993805.1 Himantopus leucocephalus
AGTAGAATAAGTATCATCAGATGAAGCTGTTCAGTTGTGTTTTAATATCTCATACAGCATCAAGAAGTCAAAGATCATTGTGTGACTGGGTTATACGTGCTTTTTGAAATTGCCATCATGGCCAAAATAGATGTAAAAGACATGTGCGTAAGCATTGAAATGACAGCTTTTTACAATATTACTGTCTATATTAGAACATTGTAGTCTGCCCATCCCTTTTTTAATATTTTCATTATGTTCCTAATATAGTGGAGGTAATGGGATGATTGCATTGTCTAAATAGGCAAACACATCACAGTAGCAGTATGTAACATTTAGACTATTTAAACTATTCTCTGTATATAGCATATTAATTATCATCAGCACATATAGGTTTTCTTTTCTCATGCAGAGAATGAATGAGTGGGTATAATTTAGAATTATTTTTATGTACATACTTGAATCATGACAGTTTGATAAGGCTCAGAATTTGGGAAATGCCATGCATTTAATTTATATTTAGTTGTTTTGCTCTGTGATAATGAGTAAGACAATATTAAGTAAGGTAATATTAAGTACCTCGCTTACCTGTAGTTGATTTCAAAATTACTTTGAGGTCTATAGGGGAAGGTGCTGTATTAAATCTCCCTAATAATTTTATAAACTGCTGATTTGCATTAATAACAATATATATGATCAATCAGCAAAGACAGAGAGCAAAGCAGGATGTTTATAGCCAACCTGGATAATCAGATGGGAGAAAACAGGGTATGCTTGCCATAGAATTAAGACAATTCCTAGGAACTCCATGGGTTTTTTTGAGTCGATTATGGCAGTCAGGGCAAGCAAACAGCTAATAATATTTTTTTTAAGAGCTGTCAAATCTGCTTCCCCTACTGGTTTGTTTGTCAGAGTGTAGCAGGTTTTTAGGGATGAGAGATATATACTTGTGAATCCTTTGCTATGCAGCTTCTCTAGCCTTTCCTACCTGTTGATGGTGATTTAGCATAACAAATTTGCAGTAATAAAGATGCTAATCTGTTGATTTCTGCATCTTTAGGCGGTCTGTGGTTAATTTAATAAATTCTGTAGCTCTTTGTTTAGATAATTTTACTTCATCTAGATGGTCTTATCATGCTTCTGCTTCTTAAATGCATTTGCCTTGCACCAGTTACTAACACAGGTGGCAGTTCAGCTCAAGAAATAGAGATTGATTATTCATGAAGAATAAGCTTCCTTGCTGTAGTTCTGAAGCTGGAATCACTAACATATTGTAAGAATAATTGGTCATTCTTTATTTGTCCTGTTGAAAACTACTTAGACATTTTAATCCATTTTCAAAAGCTGCTAAGGTTTTAACTTCAGGTGGAGTCACATAAAGGAAGGAAGGCAACCAGAACTAACTGACAGGTACATGTCTCCAGGTGGAAGGTGAACTGTATAAATGTCCAATAAATTATATAATTTTTTAAATATAGGCTTTTATTTATACCCAGATGTTAAAATTGCACCAAAAGGCACCTATGAATGCTTAGCTCTAATTAGAAGCAGAATAAGGTTTGCAGTGAAGTACCACTTGATTATACTTTAGATGCGTCAGGTCTATTTTATAACATTAATCCAAATTAAATGAATTTAATGGGCCATATGGTGCTCTTTATTTTCTCAAATTTGTAATATAAACCTGTAACATGATGCTGAAAACCAAAATGAGCTCCAGAGAAATAAAATTATTCAATTACGAATAGCATGCGTGTCCTTGCACTGACATGAACCACTCCTTGATTACTGTCTAACCACATGGCTTGCTTCCCTTCCAGTCTAAAGGGAGGGCTTGATTGACACAGTGGAGACCAGCCTGAGCAGCTGAGTGATCCAAGTTTTATCCTTTAATGTGTGTTTTACTGTAAGACTAACCAGCTGAAGAAATGTAGTTTGCCTGCTCTACAACAGGGAGTTAGTTCATATGGAGCGTGTTACTGATAATTTATTCTAGATGCGTTTTTAAAGTTTGAGGGGTTTTTTTTTCCCCTACATAAAAGCTAACATTTAAAGAATCATTAAGTAGGACCTGACTGCAGCTGGTGAAGTAAAGCATAGCAATTAAACTTTTTTTTACCAAATTGGGAACTCACAAATCGTTTTTTGCTTATAGGAAAAGAAAGATTCTCTGGATTATCAGAATTAAAATTAATCGAATTGTTAAGTTATAAAGAGGTTTTTTTGTACATGACACCATCTTAGATTTAAACATGCAAAAATAGCAGATGAGTTGGTGGGGAAAAGAAAAGGAAAGGGAAAGCAGAATGCCAAAGTGATTGAAGAAGTTTAAAATGCTTTTAAATCCTGTGTTTCTGGGCATTGACGTTGGTGTAATCTTCTCCCTCACCCCTGCAATTCTGTGGCCCACATCCCCTAGTAGCCTTTTACTTAGGAGTGACCTTCATTTCCTAGCAGCGGGAATTTTTCCATAGTCAGTCTTTAATCTGTGTTCTGCATTGATGCCTACTTGTCATGCAGTAAGGATCGGGCAATTCCGCTGCCAAGCATGGAAGCTGTCCTGCTTGTCATAAATTGCAGTTACAATTTTGGGAGATGATCTTTTCCTGTTTTCCTGACTGCTGCATATTGAAAGAAACTTGAGACGGTGCTTGTACGTTTTGGTAGGAGAGTGTTTCACATGATACAAGAACAGTATTTCCAGTTGACTAGGTAGACTTTGAAGTTAATTTCTGTGTCAGAAACAGTAATGTCTTCAAATGCAGAAAGATGGAACAAAGATTTAGGATGGATCTTCTAGGTAAGGCTAAGGAGGGAAAGAAATGAAAGCAGCAACTACTAACATAGCCAGCATTTGCGGGTAATAGTCCCATAAACAGATATTTGTCGGTATAGCTTCAGTTATGTGTCTAGCTGCTGGGTTTAATGCTATAAATGCAGTTGGTATTAGACTTAATTGATGTTACTTTTACCTGCAAAACAATAATAATAATAATAAATACAAGGCTAAGCTGCTTGGACATTGACAAGCAAATCTTTATAGATAAAGGAACACCATTCAGTCATGTAAAGAAAAAAGTTTAATCCCATTTGAGGTTCGATGTACTTCCTTCCTACAGATGCTGATCTAGTAGGATACAGCTTTCCCTTGTGTCTTGTTTAAGTCTGCGTGAATGCCTCGCAACATCTCAAATGGCATTAGACAACTGTATTTAGGGAAGCAAACGGCCTAAAATGCCCTGCCACCTAGTTACTCCCATCCCGTCTCCCATTATTCCCTTGCCTCCCATCATTCTCCTGCATGGTAAGACTTATTTTTGCATCTTACTTCAGGAAATCATTCCTCAATTTCTTTTCTTATAACTGTAAGACAGGGGTGGAGGAAGAGGCTTGCTTTGCTGATTCTTTCAACTTCTTATTGCTTTGATTTGTTATTTTATGTGTAATATGTGGCATGTTGTATGGTGGGCTGTTGTTCTTGCATTGACTAAGTTAATAGCTTGCTTCTTAGTTTACCACACTTGATAAATGGGAAAGTTTTATTAATTGTAGTACATTATTATTCTTTAGCTTAAAGTCCAGTAATTTTGAGAAACATTTCATTTGTTTAATGAATGCAAAACACACTACATGAACTTTGCAGTCATTGCCAAAGACTTGAAGAATGCTGATGTTGTAGAGTCTGCATAACAATAAAAATAAATTGGAAGAGAATGTTAACTTGCACACAAAGCATTCTCCCGTATTAGTGCAGTGTTAAATATTTATTGTTGAACTAATCATTAGCAGGGACTTGTGGCAGAACAGTGAAAGTTGAACAAAGCAGTTAAACACTTAAGATGCTAGTGCTATTGAATTGAACATTGCTGTCATAAAAATATAAATCGTATACCATGAAGCATGATGATGTAAAAAAACAAAAAGTACCGTGTCTCATTATACTCTTAACCGAACATTTAAACATTTCATATGTAAAATTTCATACATAAAAAAATATTTCATTGTGGCTATAGCAAGGAAAAAAGTAACAAATTGGTTTTGAATCGTTCAAATGAAATGCAGTACAGTGTTTTCTGAGGGACAGAATGCTGGGTAAAAGTCAAGCTTGGATTTCTGAAAATGGCAGGTGTCTCTTTTATTGGTTCCTGGTACGCTACCAGAAATGGGCGTTGGTGTATATTCAGAATTAACAGACTCTACCATCATTTTCACCTCTTAGAAACAATACAGAAATGGGAACAATATCAAAATACTCTGTTAATTAGCTGTGTCCCTGCAGTATCTATAGCGTTGATTGCTTTTTTTTTTTTTTTTTGAAACCTAATCTGCTTAGTAGNACAATAATGAATCGGCTTTCTATTTTCTTGATACTTAGTTGATAATTTTGGAGTATAGGTGAGATGACACTAATGGAAAATCCCTTAGAACTTCATTTGTACAGTTACACCAGTTAACTTGTCACATATTAGATTAGAAATTTCTGATGGTTTTTGCTCTGTGAAATGTTATTCATTGCATGAAACCTTGTTTTCCTTTTCTATTACCCTCTGAAAATCCCCTAACAAATTCTAGGTATGAATACATAGGAGATGATGAAAGGTTAATGTTCGCTTAGCAGAGTGAAAGTTATAAAGATTTAGATTCACAAGGAAAAAAATGTACGTTTATTTCCCTGCTCCATTTCCTTACATCTGTGAGGTATATATTAAGATTTTGATGGTCCTTACCATGTTTCAAGATATCCCTTCTATTGATTACTTCTTGAAAATTAATTCTGGATAGTCACAATAGTTACATAATTCTTAACTGGAGTAGATCCAAGTAGCATTAGCCTTGAAGAGCTTTGCTGCTGTTGTTTTTAATGAGAGCTAGGATCAGGTCTTCTTAGAAAGACAAGATCCTTCCGTGTAGTATGTGGCTTGCTTAAGGATCGTTGATTCTTCAGCTGTTTGTCTTTTCTGATACTGAATTTGTTTGCTCAGCAGTTTTATTGGTATTAATTTGGTCATTTAACTTAGTGATTTCCTTTGGTAGGTAACTCCAGGGTTTTTTGCTTATTTCAGAGGTTTTCCTGTTTGAACCCAAAAGCTGTATTTGAATCATTCAATAAGCTTTTAAACATTAAAGGAAGAACAGACTACTCATCATTTATGAAACTTGACCAAATGTGTTGGGCAGTATGAGGAAGTTAGGAGATAGTCTAATCTACACTGCAGTATAGTTCACTGTGTGATACTTAAACATCTTAGGATTCAACATATTAGGAAAAATTTCTTCACTGAAAGGGTTATCAAACATTGGAACAGGCTGCCCTGGGAAGTGGTGGAATCACCATCCCTGGAGGTATTTCAAAGACGAGTAGGCGTGGTGCTTAGGGATGTGGTTTAGTGGTGGCTTTGGCAGTGTTAGGTTGATGGTTGGACACGATGATCTTAAAGGTCCCTATCTTAAAGGTTGGAACCTAGACAACTCTATGATTCTGTGATCTTATAATTTCTGAAAGGAGCAACCACTTAACAGTGGATCTTCTGTGCATATATATGCCTAAAATTATAAACATGCATTTATGTGTGGATGCGTGCTATGCAGCGTTTTTGACTAGGAAAGAATGTAAAAGATAAAGCGTGGTTATTTAAAAACACCTTTTGAAATGAGTATACAGTTTGGGCTTCTGCTGTTTCTGTTGTAGCTTTAGGTTTTTAAAAAACAGATTTACTGACTTTATTGAGACGGTTTAGATAGCAGGTGGATTTGTCTGTCTTTGAACAGCCGCACTGTGATGTTGTCTTCTCAATGTGATTGAAACCTTCTCAAGAATGTTGTAAAAGGGGAGTGAAACACAGGAACAAAAGTTGTAATTAAAGGGCTGCCTTCAAGTTTAAAAACTTTAAAACAAAAAATCTCTTAATCTAAATCTAAAAAATCCCCCAAAAGTCCTGATTTAAACTTTTGTCTGCGATGTTCTAACAACTATGACTTACAAATGATACCTAAGGTTAATGGTACGTTAATGTTTAGTTTTTATTATACTTTTTTCTTGCTATGCCGTGAAGAGCTAGGATTTTGGCTGCTGTAAATCATGTTGCTCTATGGATATCTTTAAAGGGGATAGTATTTACTAGAGGTCAACTGCACATACAGAAGGGCTCTTTTGTTTCTGTTTTGACTATAACTCTCAGTCTTTTTGGACAGACCTTGCACAACTGTGAATGTATGTAAGACTGGCAGGCGCAGAAACGTTTATCAGAAGAGTGATATAGCCACCTTTCAAAAACATTTATGAAATGGAAGCTATTACTTGAAGGTATTTTAAAGTAGTTTTCTGTGAGAGCTTGCAGCCCTTATTTATACTGGGTAATACGCAATTGCATTCTTCATAGCACTGAAGTGAAACTGTGAAGCAATAATTATGCTAATTTAAATATGGAAAAATACCATGATTTGTGTCTTTCTAACTCTTAAAATATTTTCCTGCTAAGCCCAGCGACTTCAGTGCACAGAATCTGGTGTATTTCAGTATTAAAGGAGAACTAATCTTACACTGTTCTTGTAGCAAGCTAGTAATTTAGTAGGGAGGTCTGAAGAAGTTATGTTATACTATACAAACCGTTAGCTAAGTGTAAATAATCTCTCTTACTTTGGCTTCTTAACATTCTTAAAAAGAAACCTAAGTAGCTTATTTGCTATAATAGATGTTGAAAGCCTTTGTGCCTGCTGTTTATTAAGTGTTTAATTACCTGATGTGTTTGAAAGCTACATGAGTGTGTGGCACTCAGTCTTGGGCTTGTTTTCCAGTTTTCATCTTCTGTTTATTGCAATTCTGTTGCTAAGATTTCACCATTAAATACTTATGTGAAAGAAATACAAACGTGTCACTGACTAGAATTGTTTTGAGCAATTTACACAGAAAATGTGTATTTATATATCTTGAGCCTTTTAATTGTTTTTCTCTTAACACCTACTCTGCAATTGCAGCAAATTCTTTACATTGCCAGCATTTCATAGACCACAGATATCTTGAATAGGATTATCTGATTCAGCTTTTTGCTGTTAGAGAGCATGCTATTAACTGAGTAAAGAATTGATTCCTTAGTAGCCGTTAAGTATCTCGGAACCTGCTCCCTAAAAGATACCATGATGACCTCTAATCTCCTGCCTGTATGGGACATTTCACATGCCTACCAAAGGCTTCTTCTCTTGCCCCTCATACTCTTTCAATTAGATGACTTTCATTGTCCTTTGAAATACTCAGCCATGTTGCAGCACACTCTTTATTCTCTGCTATGTCCAATCCCAAAGACTGCAGTATATATCAACAGAGGGTGAAAGGTTTGTAGACTCACTCACTACTAAGTATGAATCAGCTAATACGTGTTTGCACCAGTGTAAGTTCCCTGTTTTTAAAATGCTTCAACCCAAAGAATACTGTGTAAATGACATATTGATGCAAGTTGTTAAGAGTCTGGTTGCAAGTAAGTAAGTAGAATTTTGATTTGTGTTTGTTTTTCAGAGCCAGAGCTTCAACTGTGTGGAAAAGGCAAAATGTCCGGGATCTAATGTGAGTTCTGTGCAGATACAGGGAGATTCAGATTATTTCATCAACCATCTTGGAGTACCTGCTGTGCAGTTTTCTTATGAGGACATCAGAACATCAGAGGTAGTTATGAATAAAAATGGACAAACTGAAAATAGCAGAAAGATAGAATTAGATTTTCTCAGGTTATATCCTTACATGGCAAGTGTGTTGTAGTGGAAAGTTATCCCTTATAAGTGTTTTAGATCCTCAGAGGATTTCCAAAGAGCTTCAAAGTGACTGATTTTATAAGGGTGTGGCATTCAAACAAACGGGTAAATGATTAGAACAAATGAAAAGCAAAAAAAAAAAGATGGACATTATGTTAAAAATGTTAATATTGCTGATAATTTTATAGGTTACGTATTATCTAACCCAACTTTTCGGACTGCTTTCAACATTGAGGAAACGAGTTTTGATGTGTATTTTTTTCCTGCACAGTAGGATGAGAGAGCCTTCAAAATGAATTTTATATCCCTTTTCATACTGTGGGCAAAATATGACTCTAGTATGTATGTTGGTTGTAAACATCTATATGCTTGATTGGAGTCTTCAAAACACAATGCTCTTTTTCAGTCCATTGTCCTCTGCAAGGTAAGTGGAAGGAAGAGGCATGTTACGCTGTTTGGAGACCAGGTTGGAAATGGACACAGATAAACCATTAGGAAAGTTTGTCCTTCCTCAGCCTGCACTATTGTAGGTTATATTTGCACCTGGACAGCTCAAACTCACCCTCAGTTGGTCAGCTGAGGATCAGGAAGCCTGTCATTTGTTACTTCAAAATACAGTGGTCATGAGGAAAGGTTTGTGTTTTCTTGTAACTGTAACAATGCATTGACTTCATATTCCCTTCATTTCTCTTCTTGCGCTGTGCTTATCTACATATGTGCACATCTTTCCAAGTTCAAGAACAAAGCTGAAGCTGAGTTGAACTGGAATGCTTCCTGGCTCTGCAGGCTAATATGCTTCTATTTCACAAATGCAAAACAAAACAGAAATATGCCAAATATTGGAGCATTGTTGTGATGTTGTTGTGTAAATTAAAATAGATTGTCAAGAATTTGTATAAATAAGGAGACTTCTGTTTCTAAACATCACTGCACCTATGAGGTGAAGTATTCTATTTCAGATTAAACACAAGGCAAAGGCTGTAAGGAAAATGTGAAGGCAGATCTAGGAGTGCAATGTTTATGACAGGCTTGTGGTCCAGTTCAAATTTCTGTTGTCACTTAGCAGCTATTCCACATAGTTTTCATTCCAGATCTGTGTACACAGGATCTATAGAGCATGAGAAAGAATGTGCAACTTCAGTATATCAAAATAATAAGTATTTCCCAGCAACATTTACAATATGAACACTGAAGGTTCCCTTGGCTATTGTCTATTTCAGTCCTACCGAAGTTATGCTTTGTGTTCAGTTAGCTTTGCAGATGTGCATTTTTGTCTCTCAAAATGACTCAGCAATGTAATTAAAATAATAAAAGATTTTCATATTTGCTTAAATATGACACAGCAAATTTGATTCTCTGTTGCAAACTCAGCATTTGTCCTTCTTGCAAAATCATTTCCTAGAAATAAACTTGTGATAAGTGTAATGTGCTGTCTTGAGGTTGATGTACTGCACCTCTCAGGCTGTAGATCTTGACCCATGAGATCTATTTCATGTGAGAAATAAATCTGCTTAGCAGGATGTGTAAATTTCTGTTGACAAGAGGATTAATTTTTTCCTAAAAGTGAACTTACACATAATGATTAAATTTGGATTCTTTGCTATATTTTTGTTATTAATGTACTGGTTATTAACTGTCCTTCAAAACATAGACTCATTGTCTCTCCTCGTTTGCCATATTCTACCAGACAAGCAATCTGTTTATTGTTTACTGTTTATTGCAATTGTTTGTTAGGGATTCTGTTTATTATATCAAACACAGATAGTACTATTATAAGGCAGAGCAAAATTATTCTGGGTTTACAGCTGTATTAATAAACATTGTAGGAATTTCTCTTGTGCAGGTTAGTGACTGAAAATAATCCATGGGATTGCAGGTAGGGATTTCTGCTTGTTTGTTTCCAAGCCAGTCAGCTTTTTAAACTGTGCCTCAGCTTTGTCACCTTCATTGCAAAACAAGATTTGGATTTGGGAAAACAGATTTCAGAAATGGAATGTTTTGATGTGCTTTTGTAGACTATCATTTTACCGAGTTGGTTTCTTCTACTGTCTCTTTCACTGCTGTGACCTACTCAGGAAATTCTCTTCTTTTGGAATATACGTTAGTTGTTTATTTTATCAACCTGTCAGACAGTATGCAGTATCACATAAAACTGATGCTATTCCATGCTCAGAAAACCCTGTTTTAGAATAAAAAAGCCCAAGACATCCTGTTTTAGAGTAGAAGAGCCCGAGACCTGTGCCTTGTAGCCTGCCTACAGAGCAGCAGTTATAGGTCAGCTTTAGAAATGCATTTCTTACACAGCCAGTGTAATGACAGTCCTTAGAGAAAAGGTTGTAAAAGCTTTTCATAGGCAGAGACCTAAGGAGTAAATAAGAGGAAATAAAAACTGTAAGAGGAAACATTCAGACCAGAAGAGTAAGTAAAACTATCTTGTTTGAAATTATCTAACACAGTGAACCACAGCCTCAGGGAGGTTAAATCTGCATGGCAAATGCCTGTGGTCAGATCTGTGAACTACTAAAGTGCATTCTGAGTATTCATGCGCTAGTATAAAAATGCACTGAGTGAAATGCAGCTCATTTATTTACTAGCAGAAAACATGCAGCATTTTAGTCTGCCAGGAAGAAGTGAACTTAGAAGATTTTCTCAAGTGGAAAAAGAACATAATATTAACCCAATTTCCAAGGATTCTCTTGCAATTGCTGAAGAAAGCCTTCCTCCCCTCCTAACCTCTGGTGCACTGGCTTTACCTCCACGTGAGGGTCACGTTCTGATTTGTAATGTATTAGGAGAAAGGCTGATCAGCTTTTCCTTATACAGTGGATTCTATTACTTTGAGGAGGAGTCATGCTATTCAAGTTAATGATTAATTTACATCCAAGTGACCATGTAGAGCCTCCAGAGAGAGAAGTAATGTTGATTTCAAATCTGAGTTTCTCTACTACTGAAAGACCATGATCATAAGTCTGTTAGTCCTCACCTCAGTAGAGAATAGTATTAGAAACACCTTCACTTAGCTTTACATCAACAAGAAAGAGCAGCATAAAGTAAAAGAGGTCTCACATCACAGACTTTTCGTTACTTGTGGTATTGCACTAAGAGCTAGATATCAATGGAACTACTTGATCATGTGGAATACATCAGGAATAACAAATTGGAGCAAGTGAGTAAATTCGGGGTTTTTTTCATGTGTGGACCATTTCTGTGCCCTTGAAAATATCAGTCATTTTTGGATGCCAATGTATTTTCAAACCAATAAATGGTCCATAATGATAGAAAATACATGCATATAATGGACAAAACTATGGGTTTGGATATGTCACTGTTCATCATGATTCTGCTTAGTGTCTTAGATGTAAATACTTCACCTGTGGTGTTTTTATTTTGTAAACAACATGACTGAAGCTCAGCTCTTGGTTACTTGATGGTAAATTAGGAATAACTCTGAAAATGCTGGGTATGGTGGTGTATGATCTGAAGAGCATGCATTCAGTTTCTGTTTGAATTCTTCGTTGTCCTTCATTCTGAATGGATATACATTGATTGTGTACCTGTGTAATAGAAAACATCGCTTTATCACTTAATAGCTTACCCTGTTTCTCTTCCCTTGCGTGTCTTTTTTTATCCTTCTCTGTTGCTTTGTGGCATCTTAAATTTGCACGTTAATGGAAATTCTAGTATTAAATGGTTTATTTCAGTTGTGTGACTATTAACTGTGTTCTTCCATATGAAGTAACGTTCACTGTAGACTCAGCTCTGCTTTTGTGAATGATCTCTACAAAATACAAAAAAAGTGTTAAAAACTATTGAAACTTAACCTTTACAGCAATAAAAGGCTCGTTATTCAAATCTGTGGCTGTGTTAACGGAAATTGGTTTTAGACACCGTGAACACTTACTTGTTAACTAATACGAAATTTCTTACAGCTGGAGACATGAATGGAAAAGATGCACAAATCCAGAGTACTCTGGGTTATCCGGTTTAACACAATTTGGGAAGTTGTTTTGTGAAGATACAATGATTTATTTCAGAAAGTTGATACCATCAGTGTAGTTTTGAGGCAATGGGTGGAAAGCCTGTATGGAGGCAGAGAACTTGTTGCTCAGATTCCTAGGTTCAATTCTTTATAATCAAAGTCACTAAAATCCTTCAAAATTTTGTTAGGGCCATGGTCTAGATGACCATGCTGAGGTGTTTCAGCCATTAAATATGCTGATTTCCCAAAATTCTATGTAATGTCAACTGAATTAGTGATTGTCTAATACCTCTGAAACTCGATTGGAAGTTAATTCACGTTCAGAGAACCCAAACAAACTTCCTTTTTTACTTAGTAAAAAAAAAAAAAGATTTCTCTGTTGCTGTAAACAGGGTTTAGCAGTGGTACTATGAGGCATATTTAATCCAAACCTGTAAAGCACCTTTCATAATTAAAGTGAGGTTTCTGAGAAGCAGTTTGTACTTCTGGTCAAACCACTGCACTCAAAAAGTTTAAGTTATTTTCCCAGTTTAGCTTTTGTCTTTCTATACTTTTTTATTCACACATTAGTGTAGTGGAGGAATGCTGCCTCTTGATGAAAGGCTTGAAGCATAAACATAAGAAGGATTCTAAAAGAGCAAGTGGTAATTCAAGTGGTAATCATTTTATTAAAATGTGTGAAAGTTTCCACTTTTGGTACAGTTTTGGAATTTTATCAATGAACTTTTCAAAAAGATCTTCGGAATATAAAAATCATCACAGTGAGCTAATACGGGAGTTTCAGCTTCATTCAGCAGTATAGATTACCTCTAGTACACAAGCAGAGTACAATAAATCTCTTGGGGACCTCAGGGGGTTTTGTCCCATTACTTTTTAGCTGCAATAGAAGCGTCACCTGTTATGGAAAGGACGTAATGTAAAATGTAAGCTGTTTACACAGCTGCTGGTTATAGAGGTAGTGATTTCAGGCAGCATATACCGAAGGGCTAAATGTGCTGGGATGTATTTTGGTAAGGGCTGCTCCTGTGCGTTTATGGTACCAGTTCGTTAAGGCTGGTGTGCTCAAATGGGGTATTAGTTGTGGAGGAGGAGAGGCAGATTCCACAAGATCACTGAAACTCTGAGGCAAAATTAAGGGCTGTTTTCTAATCCTGCTTCTTCAGTGGCGTTATCAAACATGGAAAGGAGAAGACAGATTCTACTATGCCAAGAATATGTGTGTCAGTACATACAGAGGTATATGGAAAGAGAACATGGGAGTCTTCCACAGTGTTGTAACTGCCGAGTGACCTCACTCCTTCAAATAACTTTCTGCTGATTGACTTAAAACAGATTAATGTTAATTTTATGTCTTAAAATGTACCACGTATATGTCTTAAAATATAACACAGCATTTGCAGTAGGGTGTCAAGGCTGTTTCCAGCCTTCTCCAGCAAGTTGACATAAATCCTTCCTTTCATTTTTACAGTGCATTTATTATATAAAAATATAATAAATGGACCAACAGCATGGTCTGGAAACTTCTGTGTTGTTTCCTCTCTCTAGCCATAGCTTTACCTGTCAGAGAGACTCAAAACTTCAGAAATTTATCCGTACCTCCTCTTTTAACCTTCTCGTGTTTCTCTTATTTCTTTCAGCTTTGCCTTGTTTTTCTTTTCATATGAGCATCATCTTGTATCGTTTTCCCTCTTCTTGGTGGAGCACCTTAAAAGTGTAGTTTGCTCTTCTGGAATCAACATTTTAATCTGATCGCCATGCTTGCCTTTTTACCTTCATGAAAGGAGACAGAGGAAAGTAGTTTTTAAAAGATCTGTATTTGCAAGAGAAAAGAACCAACCCCATAGTTGCAAATTAATTCATTTTGATTATGTCTTTCTTAATACAGTTTATAGCATAGTTGTTGAAGTACTGGAACATAAGTAAATCACACAGACTGAGAAAAATAGCCTTGCTATGACAGCCTAATGTTTGGCTACAAGAGAAAATATAATCTGGATTTGCCGTGGTTTCAGTTAGAGATTTGGTTGTTTCTTCAGCATTGTAAATCAAACAACGTTAAACTGTTCAGCATTTTGAAGCCATTCCGATCACTTGCAAAGTTAAGCTGGTACAGGAGCATTTTGAGCTTTTTTCAAGATGGAAATAGGCTGTTGCTATCCGTTTCTGTGTCATTGTAGTCGGCAGTTTCACGAGGAATCCAATTGTTTAAATTATAGCTAAATGCTTTCCTATGTTATCTTCGTATTATTCATTCTTCTCAGCTCATCATATTACACAATGATTCCTGTCTGATAACACGGAATTTTAAATCCCTTCTGTGATAATGGGGTAGGTTACATCAATGTTAGCATTATCATTTTCTTTTGAGAAAAAACAGTTACTGCACATTATTTTTAAAAAAAAAAATCCACCTACCCTCTTTTTTTGTTATTTATTGATGGACGCATATTTAGCATGAAATATTTTATGGTAGCTGTCCAAGTTTGGGTATGCAGGGCTTACAGAACATTTACTTTTACACCTAGACCATAAAAGTTGTTTTCCGTATCTTCACTCAAACTTAAGTACAGGCAAGAGGTATAAAAATTACCTGTCACATTATTCACAGGCTAGACCAAGATAGTGTAATACCATGGACCACTAAGCTAATTTAGAAGAAAAATGAAAAGAGGTTTCTTTATAGAAGGCATTTGTATGTAATATATGTAGAAGAGTTTAGAATTTTGACAGTTTGAGATTGTATCCTCTTTAGAGAGAATGCATAATGATTTTTATTTCTGTTGAAATATGCATAACTTTTTGAAGGTAACTTTCAACTTTCATTAGAGCCCTTAAAAGTGATTTTCGCCCACACTGATGTAATACAGAGGCTACTAAATCTTAACTCTTCAATGAATGTGGCTTCTCAGTTGTTTTTAGCACCTGCCTCCTCTTCCTCCCTTCCCCCATCCTGCCCTCTTTTCTTCCTTTTTTTATCACTCTTTGGGGAAACTTTCTGCAGTTTCTTGATTTCAGTATTTACATGCTTAGACTGACACATTGTGCACTTCTTTCAAAAGAAATCAAAAGCTTTCCAAGTTTTCTTTGTTATGAGAAAAGAAACAGAGAAGCTGTCCTTGATGGAGAGAACCTAGGGTCTAGTTTACCGAAAAATAACTCCCGTATTGCATGCTGCTTTTATCTCTTTCATGTGCTCGTGTTAGTGCAGAGGGAGGGCTTAGGCAGTATGGAATGCTCTTCAGTGCATCTGGCTTGTGTTTTTTTCAAAGTGAATGGGAAACTGGGGTTTATACCAATTTTTGTCTGTGCGGGAACAGTAGAGAAGTCTGTAAGTTGTGGGGTTCTGGTGTCTGTGATTGGGAGCCCCATTTTAATCCTGCGTTATGGGGACCTTCAGCTGCCGTTTCATTTCTTGGTGTTTTTTTTTTGTCAAGGTGAAGTTTTGAACTGAACGTTTTCATAGAAACTGAACGTGCTTCATAGAAATCAGGGTGGCATGGGGAAGTTCTGGGTTTTGGCCCTCTGCAAAGGGTCAGGACTCTATCCAGGCAACCACGTTGGCCGCGCTGGGACCTTACCATGAACGTCTTTGTCCCACTGGTGACTGGGAGATTCTGTTTCCTACCGTTATTGATTCACTGATGTACTGAGTTGGTTCCGGTTATGACCTTGACGTGATGTTTATATTATTTAATTTTAGCTCAGTGAAAGTGTGTAAGTAATTATCTTCTGTGAGAAGTTTGATTTACTTTAAGTGGAACTTGTAGGAAGCATTTGGAGGGTTTTTTTATTTTCAAATTTACAACTGTCTTGTCAATCATTGCAGCATAGGTAATTCAGTAGTGTAGTTGATGGCCACTGGCTCTATTACCACATGGATAGCTATGTCCATTACCATTATCACTTCCAGCACACTGTTTCATAGATATCACAAAACAAGCAATGAAAATAAAGTTAATTTCTGCCTACCAGTGAGCTATTACCATTTCTCTGGCTGCCAGAATTTATTAAAAGCTACTGTTTCTTAGAAAGAACAGTTCTCTGTCTCTGTGTCTCTGATACAGAATAGACTGTGGATGTCAACAAAGCTGAAAACAATCAGTAAACCATTTGCAAACTCCAGAAGGACAGATAATCCCCAGTGACAAACACAGTGTCTTCTAGCTACAATGTCTAAGCTGCAGCTTGCCTGGGAATGTAACGTGTATTGTAATGTGAAGCAGGTGGGTGCGTTGGGAACAAACTCTGATAACTGCCACTGTAAATTTCTGACCAAAGGTCTCTTACATTCTCTCTTAGCAAAGTTCTTGTCAAGGATTATTTACATAGGTAATATATGTCTATAAAAACACACACTTTATTTTTAAATGCATATATATATATATATATAAAATCAAGGTGGTGTTATGGAAAGCAGCAAAGTCTGTGTGTAGTTTTGTCACCATATTCTGGGTAAAGTGAGAAGTTTAACTCCACAAACACAGCCTTCCCTGTTTTACTCCTCCTCCCCTTTCTCAGTGGTATATGTTAAATTTTTTAAGGAAATACACAGCTGGTAGCTGCCCAAGGGGAGTTACGGGAGATGTTTCATGCATGTATGAAAAAATCAAAGTACTAGCGTGCTGAGAATACCAGAAATTCTTTGCAAAGGAGCAAATGTGTATCAGCCTCAGAATGGCAGGTTGCTTGGAAACCCAGCATTTCCTTTTTCTAAACCGTCTCTGGAGAGTTTGATGCTGTTGCATTTGCTGCTGGGAGATTTTATGAACTTTGTAGTAGGACTTTATGGTCAACAAAGTGTAGCAATGGGAGTTAGATGTGTCAAGGTGAAGACAGAGGTTTCATTTTTGTTCATGGACAAGTGATGAACTGCCAGCGTGTAAGCAAATACAGTTTGAACAGTCCCCAGTAGATTGTCCTGGGACTACATGTGGAGGTAGGTCCAAACCACAGCTGCTTGTGTGTCTTGCCTTTCTCACTCATGGGCTATACTGTCTTTATAATAACTACGCTTTTGTTTACTCATACTGTATTTCTTCTGACCAACATCTTTTCTGTCCGTCTTTAGTGTAAGTTTGTACTTTTTAATTTCTCAGTACATTCAGGGGTTACTCAGTGTGGTACTCGCCAGTACTACATTAATACATCAGTCCATCTGTTCTCTTGGATGCTAAGTTAGTTGAATTTGGTAGAGAGAGCATGCTGAAATTGTTAAGGTTAACGACTCAGTGTTTTACAAGCCATAGTACATTTGATGTTCAGTTGATTGCTTGAGTTGTTTTATTGAATAATATGAATACTTAGCTACTTAATTTCAGGGAAGACCATCTTTGTTGTTCCATTAATGTTAGTGAGACTGATGATGTCCTCATCAGTTGGATACATTACTTTGCTCCAAAAGAATCTGTTTGGTCTCACAAATCCTAGTGCTTTGATGTCCCAAACATGGACAAATTCTCATGGATAAATTCTCATCCTAAACCTGCTGTACAGTGACAAAAATGCACAGCTTCTTTAACATTCACACTGCGTGAATAGATGTTCTTGTGTAAACTCTGTCCTTGCAGATTGTCTCATAGGCTCTTCATTTTCTTGGAGTTCACTGCGGGCTGTTGAAAGTCAATGGAAGTAAGACAGCCTGGAAGTTAACAGGGTCAATGGGATATGGAAAACATGTGAGAAATTTGCTTAGACACCAGTCATTGCTTCTGTTTGCTAGCCTACTGAAGCATCTAGTTACTGAAAACACGTATTATCTAAGGATAGAAGGCACTGAATTATCTGTCCTCTCTGGAGAAGTAAATGGCGTGTTGCGTTCGAGATAGCATTTTACCATTGTTGTTCTGAGTGGCTAAAGTCAACAGACCAACTAAAAATCTTCTGAGAGATTATCTGAAATAAGTATCAAAACTTGCTTTTGTGTCAGCAGATATTAGTGGTGTGGAACTCAGCTTTGTCTTTTAATACTTTGGAAAAAAAAGTCAGGATCACGACTATCAAACAGCTGTGATTTGAGTCAATGTTACATTCTCTGAAATAAAGTTTGTAATGTTTGATATATCTTATCATGGCCATTAAAGAACTGTTTAATAAGGCTTTTGATAAATAAATACTGTCTTTGAAGACATTATTGTTCTCAGCAAAAGCCAATTCCGATTCTTACTGCAAAATGGTGAGCCTCCCACGTACACAATATCTGTCCAGTGGATAAAATCAGATTTCTTCATTCAGCATAATAACTTAAATAGTTTTTTGAAGCACTAAAAATTAAAACTGGAAATAAGAAGCATCAAATCAGGAAATAAAAGCATTGTGCTTTATAATATTTTTGATTATGAAAGACATTGTCACTGGGATTCATGGCTTATAGCAGGACATTGTTAGGATGATCTTACTGGCACTGCATGTTTTCCACATAATTTGAATGCTCGCAATTGGTCATAAAGCATTACAAGACGTTCTTGCATCCTTCACACCACACATCCGAGAACAGGTATTCTCTCTTACATGTAGTGAATCTGAACCGAGCCTTCTATTTCTAACCTTCTGAAGCTTTGTGAGATCCTCTGTGAGGTTCTGGATTTCTGGCTTGGGCTGCTTCTCTACTTAAACTGCTGACTCTGCCTTCAGTTTAAAAAGTGTCAAGGGAATACTCTAGAGAGGAATAAAGCTATGCAAGTATCCTGATATCTCAAAAGTTGCTTTCTTTGTGCTGTGGTTTGTGAATTTATAGCTTTACAGTGGTTATTTCAATTCACTTACTAATGCAAGGAAGAAAACATTAAATTAGAAGAGATGACAGAAAAGTGCTTATATTCTTTTCATGTCTGATGACTGTTGGCTTGAGTTTTTCTGGCTACAGTGGAGTTGAATGATAAAATAAATTGCGCCGCAGTGATTCCAGTTCTGCCTCTTCTGTTCTCTGTGTAGTTCGATTTGGCAGGCCTTGCTTACTTAATCCAGCATCCGATGACATCACAAGGTCAGTGCACGTCACTACCAGAACATTAAAATAGAAAATAGATTTGGTGGTGTTTCTTTTCTAAAACTTCTTCAGTAAACTGAAACGGTAAAAATGCCAAAGAAAAGCCTCTTTTCAGAAACTCTTTTTGACATGCCCATTTTCACAAAGTAGTGTCATTCTGACTTTGAATTAGTTTTTTGATACACGTTAGGCTCTGGCAACTGCAAAGTTTTGCTTTCTAAAAATAATTTAAAAGCATACACATTATATGTCTTTAGTTTTGTTTAAGTAATAACCAGTGAAAACCAACTTTTACATCGCTTTATAATCCTTTCTGGATTTTTTTTGGGGGGGGATATTTAATTAGATATCAAAAGCATTTGCTAGAAAGGGAAAAATCAGCCTGCTAGTCAGATGGAGAGGCGCACACGCTCTTCTGCAATATATTTGTAGCTCTAAGGGCCTTTATTAGTGAGAAACCCTATATGCCATACATTAATGCCTGTTGTTACTCCATGGATTCAGTTTAACCCATGCATTAAAGAACCACAGTTTGGCTTTGGTATGTTCTATGCTAGGTAATCCGCTTTTTCAGTAAACCTATTTATAAATCTGCTTTGGTCTGCAGCACCCTCCCAAACTAAAAGTATTCCAGGTAGCTGATGATGAGCCGTATTTTAGTCTATGAGATACCCTTTTCCATTACTCTTTTTTTGATCTTTCTTCCAGTTCAACCTCTGGTTCAATCTCTTAAACCCTGCCAGGAAAAAAAAAAAAGGGAAAATGGAGAAGAGATGGTCTTTTAGCCTAGCTGAGGTGAAACACCTGTTTCACAAAGGAATACAATTGTATATTTGCTGCCAAGACACCATATGCCGATTGCTTGACTTAGAGTAAAATGGAAGGAGGAATTAGTGAGAGCCTGCAGTGCAGATTTCAGAGGTATTTTTATTCTTCCCACTGCTCTCTCTCTATCTTTTTTTCTGACGGGGCTTTCTCCTTCATGCTATGACAAATTTTTGGCAATGGTTTTGAATAAAGATGCGGGCAAGTCCTCATGCAGTTGTAAACCTCTGGATTTCTGGGTAATAGTTTTGGGCACTAGCATAACTTTACAGTGCGTGGTCTGCAGGTGAATTCAACCTCCCGAGTAAACTTGTTTCCCAGGTTGATTCTGAAGGTAAGCACTGACTACTTGCTTTGTGTTTTAGTGACCAGACTCTGCATGTTTGTGCGTGTCCCTCAGGTTGCTGCAATTCTACTCTTCGTGCTGTTGTACTACAAAAAGGCAGAAAGAGTGAAACAGGTTAATAACTCATAGAACAGACACAGCATATATATGGACTGGTAACAGATTATATTCTCAGTCCTGATGCAGCAGAAGCTTTATACCTCTAAATTCTCCTCTGCTAGACATTATTCTTTGGTCTATGAGAAGAAAATAAACAGCTTTCACTTGGCTTTCATCCTTCTTTTGTGTATTTGCTTTGCAGACATCAGCAGTGTTAGATTAGCATGTTTATACTGTTTGGCCTACCTGTACAAATTTCAGAAGGATTTTTGCTCTCGCTGCTTGCTTTCTCTTCTACTTTCCTAAGAGTCTTTTACTTTTGTGCAGCACAAAATTGGTGGCACAAATACTGTGAAGTGCTGAAGCGTGAAGCTGGTGCAAATATGGACAATACAGACAAATACTAATAAGGGTGAAGTCAAAATGATTAAAGAACTTTAGTCTAAAGACTGTGTTTTTCCAAATTGAGCTTTATTGCTGAGTGGAGAAACCTCCACTTCATGTTACTTTCAAAAAAAACCAAAACCAACCAAACAAAAAAAACCCCAACCAACCAACCAAAAAAAATTCTGGAGCTATTTGTGTACTATTCACCAAGTTAAGGGCAGAGAGATGTTTTCTTATAATGCTGGGGAATATTCAGTCAGCAAGAAAAATCTATTCAGGTATGGAATGAGAACATATCAAGGAATTATTAGTTAAACAGAGTTTTCTAGCTGGTAATTTAACCATTTCTAAAGTAATAATCAAGAAAACAGGACTCTGTGGATGCAGCATTGTCCTGGCCTAGTAAAGAAAATTGTTTGTTGTATGTACCACAGACCTATTTCCAGTTCGAAGACAGTGTGTAGTAAAATTAATTTTTTTTTTTTTTTTTGGGTAATGACACCAAAATAGATTTCTAAAGTATGTCTTGGCATTTACTGTGTTTTACATTAAAGCGCCAGAAGTGTTGTGGGATTTTATTCATGATTTAAAATGTGTTGGTTGAAAGTTGGTGTATAAATTGAAGGTATACTATAAGATGGTAAACAAGGGATGGTAAACTTAGTGCCTTTAGAAGGTGAAGCATTCTGTTCACTTAATTAGTTGAGGAAGGATAAGATAAGTTAGAAAAATGAGTCTAGTGAATCAGAAGTGAATTTTAGTGCAGGTGTCCATCATAAATAAGCAAGAGTAAGCCAGGTTTGGGGTTTTAAGGGTTTTTCCCTGCATTTTCCATCCCCATTTAATCGATTCATAAATCAATTAATTACTGTCACGAGACCTGAGGGCAGCAGGAAATTGGGTTCAAATTAAAAAGAAAAGGAGGCAATTTGTTTTAAGATTGGAAGTTGAATGTTCAATCGAAGTTTAATCAGAAGTGACCCATTATTTGAAAAGTGGAACATCAATGTCTTTCTAATTTCACAGAATGCTTTATTAAATGAGTATTGAAAAGATCAGGTTAACTGATCATTCCAAAAGGAAGATGAGACAGAGGGTGGTTTTGGTAGCCCGCTTCCAAATACACGTTATGCTTGTTCATTTCTCTTCTGAAGAGCTCGTAGAGAAACCAAATCATTACACTGGGAATTCAAGGATTATTGGTGTGGTCCTTTGTAGATTGCACAGATTGTATGATAAAACATAGCTTCAGATCAGAAAAGCAAATGTTCTTAATCCATTTGGATAGCTCTGTACCTAAAAACAATTTACAAAAGGCAATAAACAGCAAGGAGAAAAATTTTAAAGGCATGACTGGAATTTGGGCCTCCTAAATTTTAGGATGTCTCACAGTGATCTGACCATGAAAAATTTTTTCTGTAAATCGGTATCATCTTGAAAGCGTTCAGCTGCACAATATGTATAACACCCTGCCCACCTGCCCATTGTACAAAGTGGGGTGATACTAGTGCCTGACTAGAAGTTAGATGAATTTTGTTTAGCAAGTGAGTGTGGGAGAGTACAAGGACAGCAACTGTAGCTGTAACTCCTGCTGTGGGTGAAAAACACAAAGGAGTAATATAGTTGGTTTTAGTGCTCTTTGGATTAGCATGTTTGGGGGTTTTTTAGCATGTATTTACTTGAAATTTGCATAGCAAATTGTTGTTAAAAAAAACCAACCCAACACTCACTTGTTATTGTGAGCTTGCTGAAAGAATAAGTGGTGAGTCTGATTCAGTTTCTCACTGTTGGGAAGCGTTGCTCTTGCTGTTAAATGCTGAGAGGTACTCTTGAAACATCATCTAGACTCATATCTAGCCTTGGGATAAAGAGTGGGCTTCTGTTACTTGGAAAGTTCATGCAGCTTCCTCTGATGAGCATAGTGCTTGAAAGACAATAAAAGGCAAGAGAAACAGAATATGTTTGCCTTTCTAGTAGTTCTTTATGGAGGTCTCTTTTATGAAAAAACTAAAACAGAACAACAACTGTTCTAAACATTTCCCTTTATAGGTGCAGGGCAAGATATTTCAGATAGTAATCTTGGATTAACTGTTTGCAAGTATTATCTGTCAGTACACACACACAGAATAATAAATGTTATCTATAAATATGAACAAATATATAAAATTGCAATCATTTTTTTTTTCTTTCACGTGCACTCCATAGGAAAGGCTTTGTTTTCTGGGCAGAAAGCTTAATGATGCAAAAATACTCGTCTGCTTAAAGCAGTGATTCTGCTTTTTGAGATCTTGGCAAGCAGGGTCTTGATTCCATCATGAGCAAAATGACTCGCCACTTGTGATGGCAAAATGCGTTTTGATTTATTGACTAATTGTTGCTTACTTATGTTGTGTTTCTTTAAAAGGCAGTAGCAAAGGCTGCCTCTTTACCTTGCCCAGCTGCTGTGGTCTCAACTAGGTTGGAAGCCTTTGGAAGAAGGGTTGATTGTTCACTGGCTTTTAGAGAAGGAACATACTAATCTGGGAGAGTTTTCCAGAGCATAGATGCGGCAAATAAAAGAGAGAGCAACTGGGCTGCTGCGCGAGGGGGACAGTAATAAAAATCAAAAAGACCCCCAGACCTTTCAATACGGAAGGGACTGATGAGAAGAGCAGGGAGTGTATTCGTAGTCTGACCACAACACGCATAGGGGAAAAAAAAACCTCTTTTTCTGGGGATCCTAACAGGAGCAGTGCTGACGTTGTTGCCAAGTTGCTGAAGGGTTGCTGGGCTGAGGAAGAACCTAAACTCCTCATGCAAAGAAACAACAGGCAAAAGTTATTTACAAATTCTTTTTTATTTTGTTTTGCTTTGCTTTTTAATGAAGGCTGTTGTCCTGGATTTAGTTCTTATAAAACCTAGTTTTAAAGAAAAATAAAGTTTGTCTGTTCAAGTGTTTGCCTCCAGGAAGATACCAGGACTGATCCACATCAAAGCTCTAGCTGACTTGGGGTTCAGTCACACCCCAAGTTCACTTGTGTAATTCAAACACTTATGACCTAGTGATTCTTTCCATTTAAGTTGTGTAAGAGGAGCAAGGTCTTCTGTTCCATGAAGGCACCTAAATTAAGAGAATGGGTATGAATGTATACTTTCAGGGTTTGTATCTCTCGCTGTTGGATGCGAGGTGAGTGTAGGACAACTAGAATCCTAACCTGTGCTCCGCGGGTGTGTGTCTAGAGTAGGGTGGGACAAAAGTTGGTTAAACGGTGTTTCCCTGCTTTACAGGCATCTGATCCATCAAGTTTTAGATTCCAGAGAAAGAATATTTGTCTAGATGAAGCGATAATCTGATCCTGTGTAGCAAATCTAATTCAGTAATCATTCCCTTCACTGACTCTCAGTAAGGTACTCAAGAATGAATATAAATAATGTAATTCTTTTTAAGTTATTGATTGCAATTATGTGAATGATGATGAACAGCATTAGCACCACTGTAGCAGAATGACAGTGTTCCTCAACCTCCCCCCCAGTCAAATGACATGGCTCTGTAAACTAGTGTGCAAACTTAAACCAAAGATGAATAGGTGTTATGAATTAATCTTGAAGTATGCATTTTATCTTTATAATAAATGGCTTTGTGCATCTTCTCCCTGAGATCTAAAAAAAAAAAAAAAAAAAAAAAAAAAANTCATTTGTTATTCTGATACTTCTGTGACAAATTATACAACACAGAGATGCATCACTGAACACAGAAATTTGTATGAGTCGGTGCTAATTATATATTTATTTTTTAAAAAATTTTTTAAGAAGGTGGTGGGAGCTTACTACCAGAAATCATCTTCTAGAAATGTATGGAAATACTGATAGAATATTGATCATGGAGGCACTAATTTGTAGAAAAAAATTAACAAGCAAACTTAACAGCAATGTGTAACATACCTTTTTGAGACATACCTTACACTGAGTTTTCTTGAACATGTCTATGAGTCATGTCACACTGTTCAAAGAAGCTGAATTTAGCTGTGAATGTACTAGCTCAGGAGGTGGATTGAGCATCTTTAGGGAACTACGCTGAAGTTGAGTAGTTTTGAGCAGAGCATATTGTCATATCACATCACTGATATGACTATAATTCATTTGTGTCCCACACTTGTTCGGGAAGAGAGCTAACAGTGCTGTGCCCAATTAAGAACTAGCTCTTGGATCCATATGAGGTACTGCATTGTGTAGTACAAACATAATTCTAATTCAGCAGGCTTATATCGGATGCCACCATTTTATCCCCCAGGTGTACATAAGTAAGATATTTTATATTGTTTGTTTCAAGGAACAGGGTAGGGTTTATTCTCTGCTTCTTCGTAACTTCTTCTGTTTGAATTGAAGTTAACAGCTCTTTTAGCTAAAGTACTATTTTTCTTCAGTCTGTGTACGGCGTAGAACCCAGCATGTCAAAGAGCAAAGCTTAGTCACATAAGAAGAGGTTGTACAAGCCAGAACAAAGCATCTAAATTGTTTGTCTCTCTCATTTGCTCACTTTCTGAAGTTTAAAACAATAAACCCTACTGAGTGGTTTTAGCAAGCGAAAAGGTAGTGGAGTGCCAGCCTCACAAATCAATCCTGTTAAAGCTCAGATCAGTTTTAATATTTTTCAACTAAAGCTTTATTTGGCCGCTGCTCAGCATGCAACCTCTGAATGCAAATAACTTTATGGCCGATGAAGAATGTGTTGAGCATCATTACCAGGTTTACTGCCCCTGAAAAGGGGCTTCACTTGTGAGTACAGAGTATGAGTCTTTTTTGGAGAATAAGGACAGAAGCTCTTGAAGATCAGTATATATTAGGAGGAGGAAACCGAAGAAATATTAGTCTACTAGACACGGGAAGCTAGTATTTGAAAAGGGCATGCTTCCAGAATATTGTCAATATTGCCTCACAGCCTGGGAAATAATCTAAACCAGAAAAATTATTCATCTTAAATAAAGGACCATGGGCTTCTGTGAATTTTATTTGGAATTCAATCTGAAAAGGCTCTAGATGTTTTTCAAAATTATCTTCATAGAGATGTAATCATAGTATAATGTCATGATGATTTAGGCATTTCTGAGCCACGGATATTGTCAGCTTTTTATTACAGCTAGTACTATTTTATACGTGAATTCATAGAACATCAAAATTGCACTCAGAATTGGGGTACTCTCTTTGTTGGGTCCTATGTAAAGCTCCAGAACTAACATACATAAAATGTTATGATTATGAATCGGCAAAATATATTCATTTCATGAGTCACACTCCTCTACTTAACCTTTCTTAATGGATCCATTTTCTTATATTGTTATTACTGTCCCTCTCCAGAAAAAAAACAGTGGTGTTACGACACACGCAAAATGTTAGCTCTAGGACTAGCCTAACTTAATCTGAAACTGGATACTTCCCTAGAGATTCTGCCAGGGTTGTCAAACGAAGGACAAGACTAGTTTCCCAGCACTTAGATATAAAGGCGTGCTACAAGGAAGTATGTTAACGAGAAGCTTGTAGCCCCTCTGCAGTCCGCAATCGATGCCTCTGTTAAGCCTGTACGTGATTCTACGTGGTGCACTGTGCATTGTACACTACATACAAAATACAACAAAGGACCTTAGGATATTCTAGCTAAACACAGTAATATATTTAGGTGCTGGCATCCAAAATTAAAATCGAAACCCAGAATAAGATTCATGGACAAGGAAAGATTTAGGCCTTCCAAAAGGAGATACAAAATATTATGATGCTGAACTTAGTTGCCTAGAGGCAGAGGACTTGAGGTGAAGTTTTGTTCTTCTTTAGGATGTAGGTAAATGCAATGGATACGTCTGTGGTTATTTGTGCATCAGAGTTCACTTTGAAGAGAATGTTGAAAAGAACTGCCCATAGCTAGTACATTTTGGAATGGCGTGGTACTCAGGCACTGTCACATCCTCCTGCTGATCTCTGAAATAACTTTGGCCATAGCTTCTGTGCTTTTGTACTGAACTCATTGCTGTTGGTGAGCGGTGAGTGTATTCAAAGTATACTTACCAAATGGAGCATGTCAGTCCATCAAGGTGCACCTCTACACCTATTTTTATACCAGGCGGGGATTAGACGGGCACTAGGTTCGTAGCTTTTTGAGAGGGGCACTTCAGGTCATGCCTAAAGAGCAAAACTAGAGGAACTCCACAAAAGCAAGGATAGTTGGAGGTTATACGTCTCAGGAGTTATAGGGATGTGCAGAAAGATTTTTCTTTTCCGGTTAGTTTCTGGGTTATTATACCAGTTTCAGGAACATAGGTTTAAAAAAATTCCCATTTTAGGCATCTGTGCCCCTTTGAGGCTTTGGAGTTTTGTTTTGTATTGTTTTCCTTTTTTCAGTCCGCACCTGCTTATCAGCTTTTTGTTTCCTTGTGACAGCAAATATGCAATCTAACTTCTTGCTTTCTTACAGTACAAGAGGCGAACATCTTGTACAAATAATGTATTAAGATTGCCTGGACTTAAAAAGAGTGGTCAATCTAAAGGACATAATTCTAGGGAATTGACCAAAACCCCATATTATGTATAAGAGATAAAGATAAAAATCTGTTCTTTGATTATTGTGTTTACATTTCTTCTGAAGACTAAATCATAACGTATTTAATAAAATGTCTGATTGCTGCCTAGCTCAAAATGAAATCTCTGGATATTTTTTCTCCCTTTAGGCAAAATTTGTAGCTGCTTTGGAAAGCATAATTACAAAGACAACTGCCATTCCAGAAATAAAGTCATACATCGTAGGGGTTTTTGACTCTTCCAGGGACTTGGAATCAGTTAATTAGATCAGTGAACTAAGTTTAATAATCGGCCAAACTTAAGAACAATTTGAAGGGTTTTTCAATCTCTGAAAAAGATCCAATAAGCATTTGACGGAGGAAAATCAATGTGGAATCCTAAAAGGCTTCTTATTTCTTCCTTACAGAATTCTAGCTTTCTCTCTGAAGCTCTTTTTCCTGTACATACAACAAAAACTGAAGAGCTGGATCCCTCCTTCAGCCTGCACGAGACCATTGCAAAGGTAACAGAAATGGAGATCTCATTTATACATACTTTCCTTCTTGTAGCCAAATTTGAATTTGTTAATAGTTTTGAAAGATAAACTATTTTTTCCTGTGAATACTTTGAACGTAGTTAAAAGTTGTGGAGTTTTTTCCATTGAGATTCACCTTTGGAATATTCTTTACAGTTAAAATTGTTCAGCTTGTGGGATCAAAACACTTTTATGTACAAATGCTTCATTTTATGTGATTCAATTGTGTTTTGCACGGTTCTCATTAAACTTCTTGGCATGAGCGCAGGGCATTGAGCCCCACTAGATGGCAGGAAGTAGCAAGCAGAATAGACAGTGACTGATCTTGGGGTTTNTTTGTTGCTGTCGATGTTGTCAATCAAGAGGGCTCTCTGACGGCACTTTCACATGCACAGATACTTGGTTTTATGAGCTGTCACAGTGATGCTCACATGGGAGGAAAGGGTGGCCATCCCATGATTCTGGAGAATGCTCTACAGAGGGGACGCTCCCAAAGTTAATGTGTTCTGACTCCCCTCTTGTCGCTCCAATATAATACTCCCTCCATGTTTTTTATTAATACAATCAAAATTACTACTTGCTCTAAAGTGTTCTTTCTTCACTCTGTCCACTCAGCAAGACCTATTTCTACAGAGACATGACTACAAATGAGTCCAACTTAATGGGTTCGTACACTTCTTATAATTGGATTTCTTATAAGCCAGAGCTACATAGACCTCACAAACTGGTTTCTTTGTTTATTTGGAGTTCTTTTGGAAAAGCAGCTGCTGTTGAAACATTTATTTTGGCAACAACAAAAATAAATTCACAAAGATCAGCAATGTGCAGATTTAGCATATAGACGGATCAGCATCTTTGGCAGAATAGACAGTGACTGATCTTGGGGTTTTTAGGAGGTATTTTGTTTGTTTGTTTGCTTGGCTTCTTTTTTAAGAAAAGAAGCACATATTCCTAGACATGGTTTTGAAGCTTGGCAGAGTCTGACAGTTAAAGAACAATCACAAGACAGGAGTCTTCTCTGAAGCCTTTTCAGTGGGATTGATGGGTTTTAAGACATCCTTGATGCCAAAGGGACTGAAAAGATTCACCAGATATTTTCCCCAAAGTCTGAGGGAAGTAGGTATGTGATTATTTACTGCATAATTAATTTTTGATTAGTGTGTGATGGGCCATGTGTAATCTCAATAATCTGTATTTTAGAATTTGCTATATAATGTTGAATAACACCAAAAAATATTTATTAGATTGTTGACTTGAAGCATTTTGATCCTGTTGAAATCGTTACAAATAATTTTAAGTAGGTTCATTGAGCATTACAATTTTCTTTGATAAAACTTGATGAAGATTGCACTAGGATACGACTATATTTCCAGTTTGCTTTTCAGACCAGGATGCTTTTATAAAGATGAATGGTGTATGCAGCATTGGAGTGAGATCCTCAGCTGGTAATTTTGTCATCTTTAGCTTCACTTAATTGATCTTAAAGTGGTTTCTGAATAGCTTGAAAAGCAAGAGTTTTCTAAATTTCATCTATTGTTTACTCTTTTTTAGAGTTAGATAACGATGATGTTACCTCTTGGTTCCCTCCACATTCCCCCTCAAACTTTTTCTGAAGAGTAACTAAGCCAGCCATTGTCTTTCCTTTCTCCTGCTAGATGGGCTTTCCTTTGCCCCTCCTTTATCCTAACATTTGCCATCTCTTCCAATTTGAAAGCATTTTCTTTGGGCAAATGTCCGGAAATATATGCAGTATTTTATGTAAGGCCTTAATATGGCTTTGTGTGGTAACGTTTATCCAGCTTCATACGTGATGTGACATCATATCACTGTTTCCTTGGTAAGATCTTCTTTCAGCCTTACATTTGATTCTGGTGGCTGCCTCCTAGTGTAGACAAGCTGCTGTCTGTATAGTCTGAATTCTAAAGAGTCATCTTATTTTAAAAATTTGCTTTTTTAAACAGACACTGGTTTCCATGCTTTGGGCAACCTGGAAGGTTCCTGGGGCTTTGGTGATGGTGGGGGTGGTTTTTCCTGTCTCCATTATTGAAACTCTAAATATGTCATCTCTGTACTGCACACATACCGATTCTCAGCGTGAGCCCTTTAAGGGGTAAAAAGCTTAATGAAGTTTTATTTCTTTGAAAAGAAAAAACACATATCAGTTTAGATTTTATGAAAGCATCTATAATTACTAAAAGAAAGGAAATGTGAGTCACATGGAGATACAAATCTTTTAAACAATACCTATTCTACACCATTCCAATGTTGATCAGTTATCCATGGTCAGTGTATGAGTGTTAGCAGAATTCCATGTGTTATACTGTGCACATGATACATGATGCTTCCTGCTTCGACAGTGTTTTGGTCTAGTAAAAAGCGGATGATTATTAAAAATATTTTTTTGCGTTAATCCATTACTGTATATCTCCGATGGTTGTCTTTGAGCTAGTATATTCAAAATAAATAAAATATGTTTTTATTTGAGTGAAAGAGAGAAGTGGATAAAAATACAGAAACCTTATATATCCTGAAATACCATTTGATCTTGTATCTTCGAAGAAAGAGTTTTCTTGACTTTTATAGGCAAGCTGAAAGGAAAAACACTTTTTATTTGGAGTTCTGAGTTGCAAAAGCAAGCTTTATTCATGAGACTACAGAAATTCTGATGCAATTCTGTGAACACCTTGGAAAACTTACAGTTTGAGTGATCAAGACTTAGTTTCTTACTGAAGTCTTTTAAGTAAAAATATTACTTGGATATGGGACTTAAAGGAAATGCTATAATTTTTTTAGTTAACTAAGCACTCTTAATGCTATTCCTTAATCTGAACTCTTCATATTTTCATTGTGGAACTCTGAGTAGAGGACACCAAGTTATATCTTCAAAAGATTAGAAATCTCTAGCTTTATAATAACTTACTTATATTTGCAAACACAATCCATAGTGAGAAGTTAGCTTGTAGTTAGAATTTGCACTCCTCAGCTGGAAGTTAATGCTCCTCAACAGGTACATGCCAACTGACTGTGTATGCTCCATTGCAATTGCAAGTAAAACAGGTATCATAACTGCTTCAGAAATTTTAACTTCTAATTTCAAAGACTTTTCACACAAAACTGTTTTTTATGTTAAAAGAAATTAAATATTCAAATATAATAAATTCAACATTTAATAATTTTCATTGGCTTTTTTCCTCAGAAATGGTTTATGAAAATATTTGAAACTTAACTTTTTATTCATATTTGGGACCAAACTTTTTTATTAATCTTAAAATTTTTCACACGATGAAAATGACGTATTCCGACCAGCTGTATTCAGATGCATATCTGGTTATTTTACCACTATTTATCCAAATATCAAATCCTTGTTTACAGAACAGGAGTAGTACAAAACACTGTTAACCAGCTATAATGGCTTTGAAGACTACGAAAATCTTTGTCATGTATCAAGTTTTCCATGATACTAGATTATAGAAGTTCAAATTGCAGGAAATTCAAGTTGAGGAAAGACCTGTGATGTTTTGGAGATACAAATCTTGGAAATAAAATCCAAAATATTGTAGGTATTTAGTTGATAGCTATTTGTTAAGCAACATTCTGCCATATCAGAACTAGAGATTTTGTGATCATGAGAGGCCCGGTACGAGCTAAGGCCTAGAGCCAGGAAATAATACGCCGTGTTCATATGTAATTCCTTCTATTTCAATGATTGCTAATTTGGCTATGCTATCCATGTTCAATAAATAATTCATTTTTAACAATAATTTTTGCTTCCATTAATAATCCTTGTATTTTGTTTCCTTTGAAAAATCTTAATGGCCAAATAGTCTGCTTAAAAAGGCAAAAAATTGTGAAGTTTCATACCACTGAAAAAATCCATTTTCAATATGTAGAAGCATGTATTTTACAGCTGCTAAAGTGAGACACATTGTATTTAAAATTACAATCTCAGTTCCTTTAGTGACCAGCTGAAACCTGATCGGAATGATCTACATCTATTGGAATATGCACAGTAATTGGTATTTTTGAGACACAGTTGGTATATATTTCTTGAAGCTATACTTACTTTATCATATCAAATTGAGGTTTGGAAACAGAAAATGTTGAATTCAGTGCAAGAAGGCATACTGGTGCTGGCCAGTGATTATCGTAAAAGGAATATTGACTTTACTAACTTGAGATTTATTCATTCAGACCTAGCAGTGAAGATGTTACAGAGTTGAGATATCTGGAGGAAAAATAGAAATACCTGAAAACAGCAAGTGTTACGGAGTAGTATCTATCACCAAATTTCTTGTGTACTGATGGTTTTATAGTGAAGGAGAGTTTGCCCTGGTTTGGGTCTTTTTTGTATATTCAAGAGTATTAGAATCATAGGACCATAGAATGGTTTGGGTTGGAAGGGACCTTAAGGATCATCTTGTTCCACCCCCCCTGCCATGGGCAGGGACACCTTCCACCAGCCCAGGTTGCTCCAAGCCCCGTCCAACCTGGCCTTGGACACCTCCAGGGATGGGGCAGACGCAACAGTGCTCAAATCTTGTGGGACTCAGGTCAAGAAGTTCACAAAGAATGAGTATCTTTCAGTCTTGGTAGCCGTGGTGTACTTGGTGTTCAATTTGCCACTGCATATCACTCGCAGTGGGCTTTGCTTATACAGCCACTGAAGCTGGTGGAAAAGCTTGCACTGTTTCTGGCGGGAAATTATTTGAGGCTCTTCATCTTTCTGAGGGAAATTGGGTTTTAATTAAAATTTTTTCTGTGTGAATGGCTTGATACTAACTAACAATGGAAAATTTTCAACATAAATTTTTATGTGAGATTTGATATAAGAAAAATAATCCGCTAATGGTGGCTTGTGCTCTCTGAAGACAGTAGTTACCTTAATTTCATGAACACTTTGAAAAGGAGGAGATTGCTGAATGTGGCAGGTAAAATGAATGAGAAATGTGGAGCTATTAAGGAGGTAGGTCTGTAAGCTGAGTGCTTACAAGATCTGATTTGTCAGAACACTTGTCAGATCAATTTATCTTGGCATTTTAAAGGTGGATTTAGAGTAGGTTGCTACAAGGCCCAGGCCGATCTGAAAGATTCAGAGAAGAAAGAGAAATACGTAGGCTTCCTAGTAGTGAAGAACCAAGACATTCATTAGAGTGTTGCAATACAAAATTTAGTGGTATCTTAAGTGAGATTTGCAGACCTTGTAATTTCAAGTGTGTTTTATAGTACATATATCAAGTATTACAATGGAGAAATGTGTGCCCGTGTGGCAGAGAATGGATTTTCCCACCAGACCGGAAGAAATCAGGTGAAGCTCCATTGTTGTCAAATGCATACTCAGAAAAGTATGTGCTGTTTTTCAGTAAGTTTCATCAGTGTTACTCAGCACAGTGTTTCATGGTAGCTAGTCAATTGGAGTTATTAACAAGTTTGAAAATACTTTTGTGTTATGAGGTATGCTCACTAGTTGTGTTATGAGGTATGCGCACTAGAGTAGCCCAATAAGACTCGGATTATGCAGTTCTAAAAGCTTTAATGGCAGTACCCCAACAGGGNCTGTGTTATGAGGTATGCTCACTAGTTGTTATGAGGTATGCGCACTAGAGTAGCCCAATAAGACTCAGATTATGCAGTTCTAAAAGCTTTAATGGCAGTACCCCAACAGGGAGTGCCACTGGAGACACTTAACCCATATCAATCACGGAATAATAATAATCTTTTATTGATTATTTTACTTTGGCAGGCACCAAAGTGTTGAAAGGTATTCCAGAAGTGACATAATTGGTTTTATGATGAGTTATGGGTGCTGACAGACAACTCTTGAGTAAATTATTAGTGATGCTGATTATTCTACACTTCGATTATGGAGCTGCATAAAGTAGAACTAACTACCTTAATGTAATTAACTTCTAAACATTAAATAAAACAGTAATAAGGAGGAATGTTTCCATTTCTAGGGAAAATAAGGAGGTTTTTTGTGTAACATATGGTAGTATTTCCATTTTTAAAAAATATAAAAACTTCCAAGTAGATGACAGACAGATTCTTTTCTTGAAGCAAATGGAATGAAAAGTACTGGACCACAGGACTGTTGGTAGACGAAATTCACATTTTGACCACAGATAAGGTGCAGCACAGGAATGTNAAGGAATATTTCCATTTCTAGGGGAAATAAGGGGTTTTTTTGGTAACATATGGTAGTATTTCCATTTTTAAAAAATATAAACACTTCCAAGAAGATGACAGGCAGATTCTTTTCTTGAAGAAAATGGAATGAAAAGTACTGGACCACAGGACTGTTGGTAGATGAAATTCACATTTTGACCACAGATAAGGTGCAGCACAGGAATGTTGATTTGAGGAATTCTCTAACAGGATCATACTGTTCTGTTCCTTTGAAGCACGGGAGGGATATATATTCCCATTTACCCATTGTCTAGTCCCATTAATTCTCTAATACAAGAATAGGAAATACCCATTCACCTGGACAATGAAATGATATCCATAATTTTGGTAGTTCCTTTTTCTGTAATCTCCCTAAAAATCAACATCTGTGGTTTGGTGCATGCTACCTCTGCTAAATATTTTCATCTTCCTGCATGGTATCTGCAAATGAGCTCTTTTTCTGTATGCTTCTATACTTCAAAAGCTAAAAGTAACTGTGGAGATATATATATGTCACTGATATATGAGATTGCCATAAATTATTGAAATACTAAATTTATGAAACATAAGATAATACCACATATCTAAATTAACATAAAGGTGGCAAATCCTTACAATCCCAAACACTGAGAGTGCAGATTTTGAGTCAGTAGAATAATACTGTGAAGAACAGTATTAATGCTGTTTCCTGCCAGAGTTCAAAATCAAAACAAAATCTCATTGTAGTCAACCAGCTTGAAATTTCTTTGCATGTCATTGAAGCATCTATTGTAGTTTTGGCAGGGATGCAGTCCCTGTAATATCAAATGGAAACACATTCACAAACCATCTACAGTGCCTCTATGTTGCAAAGTTTTACCAGAAACATTTCTGCCAGCACGTTATTAGTGGCATAGCTGTTTCAGCAGAGTACATTCACATTCATGTGGTGTTCCCACTACAACATGCCCTTTTTGGTATCAGGTTGTTCTTGAAAAAGCTGTGTGGCATTGTGCTTATACATCCCAGTCGCCTCTGCATCAAGGCAGCTGTACGTGTGGATTTCCATTGATGCATCTTCGTTTTACATTTAAAAATTTCCTCTGCCTAGAACTAGAGGATTTGGCAGAATTGTTTAAGATTTCCAAACAGCAGAGACAGTATATTACTCCAGTCAGAGTTACAGCACTTTAAGTGTTAAAGTGTTGTGTGGCGCATGCAGAACGAATCTGAAATATTCAGAAAGCAAAAGTTTGATGCACCCAAGTATACTGAATATCCAAGCCAAGGCCAGAAAACCCTTTATCCTTGGAAGGCCCAGGCACGTATACAGCAGCCTTCCCCCGCATCGCTGTGTAGTATGCTAACTGGAAATTTTTGCTGTATGCCATGATTTCCACCATGAAAGTGTGACACTTTGGAGTGTCAGTTTTCACAGGTAATTTCTCCAGTTAACTTTCCTCAGTGATGTATTCCTTTTGATGTAATTTTTAAAATTCCTGTCTTCAATTGCATATGCCAGACTTTCACATCATTTCTCAGTCTCTTCATCATCATACCTCCAAAGACACGAGTTCTGCATGACCAACAGAACTCTCATGTCTTTTTAAAGACAAATTATGTTATGATTTCAAAACAAATTATCCAAGCCTCCAGCCAACAAACAGCNGATTGCATATGCCAGACTTTCGCATCATTTCTGTCTCTTCATCATCATACCTCCAAAGACACAAGTTCTGCACAACCAACAGAACTCTCATGTCTTTTTAAAGACAAATTAAGTCATGATTTCAAAACAAATTATCCAAGCCTCCAGCCAACAAACAGCAATACGGACCAGGGGTAGGTGACAGAGATTGCCGAGTGAAGTTAATGTAACAGTAGCACAACTCTCAGTGTATGAAGTGAGAANTGGACCAGGGGTAGGTGACAGAGATGCAGAGTGAAGTTAGTGTAACAGAAGCACAGTATATGAAGTGAGAACCAAGCTGGGGGACCTCATTAATATCCACATTTGAGACAATCAGGTGTTNCGGACCAGGGGTAGGTGACAGAGATTGCCGAGTGAAGTTAATGTAACAGTAGCACAACTCTCAGTGTATGAAGTGAGAACCAGCCTGGGGGACCTCATTAATATCCACATTTGAGACAATCAGGTGTTGATACTGAATTTTTAGATGTGGAGTTTGACCTTGTTTTGAAGATACCAGAATTGTCTGGTGTATCATTTGGATGCTCTGTCACACACAGAAGCACCCGTATGGGGTTTTTTGCCTGAGAAATTGCAGGATGACTTGGAGCATCTCTTGATTTTTCTGTTTGTCCTCCCACAGCTGGCAGCAATTCATGGTGTTTCAGCAGCTCTCATCTGCCGTAAGGCTATGCAGCAGTGTAGGTGCAGCGTAATGCCAGATAGTCGCCCTGTAACTTAAATGACTTGCTTTTCTGATCTGCCTCTCATACACTGGTTCTGAGCATCTTACTGGTATTTATGACTTAATGGTATTTGAGAGGTACAAAGCAGAAGTTTATTGTCTGTGGTGAGTGAGGGTCTGACTGAATTCACACAACAAACTTGCCTGAATTTTTCTGCAAAGAAGCACAGGCATATTTCACAGAAATGGTTTGATTTAGCACATATTCTCTTAAGCACACAAGTGAGAGTTTTTGTTTTACCTTTACCCTTCTTGCATGAAAGAACATATAATGCAGTTCAAGCAGAGGGTAAATACAAACCTGCTGAAAACTCCCTTCTGACAATGTGTATTTTATTCTGTAGCTATTGTCAGCAGCAATAAAAACAAGAGCAAATCTGCTGATATAAACTGGCACGGTAACTTCAGGGATGCTGTATGAATTGTGGTGAACAGGGAAGTAACAGCATTCAGAAAAAAACCCCCAAACCTGTCTGGGGATTTTCTCAGCATTAGATGTGAGAGAGGTGACTTTGCTGCTAAAGACATGTGGTGTTCTGACAGTCAGTCATACTGTGTTTGGCCAAACAGCATATTCTCTATCTGCTGTAGCCTAGTTAGGGTAGATATGCTTGGAATTTTTCAGTAGTTCTTTGTTCCTAAAAGCAAGTAGCCTCAAGGACTCTTGCACTTTATACTTGAACTCTGGTGGGTAAAGACTAGGTAATAAAAATAAGTTGAAATTGCAGAACCCCTGGTAAAAATTTGATGAACCAGCTGCACTGTCCAACACAACTCCACTTGGTTCAGTCAAGTATTCAAAAACAACCCCATTCCACTACCCCCCCGAAATTTTCCACCTCTTTCCTGCTAATAACTCCTTCAAAATGGAAGAAGTGTTATAGGACAGAACTAATTCCATTTCCTCCTGTGCCATTTATTCACAAAGTTGTGGAAAGATGTCAAGACTCGAGTATTCCAAGATTGTTTCTGGGCTTCTTTTTGAGTGCCTGTAATTTAATGTTTTCAGCTTAGAGAACTCTGACAACTATGAAAATATCAAAATAATCAGGAAACAGTGGCTCCAATAAACAAGAGAAGCTGAATGAACAAGAAAACATACCCATCATCAGTAGCACGGTTTGTGTAGAAACCATTGCCATGGATTGTCTGTGTACAGTCATAACTGGTCTGTTCTCTGACTCTCAGGAGAGAATTAATTCTACATTCCTTAAATCTTTTTGATATTGCAGCAAGACTGTATGGTCTTTAGAAGAAGTTAGCATTGGCTTCTGTCGGAGTGTTTCTTAACCAAATTTCTGTGTAGAACCACACAGTTCCTGAATTCCTCTTTTAGATCTAAATTTTACTCAGTTGCTCTCAAGATTTGTCTGTCAACTGTCAGTGAAAAAGGAAAAAAAAATATTGCATCATTTTTCAAGCTGGAGTTGCAATTTAAGTGAAGGAAGCAAATACATCTGATCAAATCAAACACAGGATAAACACATACGTTCATACATAATATATCATTTTAAATCTTATGATAGAAACCCAAGATTGGTGTTGTGTATACATCTTATGGAAGACATTTTTTACTCCAAATTAAAGCAATCTGACTAAGCAAAAGAGGTAAGATAGAAATGAGAAGAAGCATTGTTTAATCCCCACTTTATATATGAGAAAATGAAATACCCTGGGTCAAAAATGATACTTACAATAACTGAGAAATTAGTTCATATCCTCACTTGAATTCAGCGTCAACTTGTCGAATCTGGTGGTTTGGGTGACACCGTAGACAAAGACTGGGGCATATTTCAAAGCTGAAGCTAGATTTCTGAAGTTGGAATTTATCACGTGTTTGGGATTTGGTGGAATTTCAGCTACTGGCTGTGACCAGCTGGGCAGTTTTCTGCTATGTACTGAAGCCATGTGGGTGCCTGTGTTAGTGGGACTTACCCGGCTTGGAAAGAAGTTACTTTGCCTACAGCAATGCCTTCATTTACAGTGCCTTATCTTGGTTATGTTGAGATTTGTAATCTGACTGCATCTCTAGCTGGTTACTGAGTGATGCATTAGTGACAGGCTCTCGGCAAAGAAGTTCATGACAGATGTCTTATTTTGTTCAGGTTTTTTTCTGGTGGTTGACGATCCTGACTGTACAAAGAAGCCACTGCACATTTATTGCACAAGTCAAATGATTGTTTCCAGTTTGTCCGATAGTGGCTTTGTACTGGGTGATGGGAAAATTTATTTTATATCCATTGCTTTTATTTCAAAAACGTAAGTTTGTTATGAGCGATATAGAATATTTGGACATATGCATGCATTTTTTAAGGAATGTCAACACATTTATATGTTTATATTCAACCACTGAAATCTGACAACTGAAAAAACAGATCTGAAGCTTGCTACTGTAATAGGTAGGAATATGCCTGGGGTTATTTGAATTTTCCCCTGTGTTTCCCACTGTTCTATTCTTCACACACTTAGTTACCAAATTTATCAGTGTATAATTTTATTAATCCCTTTTTTAGCATCAGTACTACTGTAGGCATTTGTTATTGGTTAACAAGTACTTCATCTGCCAAAGTTTCAGTGTTTATTCTTGGCGTACATGGTGTACATACAGACTTTGGTGGCTGTGCAAGGAAGATGTGTTTTTCTTTAAACAAGGCACTAGCAGTCTAGAGGAATAGTTCCTTTGGGTACTCTAAAAGTATCTTGTCTGTTGTATTAGCTCACTGTACTAGTTCTTTTCTGTCTTCAGATCTTTTGACCAAGATGTCAAATCAGACAATCCTTTACCCAGAGTGTGCCTCTTAAAACACTAAATTTCTACTAACAATAATGTAGTAATACTCTTTTTCTTTTTTTTTTTGTTTAACATAATCCAATTTGCATACGAGTGAATATGAGGTCAGTGGTTAGTGGAACTTAAGTATCTGTTTAAGTGCTTTTTAACAAGAGATGGAAATAGCTGCTTAAGTACTATGAATTAATTAATTGGTTTTGCACACACCTTGCAGAGCTACCTGGGGAAACAGAGCTGCTAAGATGTATGTTTATTTGTTATTTTTTATTTTGCAGACCATACTTATAACTTCCTGTGGTGTACAGTTGTACAATGTATTATTGACAGGTTTTTTCTTTTTTTTTATTTTACTCCATGACATAGCTACAAACACATCGGAGCTTTACAGATGCCGAAGTTTCCTTCATGAGCTCAGTTCTGAATTCAAAACCAGATTTTCAAGAGTTTGCTTTCCTTTAAGGAATTTTAAAATATCAGATTTTTCCAGGAGGCCCAATCCACAGTATTCTAAATCTTGTCTTTAAATGTCGACACCTATTTTAGCATCAAACTGATAGCTGAATTCTGCTGGAACCATCTTCTTGGTGCTCAGCATTTCTTGGGATTGTGGCCATCCAGAGGGGGGAGTATAAGACCAAAATTAAATGTCTGTGCAGTGGATAAGAAGAAATGTGTTTAATGGAAAAAAATTCCTAAGAACCAACCCATTATGCTCTGAGTTGGGGAATGCCTGCAGGAACCTAACAATAAAAATTAAGCACAAACTTATGTCTGAATAAAAATTGTACTGGAGCCTGAACAAGGGCTATTTACTGGAGTAGTCTTTTTGGAATGTGGAGCTCTAACTCTGCTGCAAAGCATATACCCTCTCAGAATTACCTTTGTTCTACATCCACAGTGCTTAATGTGGATTAACCTTATACGTTGTGGAAACTGGGACTGCCACTTATCACACTGATCGGAAGGATACAAATGCACGCTCCTCTTTTTTTGTTGTTCTGTTTCCAGAATCAACGAAACTCAAATTCTTTGCCGCACCTTCCCTTTTAGGGATGTATGATATGTGCATCCAGAATGGCCTGTAGCCTGGACACAGTATAGTATACTTCTGCGTAATGGAAGTTGCAGATTTGAGTTCTTCAAGCCATAGAAGGAAAAAAACTGATCCAAAGGTTATACAAGCTTGAATATACTGATAAAGATGCTTCTATAAATCCTTCTAAATACTTGGCAGGTTTAGGTGTAGAATTTCTATTAAAAAGACTTTTTACATATTTGGAAGATTAGCCCTGACTAGCCAAAGAGCCAAAATAAACAGCCGGAACTTCAGACTTCAATGTGCTGCACCATGAAATTCCCTACTTGCATTTTACAGTGTTTTTGTAACATACTCCAGTCTATGAAACTGTAGTTTCCTCTTGTCCTTTGTTTTCTTTTAATCTGTCTCCTAATATATTGATATGCAGGTGTTTAAATCTGATATACCTGAAAAAGTAAAATTACATATTTTCTAATAGATCTCCTAAAATGAAGGATAGCAAAATTACCATGAATTAAGACTATCTTTTCAAATACCGTAGGGCAATGTGAAGAAATTTTGTACAGTATAAAAGTTGTGAGACAAAACTAGTGAATACTTAAAAAAAATTACGATGAGTCAAAAAAGAATATAAGCTAAAGGTATTACAGAATCCCAGGAAGAACATGTTTTTTATTGATCTGTTTTTATTACAAGCATGGTCAATAACAATAAAAAAATACTGCCAGTTTGCTAAGACACTGTAGCATTAAAGCAGCTAAGATTAGACCAATTAACATTAGACCAAGAATAGGTGATTAGCCTTAAGCTAGAATTATAAAATTAGAAGTGTCTTTCAGAGAGTTGTGGACTAAAGATCCTATATCAGTAACACTGGGGATAGTTAAACTGCTTCTTCTTATTTCAGTATGTACAAGGGAAGAGATCGTCCTGGAATAATATCAGAGGGTTTGGGTTTATGATCTGTTCAGTACCTTTGAGAAGAGAACAGTTCTGGTAAGAAGTGATTATGAGCAGGGAATACTGTCTTTCTCCCTGTTTCACCTCTGTGAGCCTGAAACCAGATCTTAGTTCAATTGTGCTGTAAAAGCAGTTAATTCTCTGCCCCAGAAAATAAGTGATAACCACGCGGAAGGAGTTTAGTCGAAGCATGTAGTTTAGGAAAGCTAAACCACTTTCTTGAGTGCGTTCCTACTGAAGAAAGGTCACTGTTTAATGACTGAATAGGGTTTCTGGCTGCCAGAGTCACATGGGGGATAAGAGTATTCCCACTTGGATAGCAAGACGCAGACGCAAATAAGCTTGGACTTCTAATGGTCAGGTTTGCTTTCAGGACTTAGGAGTTCAAGTATGATCCTTTCTGTTTCCATTTGAGTCCAACAGAATGGATTCGAGCCCATGTGTTAACATAATGCGCGTGACATTTTGTCAACCAACAGAACTGATCGCCCCATCCACCAGCAGTTCCTTGGGCCAGGGGCTGGGTATAATCTGTAGCAATCGAACCATAAAGCCAAAGCAATATAAAATATGTACTTTCCTGCAGTGGAAGTGATATTTCTATTTTATAAGCAGAGATCATATACTGGCTATGAAGCTATTTTTTATTTTAATACCTTCTTGTAAAACTAATGGCCAGGAGTTTCATAAGTTGTAGTCTAATTCCAACCATGCCGGTATAACATTGATTTTCAAAGATACAACATCTGTCTTACCTATTGAAATAATTTTAGTTCAAAATTTAAACTAAAATTACAAAGTACAGCATTTGGACCTAAAAATGGCTTAAGAAGAGTCCAGTAGCCAATAAATGAAAAGCAACATTTCAGATGGATAGAAAGAAGGAACAGAAATTGTTCTGGAGTAATGGAGTAGTATGTTGTAGTATGATGCAGCCTTTTCCTCATCTAAAATTAATATGATTATGTAGAAATAGAGGGAAAGTTTTATTTTAACCTTATTTTGAAGAAATTTCATTCATGAGAAGGCAGTGTTTTCTTACAGTTATGTGATAATTCTGGAATCTCAGAGAATTCTTGTCTGAGATAGTCCATTTATTTTGTTGTTTAGATATATCTGTAGTAGGTGTACATGGATAATGCATGTGTGTATTCTGAGATAATTTTAAAGTTTACTTAATCCATTTTAAATTATTACTGATAAGCTATAAAATAATCTGTTTTGCTACCATCAGATGTGATCCGGCAACATTTATGTTCTTACTCTTTAGAAGAATGAAATTCTGAAGGGAGAAAGTTTACTTTCTTGTGCCAAAATAGTTCTGATTTTTAAATGGCCGAATAAATAGCAATACTTTTGCATCTGACTGATGTGGATGATGTTAGGAATATTTACTTCGAATTTCATGATTAAGTTTTTTTCTGATCAAATTTAATGTGAACTTTGTGATTACCTTTTGTTAATAACTTATGATACCCTCCTTTCATTCCCATAGGGCCAGGAATGTGCGGGTTTTATGGTTTGGGTAATGAAACTGACAAATATGTAAATGAATACTGACACAATTCATCAATATATATTGTAGTCAAGGAGAGTAATTTGCCCAAAGATCATAGCCTGTCCAGCCATTTATCTCAAACTTGCCTGGACAGGGAGAATAGCATGGCTAATCCATCAAAATTCATGAAAGCTCACTCAAATTTCAGAGCATCCAGTAAAAATTCGGCTGTGCAATCAAGCTAAGATGAAAATTGACATGTACTAAGGATGATACAAGTCAGCATTGTCAGAAATGAATGCTTGTTTCAAACATGTAATTAAAGTAAGTACGAAAATAGTTGAATACAAACCGATTTTAATCGTTTTAGAGTGAATGGGACATCTTGTTACACTAAAACGCACTCCCTTTCTCATCAACAGCATTGTACCAGCGCAGCCTTTTTAATTTGGAGTGAGGCAACCTGACAGATATCAGTTCAACTTGGATAAGTGTTCAAAAGTTCCAGAACTTAAATAACTGGGGGAAAAGTTTGGGCAGTGGCTCTCAGGGAAATAGCCTTCCTTTATTGATTACTAGCCATTTTCTATATTTTTTATGAGATATTTTAAATGTAACACTTTTTTTCCTTTTTTTTTTTAAAAAAAACGCTCAAATCCCCAAAAGCTCAGCTTTCTAGCCCAACATGCTTACAATTGTGCAGTACACAAACTGGCAGACTTTTTATCAGAACTTCTGTTCAAATTAGCTTATTGTTGCAGTACTTCATGATTCTGGGGGGTTTATTGCTTATTTTTTTATAAAATAGTTTTAGAACACAGTGGTGAATATTGGGTAATTTTTAATTTTTTTTAATTTCCTCTGTGAGTTTTTTCCTCGATACATCATTTTGAGGACTCTAATTTTTAGTAACATTGTTGCATCTGTCAAGGTGCCAGCCTGTGCTAATCATTCAGATTTCACCTTTTAAAACTCATGATTAGTGCTCTCTGTCAGATAAATGAATATGATGTAAACAGATGAGTCCCAGTCTCATTTCCGTTATAGTACTAGTTCACTGTACTTCAGTGGAGTTCACTCTGGCTTCAACCAGTATAAGAGCCCATGGTCTATGTGAAGTGTGCATATAAAGAAAAATACTGGTCAGATTTTTAGCTGCTCGCAAAGTGTTTGAGCCCATAAGTGCAGACGCACTCTCGGATTTTCAGGTGCAAAATGAGAGGCAGCAGCTGCAAATCTGATTCATTATATTTCAAAATAAAATGTGTAGTTTTGTTCTGCTTTGTGAATATAAGACCTATCTGGGAATTAAATTATAAACCGTATTCCGCATCCCATCAGTAATCATCCAGTACTATGCCACGTTGACATTGCTGCACTTGAGAGGGGAATTCAGCCCCAAAGCTTAGAAGGAAGCAGAGGAGCACTCTGAAGACAAAAGACTAAATACTGATATTTATGCAACTGAAAAACTTTGAGGCTCAGTGGAACAAATTCTCTGCTTAGAGGTATCTCTGCTTTAGGTATCATAAAAAGCAAAATTGATCGAAGCAACATAAAAAGAGATGAAGTTCCTTTTTCTCTTCTTTATTTTCACTTGAAATATGGAGAACATTCCCTTCTATGAGCAGCGCCTGTGGCTCGGCACGCTATGACCTCTGATTTTTGGATTTTGTTCTATGATGAGAGGGTTTGGCAAATGAGTTTTTTAATAGAAAGTCCGTATATAATATAAGGAATTACATAAAGATAATTAAAGTAAAAATTTAGATAGGTACTTAAAGATGTAGTAACCGTAAAAGTTTTACTGTTACACATCTTGGTTTTAATATCATTTATTTACCTTACTGTGGAAGAACACTATTGGAATTTAAGTTTTCAGTTCAACTTTTTTTCCTACTTTTTAGAAGGATGTCAGGAAAAGTAAAAAATTCTTAAAATAACAAGAAATGCTTGCTTCCCCTGTCTTTGATACGTCACTTCTGATTTACTACCTCTTCCCTTCCTGTCACCTATATTCCATCAAATTCAGAGCTGAATGTCAAGTTCTTAGCACCTGCTATTGGAATTGGATTTTCGAAAGACTTTGAAACTAATGTAATAATTAAGATCATCAGAAGTATCCATCAGTTGGATGTTGCTGACTTTATAGTTTCACGGTTCCCCTAAGCCAATCTGAATGCTACCACAGAGTGAGCAGGATTAAGTTCGATCTGACTGAAAAGTAATCATTTGGGTTTGTTGTTGATTTTGCTTTAGGGGTTTGTTTTGTTTTCAGCTCTCACATCTGATTTGCCATACAAGCTTTAGTGCCTGTGTAAGGATGACAGTGAGAAGTGCATGCAGAGGGTAGCATAGAAGCAGTTATTTCAGCAAAAGCATAATTTTTGATAGGCTCTGAAATTTGAACTGAAAGGGTGTTGAAATTGGCCCGAGGAAGGTTAGTTCTTTACTTACACTATTGCAAGTTGATTCTGAGATCTGCTTAAAATACATGCCTTAAATTTAAAAAGTCCTTTCTGTGTTTGTTGCTATTGTAATTTCAGTAGAATTGTAGAAGCATCGTGGCTAAACTTGACAAATATTAACAAATTGCCCCTTTTCAAAAAAGCTAGGGTGCTTTGTGGCTGGAGTGTGATTTATTCTGAACTGTGAAGGAAGACACGAGAAACAGATTACAAAGCCTTTCATGAAACTCATTATTACATCTGAACTTCAGGAACTCACTGTGGAAGTTCTGACTGGAATTTATAAAACCTAATTAAGAGTTAATGTGCAAGGGCTGTATTTTTAATTTTGACGCTAACAGCTGACACCTAAAATTGTGATTCAGAAATAAATCTCTTGCTTGTACCCGTAAAGTTCGCAGGAAAAAATGTCTGAATCAAAACTTTATTTAGGATTTATTGGTAAGATTTGCATATCTGTTATCATTTTTATAAATCTGTTGCAGGATTCATAATTATGCCTTAGGGTTAGTAAATCCATTTGGACAATATTTGCTGAAAATCCAAGGGATATGCGTTACTTGACTCTTAAGGAAGCACACGTTTTAGTGAAATTCCTGAAAATGTTTTCCCATTTTAGTGGTGGCAATATTTATGGTGAGTTAATGAAAAGCAAACTCTTGAGAAGGCAGATTTGCATCTCCCAATTTTATTACGTAACTATTTTGTTTATTTACCATTAATCAACTTGTTTCATAATGCAGCTTTATGTGTTGGTCAGTACCTAAAGAAAAACTAGTTCCCGTGCTCTATGTTTAAGAAAGCTCTGTTACAGAGTTAAATCAAACCACAAATCTGGTCAGACTTGAATTGTAGAGTGGTTTGCTGTTTAGTGACTCAGGCTCTGGTGTTTTTGTTGTGCTATTCATTGTTTGCAAACTGCGTTGCTTACCACAAGCTACAGTTAGATGATCACAGTTTATTTAATTAGGGAAATTATATAAGTAAATGAAAGACAAATTAATATTGGGTTTTTAACAGAAAGCTGTATGCTCAAAGGTGTATTGTTTTGGCTTGAATGGCACTGCCAGCCAATTATTTTCTACAACCAGTTTATCAGCCACAAATAGCTGTTTAAGTTTTTCCCTTTTCTATTTTGGGTAGCCGAGAAGAGGACTGTAACCAGAAGGACTTAGTTTATGTGGATGCCTTCTGTTATGCTTTTTCTCCTAAGACTATTCACAGGTCTGGAAAGGGAGTGCCAATGAGTTTTAAGACAGCTGTATGAAATCTCATGATTTATAAGTTGGGTACCCCAGCAGTGCACATTACATGTTTAATAATTTGCTCTATAAACATGTTGATCCAAACACCAGCATTAACAAGCTTTTACAAAACAAGAGCGCTAAACTCTGTGAGAAACACACTTTGTATCTCTACTCGATCACTAGCTTTTATGTAAAATGACAGAAAAATGAAATATAGTTAGTTTATCACCTGTCAAGTCACATTGCATGAGGTGGCACCACGTTCATTGGAGCCACAGTACACAGTGCTTAAAAGTTCCTTGAAATGGTTGTGTTCCTCTTCGGCTCGTTCATGTCAGCCGCCTTCTTAAAGAAAGAGCTGTGCTCCTAGAACAACACTCTGATCTCTAACGAGCAATGCTTCTATTTTGACGTCAAAAAAAACCCAAATCCTACAGTCTCAAATATTAACAGTTGCCATTCCTAACAGCTAGATTGTAATAAAAAAAGACAACATGATAATGAATAAGAGATTGTAAAATTATATGAGCACATTAAACCAGGTGTCTCTCAGAATCAAAGACCTGGTACAACGTGCTGTTCAGTTTAGCAACTATTGCAAATACAATAAAAACATAGCTACGTGAAAGAAAGGGAAAACGCAGAGTATGTCTTTACTACGTGACTGGAAAGAAAGCAGTAAATTTGAATATAAATGAACATAGCCTGCAGAAGAACCTGAGATAAATCACCAGAATTTTGGGATTTTAATAATTTTCACACAGCCAGGTAAGGAAATGCTTTAAGATTGAATGTCAGCCCTGCTCTCCCTGGCCAATTCAAATTTGAATACTATTTATCTTTTGTGAAACTGTGATCCTAAAGAAAGTACTTCTCAGCTAAGAAAATAGCACATAAAGAGAAATACACGTTGGAGTCATCGACTGAACAGCTTTACACAGCACAGTTTGATTTTGGGGTAATTGCAGGGTGAGTTTTGGCCTTTACATAAATATCATCTTGTCTAAAAGTGATGAAGAAAATAGGGCCACATAAAGATTCTGCTTTAACTGACATGAATGATATTCTTCTGAACTTTGATGTTCCAGCCAGTGCAGTCCTTCTGATTGACATATCTAAGGGAAGTTTTAAGGTTTTTTCTTCCTTTTTTCTTGAGATAAACTGAACAAACTTGTGGCTGACAGGAGCCTCACATGAGATCCTAATGAGGCAAAGAGAATGAAACATTTCTTTGTATGCTGAAGTGCCAAAGCCATAATAACATGTATCATGATTTCCAAAAGAAATACAAAAATAAAAAACTTACTTCTAACTCAAGGATATTTTTCATAATGTGGAGGACTGAATTCTGAATGTTGAGGATGTAAGTTAATCAAAACTTTTCTTTCTCCTCTCCTTTTTCCTTTTTCCACACCAATTTGGGAATCTTTCATTTGCATTCCTTTTCTCTTGCAGGAAAAAATCTCTGTCCACAGTAAAATCTCACAGGACAGAGCTAAACAAGTATTTGTCATATGGAACTTTTTCTAATTGCTTTCTAAGTAACCATTTTTTTCTGGATAAAGTGTGTTACAGATACTCGTTCAATTGCTTTTCTAAACCAGCTTATCTTAGAAACAATGTGTTCTAAATGCTTCATTTACATTGCTGCATTTGAAATAGAGCATTATCCTAAATTAGTAAGTTATTTGCTGTTCCAAACAGCACTGCTATATCAATCAAACCCACATAAAAATAGCTAAATATGAAAAAAACTTAAGTAAATTAAAAGTTAAGTAGATTTTGTTAAAGTAAACGACTTAAAAAAAAAGAATTTCATTTACTTCAAAACTTTAAAACATTCTTCACTGAAAGGATTTTTATGTTTGAATTTTTTTTTTAAAGAATCAACAGAAATTATAGATAATTTCTTTTCAAAATTTCCCATTATGCCTTATTATATTTAACTGGCAATGCAATGTTGACATGATTGTTAGTTACTCCATTGTTTTTGGGGTATTGCTGTATTTCTTTAAAAGGCTCTTGTTCCACTGATTTTCTGTTGGAAATTGGATCGCTCCTGTTTATGTCTGGAGATATGAAGGGGTGTAACTCCATACAGAAACATTACTGCATTCTTCTCTACTGTATTAGAAGTAAAACAAAGTAACTTACAAAACACAGTCATGGCAGGAAGGAAGAAAGCACGAGTATGCACAAGAGAGCATTTATGTCTTGAGTCTGAACTTTCCATCTACTTCTAAATATTAATATCAAACGCCATAAAAATACATACATCTGTGCAGAGCGTATCCAAAACGAGATAGTTCGTGACCTGTACTACACAAATTACCTGTTAGAGCACCTTCTCATCACACCTGTGAGAAGATACAGAATGGGAAAAAATGCAATAATATCAGAACATCCATTTTTGTAGTATCGACCATGTCTTTGTGGATGCTGCCACATCAAATATGACAGTATCACTCTATAATGTATTTGATTACAGCTTACCTCAGAGAGATTATTTTTTCCAAATAACAATATGTAGTTAACAGATATGATAAATTTGTAATGACAGAATTCCATTTAAAATCTTGCTTCTGTTTGTCTGGCTCATTTTTTAATTAATCTGTATTTGCCAGGGAAGGACAAGGATACTCTAGAGCCATTTGGTTTTCTTTGTGAAACAAAAGTAAACAAAAATAAATCTTAAGATGCTTGGGTACAGTCACTGTCTGAATCTAGAGCAAGTGCTTTTATCTCGTCATATTATTAGAGTTACTATATTATCAGTCTCTCATTGACTAGCCGTCAGATGAGAGATTCAGCATCTTTTTTTAAAAGCAAAACTCTACCTTTACGTGGAACGTGTAATTTTTGTCCTCTTTGTGCCTCCTGCTGGGCTCTACTCTCGCTGGTTTTCCAGACCACATTGCAGGAGAGTGAAGGACTTTTTAAAAGGAACTTGGCTGGTGCCCTTCACTGCATAAGTACACTGCTGGGAGAGACGGGTCCTGTGAGTTGGAAGGCCTTACTCAGCGCTCCTGTACTGACAAGAGAAACCATTTTCTTGCTTGCGGGAGAAAACAGGTCCCAACGTTGGCAGAAGCACCCGAATTTTGACAAGCTTTGGACAGTTGTGTTGTAATTATGTAACAGAAGACAGTAGCTACATGGGCACATTTTAAGAACTGAGCTCTAGTTCCAAAATAGAGAGCTATAAATCTGTGTCACGGGTAATATCTTATGCATTCTGCCTGCCCAGAAACAGATGATATGTTAGTGTTAACAATCTGCTTTTCATCTTCCATTTATATGCACAATAAATTGCTGGTGAGCTTTCCTGGTGGACTTTTAAAAGCAGAAGAGATCAATACTTACAAATACATACAAAGTTTTTAAAATTGTAAGGCCTTAGAAAATATTAGAGCGCATAAAGTTGTTTCCTGATATATTCAGTAGTAGTGAAGTGATGCTATTTACGGGCATTTCTCTCTGTAACTCTGCCTGTCCCAGGTCTCTAGGGGAAGGTGGAGCTGGAGACTGGGAGTGCTTTCTCCTCGGGACTTGAACATGGTTGTTTTGTTTTGCTTTATGTTGGTGGATCTGTGCTGACTGCCAGATTCTAGTCTTGACCACAGGCCTAATATTCCCAAATGGCCAGAGCGAAGACACTGAACTGAAGTGAGCTTGCATATGGTACATAAGCTATTTTAATAAATTGCTAAAGCTGAAAGGCGTGTGATACTTTCTGCGTAGTGACGGGTAGTATACGTGCAGGTTTTTTACCACAGCGAGCCACTGATTTTGGTTAGCATACTACTCGTCAGATTGTGGTTGCCAGCTCTTTGGAGATACCAGCTGTCCCAGATGCTCTATTTACACAAAAACATTGTGAAAACCCATATTATTTGCAGTAATAGCAAATCTGGAAGCTGTGATTATTTTTGCTTATTATTGCATTTTTATGAAGATTATTGTATATTTTGCCCATGAGTAAGTTCTGACTTCACTCTTAATGATTATTATAGTCACTGAGGTGCTTCAAAATTGAATTAGAAACCAAAGCAAGGAAGTGAGAATCTTGGTGAGGAACACAAAAATGGAAACGTGTGGCTTTGCTCAGTGCGTTCAATTTATTTTTTTTTTCTGCTTGCAGTTCAGGCTATGGAGTTTTACTCTGGTCTAGCATTTGGAGAGGACAAAAAGAAGTAGAAATGATAACAAGAAATGTGCCACATTCTTTCACTAAATTGAGAATGCAGTTGTCCTGCTTCTGTGGTGATATTTTGTCCAGTAGCCCAGATTTTGTTTAGGGATAATTTTGCCCCGCATTAAGATGCTATTTGATAAATCTAGTAGGCACGCAGTTGGGTATGTATTGGTATTTTGCTATTTTTCAGAAGCTGTCAAGAAACATTTTTAAAGGCCCGTAGTGTCTTTCTTCATATGCTGTAATTTTCACTGTGTCACCATATGGAAAGTAGTATGATTCTATTTGCTGCTTGTGCTTTCTTTGTCTCAGTTACTATTAAGACTTACATGTAAGTTTGAGATAACTATGAGCATAAATGAAATGAAAAACTTGCTTCCAGTCAGTGGACAATGTACGTGTGCTTTATATATTACTTAGAAAAGCTGTGACATATGCTGCTGAAATATGCTTCATTTCATTAAAAACCTTCCAGTTTTGTAGATTTCAGCTTGAATTGGTTCACTGATGCAGATCATAGAAATAGAGCTGGTCTTCTGAGAAGACTGTAGGAACAACAAACAACACATCTTTGCCTTAAAATACAGCCCTTACTTGTCACAACTTCCCAGTATCTCATTTAAAGCTGTTGACATCATCATGCCTCTTATTGTACTTAAGAGAAAGGGAATTTAGTGAAGTATCTTAGAGCTTTAGTACTTGTGGAGGGCAAGGACATAATTGACCAAAGGACCGCTATCACAGTCCTCACAGCTATAAAGCATTAGTCTGAATCCTTGGCAGTGATCATCTGCTGGATACACAGCCTAGATGAACTGGAAAAGGCAATTCACTGTTACACGTGAGTTAGACCGAAGTCAGTACACTTCTTATGTGAGACTAAGATGAGTCTCCAGATTCAATTCACGTTTGAGGAATCTAACAACATGGCACTTCAGCTATTACAACCTGGTTGTACTGTCCGTCTTCTTAATTGCTTACCTACAGCATCTCATACTGACTATAAATGTTCTAGGACACTGCAAAATGTCTTCACTGATAGCACGTAAGTCGGGCTCCTTGGTTGTGCTTAAGGATGCTTTATAAACAGAACACTTTTGCAATCAAGAAGCTCCTAACAAACAGTTTCCATATCCTCATTCCTGTTTATTCTTTCCTACTTTCACATTGTCTAATGTGATCTGTTAAAGTTGTGTAAATGACTTTTAAACAGAGGATTGAAATATACAACATCTTGCATAATCACGTATTTCTCTGCATTACATTACTTGCAAGTTATGTTCCACTCAAATACATAACAGCAATTCAGTTAGTAGTCTCACCCGAATTTTTAAACAGCAATTTAAAAGGGATATACACATAGAGAACCCTCCTTCAGAATCTCTCTGTTTTGAGACATTATTTTAATATCATTTCTATGTTAACACCTTAAGGTGTAAGTTTACTTCTGCATTTATTTTGTATTTGGCACATGTCTGTCCATAGTCCTTTTCATGTACTTCAGACATTTCTGTTAGAGGCTATTGCCAGGGTATTAACCTGAGGAGCGCTACACTTTAGAACTCAGCCGTTCCTCCATCAGAACATAGGTCTTGTGTGTCACTCATATAAGGCATAGGAGAATCATGGACGCAGCCATGAAAAATTGGGAAGTAAACAGGAAGAAATATAGTCATTTCATTTCCAGGTTAACACTTGTCATTTTCATGAGAAGGCAAAGAAACCAGTGAAATTCCAAAGGTCATAAGAGTTGAAAACAGTACTTTTTTTAAAATTGCTCTTCTCAGCTTGGACAATTCCCTAAATTTTCATAGAAACTCCAGAAAGCACATCCTTGATATTAAGCTAAGTCTTTCTAACAACTTTTGAGTTTTATTTGAACACATGAAGCAATCCAAGCTGTTTGGAGAGAAGGTAACCGCAGTTTAACCCTAACAGAAGAAAATATTTTTTCTAGCCTGACTTTCAGAGTCCTGTTTAGTTCATTGGAATCTTTCTTTATTAGAAAAATATTTAGCGACCATTTATTCTTCACAAACTTTGCCTGAGCTTTTCCAAACTATTTGAACTTAAGCTAAGCAACTCATTAGTAAAGTCCTATGTGCCCAAACTTCTCATTTTTGGGGTGTACGGTTTGCCTGTATTTTCTGAAGGACAGAACAAAGCAAAGCTTTGGGAAGTATACACTGTGGTAAAATTCTGCAGTCTCCTCTGATGTGTAACTGTGTTTCCTGGACTATTTTTTACCATATTTTCCATAGTTGTAGTGGACTTTCAATCTTCCATTCCTATACGACTAGTTGGATCTTAAAAATGATTAAACTGTGACTTTGAGAATGAAAAACTAATAACTTTAAAATTACTGTCTGTTCCAATAATCTCTGCTCTCACAGTGTCTCAAAAGGCAGCAGAACTAGAAATCTTGCTTTCAGAGGTCACATAGGAAATACTTGAGTCACAAGGTTTTAACAGAAACATTTTTAAAGTTAGGAAAGAACCTCTTGCTCACTTTCAGTTTGGCTGGTTTAGTCCACTGAGACTGAGTTGTGTTGATTTTTTTGCAAGGCTTAGTGGGTTTAATTCAAAGAAAGTAATGAAAAGAAAAATGCAAAACACATCCTTTACGCTGCTAAACAGCAACATATGTTTATATTGTTTATGAAATGTATTGAACTGCCTAATCCAAAGCTCCTTGAAACTGAAGGCAGATTGATAGCAATAGTATATAATTCGGCATTGCTGACTTTTTTTAACCCCTAGGAGGTAAATAAGATCACTTTTCCAGAGAAGCTGATCGTGAGTGAAGGGACGACAAAATCAGAGTTGAGGTAAGAGCTAAGGTTGCCTGGTGTCCGTTCACATCTTTGAGTCAGTAGCTGCTTTTGAAAGATTTTCCCAAAGCTCAAGTTCCATTTTCAGAAGTGACTGGTGGTACTGGCAGATAAGCGGTGTGGGATCTTGCTGATTCCATCCCTTTAGTTACCAGCTTTTTTCGTACCTGTCGTCTAACCTGGGGTGGGGAAACACTTACTCCAGTTAACCTCTCCAGTGACCCAAATAGATTCTTCTTAGCAGACCAGAAGCCAAAATTAATTCTGGATTTTTTTTCCTTTGATTTTTAAAGTCAGGTTTCAGTCACACTGTCTTTAATCAGTAAGACACAAGAGATGAGACTGTATGTTAAGTTCTGCTGACCTTGAGTGTTTAAGATAATGCATGTACATACAGCAGATGACTGCTCGTAGGTCTTTTTATTTGCATTAATTTAGGTGTACTTTGTGACATAACACGCTGCTCGCTATCTTTTCCTTCAAATATGAAATCAGAATGGAAATAAAATAACATGGATGAGATACTATGAATCGTTATGATCGCTCATGCTAATTGAAGTTAGACTTCAGGACATATGAATTATGTCTGCTCGTTAGCTTAAGATAAAGAACTTTGAGGTCATTTAGTCCATTCCTGATGGTACAGTACACTTCCTTCCTTTCTTCCTAGATTGCATTTAACAATTGAAGAAAAAGGTCTTTTGCCACTTTATTTGATAAACAGTTCCACAATCCAGAATGACTACTCACAAAGTTTTCCCTTCTCTTATTCAACAAAAATAGTTTTTCCTTAATTACGTTACTTTACTTTTGGTTGTTTCTTTTCATTTTGACTTGGAAATTTGAATTTCCTGTAACTACTGTGTTCTTAATTTCTTTGGTAAAAGAATCCTTTATTTTGAGATCAAAGAATTCTGATATACATTAGCACTTTAATTATAAACTACAGAATGATAACTGAATGAATAGGGTGAAAGCTCTTTTAGACTAGCAGGGCTGACAATTAAAAAGGCTTTTTTCATGAGTTGCAGCATAGCGTATTCTTTTGTTGTGTGTTAAATATGGCTACTATTGTAATTGAAGATTAATAATCACTAATAGCTACTGGACTCTTTTAATGTAATATTCTGCACAAATAAAACCCTCTGCTTAGATGATACTAGCATCCCCCTTCATTCCTTCGTTTACAAATGTCAGTTGTTACTTGAGCAGAATAAGCAGAAAAGGCAATGGACTCAACTGAAGACGTACAGTTAAACCTCTGTCTCAGGGACATGTTGTTTTTGCGCAGGGGAGTGCTGGAGGACTGGAGGTAAAATAAATATTACCAAAATCATCATAATATAGTGGTCTAATCCAATACTGTGTCTAGAGTCTGCTATTCTCAGTATGGAAGCTTTAAACATTTGGGAATGAACAGACATGGAGATGCCAACGTGCTCTCTCTTGGGGCAGCCCTCCCGATGGGGCACTGTGGCCACTGAGCAGTAGGCAATTAGCAGCTCCTAGAAACCACAAGATTTAGAGTGTCATTTCCATTTTTCTTGTTTCAAATATTTTAAGAGGTCAGTATTCATAATAGGAATTTGGAGTTTAAAATTTGTTAAAAAATTTAGTTTTTTACTTGTTACCTACTGCTTTTGGCTACTGAGTGAATTCTAAAATCTGTCTTTTTCATTAGGTCCAAAAATGAAAACTATTTATTTATTTATTTATTTATTTTTAGTTCAGTATCAAGTGTGCATTCTGATCAGTTCCTTACCCAAAAAATGCCCCATATCCTTATTATTGGATGAGGCTTGGATGAAAATATTGTTAATTAGGGTTCAGAAGCTGTTACAGCATTATGGTATACCCAAGAGATTGGAACAGTTTCTGCAGGGCTTTTTCATTTCTCTGAATACACAAATGGAAAACTTTAAAATGTGGTTTGTATTTTCGATGTGAAATGTAGATGTAGTGCAAAATGTTCTAGAAATTTCACTCTGATATCAAAAGTTTTGAAGATCATTTGCCTTTAGTTTAAAGCTATTCCGAGCACATCAAATGCCTGTACACATCACCTTTCTACTGCGGGGGGGGAGGGGAAGAAAATTCTTAAAAGTCTACAAACTCTTAATTTATTTTTAGGTCTGAAAATCTAATTTTATCTGTAACTGCATCTGTCTTCAATCTTAATGTACAGAAGAACTTTGAGATGAGTTTTTTCTCTGATCTATGTGCACAAGTACACTTAGACACACGTGCTTGCATATATCGCTTTGGATGCTGTCAGCACTCCCACTAATATGTTCACTATGTATCAATGCCAGTCTGCAGTATTTTTCCAGTTTTGGGGGACAATTTATTTGGAATTTCATGTAACATGGGGAAATTATGCTGCGTACACACTGATTACAGTATGCTGAAGGACATTGTTAAGTATTTTCCTCTGACACGTTTTCATTCTATAGTATTTCTAAAAATCCACCCTTTTCTGCCTAGCCTCATGATCAAACTACTTGCCTGCATTATAATCTTTTCTTGTCTTGACACATTTGCCTTGCAAGTCTTTTTTGCTCCCTGCAATCCATCTGTAGTGTCGTTGCCAAAATGATCTTCCTCAGCTGTCCTTTTAATTTTGCCATCTTCTCTTTCAGAAATTCCGCAGGCTTCTGTTTATGTTGTGCAGCAAGTTCCAACTTGTTTTGCTTTCTAAATCTTTAGCCTTTTTCAAACACCTTCTCTTCCACTCTCCAGTCTCTTCAACAATGTCCCTTTCATCTTCTTCTTTCAGTACAGTCATCAGATCTCCATCCTTGTTGTTACCTGTCAGGCAAAACTTGTCTCCTTATCTATTTGCCCATATTGAGATCTCTTATGGTGAACTCATTTGTTCCAGAAAGTTAATCTAAAACTGAAGACGAATAAGCATTCAGCTAAGCCAAACAAAAAAAAAAAAGTTATGGAATCAATAGCAAGACCAGAAGCTAACAAAAATATGATGCTTACCAACAAGGTGAGTCCTGAGCTTTGAGTTGTTCGTACAGCAAGGCTTGTCAGGTACTCTCACGTAAACTGTGCCTTTCATATGCCATACCCTCGCTTCTTTGATTCTATTGGATAAGCTTAAGATAGGCGACAAGCCTTTTAGAGTAGACGTCTTTTGAATTGTTTTCTGAGACATGTAATGTATTTTTGGTGCTTAGACACTAATGATGATTATAAATAATAAGGTATTTAAACCAGGTAGTACCTGGAGCAGTCATGGTGCAGTACTGTAGGTAAACGATTTATTATTTTTTTTAACAGTAACTGCTGTCATCTGAGCAAATAGTAACTTTTCCTGCAGTGTTGTGAGATTATATCCTTTTAAAATGTGCTTCTCTATTTAATCTTTGTTGTTGCCATTAAATGCTGCCTTTATAATTTTAATACAGAGCCCACATAAAGATAGGTTGCAGTAGAATGAAATGGCCATCGTAATTTGACTACCTTAGTAACAGGTGTATTATTACAGCCCCAAACATGCTAATAAATCTCAGTTCTACTTTCAGATAGCTTGAGATTTATTGCTCGGGTTCCTTTTGGATTTTGAGGGCCATAGCACAGGACATTCTTCTGAGTTTTCTTTCTCTGATTGTATAAATATTCTGTGATGAGAAACATTATTTGTTAGGTCTTCATTCGTTGTTGTTCAGGGACAGGTTTGAAAGGTGAGGGAGTTTCTTCTTCAGGTAAATTGGTAGCCTCAGGAGCATGCCAGCTAATTATAAAATACTTCAGTAGGTCCATCAAACTGACCTGAGATTCCCTAAGGCTCAAAGAGTTTGTCAGACTTGGCATTTTCCCCAAGCCTGAGGGGAGCTTGCTCAGTCCCAAACATATTCGTCTTTAATTAATGTTTTCTTTTTAAAATAAAACGACCAGTCTTCCCCCACCTTTATTTGTTAAGTTATACTATTTAATTACAGGAGGAGGTATGATACCTCCTTTTGAGATTTAAATTCCAAATTATTAATGTAAGTCAACTGATTACTTCTTATTCTATGTATCTTGCACAGTATCCGTTGAAGATTGAATGTTCTAATTTGAAAAGTACTGTGAAAAATTTACAGAAATAGCGTCTTTGAATTATGATACCGATAAGAAGCTTAAATACCTTTCTGGCATGGTAGTTACCATGCCAGTAGTACCTAGAGCAGAATGTAACCCTAACTGAAATTGCCTGACAAGGAAATTGAGCCTCTTTGAGGGTATTGCAGTATACCCTGGTGTCTGGGGGTAACCTCAGTATGTTACCCATCCGATTCTCCCCTGAAGTGGAATGTGTCTCTTAATGTTTATGGGTCTTTTCTTTGAGCTATGTACTACAGAACTATGGATTTTCAGCTTCCCTTGGATCCTCAGCACTGCGGTTCACTAGTGTTTTGCCCTCAGGGCTCGTCTGTCATGTTTAATGAACTGTCAGTGCTCCAGTGCTCACTGATTAGGGTGACCTAAGTGCAAAAATTTGAGGTACCTTTGCATCAAGAGGTAGAAGAGAGAAAAGAGCAATATTTTCTCTCTATAACCATTAAATATCTTAGATTTCCTGAGTTTGAGAGGATGGGGAGACTTTAATATGTAATGTTCTCATGAATCTTTTTGCAATGCTTATTCTGTTGAGTCTATGCTGAACTGACTTGTCCAAGTTGTCCAAGTTCCTCAAGGAACCATTCCCTCAACCCCTCATTGATGCTTTTCTTCAGGTTCTTCAACTCCTTGTTCTTCCATCCATTGTCCCTGGTTCTCCCCAGATCCCGTCTCTCTTTCTCTTAAGGACAGGCTGCTGCCTATTGTACATTCTTCTTTCAGTATGGCCACTTAGAAGACACCATAATTGCAAATGAAATTCAGGCAAAACAGAGTATAGTTTAAGGCTCCTGTCGTAACCTTTCCTCATCCTCTTCTCACAAATCTCCATAGTTGGGTCTGACTCATTTTGAAGGTCATGCTATGCAACGAGTTTTTAAGGATGGTGGCGTACTAACGCATCTCAGTGTCCAGAAATCATGATCGGTAACATTGAAAAAGTGTAAATGAAATGAGGATAGATGAGGAAAAATAGAAAAAAAATGTATTGTCACAACAATGGAAGAAAAAGAATAATGAACATCAAGAATGACTGTTAGGTACTGAAGCAGATTATATGCATTATTTTAATTAAGAGTGCCTAATAGTACATATGGTTTCCTTTGAATAATAATTGCATGCTGATGAAGTGTGATTAGAGACGTTTTTTTAGGAGTTCAATTAAATCAAATCCATTTCTGTAAAAGGGGAGTGATTAAAAAGATGGTATCAAGGTCTAAACTGAAAGCTGCAGTTGAAGCTTCCTATTGCAGATTTCTTTATTATTGCAGTCCTCTGATGACTATTATCTAGTTTTTAACAATGCCACAGGTTTCAGACTGAGTCCGGCAGATTCAGTAGAACTGGCTTTTTAGATCAAACAGAAACTTAGCAAGTCCTTGTATGTCCTTGAATGTATGATCCTGGGATTGGTCCTAATTCAGGAAGATTCTTGGTTCATGCATGTATCTTGAAGCATATGAGAAGGTATTTTGATTAATTAGGACTGTAAGACAACATACTGTTTGCTGGGTTGATCTGTATTTCTGTAGAGTGCTTGTGAAACCCGGTGATTAAATGCAGACTTGCACTGCTGCTTATTTTATCTGCTGGTCATTACTGTCTGACTTGTAAGGCTCATAGACCCGCAGGACCCAGCCAACTGTCTGGCAACCGTTAACAAAATTATCAATTATCTTGCTGAGTCCTATTATCATGTGCTTTGATTATCCTGTATCGTGAGTAAGGAGGGCTGGTTGCGCTAATGTCCTGATGGGAGTCTTAAACACATACATAAGTCAGGGAAAGGTACTGATACTCATTAACTGGTAGCAAACACAATGAAGGTCTTTAGTAGCATGGCAGAGCGTGATGTCCAAGCTATTAAACACAGCATCCTGTGTTTTCATACCAGTACACATGGATCTACACTGATAGATCTTGTCTGTTATTGTGAGATGACATTTACATTCTTTATGGAAAACTTTTCTTTATGGCTTAAAACAGAAAAAATACTTAACATTTCTTGTCCTAAAGTGTTAGCTAGCTGTATGTTTTATCCTTCAAATGTCTGTATTACACATGCAAATAAAGAAAAAAAAAAAGCTATGTAGTTTTTGTACATAAGGTAGTAAAGATCTGTCCAAGGTGCAATTTCTCTACCTGATCGTTGTCATTAGAGATCTTTGCCTCTGATATGTGGAAATAAATTTTGCTTCATATTTTATTATATCATTCTCTTTCTACCACAACAATAGCTAAATCTATTTCCTTAGGACTGCCTGTAACCAGCTTCAGGCAGTTAACATCGCTTCTTTAAAAAGGATCTAGCACTGGTTTCCCCCCCCTCCTGCTATACCTGAAGAGGGTCAGAGAATGAAAGCATTTTAAAAGGTCGCTTTCTGTGCAGTGATGGCATCTTGGTTTATGGGAATGCTATATGCAAATTATTGAGCTTTACAGCAAAAATTTCTGTATTTGTCACTTTCAAAGCCTGCAGCTGGTAACCAGAGCAACCTGGCTTTAAAGTTGGAGATAAAAAAGAATTAACACTAGAATAAACTTTTAAATTTCTCTTTAAGAAATGTAGCGTGAGAGTTTGTAATGATGTAAGGATTTGTATTGTCGTGGTGTGACCTCTTTACTCAGAGCCCGTGAAGCGCAGAAGAGCATTCTGATACATCCTTTTGCATGCTCATAACTACGCACACGAGGGAAAAGTCTAAGTGAATAACTTCTTTTTTTTAACAAGAGGCTTCAATCTAGTGGCCCTTCTAGAAGTTAATTCAACACTTTCTTTGCACCTAGGTACCACTAGAATTTGACATACATAGATATGAAGTACATGATCAGAAACTCTTCTCAGGATTATTGCTACTTACCTGCATGCTTCAAAGACAGGCAATTTCTGTTTATGTGCCAAAAAAAAAAAAAAAAAAAANCAAAAAAAAAAAAAAAAAAAGAGAAACTCTCCATTTCTAGCTACACTTTTACACTGCTAAACTGCCCGCCTAAGGAACTGTGCTTTTCAGTTAACCTCATGGCTTCCTGGGTAAGCATTAACCCTGTGTATTCTGCACAGACATAAGGTTGCTCTGCCTCGGTTCCAAACAAACCAGGTTGAGTACACGTTCCTTTACGCAGTGCCGCAGTGCCAAGCCCAACTCAATAAAGCTATTACCTTGGAAGTTGAGTTAATATTCCCTGTTCTCTGCTGCTGCGGTTACAAGACCATAAGAACTGCCACAATGGGCCAGACTTCAGCCTGGTTCCCAGGCTCTGACTGTAGCTAGTGACAAACACCTCAGAAGAAGTGTGTTTCTCCTATGACCACAGCTGAAGTTTGAATCTGGAGCATCATTTTTAGTAGTCAGCAATGCACTGCCCCACGCGAGTCTGTCTAGTCCCGACTGAAGCTTGTTTGTGCTCTTGGTGTCTGGCACAGCGTGTGACAGTGAGCACAGTGATGTGTCACGGGACACAAGGCAGCTCTACCTGCTCTGCGCTGGGTGAGGAGAGGAGCATTGCTCTCCACCGCATGATGACCGCTTGATGTCCTCACTCACATCCCTTTCATTGGTGGTCTGCATAGAAGGTAGCAGTGAGTGGAAAGAAACTCTGTGTAACCTTGTGGAGTTATAACCCAGGGCATGGGGTATAATCACTCACTAGAAAGTAATACAATTTAAAATATATTTTTTAATATACTTGTATGAGAAGATTCACATAAATGCATTTAAACAGACACAAACTATGTATTTACATATACTTTATACAAATGTAATTTAAAATGTAGGAATTTCTACATGTACACAGAAAACAAAGCAGAGATGAGTTTCTTTTTTGTGCAAGTACTTGAAAGCAGTGGGATGAATGATCCCTCCCAGCTGTGAATGACGTCTATAGAAAATGTACTTTCACTGCTCTAAGTGCTTTATATTACTAAGTTGGCCAACAAATTAGATTTTAAGCAAAGTAACCACTTAAGAGAATACTTTTTACCTTAAATTCTAAGTGCCTCAGAATCTCATCATGAGCCCTGTGGAAAATGTAGCATAAGATCATGTAAATAGAGATCTTTGGTACTCTGGTGTAAGCGTCCCAAGCTACCGTAATTCTGGCATATCTTAAAACATAACTTTCGGTATGCCTAATGCTGGGTCCCACCGTAATACAATTAGTTAAGCATTGTTTGTTTTGCACAGGATACCTGCAAATGTTTTGTTCACTATCACTTTTACTTCTCAATCAGTATTTTCTATACTGAGAGTAACTAAAACAATATTAAATAACAGAGGGAGATGTTGAAATAAAGTTTTTAATATTTGTAAGACCTCATACTTTCCTTAGTCAGAAACAGCTATCTGTTGTGAATTTCTCTGCTCTAGTTCACCTACGGTAGCAATAGACTCATCGTACTCTTTTCTCAGAGAGCCCTCTACTGACCTAAAATGCAGTATGTTGAACTGAATGTCAGATACCCCAAACTATCGTTTGACCTCTAATGTAAATACGTGCCCTGGTGCCAAGGTAGATTTCAGTAGTAACAAAAACACATATGGTACTACTGAATTTTTGAGAAGTTCTGAATTTTCAAAGCTGACAGCTTTAGTGCAAAGCAAACATGTTTGTGACCAGAGTTCTATTTCTTTGTCTAGTCAAAGGAATGTGGTTCCTCAGAAAAATAGAGGGTTGAAGAACTGCTTGTTTTCTCATGCTCCTGCCTCTGACTTTTCTTGTATGAGTCAGTTAACTTTTTTGGGGGTGGTGAATATAAGAAAAACAACTGTGTAGACTGATTATGTAGGATTTTTTCCTACAGTAAATTAAGATCCCAGTATTAAAAATGCTCATTAATTTATCATGAGTCTCACGATTACTGCCATTCTTCCAGTAATACTAGGTGCTGAAATTATGTTATTGCCAGGGAATCATACACTTCATTTAAATAGACTCAATTTCTCATGCTTAATTTAAAAAATCTGATAACATGAAGGAAGTGGGGGGAGGAACCAGCAGAAAGCAAATTCAGGAAATTTGCCTGTATTATCAAAAATATTTCTTTAATTTTGCAGCATGGAGAGGTTGGGGAAGGCTGATTATTTTAACACTTGAGATTGCTAAAGTTGTGGTTCTGAGAGGGGATCTTAATATATGCAGAGATTTATTCCTTATTTACATGGGTGTGGACACTGAAACCATTGTTTATATTTGGTTAATGTCAAAAGATCTCAGCAGGTCACTCTGCTAGTCAGTATGTGTGGAAAGAGAGACCCCTTGATGCAAAGAGATGAACACCTGAGATTAGACAGTGCAAGAGCCAGCCATAAAAGTTAAACCTTTTCATTCACCTGCACGAGAAAAAAGAGAAAAAAAGTGTTATTTTCAAGATGCTGTTATTGATCACCCTAAACACCACAATATCTTTCCCTGCTCTTTCCTCATCCCTGAACCCCATGGATAGTGTGTGAATGGAGAGGTGCAAGGTGTGAGGACAAACGTGACTCAAAAAAACCCAATGCCTGATGTCAAAGGAATCACAGACTGGTCAGGGTTGGAAGGAACCTCTGGAGATCGTCTAGTCCAAC
>RSEF01000009.1:20116405-20130652 GCA_003993805.1 Himantopus leucocephalus
CCCAGTTTTGTGTCACCAGCAAACTTGCTGATGGTACGCTCTAACCCTTCATCTAGGTCAAGTTGAGGCTCAGAGTTCAAACAAGTTGTTTAGTGTCACACACTGATCAATTACAAGGATTTTTTGAGTCTGTAGTAGGGAGTCTTACATACAGAAGTCTGTTGAGTCTGTATTTGGGAATCTACACTACCTTATTACATTATCTGCTTTCTAATACGAGTTGTCATGTTTTTGGTAGATTAGGTGCCATGTGTATGGTAGTTTTCTCTAAAAGTGCACAGGTACAGTAGGGTAAAGTGTTGTTAGTATTCATAGAATAAAATTATGTAATAAAAACCTGAAAATTACAGAATGCGGGAAAGAAGAAAAAGTATGTTGCAGAGGTACATGGCTTGAAATACAAAGGATTCACCACTGCACAATTCAGGTTTCAAGTAGCTGTGTGTAATTCATTCCAGCAGGTGCAACTGGAGTACAGCACGTCTGAAAAGCAGTGTTCACAAAAGGATAAATGTGGCGCTTTACCTGATTTTTTTAAGTTATGTTGTTTGTAACCTGGCATATGATGCGATTGGAGATGTCTGTTTAGATTTTAGCACTCTTAATGTAACTAAAAATGTCCTAAAGGCTCAACGCTTACACCCACAGAGGTTTACATCGTGTGCAAGCTAGATATAGCACACTTTNAAAAAAAAAAAAAAAAAAAAAAGAAACCAAGACTGGCATGTGAACTTCTGTGTTAAAGAAACTGCCTGCACACTATATGCTGACGCTTATTCTAGCAGATTGATCTCTATCATGCATAATATTTTCATATCTTCATATCCACTAAATATGTTTTCATTTTATTCATCTTACAAGTTTCTCATCATATGACAGAATGGCAGGTGGGTTGCCATGCCTGTGTTGTCTGTAAAACCAGATAACATTTAAGACGTGTCCCTGCAAGACATGGTCACTACCAGCACGCCCCAAAAGCGGAACTGAATCTGTGTAAAAAAGGCTGAGTGGAGCCTTACACATTTTTGTATCCTGGGTTTTAAGTATTCAGTGTTGGGGTTTTTTTTTTAATTTTGCATGCCAATAGCCATGCTTTGAGTTGTTAGTAGGCAGCTTGGATATTTGAGGAAGCAACTTGCCTTTAAACTGAGTCTAGCTCACTGCAAAACCAAGTGTTACACACTCACCAAAAAAAAAGGTAATTCTGGGATGAACCCCTCCCCAACTCCATTTCAGTTAGCTTCCTTATTTACATTGTAAAACAGCTAATAAGATGAAGGATAGTTATGATGATGAAGGATATTTATGATTTACATAGATGAACATACTGTGTGTATTTAATCTAGTTATTATTTTATTGTCAGAGTCTTGGAGAGTGGTCCAAATCTACCTGATGTTCCTGAGAGCTGACTTTTATAATGAAATTAGGTTTGTAAATTGGGTAGAATTGCAAGAAGGCATAGTTCCTAAATGAGTAGGTTATAACACTTCGGAAGAGAGAAGAACCTACAGCTTCATTTAGGAAGTGTCATGTGATACTGAATCATCTTTAACACCAGCATTTTTGGAGGGTGGTTAGGGGTTTTTTCAGCTTTTGGGATCTGCACAGTGTCAGAGAGATGAAGGCAGGGACAGTAGCAGGGACAGCAGTTACTTCCTTCTACGAAGATGTTTATGCTGTAAGGTAAAAGACCATGAAAAAATGTTGCCTTGGTATAAACCTATTTTAAATATTCAGATTTATTTTGCAATATACAGTATAACTGCACAATTATTGCTATGTTTTATATTAATATTTATATCTAAAGTAATTGGAAGTTCATTAAATATATTTTCATTTACTGAAGAATACCTTTGCCAAAGCCAAGCACAGTGGAAACGTTATTCATTAGTTTTTCATTTTAAATTGCGTAAGAAAAGCATTTCAGAATCAATTAGCAATTGAACTATAAATTTTTTCTTTAGACTTGATAATTGTGCAAATGTTGCATCATTGTGTGTATTGTGTGTGTATTATTATGTATAAATGTTATTTGAGAAGTTGTCATTAGTGTTATAACCAGTTCAGTATGGGAATAGAATCAATTATGCTGCTCTAGCATTCACTTTATGAGAAAATTGTTGTCTTTACTCTTTGCTAAGTTATTCTTGCATTTAATAATTCAATAGTCAGCCTGAACCATTTTTCAACAGGGAAAAGGGAGCAGAAGCTTGTCTTTATTTTCCATGTATATTCAATGTTGTACTCAGGGGAAATGGTATATCCAAAAATAAGACTATAAATAAGAAATCAGTAGCCTTTTCTGTCTTGCTGCATTATGTGGGTTTGATATATGCTTCTGCAGCATTATTACTTACTCTGTTCAAATCAATGCTCTGAGCTTTCCTTTATGTGATTGATTTCTTCCAGATTAGCCTACAAAGTACGTGATTTAATAAACACCACTATTACCTATTTACTAACACACAAATATCTGCACTATTACGTACAAAGATACTATAAAGTTTCCAAAATGCTTCCGTCAATCATAAGGTTTTGATGGTGTAACTTCATTTGAATAGGAAAGAGAAAACAACTTTGGTCTTACGTAGTCCAAAGCAAAATGAAATTGCTTGGAAGGCAAGAACTTATAAAAATTAATCCAGATTCTGTAGGAGATAATGACGAAAAGGAAAGATGCTTACTAGGGTGTTCTCTTTAATGCCACTTTCATGCCTCAGAAAAGAAGCATTTTTTCCATACTTCTGTGTTCCCAAACATTGCAGTAACAGATTGAAAAGTATCAGTAGCACTGTAAAACTCTTCATGTCCCTCCCTAAAATATACCTATGAATATGTATCTTGCATTACCATTTCGTGAAGCCTTTTGCAGCAATGGGGTGACAGGGAAGAACTGAAGTGTTTCGCGTGTTAGAGTACTGTTTAGGATTCAATGGGTTTGGGATCCATGTAGAATGCCTCCTCTTTAATAGGATGTTATTTCATTGCCACAGTTGCTTTTCCATAGCAGCTTACAGGTTGTTAAAGTTTTGGGCATCTATGTCTCGGAATAGTTCCGTGCAGGACAAGGAAGTATTTTGCATGGCATTTGGACATTTAGAACCAGATTTTTACAGGTGCTTATGGCTGGATTACATGAACCTGGTTTGGATACAGTTTTGTACAGATTTCTCTTTGCCCTAACAATTTTCATTTTTGAATTTCCGCAATACATCTCTGATATTCCTAAGACCAATGTTTTCTAATGCTTTTCCACCCAGAGACTTTTGTGTATAATCACTGATAGAAAACATAATGGCTTTCAAGCATTAATGGCCCATGCAGTTGGGAAGTTTGGAGAAAAGTTTCATGAGAGGTTACTGTTTAATATTTTAACACAGATGTCCAAACACAGTATTTTTCATCTTTCTTCAAGTTCACCCTTAGTTCTTTAGTTTTCCTGATCACAGCCTGACATATTCCTTCCTATTTTTTTCTCACTGTATATATGGTATGGGGCTTTCTCGTGCCTTTTGCAATATTATATTCTCTAGAGATACATCTCAGTAGCTTCACAGCACGTCTCTGCTCAGATGTAGGTTGCAGCCTGATATACAGCATGTTCCTTCAGTCTCTGTACCCAAATCAGTTTGTGGCCAGGTCAAAACCCAGTATTTCTTTAACGCTTTCTTTGAAATGTTGTTGGGGTTCTATTAATCTTTCTCCAGGAAACTTGTATTTCTGATATTACCCTGTTTACTTTCCTGGGAGATGGCTTTCCTTTCCAATTGCTTTACTATTGTTTTTAATATTACTTGGGATTGTTGTCTTTTCCTACTACTTTGTATTGTAGAATTAAAATGCTACTTTCAGCACAGCAACTATCATATTGCTTTTGAAGGATAGATATTATTCTAACCCCCCCAAACACCTTGGGAAGTATTGTACAATATGATTCTATTCAGTCCACATTTTTATCAACACGATCACCATCACCTGCAGCCATCATTCCATTTTAGAGCACAGCCCTACAGGTATTTTTCCCCTTTTTGCAATATCAGATATGAGGAAGATGAATGAAAGTTCCGTGCATGTTTTTGTCAGGGTGTTTTTATAGCTCCCACGAACAGTGATGGACTTGGCAGCCTGGAGACTGAAAACCTCTGTTTAATCACAGGCCAGGTATAGTTCAGCAGAAAGACATATTTCTATACACAGCCCCTGTAGCATGTCTAAGCCTTGAGCTGGAGAGCCTATCTTCTGTAAGTGAAAAAAAGCACTCAGGCCAGTCAGTCCCTGGCCTCATCTCTGGAACTGTTGAAAAGAAGTATTCATGCCATTGAGTTTTGTGACAGGTGTTAACATCTAGTCTGGAGTGGACTGAGAGTTCCCTTTTGCTCATTTGGGAATTTCTTTCTATAAGTTACTGAGAGAATGTAGTGTTCTGTCCAGTTTGGAAGTTGTATGTCTGTGTGCATCAGGTTGTCACGTAACTCTTCAAAAGGCAGGTGAGCTTGCATTTAGCCATGGGCTTGATCTGATCCTCATTAATATATGGGATTTTTTCTTTCTTTTTACTTGTGTAAACTCTAAAAATCCAATAGCTAAAACCAGAGAACTAAGTAAAACAATAAACCTCATTCCTATTTTTAGAATGTTGAGTTGTTTTATTTGAAAACAAAGCAAAACTAACGTCTTTCAGAGGCCTCTGCAGTATCCTAGATCCATGGAAAAAGTACTGCACAGAATTCTTGTGTGTGGTCATAAATTGCAATCTCTTAAAATTTTTTAATGTTGTATTACAAAGGCAATGGTCTAGGTCTTATTCTTTTTCATGAAGATGTGTTTATGGGGTTTTATTCATTTTACCCTGAAAATCCAATGTAATGAAAATATGTGCTATTCCAAAAGAAGTGCTGGCTATTAAATCTGCTGGAAATTATTTGACCGTTTTTTGGGTTTTTTATATTTTTCAGCTAACAGGACAAGTGACTTTGCAAATTGCCAATGAACCAGTTTTGCCGTTTAATGCCCTCGACATCGCGTTAGAAGTTCAGAACAGTCTTAAAGGTAATTTTTGTTAGAGGAATATTGTTCTCCATTAACACAGAGAAAAAAAAGGGTCATCTACTCCCTAATATGGATTTTCCACTTGAATGATAGCTAGTGATTTTACTAGTTAAACAGTGTCATTATGTAACGCTAAATAAAACAGGTTTTGTTGCTAAATAAAGCCATAAAATGTTTATATTTCTTCTGATGTTACTTTGTTAGTTAAGCAATAATTAGTATTCAGTTCTCATAATTACAGTCAAAGATAACAATCTCTGTGACTGAACTTGATTTTAATTCCCTTCAAGGCTCTGTTCAGTGCAAGCAAGAGAGGGCTTCTAATCCCGTTGCCATTTGGCTCCTTAATGTGCACAACCATATTCCTTGTTTGGTTATTACACTGACTTACCTTGTTGGCACCTTCTCCTTCTTCAGGCGTGACAAAGCATGGTAATTTACCAATAGGTATTATTTGAGTTGATTAAGCACTGAAACCCTGGAAGGTCTGTATTTGATCTTGGTGTGTTTGGGACAATGGGTTGGGGTTAGGGAGATGGACAAGAATGTTCCTAGTCATAAAGTAAACAGAAGTGACTGGTAACTTGGGAACAATGCAGATACAATTCTCACAGACTCTGGATTTGGCACTGTTGCTAGGTGTAGGATAAATGCCTTGATATGAGACCGGTCCATCAAGATTGTGCAACTATTACTAATATTCCTGTGTTGCCTCCTCATTTCTTCTCTTTCTGTTGTCTTTTGGCCTTTTAGGGCTTGATAAAAGAACAAGCATTTTGCAGTCTTTTTGTCCTGTGTTGACACAGAACCCAATTAAGCCAATAGCTCTTGGCTTGAGCTGTTTAAGACAGCACAGTTAAAGCGTGCAGCTGTGCATTCCCTTTGCTTCTAGGGGCTGGGGTTTTTTTGGTGTGGGTTTTTTTTGTTTGGTTGGTTGGTTTTTTCCCCCCTCTACAGTTGGTAGAAAAATGTTGATATGTTATAAGGAACTAAACCCATCGTATGTTACTGAGATGTTCTCTGCTACTATCTAGACTACAAGAGAACAATAAAGCTTCTCATCAATTACGAAAATAATGTCTTAGCTCCAGTCCTGAGGACTAAGGAGGGAGAAGAAGTCTAGGTGCAGTGTCACTCATCCATATAAGCTTTCTCCTTCAGTATCATCTGTCTTCCTCCTCCCATTCTGTCCCTTTTCCCTTACAGTTTCCTCGTATCTTAGTGTATTCAAATGAGATACAACTCTCCTTCCTTTTCTAAGGAACTAGTTGAAAGTAGTCTAGATGTGGAGAGCACATAAGCAGCTTAGTCCTTGGAGATTAAATCTTTTGATAATCTAGCTGCCAAACTCTAACATAATTCCTTGAATGTGTACAAACTGAGACATTTGAGAAGTTGGTATTCTGGTCAGAATTCAGGGAACTTAATGGTGAAAGGTACGTCCCTGACAAGAACACCCATGAAATTTGAAAGACTGCTCCAAAACATGGTCTTGTTAGGACCTCAGAGTGGAAAAATGAGAGATAGGTAAAACCACGTTGTTATTTCCTCATCTCCACTCATGTCTCTGATACAGATTACCTTTCAAAATTAATTTTTCTGTTTACATCTATTTATGGAACTCTCAGGTTGATCTGTTAAATAAAGATGTAAGTTCTATAAAAACCCACCAAAACTTTACATATAGTTTAGCAGAATGAGAGATCTTATCTCAAACTTGAAGATTTTTTGCAGTCTTGTGGTCTTGCCCCTGTATTTCGTTCACTCCCTACAGCATAAAGTGTCGCTTTTCTGTAATACACATTTGTAGAAGTATGATACTTTTTCTTTAATCTTTGCCATCCATCATTGTCCAGACCTAGGAGTCAGTAGGCAAGCATTGGTCTGGAATCAGTGAGCATCCAAAAAGACAAGTAATTTTAACTCTGTTATACCATATAAACATTGGTTTAGTTCAGCCTGAACACAGCAGGGAATGATCATCAAATAAAAAGTGTGGCTCAGCTGGTATTCCTTCAACTGAACATGAGACGTCTGCTATTGTTCTTCCTTTTTCTTTATTTTGAGTAACAGGAACTGTTGATGTAAACTGACTTTTTTCCTCTAACTTTAGTTAGATCATTTATCTCAACCACTTCAGGGGAGGGAAAATTATTTTCTAGGCTGTAGGGCCAGCAGGATAAATTTTCTTCCAGCTGTTCACTTTGGAGTTTTGTTTAATGACTTTTCCCATGACTTTCATGTCTCATCTATCTCTGACTTGTGTCAAGTAACAGTTTATTCCCATTTTGGAAAACAATAAGACAATGATCTTTTTTCTGGTTACTTCAATGAGAAGTTGTACTTTTTAACATGGCTCATGGATTTCTTCATTCTTCAAAAGATTTTACGTTGTCTGAGATTTCCAGTTCAAAGTTGCATTGTCTTAGTAAACCATTTCCTTCTCCAACCTGATGCAAACTGTAAATGTAGAAAAGGTGAAGTGAAATCTGCACGACGTGCTAGAAGATTTGTTCATTTGGCTTAATTTTGTGCCTCTGGGATCTCATTCAGCCTATCACTTAAACACACATTTTATTGCCTGTCGGACTTTCTCACATTCTTGAAGTTAAATCGTATGTGTAAATACTTGAGTCACAGTTTTGCAGTCTCCTGAACGTCCTCACAAAGGGATGTGTGTGTCTTAATATTTGTTAATACTGCATTTATTTATGTTTCCAAAGGATTTAATTCTATAATGTGGTGGGTATCCGTACTGTTAGCTCTGTTTAATTCAATAGGCTCTCAGCACTTTATAAACCATTTCTTGCGTTCAGGATAGGCTGGATGGCAGGTTAGAGAGAAGTGTCATCCACAACATGTTTACATATGGCTCGAGGCCTGTTCCTCAGAAAGATGGGGAAATGGCTGTTAAGTGACATGTGTTCTCTCTGCTTGCTCACACCAGAACTCTTGGAAACAAGCTACTGCTTTTGGGTTTACCTGAAAGGAACGGTTTTGACTGGAGAGACATTTCTTTCTCTGCATCTGCTGATGGTCTGATGTTTAACAAGAAACCTTATGGTCACAAATGATATGCGATGGGTTCAAAGACTGAAATCCAGGTCCCCAGGACTATGCAGGCTGTTACCTATCTGGTCACAAAAGTGGTATTTTAGAGAAATTCATAAATAGGTGACAGTTTAAAATATTCCCATTAACTACACATTACAATTGTGCAGTGTTTCTGCCTTTCATACATTTTAAAATCAAGACCCACCGCAACTTGAATCAAATACAAGAATATCTCACTAGGCCTTGCAAGCTATAAAAACCCAATTTATCTTTTGAGGTAGGGCGCAGACAAGATGTCAGATCTGGTGCGTGAATGATACAAATGGGTCTTTTAAGCACTACTACAGAAGTATTTTTTATGTGCATGCAAGTGCAAATACATAAGCATTTATATATAGGTATTTTGTATGTATATAAGCATTTTTATTCAAAACATATTCGTAACAACCGCTGAATGCTTTTAGCGCTGTGCAGTCTGGGCTTACTCCTCGTAGCATATCTTGCGCTGTATTTGAGCATCTTTGAAATGTAGTATATATTACAGCAAGCTTCAAGGATTGATGGTGGAGGTGTTAGTGTCTCATTAGGATCAAAAGCCTTTCTCTACCTTTGCACCTGACTGACTCAGCAATACCAAGTTCAATCATACAGTTTACAAAAATAAAGGCAACCAGGTTTGGTGCCAGCCATGTCTCTCACTTAATTGCTGTTGGCTGTAGAAGCTAATACTGTTTCATTACTGCAAGTCACTGGCCCCACCTAGACTCCTGCAGACCTTCCAAATATTGGTATCTGTTGCCCCAGCCTCACACTGTAGCTGAGTAGCTCTAGGCACACATGCTAAATTCCCTAGTTGTGGCTTTCGTCACAGGCTGCTGAAGGTGGTAAGCAAATCAGATAAGCCGTAAGCCGTCTCTGATAGGTGCTGGCTGAGAGACGCCTATGAAGACAAATTATGTGGGGGTAAGATTTTCTCGTTTTCCCTGTATAGGGAGGGCAAGAGCTGTGATTTAAAGCTCTTTGGCTGACACAGTGTCAGTCATGTGTTGCTTCCTGTCAGTTAGGCCCTTTCTTCTTCCCAGAATGGATGTTTTACAGATGTTAGAGCAGCTGGAGTACTTGGGGTGATAATAGTAGACAGTGCTAGCAGAAGTTTAAAAATAATCTGGTTTATGATAAGCTATTTCCAGGAAAGCCTGTATGACTTTCCACAGCCCTGGCTCAACCCATACATTTCAAAACATCAGTCTAAACTCTCCATCCTTAGAAAAATCAATACAGAAACATATCTCTCATTTACTTGGTGGCTGCATACTCATTGCCTACAGCTATCTGCTAGTCTTCAGCTTGGCATCATTTTACCTGCTTGACCATATTTCCCCAATCATTTAGGGTGTTTTTCAGAGTTACTTTCTCCAGCTGTCTGTAAGGTTCAGAAAGTTTCCTTCTTTACTGTTCCCAGCCATTATTCTTGACTGATAGAGGTGAAAAATGCAACAGTTATCTCTCTATATGATAGAAATACTTCCATTGCCATGAGACACTGACATCTTGCCTTCAGTATCCTTTCAAGGATATTATATATTAGTATTGGCAAACCTTTCATCAGCTTTTTTAAAAAAAAAACAACCATGGAAAAATGCATTTTCCATGGGCAAAGCATTTGGTACTGAAGGGAAAGGATGAGCATCTCTTCTTTATCCGTAGGCCGTATGTGTTTCAGCAGCTCTGTACAAAGTCCTTGAGAACTTCCTCTGTACTGACATGCATAATAATATGTCACAACACGCCTTTTTAATGATAGCGTCTTTGAAAAGAGACTTGTAGTAACACCAGATTAGTTTGCTTGGGCAGTAGCAGTCAAGGTAGCGAAGTTGAAGCTGGTGGCAACATATTCTTTGCACTCAGGATGTCCGTGGATTTGTGTTTCTGCCCCCTTTAGGGTACTTTCTACAAAGCTTTCCCCTTCGGATTTTCCACTACTAGGTCCGATCATCCAATTTTGCACATCATGAAAATTCTTCCTAGTGAATACAACACCACACCATAGCTGATCATGAATGTGCAAGCTAATCAAAACCTGAAGCAATCTCCCCTCTATCTTAAATGCAAACACATGTTCACATGCATGGAGAGCAAGTGTCATGCTTTAAACTGCTGATTTGCCTGTGTTCGTTCTCCTTTGGTTACTCGTAGGCAAGTACATTCATACCAGAGGGCACAAACACAATTTAAAAATGTTAAATCTCTAGCAGTGCTTTTCATAAGAGCAATCAGTTACACAGGGAAAGGCTATTGTATTCAATGTCTGTAAGAATAAATACCTATTTGGTGTAACCTGTTTCTCAGTAAAATGCAGTTACATTTAGCAAGTGTAATGAAATTCAACAGTATAATTCTCTGATCAAGAGTATACGTACTCTTGAGTCACTTTCTTGTACTTGCAATTTTATTTATTTAACAACTAAACAAGTAGGTTAGATAATTCATCATGATTCATACTGGAGACAAAAGGACAAAGAATACAAAATACAGTAATGTGGTGGTGTTTTCTCTTGAGTGAAGTAACACTTTCAGGTTTTTTTTATTTTCTCTGTAGAAGCATCACAAGATATTTAAGACATTATTAGTTAATGCATCCTTTTCTTTAAGAATCATTTGCCCTTCCACTCCCAGCTTCTTAACTTGAGAAAAGCATAAATTACATCCTCCCTTGGCAGTGAAGTTCAGTATTTTGTGGTAAAAACTACTGATGCCCTTAAAGCTGTGTCCTTAGTTCTCTGCGGTAACACGAGCTGTAGCCACTTCCAGGTTTTGTACTGAAGTATTAAAAAAGGGCCCGGGTGTTTGTTTTGTAATGACTGCTGGTTTAGAGTGTGATGTAACTAGTGCTTTTTACTCATTACTGTAAAGTAAAATGTAGTTGGTTGAGGGGCAAAATGCATGCTGTGGAGAAGGCGTGAGAGCATTTACAGGATTTTTATGTTGAAAAGGGTGGTCTGGTTGGCTTCATTTCCAAGTACAGAATGATGCATTTTCCCTTTGTCTCACCTTCCCTATTGAAAAGTCACAGCTGACATTTACAATTGTTTGTATTGTTCAGAATAAAAATTATAAATGTTGTATGTTACGTGGAATATGAAGTGCTTTGCTGAAACCAAAGGATGCTTTCTAATGGGGTGAATTTAAACCTTTCCATACTGACATAAGTCCCAGAGTAAGGTATGCACAGTGCCTGGATTACATGCCTGGAAATCGCAAGTTCTTCAGTTGCACAGGATGTTTGCCTGAGATTTGAAAATTGGGGATACTGATATTTTTCAAAATATCCCAAATGTACCAAGTTCATATGCTTGGAGAATATTTTTCTGAGGCATCAACCTAACCTCATCAAGACTTTAAATTACTCCAGACTCAATCAGAAAGATACCAATCCTGTACATCAAGGTACTACAGTCCCTGATATCCATTCTAATTAGGGAAAGGTGGATTGGTCAAGAGGAAATCTGACAGTTTCTCTCACACCAGCCTCTGTCTCTCCATGTATTTTGGATCATTTCATGTTTTGCTAGAGTGGAATGTGTTAGTCAGCTGAATGACAGGATTGCACAGGGATCTATGCGCTCCTTTCCCTTTGCTGAAATGTATCCAATAGCAAATCTCTTTTTCCATACGAGAGGGAGAATATGTCATATTTAGGCATTTCCTTGAATTTCTTAGTCGTACCTGTTTGCTTTTTCATTCCTGTTATATGCTCACCTTTCAGACTCTATCCATAAATAGTTTGAGAAATGGGTCAATGTTCTCCATTTACTATTTCTGATCTCTCCATTTATCTATTAGACAAGGAACTTCAGTATTCATTTAACTTATGTCTTGAACCACTTTGTTGGATTAATCATTTCAGTTACTATGATACTGAACTCACTGAGGTTTGTACATTCAAGTAAAGGTGAGACAGCTTCTAAAGCTGAATGGTTTGTTTAGATTAAATTGTCATTTGAAAGATCTAAAGATAGTTGATTTTCTTGTCCTTAATAGGCAAAGTGAATCTTGGCCTTAAAGATCATTTCTGCATCCTGGAAATGTTTTTGCTGACCGATGTTACTTTTGACTTGTATATCAGGTTCAGACTCTGCTTTCTCTCTCCGTGTGCTTGTAAAAATTAACGCAGTCTATGCATGCACTGCGAAAGGAGGGCATGCTCTTCACCTGCGCTGCAGGTGGGAACAGACTGCACATTCACAATGCTCCAGTTCACCTATCACATTCTTCTTTCTGGACTACAAACAGGAAAATATCAAAATTGTAGTGTGCTCCAAAGTGCTGTGGGCATTTATTCTTTTGGTGTCTGTGTAGGATTACAAAGTAACAATTAACACTTCGAGTTTAAAAAGTTTTGAAAATATTGACTGGATTAGAATATACATTTGGATACCAATTAAAGTGTTAGTTTGCTCAATGGCATATGATTTAAGTGATTAAGAGGAACAATTTCACATCTCTACAACAGTTGTTAAACTGTAGGATTCTAAAATGTTGAACAAAAGTCAATTAAACTCTGCATATTATGATTTTCTATACAGCAGTCATAATGGAATCCAAGCACAAGCTTTCAAACTTGAGAGCAGTAGCATCAAATGGCATTAAATAAATTCTGTCTCGGAAGGAAATGTTATCGTTACTGATTTATAACCATTGCTTCCTGCATGCCTCTTTTTCCAATGGTAGATTTCAAGCTCTACCCCAAAATCATTCCTCATAGCTTATTAGATCTTAAAATATCCCAGCCCAAATTGATCTTCTTTGAAAAATAGATCAGAGCTTATGCGCAATGATCTATGGCTTTCCTTGATCCATTACATAATTCTCACAAGGGAAAAGAGGCTCAGGTTTTAATTGGACTATTAATTTTGACTTGTAAGCAAGAGTAATAAGTGATGTTCTGTGAATCAGTGGCAACTGTTTTGCTCTTACTGTTCCTAGGTGATGAAGCAGTCATTCCTCAGTTACTTACAGTGGCATCACGTCTGAGGGACACCGCAGAATTGTTCCAATCTGATGAGATGCGCCCAGCTAATGACCCCAAGGAGCGAGCTCCTGTCAGAGTCAGGATGCTCAATGATGTGCTCCAAAGCTTGGAGAAAAGCTTCCTAGTTCATCGAGCTCCTCCAGGACTTTACAGGTATGGTGTTCAACACATTCTTCGTTTGAGCCTAAATGGTAATCTCTCATTGCTTGGTTTTCAAACTGTCATGCTCTTTTAAAAAAATTCTGAGTATCCAAGAATAAAACTAATTTTTCCTATCTCATCCTTTCTGCAGAAAACATTAATTCATTACAAAACAAGAGGTCATTAGAATGCAGCACTGTAGCATTTCTGTCGTGACATCGCTGCTAACAGGATGTACAGTGTGATGGCAACTCAGGCAGCATGACAGATACTTGTGTTAGATGGTACAGTAAGCTTTCAGAAGAAGAAAATATTTTGAAGTCTAATACTGCTTGACAAGCTCCACCTATATTTTATTTAAAACTTTTTACAGTTCATTGAAGATTCAGAATTATACAAGATACAGTGTAGCATTATTTAACATATTTAATGATACAGCAGTGTTCTTGGGTGCATTTCAACCAGTCAAAGGCAGTACAGTGGAGTGAATGAGAGGGCCTTAGTCAGTCACGATTCATAACATTGTGTCTCTGGTAAGAATTCTTCTCCAATATGTATTCAGCTGCACTACCCAGGTTGATTTTAAGATGTCATAATCATTCCACTCTTTCTAAGAAGGAATTCTGCTGGTCTATATCTCTCAACATAGATTCCTCTACAAAAAAAACTTACAGCAATCAGTAGCTTAAAAAAAGTTTGCAAAGCAAGAATTGGCCAAGCCTACCCTGAGTAATGCCTGGCCCTGTGGCTGTTCAGGAGAAGTAAGTGTGTGCAAGTGCTTTGGTACAAACTGTCTGAAGCATTGTATTGCAGCCCGTCAATGTAGTGTTTTATAGCTTGCCCCCAAGGATATGTTTTGAACGCCCTGGGCTACAATGTGAGGGCATATGTGGGTTGTTTGATTTCACCAGGCCTACTGGGATTATTTTCATAGAATCGTTATGGCTGGGAAAGACCTTTAAAATCATCA